>CM031238.1:169636288-170881288 GCA_018340775.1 Taxus wallichiana var. yunnanensis
TTGGACAAAGTATGGGTACACAAAGCTTGGTATCACATCTAGAAGCAATGCAAGACACACATTTGGTAGTAAAGTAATATCATGATATTGGCATATAGTTTAGCATGACAGTTTAGCGACACAAGGCACGGGACACAAGGTGGACCACTTTGGGTGGAATAGAACTAGATGAACCTAGTGGACTGTGACCTGGTGGATCTAGTGGGTTGGGAGGAAAAGTTGGTGGATCTAGTGGATCTGGTGGTGGAGGCAACATCGGGGGAATCCAGGTTTTGGATCAGGGACAAGGGCCTCAACCACCTCAACAAGTGTTCTTTGAAATGTCTTTGCATCTTCCAGATTACAAAGGTGTTGAGGATGTTGCAGAGCATGTACACAAATGTGAGTTATTATGGCACGTGAAGGGGATCACTACCCCAGAATGGAAGGAAAGTTAGTTTGTAATGATATTACAAGGGCACACATATAGTTGGTACCAAAATTATGACCCTCACTAGATAGTAGTAGATTATACCACGCTGTGTAATGCCTTCTTAGTTGAATTCCATATTCCTAAGTTTGAATAGAAAAACATTAGCATGCACTGAAGGAGATTCAACAAGGTATGACAGAGAGTGTGCAAGAGTATGATGCATGCTTTAAGACTCTCTTGTCAAAATTGTCTTATGATATTCATCCTTCTCAACATGCTCAATGGTTTGTTGGAGGATTAATAACACCTTTAGAGAGTGTTGTATCGCATAAGACTTTCATAGACCCACGCGAGGCCTTGAGGCTTCCCTTGCATGTGCTGAGGCTGTGGGAAGCATGGATACTGGTGTTAGTCCTTTTCTTGAAGCTCATATTATTCCATGGAAAAATAGCTAGAGAAGCTATCTGAAACTCAACACATGAGACTCACAGTGGCCTATGGTGCACATGGATTGTGAGGTAGAGGGGCATACAAAGGACAATTGTCCTCAGAGATCGGTATGCACCATGATGGTAGACTGTGAGATTTTCCATGGAGATCATGATGTAAGTAGGTGTCCACTACTGCAGTGCATGATCCATAAGAATGTGTCTTGCTATTGCAATATTTACACCTCTACTACTCATGACACCAAGGATTGTAGATTGATTGACCAAATACATGATGCCATTGATATTGGTGTGTGCTAGACCAACGTTGCAAATAATTCCAAGGATGATGGTCATCACTATGAAGGGCATGCGGATGGAGGAGCTCATGGAAGAAGCTTTCATGGAGGATTTAGAGGTCATGGGAAATCACGAGGTGAAGAGGTGAATTCCCTCATGGAACTTGTTATAACTTGTGGGTCCACAGAGCATTACAAGTGTGAATGTCCTAACTTGCTACAATGCTCTTGGTGTGGGAAGAAGCATAAGTATGAGGAGTTCTCAAATTATTTGAACACATGAGCCAACAAAATGGAAAGAAAAGGGCACTGGATGGTAAGCGTGAAGAAAGAAGACTCACAATGGATGCCAAGGGTGGTGCGTGAGTCAAATTAGAACTTGTATTGGTGATGACGTGAGTTGAGGTTGCACGTGCCAGGAAATACCAAAGTAGAGACCACTGGTTACAAGGAAGAGGTGGTATATGGGAAGTATCCAGACCCCACTCATCAAAAGGAAGTTTATCAGAGACCATGGATGTGATTCAAGCCTACAAGGAGAGATCCATACCTGAAGGAGCAGTCACGATAACTAGAGAAAAAGAAGAGTGTTGAGGCTCCACAAAAGGATCTGATGATGTCAAGGAGGTATGCAAGATGTTGAGGCAAGAAAATATCATCCCCTTACTAGGAGAGTGGTTAAGAGAGAAAGTACCAAGCACTGGAGTAGAGCAGTGAAAGGTAGGTTTTACATGCTAATCTGCCTCCTCACAACATTGACTATGATAAGGAAATTACCCTGAATGCCATGGTTGATGGATGGCTCTTGAGAAATATCCTAATTGACATGGGTGTAAAAGTTAACATTCTCACCTTGGACACATGGAATCAAATGGGAAGGCCCCATTACAACCATCTTCAAATGTGTTGTATATGGCAAACAAGACAAAGGTAATGCCCATTGAGTTTTGAAGGATGTTGCTATCACTATCCAAGGGGAAAATTCACTGAGACTTTAGAAGTCTTAGGCTTTTGAGGTGGAAAATTTCCATGTTACTTGGGCCCCCAATGGTGCTATAAGAACAATGTTGACTTATGTTTCAATAAGGGGTATATAAGTTTTGAAAACAAGGAGGAACATGTTATCATCCCATTGATAGATGGAAATTCAACTGCCCTATACTAAACCCTTGGGAGAAGGAGATATAGACAAAATATATGTGCACACTATCAGAGACCCTGAAGTTGTGCATCCTATGGAAGGGGTTATTCAGTGGGAAGATGCTCAATCTAAGTGATACCACTAGTGTAGCATGTGATAATTGGGCACACGGGACATATGAGTTAGTCGAAGGTAAGTTAAGAGGCTCTGTGATGAGAGTAATAAAGGCATGCTCAAGGCACCTAGAGGAAAGAAGTTTCCAAGTTATACTAGGGGAGCCAACCCTAGATGTTTTCCTATGAGAAATGGAGACCTAATGGAGATGTGAGATCAGAAAGGAGAAGGATGCTTAGCTATACCTTTCTCAGGACCATAACACGTTGGTGGGAGACCCATCACGATAACCTTCTAGAGTGGCACGAAGTGAGAATCATGTTCTCTATTAGGTTTTTCTGAGCAATGCACCTACTATCATATAAGATTATCATGGGAAGGAACTTACCTCATTTCACGTCCAAGCATGTGAGAAGGCTTGGATGGAAGGCAAAAAAGCCTTTCCACCTTCTTTATGGGTGCATAAGTTTTACTCCACCTTACAAGGTTGTGTGCACACATGGTACATTCACTCAAAGATGTGTCGCTAAATAGAAAGAAACTGGCAGGAGTTGATGGTTGATCTCCTTCAAGATTTCAAATATTAGAGTACTAAGCCATTGGTGGATGAGGCGTTGCAGGTTGTTAAACACCTAACTATGGGAGATAGTGCCATGGTCAGAGGATAGAATACTAGAATTATTGGGTGAACCTAGCTTAGAAGTGTGCTTTGATGAGGAAGAATCAGAGGAGATACAACTTGAGCGCGCATGCATGGAAAAAGAGAAAGGAAAGTTGGTCTATGTGATCGATGGTGAAGAGGTGGAAAACTTGGATGTTAACCATATTATGGGTACACGTGAGGTTATGGATAGTGCTGATGAGAAAGCACACACCTACCATGAACCCCTAAACCAAGAAGGTTAACATTGGTTTGGAGGTGGAACCTAAGGAGGCTACTATCGGGACTACTGGTTAGAGAAGGAGGTTTCAAGATCATTGATTTGTTGTACACGAGTTTCAGGATTTATTTCCATGTGGGTACCATGAGCTTAAGGGAGTTCACCACTCTTTAGGGAGATGTGGATCAAACTAAAGGAGGGAGTGCCCAATTCGGAAGAGACCTTACCGATGAATCAAATCTACGCATGTCATGGTCAAGGAAGAGATTGACAAGATGATAGCTTCAGGTATCATTGAGGTTGTTGAAGAATCAAAATGGATAAGTCCAATGGTCATTAACATTAAGAAGGATGGGAGGATAAGGATTTGTGTTGATTATAGGGATTTGAATGCGGTATGTGTTATTGACCCATTTCCAACCCCCTTCACTAAAGAGATCCTGGAAGGAGTAGCCGGGCATGAGATCTATTCTTTCACAAATGGATTCTCAGATATCATTAGGTTAGAATTGCAAAAGGAGGACCAAGAAAAGACAAATTTTTCCACTAAATGGGGAATTTTTTCCTACATGGTCATGCCTTTTGGACTAAGAATGCACACTATGTGTTTTCACATGCATTGTGGTTCAGCATTTCAAGACTTCATCCATAAGTTTCTACAAGTCTACCTGGATGACTTGGATATATATATGGATTAGTGAGGGACCATTGTGACAATCTAAGGCTGATGTTTGAAAGATGTTGGTAGTTGAGGATATCCCTCAACATTAAGAAATGTGTTTTCACTACTCCATTTGGAACCCTATTGGGACATATCATATGTAAGGAAGGCTTACTAGTGGATCCTGCCAAAGTTTTTGTTATTATGGGATTAGGGGGAACCTACCACCAGAGCAAACCATGCATGGATTCCTTGGGCATATGGGGTATTACCAGAAATTTATTAAGGGGTATGCCAAGATCACCATGCCATTGGAAAAGTTTTTCTAAAACACAAAAGTACATTTCACTAGGGAGAGGTGCAACATATGGCATTTGATACATTAAGAATAGACTTATTACTACACCCATATTATGCTTTCCTTCTTAGGAAAAACCATTTCATGTGCATGTTGATGCTTTAGGGATGGAATCGAGGAAATGTTGGCACAACCGGGTGAGGGAACTGTTGACCACCCTCTTTGTTTCACAAGCAGGAAGTTAACCCCAACAAAAAAAACTATACTACTACTGAGCATGAGGCATTGTCAATGATCTACGTGTTGCACAAATTTAGGAAGTATCTATTGGAAAACACCTTTTATATTCTACATGGACCACATGGCATTGAAGTACTTGGTAAACAAGCCCATTTTACAAGGGCACATATGCAGGTGGGTCCTGTTGTTTCAAGAGTTTGAGTTTATGGTTGTTGTGAAAACAAGGTAAGAGTAATTTGGGACCTACCATTTATCAAGGATTGACTCAGGGAGGATGTGTAGAGAGCATTAAGGATACAATGCCAGATGCACAAATTTTTAGATTGTGACACATGCCCTATGACTTGGAAGATATTGTTGTGTTTCTCAAAATGGGTGTGGCACTAGAGGGAATGAAGACTTTGGAAAGGAAACAATTAGCTATATGCGCCACACCCTACATGCTAATTAGTGGAGACTTATACAAACTAGGTCATGATGAGGTTTTGTGCATTGGTGCATGTTAGAGCATGAGTGCATTGCTAATCATGGAGGAAGCACATGGTGGAATTGCAGAGGACACTATGCAGGGAATGTAACCATGCACAAGATCCTTCTAGTAGGATTTTTGTGGGAAATGGTTTACCAAGATTATATCAGTATTACAAGGCCTATGTGACCACTACTACCAGTGCCTTGGTAAACTAGGGAAAAGAGATGAAATGCCATTAAGGATGATAGCTAGCTAATCCCATTTGAGAAGTGGGCGATTGACTTTGTAGGCCCTATTTCACCGCCACACGGAGGACTGGTTCACACTATATAATTACTTGTACTGATTACTTAACATGGTGGGTGGAGGCAAGCACCTACAAGGGATTGCACTATAGCCACAACAACAAGATTCCTATGGGAAAATATAATCAACAGGTATGGGTTCCCTTTGAGTTTGACTAGTGACAAGTACACATTTCTTGAATGAGACAATTAGGATCTTGTTGGCAGAATTCATGGTGGCTCATCACAAGACTACCCCTTATCACCCTCAAGGATAATGGAACAATCGAGGCATTCAACAAGATACTAAGTCACACGTTGACCAATATTTGTGATGTTGGGAGACATGATTGGGATGAAAAAGTCTCAACCATGTTATGGGCGTATAGAACAACCTACAAGAGATTGAACAAAGCCACACCATTTCAATTAGTGTTTGGTGTAGAATCCATTTTACCGATAGAATTTATGCTACCCTCTCTCTGTGTATTACACACACAGAGAGGATTGGTTAAAACAAGCATTACAAGAGAACACATGGATAAGTTAATGTAGTTGGATGAAAGGTGATCACTTTCTAGATGGAGTCAGAAGACTGAGAAAGTGAGACAAAAATCATGACATGATCATCACATTAAGAATAGACAATTTGAGGTTGGGAAAATGGTTCTACTTGTATGATTCTAAGTTTCTGCACCATCCTGGGAAGCTCCAAGTCCATTGGTTAGGGCCATACATTGTGTCTTACATCCTTGATTCAGTGCATGTGCCAGTTGTAAGCACTGGATGGGACAAGGTTGTCAAGATATTTCAATGGGAGTAGGTTGAAGCCCTACTATAAATAAGGCTTCTATGTGTCTATAAAATAAGGCAAATTTTCCAATTAGATTAGGTTTCCCTTAATGCTTTCCCCTTTCAGTTGTTTCCTTTGTCATTTTTTTCAGTTTTGTGTTGTGCATTGGTGTGCTAGTAGCTAATTGCATTAGAAGTGGTTCTATGCATGCAGAGGACCACATACATTTTTTGTGTGGGTGGATTGGTAGATATGCTTGGATATGTTTAAAAAATTCCTTCGATAAGGAACTATGTTGGGAAACTCATTCTGAAGATAGAAGAATGGGTGGTATGGTGGATTAAGGTGTTTGGATTTAGGCAGTTATAAAGGTGTGTTGAGAGAAGTTTGAAGACCAAAAGAGGAGAAAGATCACATAATATAACATAAGGTAGGCAACACCATGGGAAATTACTTGGTAGTCAAGCAGAGGTTATGTACTTTAGCACATGACGATGCACACGAAGGAGGTCTGTGGTAGTGAAGTAGTGTTGGAGCACTAGAAGGTTATAGCTATGATGTGTGAAGGGAAGTTCACGAAAGTTAAGTTGAGTAAAATAAAGTACTCTATTAAAAAGAGACGTTGAGACACGTGGTCGGAAGAACTTTAAGGTGCTAGAAAAATATAAATAGAAGGGTAAGGGTAGTCATTTCAACTACTTTTCCTTAGAGAATTTATTTGTGTGCTAATGAGCTCAAAGTGTGATGAAGGGTTTTATGAAGGAGAGCGAAGAAATTTTCACAAACCAGTGCGATTGTGTGAAGTTGTGGAGTAATCTTGTGGTGTAAACAAGAGGAAAAAGGAGACAACATGGAAGGAAGGGGTTATGTGAGAGAGAAGCATGGAAGTCATCGAGTTTGGGAAGATGTAGAGACGTTAAGAGAACCTAGGGCATAAAGGAAAGGAGGAGGAAGATGGCACCAAAGAAGGCCCATATAAAGAGACTAGTGGTGGAAAAGGAGGATCCCATGGAAATTTACTCAGAAATGCAGTACCCTCCTAGAGTTATCAAGGAAAAAAAGTGGAGCTCAAAGCTATACAAATGCAAAATCAATGAGTATAACCATAAGACAAGTGACAATGAGAAGTTGATGAGGGAAGACTTGGTTTCAGAAACTCGATATGGTAGATGAGCTCAGAAACCCTAGGGTTGATGACTCAGTACAATAGGAATTGCACAAAGACTAGAGTCTTACAGCTGTGGGAGCTTCCTTTCTTTTCAAAACCCACCCCATTATTCAGATGGTTAATGTCATGGGTGCATGAGGACTTATTTTATTTTGTGGGGTGAAGGATGAGGATAACATGCCACTTGATTAGGATAGTTACAGGCCTAAAAACACCGGTGAGGACATGGCACTTGATTTATGTGCCACTACCAAGATTGAGGAGCTAGGCAAAGAAATTGAACTACGAGAAGGGAGGTAGGGCACATGTAATTACAGATCTCCCAGACCCACATTGAGAGTCACCTCCCGACTCATTAGCTACAAATTGGGCACGTCAGAGAGATGGATGCAACATTAATAGAGGTTCTTATACATGGCCTATAGAGTGTCCAAGTGGGCACATTATAACTTTGCAAGAGTTCATCGCGAAGGGCATTGTTGAGGAAGCATGAGTGTAGAATGAGGTAGGAGAAAAGATCACATGGGGCTCCATCCTACTATTGATCATGTTCTAGGAGATTGGTGTCCTAGATGGACTAGTTGGGAACATTTGGGTTCACCCACCCACACACATCCCCTGCAGTCCAATTCACAAGGTTCACCTACGATGGGACCATCTCAAGTGCTTACAAGGCTCAGATGAATAGGTGGTTCGAGTGATTGCATGAAGCTTTTGAGAATGAGTGGCGCATCCCCCATGAGTTACCACAAGTTGTTGGGGACCAGTAAAGTTTTTCCATCACACAACATTTTTGTCTAGAAAAATTTATAATGGCTAAGGGAGAGATGGGGCCATGGTGCAAAATCCCTTCACATTTACTGCCAGATATTTGAAGTGTGCCATCAACTAGATAAAGGATGTGCAAAAATTTTTTTTTATGTGAAAAAGTAGATGTTGATGTCCACACATTGCATGTAACATACAAATTTGGCACTCGACCTACTTACGTCAAAGTTTTGGAGCCATATTTTCTGGACTTACACCCTCAAGTCAACATTACCATCAAGGGGTATGTCCATCGGGTGTTTGTGCATAGTTATGCCCCCAAAACACAAGGGGGATTGAGGTGGAGGTTACAAAATCTCCCTTTCCAAAGCATGGAGACACCAATCCCACCCATGAAAGTAGTGCAGGAAGAAGAGGAAGAAGAAGAGGAACAAGATGAGGGAAAGTTAGATACTTCCAGAAAAGGAAGTACTACATGTGCCAGAATGGGAGAAAGGGCACCAAAACTTCACAAGGTAGCACCGAGGCCTCATTTCTAAGGTGTGAGGAAGGGAAGGAAGAGGAGGATCTTGAAGAAAAGAAGTGGAAAACACAAGATGCATCAAGCTCCGCTACAGGCTCGGAGGAAGGAGAAGAGGAGGACAATGCCACCTTCAAGGTGGAGTTAGAGGTAAAACTTGAGGAGCAAGGAAGCCAAAGCTGGAGCCAGGGTTGAGGGTGAGGTGTGAGAAAGGGAAGGAGAACTCTACAAAACCAGAGAAAATTCCAACACGAGGCCTCCCAAAAATAGACCACCATCCCAGAGGAGGAGGAGATAAAGGGGACTCCTTCACTATAAAGGAGGATAAAGGATTTACCCCAGATCAAAGAAGAAAAGGACCAAGTACAAGGAAATGAGGAAGAAGTGGACTCCCATGTCCCCACATATGGACTTCATGGATGACCCCACAAAGGTGTTGTGCACGAGGTTCTAGGCCACCCTCCCACCAAAAAATTTGCATGGTGGGATTTGATGGACCAAGATGGGGGTGTGCCCAGACCAGGAAGATGCTCAACTGGAACATGCACTGCCACTTTGAGGAACCTGAGTTCAAGGTCAATGATCACACGATCAGGACCATTCATTTGAAGAAGAAAGGAGGAGATACATATAAGGTGGTGGATCCTAACCACCTAATAGATGAGAAGGCATGCAATGCATTGTAGAAGATATCCATGAGGTGATTCAACTTGACTTGGACGTAGGAGCCACTGTTCGGACCTTGGTCATGGAAAAGAAAGAGAAGGAAAAGGAAGTAGATAGATTGTGCACAAGGATTAAGGGTGAACAAGCATGAACCAAGGAGGCATATGACCGAGTTGATGTCCTAGTAAAGAGCATTCTAGGACAATGTCTAACATTGGTAAGCCAGCCAGGACCACGATTACGAGGATGAAATGGAGTACCTCAAGACCTCGTGGGGATGTTACTCATTAACATCAAGGATGGCACGGGCCCCATAACATAGAGCTCACAAAGGAAAAAGAAGAGAACAAGGTCATTGTTGAAGCTTGATCACTTGAGTTGGAAGACTTGCTCTCCCAACTCAAGGAAGCAAATATACTAGCAGATAGGGGCTTCAATAACTATAGAAAATGTGAGCCAATTATCGATGTACATGGTGACAGAGGAGGAGGAATCCCTCAGGTTTTGTAGGATACCATCCCTACCAACAAGGTGGAGAGTGCACACAGTTGGTCATTAACACCACAACCCAGAAGGAGAAAATCAAGACAAAGCGTGAGAAGTTGGACTTCAAAATCAATGAACTCGAGACTCCATCACTAAATGGATGGATGAGTTCAAAGGTGTCTCACATGGAGTTTAGGGGTGGCTATCAACATGAAAGGGGAAGGTGGAAGAGATCCTCCCAAACTAGGTGCCCAACATCATAGAGAAGTGCTAGGAAAGGCCCTATCAAAATTGAGGGCCTGGGAAAAGTTGAAGGATGAGATAGATGCGGAGTTCCCAAACTCCTCCAATTGGTTACATAACATATTCCTCCATCCTTCAATTATTTATTCATATTCTTTCCCAACCACTATTCTTTATTCTTTGGAGCAACATTCTTGCCTTAACAGATTTGGGTTGACAAATTTTTTGTTCAGGAGCATGGAAGGATTTCAAGGTGGCAAACCAATTTTAGTGTGGGGTGATGTTGACCCCTAAAATAACTAAGTACCTAAGGCATGAGCCTTATGGCATGAAAAAGTAGGCATGAAGGGCACAAAGGAGTAGTTCTTGGAGAGGCATGAAGGCTCACGCAGGATGGATTCGGACTTAGTGAGTTTTGGACAACAAGAAAAGACACGCATAGGGAGTGAATGGAAAAATGACCAGATACATATGTGGATAAGCTATGGAGACTTGCGGATCAAGGAAAGGATATTCCAGGGCATCAATACGGTTATCATGAAAGGATAAGGAGTCGAGGTTGTTAAGGATTAGTCTGGACATGCATGCTAAAGGAACTCGATTGAGGGAAACACATGATGACATCTGGCATATTCCTAGGTAGTGGTAGAGCAATCATGAGAGGATTCCTTCAGGATTTCACAGGTAATGATGAGTGGTTAAGAGAATATTCCTTCTTGTTCTTCATATGGATGGTTTTCTAGTAAGGTTAAGGGAGAGATCATCAGTTAGTATGTGTGTGTAGATGTAGGTGAGGACAAGAGCAAGAAAAATATAGAGGTATTGTGTAATGTGTAATGGCGGGCTCTATAATGTATAAAATCCCTATTACTATGAATGTTCCCAGAGATGGAACCCTTCTTGATGTAATCTTGGCTACTGTATTTGATTAATGAATATAATGAAGAGTTTCAAGCACTCATGTGATGGATCTTGATCTATACCTTTCCCTTATGTTCATGTGTGTGTTACGGGTTTTTTTTGATATTATTCATGGTTTGATTCTACTTTCAATTAGTTGATCATGTTATACCATGCTCTGATGCATTAGACTAAGACTAGTTCTTTATCCCAATTCCTAGAATGGGTATGTTCATTCCATGTTTATGCAAGTGTTCTCCCTTACCAAGGGTGATCATTCTCACAAAGCTCACATAAAGGAGAGGCTTGGTGCCTACATGTGCCTTGGGTGAGCTTCCAAACCAATCTTGATGATATGTCAACGCATTTGGGGTTGGTTGTTAAGATTTTTTTAATCATAGTGCTCTTGTTTAATTTTAAATTGACTTAAGTTGTATGGGTGCAAATTTTTATGGGGTGTAATTAAATGTTTTATTTTAGGAAAAGACCTTGGTTAAATTTAATAAAGGAATGTATTGTTTAATTAAATCCAATATTATTATTTGTGGAATAAATTCGAAGGCATGGGTCCATTTCGAGACGAAATAGGACCCATGACCATTTTTTTCCTTTCCGAAACCTTTATATATATAAATCATTTTTGAAACGATTATTAAATTTTTCGTGAATTGATTTTAAATTCATAATCACTTTTCCTGTGTGATAATTTTTATCAGTAGTGGGGTAATTTTACTTTACCATTGTCATGATAGATTTATCATCCACAATTATAAAAATAATCATAATTCGTATAACTTGCGAGCGTGATAAGCCAACTTCTTGTCTGAATAGTCGTTAATACGATGCTATATTAATGGTGTGAAAATTGGTATAATTCTCCTTGTCATTCGCGATTTTAGTTTGGTGCCGCTTCATCATATCTTTGCGACTTAGACGTGTTAATTTTATTGTATGAGTAATTGTAATCGCCATATATTTAAATAAGTTTAAAAATTTATTACCACACTTATTTTTTATCATCTTTGATCAGGATGTTTGGTTATCTTTTTACCATTTTGGTACTTACGCTGAGTGAGGTGCCACAATCACCATTTCACCTATTACTTAAATCATATATATGGTGAAATCATTATTTATTTTCGAATATAGTGATTCAACTTTGCGAACCTTTATATACTTGGATTTGTTGGATAGACATGTCGATCAATTCAATCCTAACACCTTAGTTAAAGGTATATTACTGGTGGTACCATCAATCAACTCGAACACATATAAATAAATATTATTTGTTGCTTTACCTTTTCCATAGAGTTCGTGGTGTACGTTATGGTATTATGGATTATCACATCTAAATCTATCTTTAAGATAATGCAAATCATCATATAATAAACTCAATAATAAAATCACTAACTTCATCAAATAATATAAAGAAATACATATGTGTTTCTATTTCTATTGAAATGCCTCGCTTTTTCTCATTTCTCATAGACACTATTTGTTTAATAAACAAATACCTAAAATACTATGAAATAGTAAGAAAAAAACACATCAAGCATGGTGATGATAAATAACACATTCCCTTACATTCAATTCATTTTCCCATGGGTCTAGAACTATTTTTCGTTTTGATACCAAATGTAGATTTGGATCAAATTGCACATATTTAACACACAATAATCTTTGTTCTAAATTAATCAATAATTTAGGCATTACACATATATAGGAAAGTCATTCATATATTCATGGAGATGATATCTCCACCAATTTCTCAACCAAATCTCTAATAGAACTCAATCTATATATGTGTCATATTGTTGTAACATACTATTGGAACTTTCCTTTACATTAATAATATAAAGGAGTTAAAATGACGAGGTGACCAAAAATCATGGTCTAGAGTCAAAATGCCATGAAGGCATGAAACGCCAAAAGGTAAACAAGAAAATCACATAACTAAATAACTAGGCACATGGGGAAACAACATTAGGCGAGAGAAGGATGATCATATTTTGGAGGGATGAACACCCCACCCCCGCTCCAACTCCCTCCACAGTCGGCTCCTCATATGGAAGATCAATAGCCCAACCATCAAGATCCAACATTGTTATATTTAGAGGCACCATTATTCCCAAGCTAGTAGGTACAGATCCTCAAAAATATCCTCCTTGAGGAGAAGAGTTACTGATTAGAGGAGATGGACATAACCTTACCCCGAGGTGGTAGAATCCATCCTAATCCAGTGTGATAGAGCAAGATGAACCCAAGGAGGGGGAGGACACTTGACTTTGAGAGCGAGATTCTACGACGTGACACATGGGTATGTGGTAGGGCATGAAAATCATCAAGAAGAACCTAAATTATAGTGCAAAGAGCACTCCCCCAATGATCCAAATGTTACTATAAATGTGTGACTCCAATGACACTTTCTGCGCCTAGGCCTGAATCTACATCGTCATAGAAGAGATAATAGCCACTTTGTTATTCGAGTTAGTTCTAAAGTAAGATTATTTTGAAAAAAAATACAATTATTTCTATATTTTTACAACTAAAAAAATAGCTTCCCAAAATAAATTCCATATGAAAAAAATCCGAGAAAGAAGATTAACGAAGTCACCAAATAAGATAACTTTCCAATCAAACAGTTTAGGATGGAAGGGGAGGAAGAGAGAGTGTATCCAATTCCAAGAAGATTGAGCACGTTGAAAAATCCAAAAGACATGTTTGAAAGATTTAGGTCGACCATAGAAAGGGAATTTAGGATTGGGAAGGCCAATGTGACTTAACCATTCTCCCAATCAAGATAGTGATATATGAGGCACCAAAGATTGGGTTCAAATTCGGGGTTACAATACTTGATAAGACTTGAAGCTAAGTGGTGATTGAATAGTTAAGGATCTAATGAGTACTTGAGCTTGATAATAGCGGGAGATAAGGGGGATAAATGATTGTAAATCATGCTAGACTGGTAGTTAAAAAATGGTATTTACAGATTCCACCGCCAACCCTATCACCATGTTGTAGGAGGTTGCAAACCAAGCTTATGAAGCATAACATCACTCATCACTCCTAAATCTTTAGCATAAATAGAAGATTAGAGTTGATCAAATTAAATTTCTATTTCAAATCATGCCAAGGAAGTGAATCTCTCTGGGAGCCAAGGTCTCAAATGGTATTGATACCTTTGCGAGAATGTTGGAGCACCTTAACACTAGGAAACTCAACCAACAATAAATTATCACTGGTATAGATAGGAGACCACCATATGTTGTGATCATTGAATGAAAGCCCAATGTGAAATCCATCCCCAATCCAGTGAAGAAATGACTTAACAACTTTGAAATATTTCTAGATACTCTTCATAACAAAGGTACTTGTAATTTTAACTAAAGCACTATGGTGATAATCCGTATGTAACCCAATGTTATTCTAGTGTTTTTTCCATAAGGAGAGCTCAAGAAATGCAATGTCATAACAATATTTTCTAGGCTTGGTTGCCATTTATGCATCTGATAACCCATTTAGAGTAAAAATAAATACTCTATCTATAAGCATATATAACTCCTATCTTGCCTTGATTATATATATATATATATATATATATATATATATATATATATATATATATATATATATATATATATATATATATATATATATATCCCAAGAAACTTGATGAAAGCCACCCTGATTTTCTTAGACCAAATATAATCCCACAAAACTTTATAAAAGTTTGTCAAAGAATGTTTGTGAAGGGAACCAACATGAAACATAATAAACTTGGGTGGTAGCCAGAATTTTAGTGTAGACTTGAAACTTGTCGCTAATGAGAGAGGCTTATAGACTGACCTTGAAATTTTTGCTCCACTTGATCAATGACATATTGCCAAAGAGTGCTAAAATTTTTATCGAAGGAAAATGGAATCCATAGGAGTTTTAATAGTTCTCTATGATTGATATATCGCCAAGGGTAAGTTTTCATGCAATTGCGCATAAGCCACCAACTCTGTCAAAAGCCAAGAGACTTAGCTAATTGAACATTAGAGCTAGAAGCTTGACAGAAGGTGTCTAAACAAGAGAAAGCTTCTTTGATGTTTTGTTCATTCTCAGCTAAAGTGAGGAAAGAGTCATTTGCAAAATTCCCATTGACAAGATGAGAAGCATGATCAGGGAGAAAGATTCCCTGGATGCATCTTCGCTCCACCTTATTAGAAAAATGATATCCAATGGCATTGACTACAAGAAAAAAAAGAGCAGGAGTGAGAGGGAACCCTTTCCTGATAGACCTAAACATGCCAATAGCTTGAGATTGATTTCCATTGATAGTGAGGTAAGAAGAAGCATCAACAAACAAAGTTTGAACAACATTGATAAAGAAAGGTCCAAACCTAAGGGCTTGAAGCATAACAAGAAACCTTCTCAAAATCAATTTTAAGGAAAATAACCCATTGTAGAGAAATTCTGGCCCACTCCATACCTTCCCAGATGACAATGAGATTATCAAGAATGTATCTACCCTTTAAAAAAACTAGTTTTCTCCAGCAAACCACCTTTGGAAGAAGGTTAGCAATACGAAGAGCAATATCTTTAGCCAAAATATTATAAGAGACATTAAGGAGAGTAATAGGTTGTCAACTAGTAATGAGCTCAGGATTCCTGACTTTAGGAATAAACTTGATATTTCCCTTATTAATAACATTACCAAGAGCATGGTTCTACAAAGCTTCTTTGTAGACTTGAAGAAGGTCATTGTTAACCACAAACCAAATATCCTTATAAAACTCGCATGGAAAACCATCAATGCCAAGAGATTTATCATTAGCAAGACAAAGGAGGGCATTGTAAAGCTCATCCAAAGATAGAGGAGTGTCATAATGTTTCTGTCCTTAGGAGACAACTTGCAAGGAACCACTTCCACACAATGGTGTAGAGTAGCTTGACTTTCTTTAGAAGGTTGCTAAGTATGGAAAACCAAGGTGTAATGCTCCAAAAAGGTATTGAAAACATCTCGAAAGGATCATGACATGATCATGAGCTAACTTAATAGATTTGATTTATTATCTGGAAAACTTAGCCCAAAGTGATTTAAAGATTCTTTTGGAATATTTGTCTCCCATTTTAATCCAGTGAAGTCTGACACGGATCGAGCACTTATGGAATTTTTATTTTCTAACCTTAAGTGGTGACGAAGTTTGGCTGCCCGAAGATGGGTAAGGATGTCAAAATTTTTAGTTTCAAGCAGAGTAGAGATTCTATGAAACTCTTGAATTAGTGTTTAAAATTCCCTTTTTCAAACTCAAGCAACCTATTTCCCAAAATGGTAGAGAAACTTAGTAGTACGCTAAATGGTGGCATTCCACCAATCGACCCAATTTTTAGTATAAGGTGGACATGGCACTATAGTCCAAACCTTAGCAATGAGAGAGACAACACCAAAATGACTCAACAAGAAAAAATTAAGATATAATTGATTGTTAGTCACCTTAAAAGGGTCCCCACTCCATTTAACGTTAAAAGAAATTAGGTTGTGGTTAGACAAAAGGACACTGCCAAATAATGATCGGGGAATGACTGTTACTATCTAGATCAAAAGTGTGTTGCTGAGAGATCATGACACGATCAAGAATTTTAATGAATTTGTCAATACATACTCGAAAGTTGGACCAAGTAAACCAATTTTGAGAAGGGAAATCATTCCATTGTCTAAAAAGAGGGTCATAAAGGCCCCAACGATTTTTAAAATAAAACCAAGTCTTACGTTCCCCCACGCACCACCTCATGGGAAGAGACCCCAATTTATCCTCGGGATGTTCAATCATATTAAAGTCTCTACAAACTAACCAATAGGAAAAAGGTAAGTTATCTCCCAACCATCACCATAATGTCATCCTTTTCGTGCCATCATTAGAAGCATAAATATTGAGAATGCCAAAAGAATAGCCATTAATTTCCAAAATAATCCACACGACGTAATTTTGAGGATCATACCTCGTAGAAGAAATCATAGTAGAAAATCTAGGAGAGATAGAAATAGAAACACCACCTCTTCCTTCCATATGTGAAGAATAAACATGCTTATAATCAAGAGCAATACACATTAAAGTGGTTTGAAGCATAAAACTAATAATCTTAACTTCTTGTAAAAAAACAACATCAATATTACTAATAATTTGACAAGATTTTTTCATAGAGTTTTTCTTGAGGACTCCTTGAGGCCTCACATATTCCACAAGAGAAAATTAATGAAAAATTAGTCATAGTAAGCTCCCCATGGCCGTCTTGGAAACCATCCACAGAGTTAAACAAACTAAAGCTATTAGATAGTGTGAAAGCTTTGGTTTAAATTTTTTTCTAACTTGAATAGAGCGGGTTTAGCCCCATTTTCACCACGCGCCCCCATAGACACCTCAAGAGGTGGACTTCGGGAGTGACGATAAATAGAGGTTGAAACAATAGTCTCGATTAATAAATTTTCTTGTAAGGAGATAAAATGATTTTGCATGAGCTAAGCTATAGGCTATGTTGGGGTTTCAAAGATTGGTTGCATCATAGAATTATTATTCGGTGATGATTGTGGGTTGGAAGAAGATGGGGTCATCGTAGAAGCATATTTAGGCCCAACCAACTTCTTACCGCCAAAAATAGTCCAACTGTTAGCCGTAGTATCAAATTGAGGTGTAGGGGTCATAAGGGATTTGGAAGCTTGTTTTTATTCTGCTATAAGAGGACAATTACGAATGTGATGGTCAAGAGATTAACACCTAAAACAGTGTTAGGAAGGTTGAAATAAACATTTTTGGGAGAAATGAGTGAACCGAACTTGAATGTCGATATGGTCCCAAAAATCCTTAGCAAGATCAACATTGACATAAACCCATTTATGCGGGTGAGAATAAAATAAATGTTCGGTTCTTGACAAATAAATATTACAATGGGGTGAACTATATCATTCAAAAAAGACCAAAGCTGCATGAGAAGACCGATGAACTACACCTAGATAGGTATCATAAGTGATACTTAATTGGAAGGGTTAACATCGGTTTCAACGTGAAATAACAAGCGGGTGTTATCCAAATACCAACATGTAACACGTGAAAAAGGCTTATACCCGAGAAAGTTTGTGAAAATAAAACTTTTAAAATCCATTGGTGAGGTTACGGATACCAGTGACCTGGATACCGCTAGACTCGTAGTGGTTCTTAATCCATCCTTGAAGGAAGGATTCCGAGGGAATACAACCACAAAAGTAAGCTATCAGATAATTATTACTATAATACTTAACCACAGGATCAATAAACTCGGTAGCTATGACATTGTTAGAGGGGATTCAGAGTCATTACCTCATCGTGAAATTTTGGGAAAAATTCCTTGCGCGCTTTGGAGCCATCTTTATCACCACTAGCAATATTAGTTGGTACGGATGGTTGAGATGCCATTATATAAGCGGGTCACCACCTTGAAAGAGTGGGTTAATTACCCAAGGATGTGACCTAAAATCTCTAGCAGGGTCTTGAATGGTACAAGATGTACTATCAACATGTGAAAAAACCCTAACAGAGCCAAATATGTCTCCTCAACAATTTTTAAAATAAAAATATATATTTTTAACATACAACAATACAACTAACAAATAATATATTCTAATAATTAACCAAAGATATATCTACATGATTTATATTCTAATAACTAACCAAAGATATATCTACATGATTTAAAAAATCACTCACAAACTATAATGGAACACTAATAATATCCTAACATCGTGGATGATACTTTAAATTGGACATCAAAAATATCTATATGAGATCTCTTCATATTTGAACATGGATAAACACTATGATAGATGGGTTGATTTAATTTTATCACTCCCAAGTGGTTGTCAACGACCACATAGACAAGTTATGTGAAAACATTTTGAAACATATTTTTGTGTTATGTTGAAAACTACATGTTATTTTCTTGATTGGATTTATGATTTGTTGATTTCTAACATGCAAAATTGTTATCTTTTTCAATCTATTCTATTAAGGATATTTAGCCCTAATTTTTGGATTGCAAATAAAATCATCTTATTTGATTATTTTTCCTTTTATTTTCAAAGGTCACTTCGACATTATCGAATGTATATATATATTTTTCTTTTTAAAAAGTTCCTTTCCATCTTGGTTAATTGTTGGTCTCCTATATGTCGTAATGGGACCTTGTTCCATGTGTTGAATTTTATCATGTATTTATTTTTAAACAATATTTTGGGATAGCTTGGGGAACTTGTTTGGGTATAGTCCTAAAATTTCCCTTATTTTTTTGTTTACAGCGTTGGGTTGCCATGTGCCAATGGAAATCCTCTTTTACACACTCTTCTATATGCATATTATAACATCACCGTTTCCCCAAATATTATACAAAATATTACGTCCAATTTTAAAACTAATGGTAATCATTGCGAGCAAGTTGAATTTTCAATTTAGAGAGAAGAAATTTTGGTAGTGGAGAATGATTATGTATTCTTGAATTTAGTCCCACATTGACTATTTTAAGCAAACATATATCCTTCATAAATTAAAACACAGCATTATAAAGGCGAGGTGGAGAGAGAGGATCTTGAGATAAAAATTTCATATACCGTATTTAAAGGAGGCGTCATTATTGAAAAGAGTTTTGGAGAGTTCACTATATATTTGGCGCAATCTTATGTCACTTGATGAGAATTGATTTTAAGACTAAGACTTGGAGACGTGGTATAATACCATATTATTGAGATGAATGACTCAAAATATTTCCACTTGTCACCAATGTGTAGATACATATGGAGAGGTAAAAGGATTTAATCGTTAGTAAGGTTTTGTGACATATTGCAGCGATTTCATGTACTTGGGTTTGGAAAAAAAAGGGATGAAACAATAGGAAATTTGGGACTCAAAATTCATGACAAGTGGATAGAGAATTCAACAGAGTCAATAATAGACAATAGGAAATTTGGGACTCAAAATTCATGACAAGTGGATAGAGAATTCAACAGAGTCAATAATAGACAATCGACATCACAATTGAAATCATCATTTCGTTTACATTATTCCTATATTTCTATTTAACCATGGTTTATCTTATTTTTTATTTGGGTTGATAAAATAACAAGAAAGATTACAATAAATCACACACGCACACACACACACACACACACATATATATCCCTATTCATACTAAATTCATTTAAATTAGAAAGATCAAATTACATTTATTTATAAGAGTGATATACATATCCTTTATTATGGATCAATCAAATTGCGGTGTCTGTTATGTACATGATCAAGAACCTTGAGCTATGAATGTTTATCCATGAAGGATTAACATATTCAATTAATTCATACCATTCCATGACCAAGAACCATTTGGGATTATACTTTTGTAACCCTAGTTAGGACACAATTTTAATGTCTCCTCCAAAATCCCACCACCTTCCTTCATATTTCTACACACGAGACATCTTCTAATATATTAAAAGAGATCTCAATGTTTTTTATTGATGTCTCTCTACTAATCATTGCTAAAAATTTATACATCTCTCATGGATAGTTGATAACTAACACAATCTTTCATAAGTGCATAGTTATTACACTCCCATTTAATTGGGTCTATTAAATATTTCAATCCCTTTTAACAAGGGTCATTACATTAAGGAAAAGCTATTATTAATATTAGAAATACCATTTATATTAATTAAAATAAAAGAGATTTATATAGTTAGGGGTGACCGGAGCATTCACGGTCCCACAAAACACCATGAGGGCACCAACAAAGTAGAAAATGCCACAAGGGGTACATCAAAATGTCACTAGGGTAGCTAGAGAGCACATAAGAAAAGACACTAGCACACTAAAGTACATGTCGTAGCACCGGGAGGAGGGGGAGGATCATCTTGAGGAGGGATGAAAGCTCCACTATTAAGATCCTTCAAGGAGGATCCACATGCAAGTCACCGTGATGATCATGATACTACATCCTCTGTAATGACACCATAATACCCCATTCAAGGGAGGAGATACATCAATGGTCTACATGGCCAACGGTGGAGGAACCCACCACGAGAGAGTCGTAACGCCCTTCCCCCTCAGAAGTAGGCTCCAGCTAGGTCCAAAGGAGGACGAGGATGAAGGGTGGCCATGAAGAGAGGCGGAACAATGATTTTTCGAGTGGCTCCTCGACGAGGTCTTGTAGGTGGTGGGCGTTGGGGTGGTGAAGGCCGGTGTGGCGATAGATAAGGATCTAATGGGACCCGACTCATAGTGTAGGGCACACTCCCCCAGTGATCAAGAAGCTCTTGCAGATGATAAAACTCCAGGTAAACCTTGGTAGCTTGAGCTTGAATCTATATGCACACAATAGACAAAATAATCACTCTATCATTAGTGGAAAAACAAGTACCGAATGATCATTCTTGAAAATTAAAGCATTGTAGATTTACAATTATGGGATAGAATACAAACACGAAACAACTACTAAAGAGTATTAATGTAACAAGGCCAAGGACTAAAATCACCAAATAAGGTCAGGCACCAATGAAATAATTTAGGGTGGTAAGGCTGAAATAAAGAGTGGATCCACTTCCAGATAGTCCGAGCACGAGGAAAGACCAACAATGATGTTTGAACGAATCGTGGCGAGAGAAAAAAGGACATGTAGGATTAGTGATGCCAATATGACTAAGCCTTTTACCCATAGAAAGAACTTGGTAAACAAGACACCAGAGAAAGTGGTTAAATTTAGGCTCAAGAAGAGAGTTCCAGGTGCAGGAAAGATGAAAAATCCAAGTGGATTCCACATATTCCAATCCCTAACAAGAATTAAGCCTATTAATGGCTGCGAGAGCGAAGCTCAACAAATGATAAATGGTTCTAGTATTATATTAAAGGAAGGAATTTTCCCGATTCCACCGCCCATCCCGCCACCAAGCCACGAAGGTTTAAGCCCCAATTTATGGAGAATTAAATCGACAGAACTCTTGAATTTTATAGATAGATAGAAGGTCTGAATTGGAAAGATTGAATTTCAACTTGAGCTTGGGACAAGAAATCCAGTCTTTGTGAATTACAACATCTTGAATAGTATGAATGCCCTTGCGATAGAGCCAGTTGATTTAATGCACAATGTTTCAACAAGCGGAAGATCCCCTTTGTGATAATAGATGACCACCAAATATTCTAAGAATGAAAAGAAATCCTTGTGCGGAAACCATCACCAACCTAGCGCATCAAAGGCTTAAATTTCTCGAGGATTTCCATATACCCTTGGCCACAAAGGTACTGTAATTTTGATATGATCCGAAGTGATAATAATAGTATGTAACCCAATATTGCTCCAACACTTCTTTCCACAAGGGCTCTAGATTCTTTGCAATGGTGCAACAAAATTTTCTAGGCCCGATTGCCCAATAGACATCGATCACCCATTTAGGGTATAAGGAAATGCTCTGTCGGTAGACATCAATGATCCCCATGTCACCTTACTATCAAGGAAGGCAATAGACTTCCCATTCTACTATGTGGAAGCCAAATGAGCGAAACTTTTACAATATAAAATGTCCTAGAGAAGCTTGGTAAGCGAGTGAAAGAATTGCGAGAGAAGGGCACCGATACATAAAGTAATTGACATGAGTAACAAAAAGAATCTTCATGCAGACTTGGAATTTACCATCTAAAGAGAGATGTTTGAAAGACCACTTGGTAACTTTTTTCTCAACTCTGTTAAGAAGATATTGCCACAATGTCACAAAGTCACTATCGAAGGCAAAAAGAATGCCTAAAAATATGAATTACTCATGACGGTGAATCCATTTCCATGGGTAGAACTTTAACCAGTCCAAAAAAAGAGGAAAACAACTTATCCGATATCCCAAGGTTTTGGCCAATTAAATATTGGAGCTAGAAGCCAAACAAAAAGTGTCTAGACACTCCAAGACTCTGGGCGTTCATTACGATTTTGCATAGCGAAGAAGGAATCATGAATGAAATCTCTATTGAGAAGTTGAGACGTATGATCCGTAAGGAAAATACCATGAATAAGACCCTGGGAAGCTTGATGCACAATTAAATAACCCAACTATTCAGCAACAAACAAAAAACAATGCCGACTCAAGAGGGAACCCCCTCGTATAATAGAGTAGAAAAGGCCAATGGCAGTGGATTGGTGACCATTAATGGGGAGCCAAGCAGAGGCATTAGAAAACAATGTGCTAATAACCAATTGAAGTAATTTTCCAAAGCCAAGGGCTTTAAGCATGAAAAGGATGAAAGGACACTTGATGTGATCATAAGCTTTATCGAAATCAATTTTTAGTAAGAGAGGTCACTGTGAAGAAACCCGTGACCATTCCATGCCTTCCTATACTACAAGAAGATTATCCAAGATGTACTAGCCTTTAACAAAACTAGTATGTTCAAGCTGAATTATTTTAGATAGGAGATCCATGATGCACAAAGCCAACACCTTGGCAATAATTTTGTTAGAAACATTTAATAAGGTGATTAGGCTGCTAATTATTCATTTGTTTCAGATCTCCATACTTGGGGATGAACTTGATGTTTGTTTTATTGATGAAACTCCCTAGAGAGTAAGTTTGGAGAGCTTCGTTGTAAACCCGAAGAAAATAAATTCCCAAAAAGACTAGGTTTATTTGTAGAATTCACTCGGAAACCATCCATATCTAAAGAATTGTGATCAACAATTCGAGCAAGGTTGTATGGAGCTCCTCCAAAGTGAGAGGAGTTTCAAAATGAGTACAATCTTGGGGTGAAATTTTACTAGGCACAAAATCAATACATTTTTTTGGTAATAGCTCGCTCAATTGAATCCTCTTGAGCTTGAAAAACCAGACGATAGTGCTTGAAAAAAGCATTAGTGATCTCTGGGAGCTCAGTAAGCCATTGGTGAGAGTCATAAACAAATTTGATATGTTGACGAGCATGATTAGCCTAGAGGGATTTGAAAATTTTTTGAGGCTTTGTATCCCACCTTAAGCCAATGTAATATTGACCAGATTTGCGTATGTATGAAGGGCCAAGTATGATTCAATAAGCTCGAGCTTATGCCAAATACCAACAATCGGGACCTGGAGATGAGCATCGAAAGAATTTTTCTCGAGAAGCGAGAGAGATCCTTGAAATTATTTGTGTAGATCCGAATCAGTCCACCTATGGACACGAGCCACCTATTTACCAAAGCAACAGGAAATTGGTGGTGTGATGAATTTCCACCTCTCACCAAGAAATCCACTTCATGCAACAAAAGGCCGATGTGTTGCCATGTTCCAAATTTTGGCAATAATTGGGACTACTCCAGGATGACTTAACGAGAGAAACATTAAGATAAAATTGATTTTTGGGCACCTTGGAAGGGCCCCCTTGAAAAAAACCTTAAATTTTATTACATGGTGGTTTGAAAAAGAACTTATGACCATACCTTGATAACAGAGGATCCTTGCATGTCAAAATAAAAAAGGGATGATGGGAAAGAAGTGTACGGTTAAGACGTTTTAAAACCCAATCATATCCTTCTTGAAGATTGGTCCAAGTGAACCAAGCACGGTGTTTAAATTTCTACCGTGGTATGAGAAAAGGATTGGAAATACCCCAACGAATTTTAAAATAATACCGTGCTACACACTCCTAACACACTAGTGGATAAGAAGGGTGCCACATTTATCATTTGGGTGTTCCACCATATTAAAGTCGGCACACACTAGCCAATAAGTAAATGGTAAGTTATCACCTAATCATTTCCATAATTTTTTTCTTTTGGGACCATCATTAGGGGCATAAATGTTAAGAATACCAAAATAAAGGTCATTAATACTCATAATCAACCAAAGAGCCCTATTACTAGGATCCTGGCCCAAGGTGTTGATTAATGTCAAAAAATTTGGTGTTATAGAAATGATAGCACCACCTCTACCATCAATATGTTGCGTGTGAAAATGTGTAAAATCCCGGGCAATGTAAGTAAGAGTATTCTGAAGAAAAAACTAGAAATATTGATTTCTTGTAAACAAATAATATCTAAAATACTAATTAACTAACAAGCTAACCGAAAAGATAATTGTTGTGAGGGATCTCAGTAAGACCTTGAAAATTCCAAGACATGAAATTCATTAAAATTCAAATATGTCAAATTCCTCCCACCTATCCAGAATTCCATCCTAGAAGTTTCGAGAATGGAAAAATTGTTAGCAAGAAGAATCTGGTTTGAATCGGATTGCTCAATATGGATGAAGCGAAACTTAGCCTCATTATCCCCTCTTAGTCCATGTGAAACCTCTTGAGGTGGAATGTGTAATTTTGCAAAGGGAGATAAGTTGATGCAAAATTCCCAGTATTCTTTGAATTGGGCGAGTAACTTGACTCTGTGAGGGTTTGGAAGGAATGGAAACGAAGGATGAGGTGGCTCCAATCATGGATCATTCTTGGAAGGAGGAGGGGAAGATACATGAGGTAAAACCTTAATAAAAGGTTTCACACCAAATCTCTTCTTGGCCCCCACCACAATCTAACCATTAGCCGGGAGGGTCATTTTTGGGCTTAGGGCCGGTGGGTTGAGATGATGCGAGCTTGAAGCAAGCTAGAAGCGAGACAATCCAAAATGTGATGGTTTGGGGCCTAATAGTTGAAACATGTATTGAGGAGGTTCAAATAGACAAAAATTTGAAAGATACACAAGGACCCAACATGAATAACCGATGGTCCCGCAAATTTGTCACAAGGTCAACCTCAACACACACAAGCTTGTTGGGATGAGCGAAAAAAATTCTCCTATTCATGGAAAATCACCCAGTCAATGGGTTTCACAATCTCTAGTATGAACGTCCAAATATGGATGAGAAGGCCAAGAAATTCAATCCAAACTAGGATTTTTAATGAGATTTGGCTAGTGGAACAAAAATTCGGGGTCCATTAGGAAAGAACAAGCAAGGTATTTCCTAAGTATCCACACATCGACTTGAGAAAATGGGCTCGAAGCTGATAAGGCTCACGAAAAGAGAACATATAAAACCCCTTGGTGAGGTTATGGACACCTGGGACCGGGATATCGTTAGACTCAGAGTGTTTTTTCTTCCAGATTAAGTAGGTTTCAAAAGGTATGCATTCATAGAAATACACAATAAGACAATGATTTTGATACCACTTGACCACAGGATCTAAACATTCATCAGAAATAATAACATCCGGGAAAAATCAAAGTTCATACCTCATCGTAAACTTTCAACACAAACTTCCTTGTGCGCTTGGGAGCCATGTCCACTAGTTGCAACAGATGTTGAAATGGGAGGAGCGTTGGCCATTTATAAGATACGTACCACCTTAAAGGTAGAGAAAATCTGGAAGACACTATCATATGAGCAACGGTATGCCACGAGAAAAGCTATGGAAAAACAATATTCGTAGCAAGTATGGAAAAAGAAAGCATGGAAAAGGTATTATTCACAAAAATTGGATGAGAAAATTGATACGAAGATGAATCCAACAACCCCTCACTCTACTAAGGATAATTCTTTTGGCATCATGGAGGATTATGATAAACCCACTCTATTAAATCTAAGACCCTTGAAATTGACTTGAATATAGTGGTTGATTCTGACAATAATACAATAGAAGCCCACAACAATGTTCTTAAGAATTTTGTGGGTGAAGTTTCCATTTTGAAGAAGTTCATCCACAAAATGCACGAGGAAATGGAGAAAAATGGAAAAAAATACCTGAATATCAAGGATGATAAATTGGGACTATATGTTGAATGTTTCCAATTAAATGAAAACATCAAAAAAATGAAGAAAAATCAATTAGAAATGGAGAAAGAGTAAATTATCCTCAAAGAAAAAAATGATACGTGTTAAATAATATTGTAATGAAAAATTGAATTAAGAATGTTGATATTTTTTAATAATTAAAATGAGGGATCTATTGGTGCACTCACCCAAAAAAAAGAGTAGTTACATAATGTGTATAGAGAAAATTTACAAACAGGAAACTTATAATAACACAAAATGTATTGTTTAAGAGGGGACGGATAACATAATTAACAACATATAGAATACAACATATATAATCCAAGCAAGGAGGAAAGTCAATTCACCATGGTAGAGAAGGCATGAATAAATTTTGAGTGTCATGTTTGAAAAAGTAATGGAAGGAGAGTCTCTTTTCAATGACATCCAATCTATTGGAAAACATTCTGATTGTCATGTCTGAGAAATTCTGAGACACCTTCACAGGGTGGACATAGATAAAGATGAAATATAGGAACTCAAACATAATTTCCATTACGAAAAACACAAAAAAATATCAGAAGCATCACCCCTTCAATTTCAAGGCTTGGGCAGAAGAGAAGTCATCATAGAAGAGAAGATGTTGGTAAACAAACTAATAAACATAAAAATAAGGGAGAAAGAAACAAGCCTTGACAAGAAACCCATCCTAACAACATCTGTAGTATAAAATTACGTTAGAGAGTGTATGGGATCCAAAAAATAAAGAACATGGTGTATACGACTTACCTCTGATTTCCCCATTCAGAATAATTCACTCATCAAATTAGTGGGTATATGAGCCATTATTTTCCTTATAGAAAACTAATGCACCGATAAAGATCGTAGGAGAGATGATTTTCCAATGAAGGGGAGATGAAATATTAATTTTTTTCTCTCACATTCATTACTTGACATTAATCTTATCTAAGTGGAGGATATTTCCTAATCCTGACCAATCTAGGGATCCTCACTTACCAATTTTACAAATATATCCCTATCATACCTTGAGTTGGCTAAGAAGTCAGAAACTTATACCAATATACCTTATACCAATATTTAATCCTCTAGAATACTTATACCAAGAAAAGTTTCTATATAATGCATTTCCATATACCTTGACCAAATGGGAATTGAAGGAAGATATAATTTACATTCTCATCTTGATATTCACAAAATGGAATCTAGATGGGCCATACCATCCCCTTTTAATCAATTTTCCATAAGTGATAATTTTAGTGAGGGGTATTAGCTAGGTTAAGGTTCTTGATTTTGGAAGATTCCATTTATCCCAACTTCTTTTATATGAACAATCTTCTGGACAATATCAACTTCTTGAAGAGATAAAAGGTTGTAACCATATTTGACCACATAGAGTCCAAAAGGATATCCTGGCCATATTAAGTAATCCTCATTGCCTATGAATGGTAAGGTTATGCTTTTGAAGATTTATTCTATTATTTGAATTTGATACAGGGGGACCATTTAGGCCACTCCATTCTTTCCAAACCAACAAATCACATTATAGGCTAGAGGCTATAATGACATAGTTTTTAGAGGATAATACCCCATATGTTCTTAGACCAATTTTTTTTTATCTCATCCAATCTATCCAACTAATTCAATGGGGAAACCTAACCAAGAGTCTTCCCAAAACCTGATTTTGTTTCTTGATCTTGGAAGCCAAGATAATTTTTGTGAAATGATATTCCTACGAGCCACATTAAAATTCCATATCGTGATCCTATTGGAATATTGGAGATTGGAAAAATTCTTTCTTTCCCATTCAAATCCAGTACTAAGATTTAAGAATTTGATCTTTAGTTTATCTAGCTTAGAATAAGTCCTATAACATATTTTGGATCCTAGAGCTTAATTCTACATTTTTAGTTGGATGAAATTTTCCCTATTATAATTTTAAGTAAACATGCTTTTTTCTAGCTAGGTTTATTAAGAATGTTGATTCTATGTATGATTTTATACAAAAATGAAGTTTGTTAAAGTGGGCATATAATTTTCTAGAATAGGTAAAAGCAATAAACCTAAGAGTGCTAAAACCACTTTGAGAATAATAACTTAAATAAATGCAAATCTATGGAAAAACAACTTAAATGAAACAAAGGATGAGTGGGAATATTCCCTTAGTCTAAATAATCTTTTTGGGTAATCAACCTTTTGTTGACACTAATGTTTGCCCCTATGTGTGCTATACTACTTTACTAGTTTTTGTTTCTTCTATGGTTGTATAAATTTTTTTATGTTAGAATTTATTTTTCATTTGTAAGGAGGGGAAACCCATCAAAACCTTTACCAATACCTTTTAATTAAAAATTTTCGTTACATTCCACTTCCTTATAAGGGTCAAATTTATCACACTCCATATAATAAGGGATAAATTTATCATACTCCTTTTTAACAAGGGTCTTAAATCATTTATCTTCTCCCAAATTATTACATGGGTATTTCGGCACATAACATTTCCCCCTTTAATTGGTTGATGTCCTCATTAGCACATTGTTTTTCTATAATTTAGTTAACAAATAAAAATGCTTAGTCACTAAACATGGAGAATGAATATAAATATATGTGCATGGAAATGGGGGACCAAAAAGTGGCTGAAAATCCACTTTTGGAACATTTTGTACATAGTGCACATGCATTATGGTGTCAAAAAATAAAACAAAAAGGATCAACCAAGACCGAGCATTTTACATTTTCTCTTGACTAAAAAACATGATTGAGAAAAAAATATGAACAAGAAATAATGTGAGTGAGTTTAGTTGAGCTCAAATCCTTCCACACAATGAATTAACTACGGTGGAAATTTCAAGAGGTAAGTTTAAAATGAATTTAGGGTAGTTTTAGTGATCAAACTTAATTTTTCTTGCATTGTTCCTAATTCATTTTTATTTCAATTTTAGTGGATCCAAAATATTTACTTGAAAACCCTCCATTTGGAGAGAAGGGTTAAAAAAACCTGCCTCAAATGCCTCCTAAAATTCTCATCCCCTCCTAATATTTAAATTATTTTTTGGGGGAGATTAAAAAATAACAAAGCTCAAATTCAAGGTTCAATAAAAACCCTAACAAGTCCAAATTCGGGATTATCCACTTGCCAAGCTCTTGTATTATCATTAGAGTCATTAATATATCATATTTATACCATGACATGTCAAATAAACATGTGGATGGAATATAAAATCACTTGTCTCAATTTTTATGATAACAAATTGTCTTATGATGTGATGAAGAAAAAATATCACCAAAGACAAGTTATGTGCTTTGATTATGGACCCCAAAACAAATGCACTCTTATAACTAAAGTGCGAAGACTCAAAATCCATTGGTGCAACCATGAGGAGATAAAAAATAATTTTTGGGATAAATAGTGGATGGTGTTTGACCATCGCCTTGCAAAAAATTAATGTACCTCAATATTTCTTGAGGAAACTCTATTGTGAGTTCATCCTCAATGAAATACCAAACTATTTTGATATTCAAGACTTCTAAGGTAGAGGAAAAGACTCTATAAAAGATAGATTGAGGGCACTACATTTATGAAATCGACTAGTAAGACCCCTTTCTCGCCCATGTATTCAAAGCATGTGACAATCCCTTTAGTTGTGAAGGCAAACATGGAGATTTAAACACTCTATATGTTAGTTCTCCAACACATTCCTTGGTTCATCACCAAAAACATCTATCCTATGATGATGATGGTGGTCATTCAAAGCAATGGACATCATATCACAATTTTTTCATGCTTGTAGGTATGTAGGAACATATGAGGTTGATAAGGATGCTACATAGCCTATTAAAGATGATTCACAGTGCTGAATATGGTGATCGATCAAAAGAGACACATCATGATTATGTGTTGGATAAAATTCTCATCAAATACATCCTACTACATTCGACCTTTGGTATTTGATAGTAGGTAATTTTACATAAATTTAAATGTAATTTAGAATATATATAATTTTATCATTAACAATATTAATTCATTATGAATGAAAATTAATGAGTAATGTGTATTTGTTATTAAATTTGAGGGTAAAAAAACACATCACATTCCACTTCCTCACATTTTTTTACAGGTGTGATAATTTCTCATGTATAAATATTAATAAATTAGTAAATATTTTACATGCCATTTTTTCATATAACGATGTTGGTCTTAAAATCACAATTTGATGTTAAACATGTGGCTATTGGACCTTCCACATCCATGGATGTTGGTATGAGGGTGCATGTTTGGGAGTTCACTTATGAAATTTTTAGTATATTTAATCATCATTTATGTATTTAATAAAATATGTTCAATCCATGCAAATATTGTTACATAACTTATATCTACGCAAGTTTTATTATTTTGGTTAGATAATTGTTAAAGCTCAAAATTACACCCACACTTGAATCAAAGGCAACATGGGACTGTCTCGAGTTGTGGAATTTGCACTGAGACAGACCTTTGGAGAATGCCGGATTCCGCTACCTATTCCTAATGCTAAAACTACTCTTAAGGAAGGAAATGCAACTATTTAATCCTACTCTAACAATCCAAGGGACCGGGGAAGAGAAATATGCATGAAAAAGGAAATCCTAAGTTAACAAAGGTGATAACACCAGAAATAAGGGGAAAGACACTCTCAGATGAGTGAAAATGGGAGAAAATGAAGGAGAGGGCATACTTGAGTACCACAGTCCAATACAGCATTCAAACTCTCATTTTCATGAAGCACAACAAAAATAAAACCTTACAAAGAGAGAGACAACATGCATACAATACAAAAAAACCATAATAGAAAGGTAAGAAAATTCAATAAACATAGGCTAGGGTAGAGAATAGCCACAAAACAAAGATTTTATTGCTTCAAGAGGATGCGCGGTCCATTACAATGAAGGATGGAGGTAAGAAATGCCTTGCGGAAGTCTAGATTTGAGTTCTATAACTCAAAATGTACTAATGTAATACTATATGAATAATACCCTTGCATTCCAAGAGATTAAGAACTTTACAAATGGGCCTTACATTACAATATATATAAAATGACAAAGAGAAAAAGGAGGGGAAAAGAGGAAAACTTGGTTTCAAGGCTACAACCACCACCAAGATGCATTTAATGCCTACAAAACAACATGGGAACTCTGTCAAATCCATCCCCCCATGTCAGGTTACTTATAGAGGAAGGAAAGATAACATGCTTTATTAAATCTAGGTAGTTGAGTTGTTGTAGTTGCACATTAATTGCTTAAATCATGTTTTTCACTTTTCAGCCACCAAATCTCACCAAAATTTGATTTTTTATTCCAAAGTGTAGCTCATTTAGTGATCTTTCCAACGAGACCATTTATACTTGATTTGAATTTTTCATTCGAAAGATATGGTTGTCTCGAAGATCTACACTGTGAGAGAAACACGCCGGACACGTGGCACCATCAGATTGGGTGTGAGGATTTGAGAGTTGATTGCAATTCTAGGTCTGCCATGTTTCGTGTTTTCATTCACCGTGAGGATTTGATCACGAGTTGAAACCCGTCATTCGTATTTGGAAAATGCAAATTAAATCCCAAGTCCCCAGAGTTGACACATGTCGCAGGAGATTGGTGTGGGGGTGAAAACTTGTGGTGAATGGGCGGAAGCTAGGGCGAGAGAGAACGGTTGCATCATAATGAAAGAATGCAAAAGAAGCCTGCAAGTACATGCTAGGGGATGCACGCATTTTAGGGAAGGGGTGCATGCTTACAAGATCATGTAAAAGTGTAAAAGAAAATCAAAGACCCACCAAGTGAAAGCATGGGAGTGCGAGCAGAAAAGGTCCACACACAAGCATACCAAGAAGAAAGTGGAAAGTGTGTGAGGGGAGGCACAAAAAATACTTGTAACGATGCAAGAAAATCCTAGAGGAACATAATGAGTGCATAGAAGTTTAGAGCATGAAGAAAAGCACGAAAGGAAAAAACTTGCAAATGGGATAGGAGGAATATGAGTGTGAAAAATATGTGTAAAAGAGGGTGAGGGACATGAAAGGAAGAAAGGAGAGCACTTGAGCACATGAAAGGAATCACAACCAGGGAAATACATAAAAGGAGAAGACAAAAGTGTGCGTAGCCTCAACACATGGTGCCAAAGCCAAAATGGAACTACAAGTTGCCCAAAAATAGCTAGGGGTTATTTTAGACAAATTTTTGTGACTTTTAGGGATATTTACCTGCTAAATATGAATATCATTGGCCTTGAAGCATCCATTGGGCATGAAGTCATCTTGAAGTCATGAAAATTGATCCGTAACTCAAGATTTTCCCCGAATCCAAATGAAGCACTATTTGGACCTTGTTTTGACTTGATTGTTCCAATATGAAGAATGTTATGATTTAAAGTTTAATGAGAGTGGAAAAATATTTTACAATAGACTTTCCACCAAAATCCTAGGAACACATGTGAAAAATTACTAGATGCAACTCCCAATATGATAAGGAATGCAAATTGATATAAATTACTTTATGCAACATCTCTGAAAAATATCCTCCTCTAAAACCTTGAGTAAAGACAAAACCATACAAAAGCAACAAAACACACACACACACACAAAGTACACACATTGTAAAGGAAACCAAAACTACTAATAAAATACTGCACTATGAAATCAATTTGAGGAACTGAAACTACTCTAATATGTACATGATGCAATGGAACAACCTAATGGAAATGTTTGAGATAAATTCCATTGACTGAGATTTGTAATGCATTTCCATCAAGATTGGACAACTCAAAAGATTTGGCCTCTTTGTAAATAGTGATGATATATGTCCCACTCTAAAGTGCATTAAACTTAGAGTGTCACCCTAGTTTATCTCTGTCTACATCCCATTTCAAGACTAGATCACCAAATTTGAAAGTCAAAGCTCTAGACTTCTTATCAAACCACCGCTTGGCTGATTTGTGATGCTTCTCTAATATTATCTTGGAATAATTTCTTAATTATTCAAGTTCCACCAGCTCTACCTTTTTATTTATACCCTCAAATTATAATTGTTGGACCAGCTCTAGTGAAGGAAATTCAAGTGATAAAGGAAGCTTAAATTCTTTACCTTTAACAAGTTTGTACAGAGAAGTGTCAATTGCCTTCTTCACTATTATTCTATCATCCTAAAGTGTATTTATCATCTTTTCATGACACTTGCGCTCTAGTTGATATCCATTGTCCTCTTCATGACTATAATCAAGTACTTGCTAGTAGAATCACAAAAATATTACCTTGACAATAGTAATTGGAAGAAGTCTTTAAATAGATTCCAAGTCCAAGAACCCAATTAGAAATTTAAGATCCTAAGAAATATTACTCGTTATCGAGATGATAGTTTGAGGAATTCCAAACCTTATCACAATGTCCTCAAGAAAGTCAAGTATGACTAATTCAAGTAGCTTCCTTGAGTGCTACAACTTCTATCCACATGATGAAGTAATATTTTTCTGTTAAAACCCATTTGTGGCTAACACTTGATGGTGGGTCAAACATGCCAATGAAGTCAAGACCCGATTGATAGAATGGCTGATTTTCTTGGATTGGATTGAGTGTAAGGGAAGCCTACCTAATTTTACACCGTGAAGAAGGCACATTCCTTACATTTTCTGATCCATTTGTGAGCATCAGCAAAAAGTGTGGCATGAAGTAACTGCTTTTATGATCTTCATTTTTGTTGCTTTGGCAAAGAAGTTTCTACTAGATAAATCATCATGGAATTATTCAAATATCTTGTTCACCTACTCACCTTCAATACATCTCAAAGCAACACTCCATCAATATTTCTTTTGGAAATAATTACATCAATCAATGCATAGGAATGGATTGTAACCTCAAATGTCTTCTTCTTTTTGTTTAATATAAGAGGATATGCACCAAGTAGATTAAATGTTGACATATCACCAATCCAAATTGTGTGAATTGGATCAATTTCCTCTATCTTGTTTAGTTTCTTTATTACGTGGAAGTTCCTTAGTTGTTTTTTCTTATTCCTCCTCCATAAAGAGAGATACTTATTTTTATTTTCTGAGCATCTTTAGCAAGTTGCTCACACAACACTTTACATCTTACCATTTATTTGGTTTTAATAGTTACATCATATTCCATTATTTTGGTTACCCATCCCACTCTTTTCTCACCGATTTTTGCTCCCATGATGAAGTCTCTCATGCTAGAATGTGAGACTAGAACTTTATCATGATTAGTGGCAAGCATAATTTTGAATTTATTAAGAGATATCATAATGGAAAATACCTAGTTTTCTATGTGACTATATTTCAACTCATAATCCTTCAACGTTTGACCGGAGAAGGCCACCGGCTGCTCTAATCCTTGGTAAATTTTCTACGTCAAAACAATATCAATCAGCCCCATATGCATATATGATAAAATATTTGGCATAGTTGGGATTTATAAGCATATGATATTGATAAATTTCTTGCTTGATCTTGGAAAAGATCTCTTTTCCTATTGCAGTCCATTTAAAAATTAAATCCTTCTTGAGCATTAGAGTGATAGGACGAACCAAACCTATAAAATCGGGAATGAATCTCGTAACAAAGTTAATTTTTGCAAGGAATGATTGGAAGGATTTCTTGTGAGTTGGCAAAGAAAGAGAGGATAGATGAGATTATTTCAGGATCACTTACAATGCCATATTTTCAAACAACATGCCCTAAGAGATTTCCCCAAGGGACTGCAAAGTTACACTTCTTGGGTCTAAGAGACACCCCAAACTCTCTACATTTCTCATATAATTGTTCAAGATGATTTATATGATCTTCACCCTTCTTTGAGAAAATGGTAATAACATCTAAATAGACAAGGATGACCGGATTGATATATCCTTTAAAAGAAATGTCCATTTCTCTTTAAAATATAACACCTACATTTGATAAACACAAAGACATTTTTGATAAGCATATGTTCCCCACTTGGTTGTAAGTGTAGTTTTGAACTGATGCTCCTCTATGAACTTAATTTGATTAAAACCTAAGTATCCATCAAGAACATAAAACCTTTCATCTCTTGCTACAACATGTAGAATTTTATCCATGGAAGGTAGAGGATAGTGATCCTTTAGGGAATCTTTGTTCAAGTCTCTGAAATCAACACAAAGTTTGATTTCTCCATTCTTCTTCCTCACCGGAACAAGATTTTCCACCCAAGTAGAGTATTTGATAGGAAATATTATTTTTTCCTCAATCAGCTTGGATAATTCCTTCCTCATGAGGGGCTCTATCTTAGGATTGATAGGTCTTTACTTTTATCTAATTGGTTTGATGTTAGGATCAAGATCAATGGAGTGTTGAACAATGTTTGGATCAAACCCCTTAAGATCTTCATAATACCATGAGAAGGTATCATTTAAATTTTGACATAAGGAAATAAAGTAATGTTTTTCATCTTCATCACATATCTTTCCAAACAATAATTCCTTACCTTTCACAATAGTGATTAGATGGAAGTATTCTTGCCTTGTTTTTTTATTTTCTTTTATTCTCCTTGAAACTCATCATCGGGGATTAAAATATGATCTAAGATGATCAATCCTTTAGGTAATTTATTTGTATTTAATTGAATCACTAGATCATTATAGGTGTCATGCAAATCAGATTGCATTTTAAAAGAAAACTTAGCTTCATTCTAGATGAACTGGAAAATTTGTTCTTCACTATCAAATACCTCGCCATATGATCTCATTGTCTTAAACCAATGGTCTGATTACAAACTCAATATGTTTATGATTTCCTTGGATGAAGCCTTAAACTGGTGAAAATTTTTATCCAAGGGATTCCATTTGGTTTGATTATTTTTTTAATTTTCTTAGCACCACTTACAGATTGAGAGCATCAAAACTCTCCAAGAGGTCCCAAAATCTATGTTTGTAAGATTTCAAAAGATTATTCTTGGTGGTGCACTTGCCCTCTAACTTGATGGATGACCAATTCAGTGTCTCCAAATACTTACAATGTCTTAATCTATCTCTTTTTATTAATTATAAGACCATGCATCAATTCCTTATACTCTACTACATTTTTAACACACACAAAATTGTAATCTATGAGCAAATAAGAATTTCTCACTCGTCGGGAAATTAATACAACACCTACCCTAGCTCCATTTCTGCTTCTAGAACCATCAAATAACATCTTCCATAATATAGAATCACTATCTTTTTCTTTCTTAAGTGGTGTGGGGAAAGTAGATTATTCTTCATGAATGCAGTAGGTTCCAAGTCCAGTTTCCACATTTGTATCATAAGGATAAAATTCATAATGATCCTTGGCCCACTCATCTAATAAAATATCATGGATTGGAGAAGGGATATGTTGATCTACTGAAAATGACTTATGCTCTTGGTATTCTTATATGAGAAAATTATATTGGAGAGGAGAAGGGTCATAAGACTCAACATGATAAGAAAATATAGGTTCAAATTGTATGGTAAAAATAGTACCATATCTAGTTCTTAGAAGCATATGAGACCAATCTGAAGACAAGTAACCACCCACCTTGGATGTGAAATCACTTGATAGGAAAATGGAAATTAAAGGAAGCAAGTAAATGACTGATACATCTTGAGCTATGGTTAAACTTAGACAAACACTAAGGATTAAATCAAGGTCTTTGATCACTCTGAGGAGGCTACCAGTTGTGCCACAAAGTTTCAAATACACCTTTAGAAATAGGGATATATTCAAGACACAGGGACATTAGAAATTGTCTTAGGAATTACACAAGTACTAGCCCCTGATTCAATCATGTAATTGCAAACCATATGTTTTCCCACACTTAAAGACATAAAATGGTGGAGTCTTCGCAACTTTGCTTGCTTATTTTTCCTCTGCTTGCCACAAGTTAACACCAACATGAGTATTTTGATAACTAAATCAAATTGAGGGAGATGTTTTAGAGATTCATGTATGATATCTCTATGTGATGTAATATCCAAAGCATCCCACATCATCACATTAACATTTATCTTCTTTATTTTCTCAAAAAATTGAAAAGAAGGCCCATGGACTTGTGGATTTGAAGTACCATGCTCTTTTTATTGATTTATCTAATGTTGGAACATGCACCTTTGACTGAGAAATAATTTACTTTTCCACATTAGGCCTATGCGCAACATCACATGTGCCCTCATTCACAACCTCATGTGCATGTTTTTCATTAGGTGTACTTACAAGTAAACTATTATTGCTCAAATATGCCCCGATATTCATTTCTTTACGAAGAGGATCAGCTTGGTTGGAAGAAGAGGAAGGAAAACTTAAAAATTGGGACTCATAAATTATGAAAGGTGGAAATATATTGTAGATTCTACATACAAGGAGTTCAACTAAGTCAACAATATTGTTAAGTGAAACATTATACATCTATTTGAAAAGTGGCAAGGTTTTGTAAAACAAAATAACAATATAGCAACATGTGGACCAATAAAAGAAAGTTGTATAATTTTAATCTAAGAAGTTCATAATGTATACAATTATTTTTACAATCTCATATAAATTTATCCATGAATTTAAAAATTACAGGACACAACAAATATTGCAATCGAAATTATCATTTCATTTAGATTAATTGTATAATTGTATACAACCATGGTTTTTCTGAATTTTCTGATTCGAGTCAATAAAATAACAACATATATTATAACCAATCAAACATACATATCTCTATTCGTAATGAAATCATTCAAATTACAAAGATCAAATTGTGTTTGTTTATAAGAGTGAAATACATATCGTTTGCTTTTGATAAATCAAATTATGGTTTTGTCTTATGTGTATGGATATAACATCTTAAGCTATGGTTGTTTATCCATGGAGGAAAATTCATACCATTCCCTTGCCAAGAACCATTTGGGGTTATAATTTTACACCACATATTAGGATACACTTTGTATGCACCCTTATCCAAAGTCCCCCAACTCACCTTCATCTTTCCACACACGAGACATATTCAAATGTATTAAAATATTTCTCAATGTTTTTTTATGTATCTCCACTAATCATTGTTCAACCTTTTATAGGTATATCTCGGTTTGTTGACAACCAACACATTTGTTCATAACTATGTAGAACTATTACATTCCCATTTAATTAGGTCTATTAAATATTTCACTCCATTTTAACAAGGGTCATTATATTGCACTCCCTTATTAAGGGTCATAACATAATACTCCATTTATTAAGGTTCGGTGTTATCATATTCCCTTTTAACAAAGGTTTAAATTTTTTTATCTTCTCCCAAATTATTACATGGGGATTTTGTCACATAACATTGCATATTAGGAGAGATCAGTAGGCTAGTGAGTTATATCTATGAATATCATTGCTCTTGTGATTATAACATGTGTTACTTGATGCATGATTTTGATTGAAAACAAAAATATTGGTTATTTTCTCATAAGACATGAAATATTGATTATCTCCATTCATTGTACTTCATATTAAATACATTTGATGACTTTATCTTGTGAAAATTTTACTCCTTTTGACCTTTAAATTTTTATCATGTTTCTTTATGCACCTTGTCTTTCCCTTATACCCTTTCACAATTACATTTGATGACTATATATCTTTTAATGACATTTGACAAACATGTATATATGTATGGAATTATTGATCCTTTTAACCCCTAAAGCCTCTATCCTTATTCAAATCACACATTGACCAAATCAAATCTCACCTTTCTAGTTTCTAAATAAATATATTTAATAAAAAAGATGACTAACCTCAAGGTTTACTCCATAAATTACCTCATTCAACATTTATAGCCATGCCATTATTAGAAACCTCATACCTATTAACATTGACTCATTATATTAACATTGCATACCAATGGTAATATGCTCTTGAGTGAGTTGTTTTAGTGCTCCTTTGGTTAGTAAGTGAGATGCTCTAATGTTTTTTGTTAGGTTATTATATTACTCCTTTGTGGATTAATTAATGCAATTTGATGACGTGTTGTTATTTTGATGTTGATTATGATGGATCCTTGAGGAAAATATATTTATTTTTGTTCGGGATGTTTTAACTACATTATGTCAATTTGAGAGAATTTCATGTGATTGATTTAAAGGATGGACTTATATTGAGGAAGTTTTACTTTGGGGTCTATGTTAACCTTATCTATAAATATACTATTGTGAATCCTAATTGTTGTGGTATTATGTTATGTGTTATTTGTGACATCCACCCTCATAATATGTTACTTTTATTTATTTCATTTTTAGATTGGATATGTGTACCTTCTCTCTATTTTGTATTGGGTTCTGAGTTTGTGATAAATTATTGTGTTAAATGTGGTAAATATTATGTTTTAGATTTGGTATTGTTTATGTGTTGTTGGTGTTTTCCTTCACATTGGGTGGGTATTAAAAAATTGTTATCTATAGACACAAAATCACACACATATTACTATCTTACTATGTCATCAAAATGTTGTTATATGCATAAATAATATTAAATAATAAAATTCTTCACTAGTGACAAAATCTTTTTCCACATATCTTCTTTGATTTATTTATATTATGAACCTTTCCTACATCTGTCATGTTTGTACGCACTATTGGTCAGGTCACGGGATCCCTGTCTGTCTTTCTTTTCACATATGTTGTCATTTATCCAACGACACTAGCACCCACTTTAGACACTAGTGCATGTCCATTCTAGGAGCTTATGCCGTGCTTATTATTTTTACATATTTTGAAATTTTTGGTTGGCCTTTTTAGTTTTCTTATCCTTATCTTGTGTTCATAGTCATCCTTTTGTGTCACTAGTTTCAAAATTCAAACAAGTGATTCATATATATACACAACATACACACTATTATTCTGGATGGTAATTATAAGGGACAATACCGTTTACATGGTATCACTACCATCACAATGGATTGCATTTTTGGGAAGCATACACTGCATAGAAAGGGGAAGTGTTGAATTCCATACCACACATTTACATATTATCTAGCTATATACCACTATCTTGGTGTCATTGGTGTGAGGGTAACCTAAGGACACTATTTCATACACAAGCATACATAAATCAATGGGGTTTGGAATGTAGTGCAGTGCTTGGTAATAATTTCACTCTTTGAGTGACCGCGTCGAGTCGATATGACTTCACATTTTGCATATTTTATCCATATTTGATGTGGTTGTGAGCTTGTGTAGGTAGTTAGGGTTTGTTTTGAGAGTTACATGTGTGATTAAAACCCTAACAATGAAGGTAATGTGACAAATAATATATTAAAGGGATAGTATTTGGACCCAAAAATAAGCGAGATCCCAAATATTTACACACTACTAGCACCCAGAATCGGATACCGGTGCTCGGTGCCTTTTTCCTCCTATGGAAACCCCTATCCAAATCAAATACAGCGAGGATTCGATCTCCTAACAAGCCTCATGTGACATCATTCACTACGATTCTGAAGTGTATACACAATCTTGACTATCTACAGGTGTTTCACATAAATCACCTAAGTCCTATATCTCTCCTATTTTCTTATATTTTCAGTATTACGTAAGCACTTAGCACTTGTATTTCATTGCATTTTATCGTATTGTATATTGTTGGTTACTCGAAATCGATTTAATAGATTTTTAATTAAATAATTTGGTGAACCCATTCTTATTTAAACTCATTACGTTAGGATCCTAAAACCCTCATGGATAAAAAGAGGTTCCCATCTCCCAAGCATGATATGACCTATATGTGTATGCAACTAGTATTTGAAAATTCCGCTACAAAATATGAATTTCATGACCTCATGCGCAATCTCCAATATGATCCCATAATCCTCCAACAAATCCTTGAATTCCAAAAACCCTTTCTTGTTGGTTATGAAATCCATAATTTTTGCATAGTCTCCCTAATAAAAAATTTACATCATGTTCTCCCTCATCCACCATAGTCACCAATGATATTTCATCCTATCCTCCTCTTATAACAAATGATAACATTAATATAGATTCTTTGCATGATGAGGTTCTTACTTGTGAAAATATAGATGCTAATATTTCTACTTCTGATAATGACAATATAAATGTGCATAATGATGTTCCTATTAGTAGTCACATGAATGTAAATCTCTATCTCCCAATTTTCCTACTTTGAAATTGTTTCCAATGATTGCAATGATAAATATGATGTTATTGCTCATATAAGTTCTTTATATGTTGATGATACTCTTGATGAAATCCTTGCTTGCGAAAATATGACTGATAGTGATTGTGATTATGATTCTGATCATGAACATGTTAGTGATGATGTTACTTCTATTAAGACTGCTGAATGTGAATTTACTACTCCTCTTTCTTCCACTTCTAAAGTTATTTATAATATTTCCCAATATGATTCCACTTCTACCCCTAATGCACCTCTTATTGTGTCTCCTGAGCCTACACCTAACATCCCCATAGAGCCTCCATGTTCCTCTCCTCCTCTTACACCTCCTTCTACTCCTTCCACATCCACTCCTCCTTCTCAAGTTCCCATGATCACTCATAATGGAAATATCCAACCCCTTAATATGCCTCTCACTTCTCCAACCATTCCTTCACATGATATCCTATCCCTTATGCATGTTGTTGGTAATTTGTAATCTCAACTTAATACCCTTACCCTTAAGAGTAGAGCCTATTATGCTTCCATTAACAATAATTCCATTCCTCGAAATCCTATTCCCAAGTGTATACACTAAATCAAGCACTTTGAGTATTTATATAGTCTTGATTATATACTACTATTCATATGATTCATAAGTAAGAAATGTACTAATTAACCCATGTCTTTGGCCACATTTTATTTCTTTCTATTTTCTCTTTTTGTATTACACTTCGATTTCCCAGTCTATCTTTTTATACTTTAGCATTTCTCATCTTGGACTAGCGACCATCTAGGACACCGGCAGCAGAGCACTCATCCCCTCGGCGCCCCCGACCTTTTGTACTATGCTCACATTTTTTGGTCTTTTCTAGACGTTTGAGAATCTTATATTTTTGGTATTCATCCTTTTCGGGGCTAATTATAAAATTCAAGCAAGGGAATCATATAAATATAAAGTTATGTGATCATAATAAAGGATAAAGCACTAAACATTAGTTATAACCACTTAAGGTTGCATCCAAAGATATTATCAAGAGCATTCAAGTATCCATCTAGCATCCACACAAGAGGAAGGGACTGCATTGTTCTGCATACACTTCATATGAGGGTAATTTCATTCTTTGATGCACACATCTATCTACATTTTCTACATCTAGCTACTTATTTTCTATCAAGTGTGACACACACAAGAGCTTCCTAGGGCACAATTACACACACACACACACAAAACTACATTGGGTATGAAATGTAGTGTAATGCTTAGTCATAAGATCACTCGTTTGAAAGTTGAGGACAATCTAACCCCTCATTTGCATTATTTTATTTTTGGGATTTGATGCGCTTTTGAGGGTTTTGTAGGTGATTTATTTATTGCAGGCTATCAATTACATCGGTGATCATCGTGCAACATACTAGCTATAATAAGTGAAGGATAACGAACATCTCGTGACCATTCAAAGGTGGTTTACTAATGATTTGAGAAGTCATAGGCCCCCAGTAGATGTGCAAAGTGCTTGCAGTGCCCCTAACCCATTCTAGGTGCCCCAGTCTAGGAAAATACTTTAGTCACATAATTTTATGAGGCTTTTTGTGATACTTCTTCCTCTCTATTTCATCAGTTCATCAATATTTTTCGTAATCACCAAGAATATTCAAAATTTTGCTTTCCCTAAGGGGTTCATCATGCCTAATTTCTCATGTTTCGATGACACATGCAACCCCTATTTACATCTAAAACATTACCGATTAGCCATGACTTCTTATTCCAATGATCATTTATTATTAATAGCTTTTCATCATAGCCTTTTGTTATCATGCTCTTTAATGGTATACTCATTTTCCTAATGGATCTATTAGTACTTATTATGATATGGAGGATGTTTTTCTTAGATGCTTTATTTCTAAAAATGGTCCTAAAGTAACATATGAATGTTTTCCTTCTTTGCATCAAGGAAAGAATGAACCAATTTTAGATTACATTTTACGCTTTAATTCTTGTATGCATCAATTATTGTTTCATCCTATTGATCTAGAAATGTAATTTATCTTTTGTCATGGCTTAATTCCTCCATTAAAAGAAAAGCTATTATAGTATACATGTGAAACATTTATTCTTTTTTCTATAAAGTTATCGATTTAGAAAATGATTTAATTGCAGATCATGTCATAATACCTCCTTCTACCTTTATATTCATCCTTTTCTTACTAGGTCCTCTCCTTTTCCATCTAATGCATCTCCATCTCGATTGCCATCACCTCCTCTACGTAATCATCCTTCTTCCCCACCACCGTATACAACTTTTCCTAACTATTCCCTACCACCACCTGTGACACATTACACTTTTCACCTAATGTTAAACCACATGATTTCTTACAAAATTTACTTGATAAGCAATTAATGCCTACCTTCTAACCAACATCATCCACCTCATTGGTTGCATCATCATGATGACCGTCCCTTTTGCAATTTCCACCACATCAATGGACACCATAACAACGATTTCTATGCTCTCCATGATTGCATACAAAAATTGGAAGAGAAAGGTGTTATTGTTTCCCCTATCGCTCTCATGAGTGATCTCTCTCTCTAATTCCACATAAGTGACCTTTTTCCACTATTCACTTGTCTCCTTCACCTCTTCCTAAGGTTATCATCCACCCACCTCCTAAGGTCATCATCCATCCACGTCCTCTAGCTAATACACCTATAGTTACATCCTCTCATCCCTCACACATTGCTACCATGTCTCATTGGCTTCCTAATAAACCTACTTCCGCACTTCCTATCACCACACCTCCTATCATTGGCTCCATTTTATCCGACATCCAATTTGACACCTATTCTCACACTATTGTTACTTCACATGTTCCCTCCATGCCTCCTAGGCCTCTTCATCTCTGGTAGATGACATCCATTTTCCATCTCATTACTCGATGACATACTCGTGTTCTTAAGGTTCATACATGACTGTTGAGGGAATTATTACTAAAATGAACCTCACTGTCACATTGGGGGAATAACTCATCTTACCCCCTTCATCTTACACACACACGCTTATTTTACATCTCCTCATTATACCATTACCATAACATCATAATTTTCCTCTCTTATCTTATCTAAATAACATTACTACTTTTATTCATCAAACACTTTACAACACATACATTCCTACTTATCACATGTTATACTCTACATTCCTATTGATATAATTTTTTTATCTAGTCCATTACTTTGCTACTCTTTCCACATCATAACACATTTCAACCATCACCAATATATCTCAACTTAATCATCCCAACAATTCCTATAGAATCTATCAAACTAAATCAATATTAGTAAGAACATATTATGATCATCACATACTATACAAAGCACATCAAAAAAATTCTACACACATACACATATCTCCTATAAAATCATAAGTTACAAAATATAATTTCGGGGAAAATCCCCCATGCATCACTACATCATATAAAATATGTCATTTATCATCCTCACTATCATTATCTATAATTGCGGTAGCTCTAGAACTAGAGGCTTCACCGCTCACTCTACTCCACTGATCTTGGCCTCTATACCTCTATACCGACTCCATAACACAAAAGCTCGATGTCTACTCTGCATATTCACCATGTAGCTCCACATATCATGCAAATATGTCTTGAGCTAGGACTCCTCCCCTATAGCCTCTCTACATCACTCTTCCTTTTTGTGAGCCTCAACGCGCTCACTCAACAAAACCATGCATGTCGCCACTTCTATAACCACTAGATCAAATAAATGGGCATGTTCACCCAAAATAACATTAACATGTTTTATCATACCTCCTCCTACGAGCACATCCGGGGCACGTTTCACGTCTACATGCATATGGAAGTGTCCACAATCATGACCAATAAGCATCCCTGGAATTACACAAAAAACATTATCTATTACACATATTTTCATCATTTAAGCAACAATCATCAAACAACATACACCACTACTACTTAATACTTACGCTCCACTCTCTCCTGTTACATCATCTACCTCATCATCGGTGACCAATAAACATCCCATCCCTCTACTCACCAATTTTCAGCCCAATGAACACATCCAACACTATTGGAAATAACAACATCCATAGGTTTGTTGTCTACCACTAGATATATTCCCGAGTGCACCACTGAGTCATCCACCTATATAAGCTCTATATCCATGTTTGCCTCATCTGGACTGGATGCACTAGTTGTGCTCCTTTTGGGCCCAACTTCGACCCTATTTTTCTCGCTACTCTAATATATCAACACCATAAATATGGATCTGGGTCACATCCTCGGGACATGCCAAACTACCTAGATAATTTATCACCCAGAACAACTCGGTCACCCCTAGGAAGTTATCCTCTCGATCACATGTTGCACCAAATGCACCACAACTCCACACCATCCTACAATTAACCTCCATAGTCCCTATACGACCTCCATATAATAGCCCTAAGGCCTATTTGATCTATCATCGACCTATATGTGATCATACCCATCCTCCTACTACGAGTGCCCACCCACCTCACTGAAAATATCTCACTTGAGCCCATTCGGTCCATGGCCCACTAAGTGGCCTCAATATAACAATATGCTCATATTCCCACACATGTAACAAAGTAGTCACTCTTATGCCACCACCATGATCCTCTTGTGTAAATCTATACAAATCTTTATACAAATGGGCTAATACACACCGTGCCCATGCATACCTAGTATCGTGCTCCTATATACCGTAATAAATATCATGTATATTGTACAAAATTCCCACTCTCTCGCCCTTCATTTCCATTGATGAGACTATAATAATTGTAATAAATTTACACAATCACGGAACCCCATATCTCAAAATAACATCCAAACCAATATGTGTCTCGGCTTGCACTGTCCCTATAAAATACCATCTTGCCTCCCTCATCTAACTACGGGCATCCGATGCCAACATGATATGCACTCTCTCTCACAATATAGGAAACCAAAATATCCTATATACATCCTCTAGTGTCGCGCTCATCTTTCTTGTCGGAAACTGTAATCTACAAGTATCCATGCAACATCACTCACACAATGCAATCAACATAGGTATATTATGAGGTATCTCTCCTAATCTAGCAATTTTTATAGGTCGGCACGGTCTAATATACCCCACTCAACATCTGACAACCCCAAAGTAAGCAATGTACTCAAATGAAAACCCACACAAAAATATCTAGGGTGTATATCCATTTGCACAACACAAAAAGCCACGAAATTATTTTATAAGCACATCATACATATTTCAAAACCATTCATCATAGTATATAACTAATCATAAGGCAATCATTTCAAAAAATAGTGCCAAAACCCTTCCTAGGATGCTAGTGCCTAGGAACAGTCACTAGCATTCGAAAGCAAGTCACTAGCGCCAAAACTCGGGTGTTAGTGTCTTACAGACATAAATGCCAAAAACTACCAAAATGTAAATTTCACTAAAACTAACAAAAATGGGAATATTTGACAATTTTAAAAATATAATCATACATACCATCTCCTCGGTCATCTGCGAAGCCAAAAATGCCACTACTCTCTCAAATCTTGTCGGACTCATTGCTTTAACACGTGGCATCCTCACGGATAAAAGCTCCAAATTCCACTCAATCTCGGTATAAATGAAATTACTATTCACTTTTCAATATTAGTATGTATATTAATTCCAATTCACCATATAATATAATCATTATTTGCAACCATTTTCACAAATAATACATGACACATGGTTTCACTCATATCTTCACCTCGTTTCTTCGTTTTCCTCCCCATTTGTGCCATTCGGGTCATGATTTCTCCTAACACCTTACTATACACTTTACATGATTCCATATTTAAATTTGGCACATGTAATAATCAATTTATACTCATAATTTGACAATACTATTACTACTCTCATATTATTTCTCATTTACTATTACAACATCTTATATGTCTTGCTTTTGGATCAATGCTCCTTTCTCCTTCCCCTTTTTCCGAAAGGGGGCATACAATCAGGATCATCTTATAATCCCTCTTAGGATACAATACAATCAATCAGCGTACCTAACACACTGCTATCAAAATTTTCTTTGATCTTATTCAAAAAGATACAATCATCCTATACGACGATCAATACTTTCTACTATTTTCAAATCTATTCCCCCGAATGAACTTATCTAGGGGGAAAAATATCTCCATGATTAATATACTAAATACATCTAATTTTAAATCAATATTTTATCACCAAATCAAGTCAATCAATCAGTCCAATAAGTACACTTCACTATCTTTCCCAGATGACTTAATTTGGGAGGCGCATCACATTAATATTGCTTCTAGATGATCTAGCTTTGAAGCCATACAACATTATTCAAATTGGAACACCCATTACTGTAGGAGTGGGGGTAATGATACTACTCCTATATAGGTTATTCAATCGGCACAAATAATTTTTCAATCGAACTAATTAAAACTAAATTTGGTCTTTATCCATCTGTAGTGGTTGGACCTTGTGGGGATATAGTCATGGATGGAGATAAAAACTAGACCTTTCTCCCCAAAAATCTTCCTATGGTGGTAGGAAACCAAAATCCTCCCATTTTCAAACAAATCAGGTTTGGAATTGATCACTCCCTACCTCTTCCATTTCTTGGGACAATAATTCAAAATCTCCAAAGTATCCAAATCAACTATTCCTCGAGTGATCCTTGATGGAAGCACAATGGAATGAGAGGGAAGTAAATCATTCCTTACAAACTTAATTAAATTTCATATTTCTTAATTACACCATAAACCCATTAACCATCCATTCTGTGTGTACAACATCATATAACATTCATTCAATCAACCATGAAAAAGAGAGACAACACCATAACACCGGATAAAAGTAGGAAACCCTCAAGGGAAAAAAATGCACTAAATTTTTTTGTTGATATTACACACAATAAATACTCAAGTGAATATTACACATCACAAGATATGTATTTAGTGAGGCAACAACCCCACAAGGAGCACCAACCCCTAATCCCTTGTTGATATTACTCACAACAAGAGAGTTGCATGAATATGGCACATCACACAATATTTTAATGAATATATCACTAATGATATGATGCAATAACTCAGCTGATGGTGATCATAAGATTTAGCTCCAAACTCCTTCATACCCTTGCTCAAACCCTCATTCACCTAGCTCATTTTTTCTCTTTCCTTCTTCACTTATCTTGGCCTCAAAATCATGAAAAAACACTTCCAAAAATTCTTTAACCTATCATACACTTTCTTATCTCTCAAAAAATTCATTCATACTTGTAATAAACTCTCACATAGGTCACACTTTTTGCTGTTGCTCAACCGGTTCAAATTTGCACCCAAAGCATCACTTTTATATACTTTTCTTGATTCAAACACACACCAAGTCAATTTATCTCCTTTGGTTCAACCAAGGAAACTTAAAAATCCCAATTTAATCTTTATAATGTTCACATATGACCCATATAGGTTGGTCATGCCCAAAACCACTCAACTTGCACGAAACAAGCTCAAAACCCCATCACTAGAATGAGTAAAATCCACTCACACAAAAACATGATTATTCAAGCTATAAAATTAATCACACATGTGTAATATAGAATAAAAACATCATACATGTTCATTAATTAGCTTTTACCAATGAAATAAATAATAACACAAGCCAAAATACTCATATCCTTCACCAAATAGTTGCTTCCAACACCTTGTCTTCACATTTGGGCATCAAGACCACCCAATATCAACTTAACTATGGAATTTAACTACTATATGGAATCCTCATGACATATAAATAAAATCCATGCATGTTAGATCTCACGAAACATCCATGAGTTCAAACCAAAGATATTTTCCTCTTCCCCAAATTAAGCTACCCAGGGACCTGTTTTGCAAACTCAACTAGTTTGCACCCTTTCTATCACTACAAATACCTCCAAATTATTTAAATAGGAAAAAAATCACATCTATTCACTTTCCAAGTGATATAAAGCATCCACCAATCCATTTTATTCTTCAACCAACTCGGTCTTTCATCTTGAGCAATCTTGTCTGAAAAACCAATAAAATTTCTTCTCCACAAATTGACCTAGATGACCCATTAAATCTCATAATCATGATACAAAACCTATATAAATGGAAATATATCTTAATAATATTTTCATAACATATTATGAATCCTTCCAACTCCAAGTGAAAGGCCTTTAACCAAGACCATCTCTACAAACTGCCTTGAACTACCCCAAAATTGCCCTTTGACTAGTCTTCACAAATAGGGTACACTTTTCTATTTATAATAATCAAAATTACATTAGATCACTATGGAAATCAAGAAAAAATCTTATTCTAAATAAAATTTCTATTTATTTTGCAACTCCTTTGAACAACCTTGTCCAAAACTAAACTTCTTTAGAAACATGCCTGTTTGAGTGGGGTCCACTCATCACCACATACTCTACCATACCTTTATAGAAACTTATAGGAGTCCTATACATCATAAAATCATAATACTAACACTAGAAATCAATTTTTGGCACTTATGAGAAATATCTCTCCTATCGCTTTTGAGCTAGGGTTTCAAGCACACAAAAAACAATTTACCTTCTTAACATTCGTTCATAAAAATGTGACGATGAAATGACCTCATTATTTTTGTGAAACATTATAGAATAAATGAATAAAAATATCTAAAATCCACAAGGTACCATACAAATCAAACAATTCATGGTGAGCATCAAAGGTACAATTCGAGTTGGAAAAGACCTTTTCCTTAACTCAATTTCACTAAAAGGTAAATTCTTCATAATGACTCCAAATTTTTCTCACACCTCTAATACACATCTATAAATCATCTCAAATCACCATCATAGCTCAAATATCTCTCCATCATCTCATCCCATCTCGATTCTTTGTACTTAGCCCTTGGGTTTCTACATCGTTTAGGCTAGGGTCAACTAAACCAACACTAAAAATCATCATGAACCCTCTCCAAAATGTCCTAACAACCATAATACATCATTATATACTCATTTATATGCATCCATGAGCTCAAAATGATCCACAACACAACCTTGTGCCTCCAAGCACCTAGGCCTAGTCTAGATGAGGCATGAATCTTGGTGTTCAACCCGTACTGTACCACGAAACTCATTAAAGTGCCTAAAAACTCTCCAAACATGTTCTCCATGCTTCCAACATGATCCTATATCTACTAAGAATATCCAACCATCATGCACCATCACCTAGGCTAGCTAGGTAATCTAACAAGGCTTGTTAGACTAAGCCAATCTCATTGAATCTCATCAAACAACCATGAAACCATCTGAATCTATATGTCATCAAACTATTGATCATGCTATGAATTTAATCCATCATCCTATTTATCATTAATGGTGTTTCACATCATTGATAACAACTAGAAGACAACAATCCAACACTCCTTACGACGGTTTTCTATCCCCACTTACGCCGGACATGTGTCGAAACATTGATCCATGGTTCGCCACACCAACATTTCCTACATTCTACACACACTTCATGATATGGATTCTCCATAATTTTCACAGTATGTTACTTACTTCCTTTACACTACTTGAATTTCATTCAAATAGCATAAAAGGGGGCAAATGTAGATACAAAATCACGACGCATTACTATCTTACCATGTCATCGGTATGTTGTTATATGCATGAATCTTAAAAAAGAAAAGTATTCACTAGTGACATAATCCTTTATCCATATATGTTCTTTTATTTATTTCTATTATGATTCTTTCCTATATTTTTCATGTTTATATGCACTACTTGGTCAAGTCACGGGATCCATGTATGTCTGTCTTTTCACATCTTTCGTCATTTATCCCATGACACTAGTACCCATTTTGGATACTAGTGCCTAAGCGTCTGTGTCCATTCTAGACTCTTCTTCCTTGCTTATTCTTTTTACAAAATTTTACATTTTTGTTCATTCTTTGTAGTTTTCTTATCCTTATCAATTGTTCATAGTTGGCCTTTTGTGTCACTAGTGTTGAAATTCAAACAAGAGATTCATATATATGCAAAACATACACACGATTATTTTGGCTGACAATTCTAAGGGACAATACCATCTACATAGTACCACTACCATCATAAGGTACTGCATTTTTGGGTTACATACACTACAAAGAAATGGGAAGTGTTGAATTCCATACCACACATTTACATATGCCCACTATTTTGGTGTCTTTGGTGTGAGAGAAACCTAAGGACACTATTTCACACACAAGAACACACAAGTACATGGATTCTGGAATGTAGTGCAATGCTCAGTAATAAGTTCACTCTTCGGGTGACCATTGGGATTATTGTGACTTCAAATTTTGTATATTTTATTCAAATTTGATGTCTTTGTGAGCTTGTGTAGATATTTATAGTTTTTTATTATAGGTTACAGGTGTGATCAAAACCATGAAATTGAAGGTAATGTGATAAAGAAGAGATTAAAGTGACAATTTTGGACCCAAAAATAATAAGATCCTAAAAATTTTCATAGTCACCAATGGCCGAATCGGACACCGGTTCCCAAGCACCTCTAACCTCCTGTGGGTGCTCATGTCCAATCAAGGTGCAGAGTTTCATATCTCCTAGTGATCCTTCGTGATGTCATTTCCTGCTAGATCCGATGTATACATAGTCCCAATTATCTATAGGTTACACAATATCAAGTCCTCTTTCTCTCCCATTTTCTTATAGTTTCGTATTACTTAAGCACTTAACACTTGTGTTTCATTGCATTTTATCGATTTTATATTGCTAGTTACTCAAATCGATTTAATAACTATTTTTATTAAATCATGATCATGAATGATTGTTGGTGAGTTACTTGCCTATTGCATGTGATATTGAGATGAAAGTAATGTTACTTCTCTACTTTGGATAAAATCCCATGTAAATGTGTGACACAACCTTTCGACCCCATTTTAAGTGTCTTGGATAACTTTTAGTTATATCCATGCTTTGTGAGAAAAATTTGGATGGGAATTAATATTGGTTGGTTGGTTTTTCTAGGGATAATCCAAATGTTTTTGCTCTAGTTGAACAAGTTTCAAAGATGAAATGGATGTTTTTCTAAAATAAAATATTCTATGTATGATTATGTATACTTGTGAAAAAATTAGAGTTCTGTGACACCTTTCTGTGTTTTGACGTTGCCATGTTTTGATAAATTTTAATAGGTATATGTATATTACATTAATGTGTGTTACATTGGTATTCTTATTTTTTCTTTTATTGCTACCCTGCAAGTAAATTTTTGGGTGATGAGATCAATTGGTGTTAACCCAAAATGATCCCTTGATGAGTGATTTTCCTCTTTTATTTAAGTTGTTGGAAAAAATATTGAATGAATGTGTACCATATATGGTTATGAATGATCAAATTCTATACCTTGTATGTGTGGAACCTTTAACTTAGTAACCTCACACCTTTTATAACCACATTAGGATGGTTATACCCTCCTTAGGGTTTCTAGAAAAATATGAAAGTAAGTTCTTAAAGGAAGAGATAACTACTAATATTCACAAAAGATGAATATTTTGAGATATTTATTCATCTCATCCCTAAGTGGCTTGTGCTTTAGTAAGGAGGTCCACTTGTTGCATTGCATAAGTTACATATACGTCCCCCTCCTCACGGTTTCACCTCTAAATAATCACGTGGATTTTTATTTGCATTAGGGACGAGTGATTTGCAAAGGGAGTGAGATTTAATGTTAGACTCACATTTTTTAATTCGTAACATACATAAAATTGAGGAATTTTTTTCTTCTTCTAGAATGCAACACACACTAGTACACAAGAACCAACAACAAGTCTAATTTTACAATACCCCACAAGTATGACTCACCACATATAGACTATTATACCAATTTAAAATATTTATTTTATCCATCCTAAAATATATAATTTATTTATCTCCTTGATTCGGTGTAAATCACACAAAAATTCATTCTTACTTAACCACACTTACACATGAAAACACTTGATTTAGTTTCCTTTCGTGGAATTACACTGTTAATATGCATATTAAAACTATCCAATCAAGAAGGTAATTAGTTTATATACTTGGCGGACAATTTAATTTCTTGGTTAATCTTTTGTTCGAGGAAGATATAGTATATAAAGAAGCATGTAACACTTGCTTTTATGTTACAAAATTCCATCTCTAGTTTAATTTATTTATCTTAAAGAAACACCTCACTTTTTTATTTAAGTCATCTAGAAGGTTTATCAACAAGTTAAAAGAGGGGTAATCTCAAGTTATAAATTACATACTCAACAAGATCTTGTTGAACACAATTTGGTTATAATGAGTTATGAGGTCCCACCCACAAAATTCCTCCTAAAGAGGTTCTAGGGTTAGGTTCATCCCAACACAATCATTAAGACTCGTAAAAATTCCCCTTTACAATTATAATTTTTTTTTTTATTTAATATAGCTTGTACAACTTAATTAATCATTAATTTATTACACACAAGAGGGAAGTACATATAAGGATTCCTTCTTATCTTGAACAAGAGAATAAACCAAAGGGCTAGAGGGTCCATTGAGTGTAGTTCAAATCCCACCTTATAACATAAAGCAATATACAACAAGGGCAAATAATAATTAACCATTCTTGTGTGATATGGGATCTCACTATCCGGCTCCAATCCAATATGATAAGTATCAAGGTGATACAAATTAGGAACTTATTCTCATTCTAAATTACATTGTTCCAAATCCTTACATTATATCAATATTTTCCAAACTAGATTCATACCATATCTCAATGATTACCCAGTTATGAAGGTAATGATTCATTTGTTCGGCTGGTAACATTTTTCATTCACATTGAGTTGGAGTAAGTTTATAAAAATGTTTGAGAGGGATGATACCCAAGCAATGGATCATTAGGTTAAGACTAAATCGGGTGATAGATATGTGTGTCCTACTTTACGAGAGTTTACACATAATTGATATATGATATACATTATTTTTGTATAGACTAAATATATAATTACATTCATTGAGAGCTAGGTTTCACCTTTATCATACTCTTGCACAACATTAAAATATATTATAATCAAGTAATGAGTAGATCACTTCACACAACATTTAGAACTTATATTTTATCCATTAATATCTAAAGAGAAACATTTCAAGCTTAGTTTTAAATAAAATAGTTTAATTACATTATAGCTCAAAGTGTTTAGAACTCATCACATAACTAAATATACCTCTTTACAATTTAATATTTACGATTAAAAAATATTCTCGTAGTTAACTAAATTAACTAGATATGACACAATCCTACAATTACATGATATCAATAATTCATTTTCTTAACATGAATTCTAAGGGTACTACTACCCAATTCATAATCATAATAATAAGAATCATCCATAGCTTAACAAGAGCTATTTAATTTACTTCTTGATTACATTTCCTATTGTAAACTTTACAATGTCCTTTTCAAATGAACTTGTATAATTTAAATGAAAATAATCATACTTAGAATATCTTGGGTAATATCAATCATTATGTTTTCACCTGCAAGACATGCCACCTACAACAATATGGGTTAGCACAAGCTAACATGCATCTAGAAATGATGTGATATGATTATATTTACAGCTTTGAAACGGGAAATGGAGACATAGATAATATATATACTAGAAAATGTACTTTTTGCATAATGTCTCCTACTCAAATATATTAAAAACATCATAAAACACAATAATACCCAAAAAAATCCCAATAAATCAGCTAAAAATATAAAACCCCACAAAATGGGGATAAAAGACACCTCGTCACACATTTACTAACCCTCATCCACTCATATTTAATTTTTTTCATACCACCTACCCATTTGCATGCCCAATGCACTATCAACCCTTATCATCTCACTCTCCTATGCACTCAAAAAACTATAAAACACCACGTGTCACCATCATTCCAACTGCTTTGAATCTTTGTGCACTTGAACCCATACTTTAGTTTTTACTTCTTTGGTCGCATATTTCAGTTTTGTAGGTCTGGAAGAATTAAAGGTAGGCCATAAAGGATAGGTGAAATTCATTGTAGCATTTTTTAAGAAAAATTTCAACACAAGTGTCGATCCAAATGTGATTAGCTTACGATCTCTATGTAATTTTCAAAGGTGAATTGCAACTACGACCGGCATGTGACTGAGTTAGGTATACTATTTCACTTTCATGCATTTTTGTCATTTTACTTCAATAAAATGTATTTAATATCCTTACAAGGTTAGGGTTATGACAGAGGCAAGCCCCTCGACATAAAAACAACTAACATTTTTCCAAGTGTGTTTGTGTGCAGGTTATAAATTCAAATCTTAAAGATTTTACCCACTTTATTCATTGAAATAACCTATAATTGTCCTCTTTTAATTGCAATGTAAGCCCATTTTATTTAGTAGCATTGATTTGGATATTTATATATCAACTAACACATCTTATAGGTGATCCAAATCTAGGCATACATTTTGCAACCATAATGGGACCATTTTGGTTATGGGTAAATTACTTTGTTTTCTTAATCTAATATTATTTTGTTTAGGGTTTTGCAGTCCTTCTCATTTGTTTTTTATATTTCCCTAACATTTTTATTGAAAATCTAATACTTGGTTTGCAGATCTACTAGAAAAATAAAAAAATATGGTCACGAATAGTTCTGGCTTGATCGTGTTATGATTTTCCCGCCAAAAATCTATCAATCTAGGCAGTAGGGTAGTCACAAGTGTGATTGTTCTATAATTTTTATTCTACAAAAACATAACTAAAACTTGTTTATTCTTAAGGTAATTAATTGGGATTGAATAAACATTAAATACATGTTTGAATAAAGGTAAATACTTGTCTACATAATAGTGGGAATTGTTTGGGCATAAGCCCTAAAAATCATTGTGAGGAGTGCCACAGAAACCCTGAAGTAGTTGGAAAATTGATAGGAATCACCGGTGAAAAGGTTCAATATCCCAACTTGATTGACTAGTTTCACCTATGAGGTAGAGCCAATAATTTTCGTGTTATTGGCCCCATCTCGATTAATCAAGGGGTAAAGTCCATGACTAGACATTTTCTAGTGAACAATACTCATTCCGATAACATTGGTAGTTAGATAAATATATTTACATAGAAATTCAAAATAATCGAGCCATATTCAATTGAAAAAAATAAATATATTATCCCGATAAAAATACCTCATCCCAAACATTTCCACTTTATCTAAGTCACATTTGCGACTATTTTTATTCTTACTAATATTCTCCCGCACTTCCATATCCATTTCTAACAATCGTTATCAATCCTAATTTTTCCCAATCTCATTCACAATTATGACTGCCCTATGATGTTTCATCTCAAAATTTTCCCATACTCATTCAAAAGTATGACTTCCTACAATTTTCCATAAGTCACATTTCCTACATTCTATCATTTTTCAAAAAGTTCCCGAGTCTCAAACACAATTACGCAACTAACCTACAATTTTTTGGGAAAAACATTTCCCAATTTATTCTATTTTATAATCCTTATCTCGCATATATTCTACCCATTAAGTTCTCTCGATCCCTTGTGTGCTTTGATATGCCCCTTGCATGCTCCTGTCCCTTGTGTGTTTCGATATACCCCTTGCACACTTTGGTCAACCCATTACATGTTACGTTTCCTTGCATGCTCTGGTTTTTAACTTGTACACTCTAGTACCTTGGACACTCTATTCATACCCTTTTTCATTCTAATCCCTTATGTGCTATGGTCCCTTGCATGCTTCGGTGAGTCCATTGTGTTCTCTAGTCTCTTATGCACTCTGATCATCTCCTTCCATGCTCTAGTCCTTTGCGTATGCTCCGATCCATCCTTTTCTACATCTCCTCATTTCACTCGGTCACAGTGTGACTACCCCACAACCATCCCGTACCTACCCTATAACCTTCTTGTAACTTCATCACAACCTTTACTTAAGACTTTGTTCAACTCATCACCCCAACTTTGAGCATTGATTACACATTTCCCAACCCTCAGGTCCGTTGCACCCGTGATCGGGCCCTCTATTCATCTCCTCTCACTCACCATATGTCCAATTCACCTCCCCTACCATTTCATTCTTCCACTATGACCCAAAGAACACATGTGAATGAGACCCCTACATCTCTCGGTGTTCTTATTCATTCACTCCATTCTCATAACCCTATTGTCCTTGCGGAAACTCTCTACTTTACACTTTCTTGTGCTCTACCCCCTTACATGATATTTCCCCCTCTATGTGCACTCTTCCCCATTACATGCTATGGTCCCCTCCATTCACGCTTCACCCCTTTACATGCTCTAGTTCCCTCTATGCATGCTTTATCCAATTGTTTGATTCATTCCCCTCCATGTGTGCTCTGGTCCCCTCCATGTGTGCTCTTCCCCTCGGGCACCCTGTTCCTCTCTGTGTTCTCCACTTTCTCACATGTTCTCCATCTACCCATTTTATCTAGTTATTCCCCATGGATTCTATTCACTCCCATGCTCATTGACATCCCGACTAACTTCATTAACACCTCGTCGACTACATTTCCAAGCTTGAGTCCCAACACTTGGGAGGTCTTCCATCAACATCAACTATTTAGAATAAATCCTACGTCTTCAACTTAACCTTATAAGTAAGATGATAAAACTTACCAAACCTCAATATGGCGGGTTTTATAAGTACCCACAAATGTGGATGGAAGGTGTTTGATTGTTACACCGTATATAGATTTGATATTTTCTCATGTCATGTAAAAGAAAGTTGCAATCACAAACACTACATAAGACATGATTAGACAAATGTATGGTAGATTTCTGGCAAGGACCACCCCAAAAGTCAATGGACTTCCTTGCGAGGATGTCAATCCGTTGTCAAGAAATTAATCGAGTAAATGATATGATGAATTAATAACTGATAAAAGTAGATGATATAACCTTTCAATGTAGAGGCAAAGGGACAGATGCGGTCCATGGCTATATGTTATCCTAATGGTGATTCCCAGTTCCAAAGGGAGTTTAGGAAATCACAGTATGGCTCAAGGGAGCAAGGATGTAGATGGTTTACACACTCACAAAGGAAAGCGAAGTAATATATATTTGATTAAATGATTGATAAAATGTTGTAAATGATTCAAAGGAGAAAATATATTGTTGACTATACGCTTACAAAGGCAAGCTAGACAATGTGTTTGATTTAAGATAATTGGTGGGATATTAAGAATGGCTCAAAGTAGCATGATAGGAGTGAACTATACTTGCAGAGACAAAGTGTTGATTTAAAATTGAAGGTTGAATGTCTGAAAGGAAAGCTGTTATGGTCAAGGGGTCTAACATATAGGAATCACCCGCGATTAGGAAAATCATTGGTGACTTGGGAAGATACACACAGATTGACAAATGCCTAGAAAAAATGGATCAAAACTTTGAAATGATGAATGATTAAAGTAATGATGTACAAATAAGGTACATACCTTGTTCAAATGATAGTCAAGGCTGATAATTGATATTACCCAGAGCTGTAGATGTCCAAATGGGTTGCTGATTTGAGCTTCAAAATGTACTAATGAAGTCTGTAGACTGAGTGGTAAGGAGCTGGATACAAGTGATCCAAAATGGCTCTAGAATGATCCTCAAATATATATGACAATAATATATGATATTTTGTTGATGTGGATGTGATACTGTAGCCTGTAAACTATGATAAAAATGATCTGGCTCGACCATGAGTGAAGATGATCGTCTTGAATAAGGGTTGAGAATTGGGCTTAAATAATCACTGGTGATTTAACCAATCACTAGAGATTTTGGCTAGTTTGAGTTTGTTTAGTAATCCGTTGAAACAATTTGCTAATTCAAGTTTATTTGTTTATGTATTCGAGGGATAGGATATGGGTTTGTTTTTGAATGTGTTGTGTTATCGTATGAGGTGTCATGTTTGTTTAGAAAATAGTTAGATTATGTTCTATTTTAGCCTAGGTTTGTTTAGGATATATATTAGGTTGTTTAATTAAGATATATCAAATGCACAAATATATGCGTGTTCATCATAATATAAGATTATGTGTGATATTGATGTATAAAATAGGATTTTGTAAGTATATATAAAATTTTTCATGGTAGATATATCGGGGCAAGGAGATTGGGGGTAATTTTTAAATAATTTTCTAGGTAGACTAAAATATAATAAGATATGACATTTGTGTATTTAGTTAATTAAATAGGGATGGGGTAGATATGGAGTATAATTAATTTAATGTAATGATGTATTACGAATGTTGATGAGTTTAATTAAATGGAGACGGGGGAGTGTAGAATTTTGGTGTCTACATTTTCCCCCTTTTGTATGAAAACTTAGAGGAAAAGTGTCACCAAAAATGATGGAACATTTTATGGGTGATCTCACCGTAACAAAATATAGGGGAACACCTATGTTTATGTGTCACGTGTTTTGTAGTTTCCCTAGTATGAGGGGAAATCAAACAAGATGTGTTACCGAGGAACCAAGTGATAGGATAACCAAGGGTTTGACACCTATGGACGTATAATGTGTAAAAGTAGGCTAAAAGGATGGGAAATCCAATTGATGGGGGCCAAAGGGCACACATCTCATAGATGAATGAAGATCCCAATGAAGATTTCACTTTTTTTTTAATGTTTCAAGGACTAGGGTCCATTGAAAGTTGGACACTCTTGTGGAAAAGTGTGATTGCCAAGATTTAGGGAAAAAATGGGCACATATACCAATAGGGTATGATTTTGAGTGATTAGAGGAAAATCACCAATGATTGAGGAAATCACTAGCGATTTCCTCAATGTAAAAATTAGGCTATAAAAAGCCAATTCATGGGCTCATTTCACCACATGGTGAAAATGACTTGATAGTGTGAGTTTTGCAGGAAAATATTTTTTCTAGGGTAAAAAGGTGAAATTTAGATGGAATGATGACTTCGAGTAGGAAACGGAAGACCACGATGGTCGAGGTAGGTGATCTACCCCTGCTTCTATCATTTTTTGTACATTTTTGTGAATTTTGAGTATTTTTACCATTTTGGGGGCCGTATGGATACCCTAGGGAAAAATCGTAGGGATCATCGGTGATTCATGAAATCGTTGGAAATTGAAGTGAATCGATGATGATTCACCTTTGTGGATAGTTTTACTTTTGTTGTTATTGTTGTGATGTTTTAAGAAATGTTTTAGGGTCTTACATAGTGTTTGTGGTTTCAATATTTACATTAATGTTGGATGTAATTGATATTGATCAAATTTTGTTTTGTGACAACATTAATTTTGATAACTAAGTATTTTTGTGTAATTTCCTTTTTTCCTTCGAATATGGAACTTCATGATTTAAATTGTGATGTGTCATTTAATTTTAGTGTTTTAAATGGTGTTGGTATTTGTTTGGTGATGATGTCGATGTCAATGTGGATGAAATTTTGATATGTTTTAAATGATTCTTATCATTTATTTTCTTAATAATGGTACTAATGTTAACTTTTTTTATTTTGTAGGTGGATGCGAAGTTGACACTTCGTGATTGTATACCATTGATTTTAGATGAGGTGAGAGATGATATGTCTAATGAAGATTGGGAGCATGTTGAGGCCGTAGGACTTGGTGCCATTAGGCATTTTCATCAATTACACAGGTCTCGAGTCTTATGTTAGCCTTGTTAGAGTGATGGAATGCTTCCACCAATACTTTTTGGTTGCCTACCGGTGAGATCACGATTACTTTGGAGGATGTACACCACATCCTGAGGGTTCCTATTTGAGGAGCGGGTGTATATATCATCATTGAGGAGGAGAGGGATGGGGTGATGAGTAGATTATATGGAGAAGATGGGGCCGATGTTAGATATGAGTCAGGAGAATTTTCCTTTGGCTAGATTTACTTAATTGACACAGAGGGTCGTACTTGGATGACCCGATGATGATAACCATGATTTATTATGCTCTACCAGATTCAGGAGGTTCCTGATTTCCTTGGATGATGAAAGGAGTTATGGTTGAGATGATGGAGCACCATACCATTTTTTGAGTGGGGTCATACCCTACTCGCACGATATATATAGAGTTATGGGCATGGAAGGTCCGAAAGAGATATGGTATTGATATTGATTTATACTACAGATTATCTTCAAGCACATTGTTATTTCTCGACTAGTGGGATTTCATATGGTGATTGGTGATGGACACCCTAGTTTATTGAGATGGGGGAAGATTCTCGCGTGGATGAAGAGGAGGAGGACTCAAGATTACCGTGAGCTATTATTTAGATTATATTGGAGATGTGTTATGGAGGTCATACTTAGATTTTCCTTTTTAGCCCAAGTTTCCAAATGATATGACCAGTTACACAACAAAATATAAGGTCAGTAGCTCACCGATTAAGTGAGCATGAGTTATTTTGTTTTGATCATGTTATGAGAAAGTTTGGATTGGCATAGGGAGTACCAATCGAGCTCGTATAGTACAAATAAGAGGATGGGGATACTAAGACTTTGTAGGTAGTTGTGAAAGATCTCTGGGGATATCCTCGATCATATGGGGGCCACGGGTCCTAATGATGAGGGTTAGATTGTTCCTATTAATGATGCGGGGGTTACCCCTGAGTGTACAACAGGTGGTGGACCCCGTGTATGAGGGCTTTTGATCGGGCTCGGGTTACATAGACAATAACACATAGAATCGATGAGTGCATATCGTGTGGCAAGAGCACCAACACAGAGATAACAAAGAGGTTTGAGGATGATAGTGAGGAGGATTGTGATGATGAGTTGGCTGCAGCTATAACAGTAGTGATGTCTGAGAAGGTCGTTGTTGAGGGTGAGAGAGATGTGACCAAGAGGGAGAGGGATGATCTCATTGGAATCCGAGACACATTGATTACTGAGTTGGATGGCTTGATCATTGAGAGAGACAACATGATAGTAAAGAGAGAGGATTACCGAGCTCGGTTGGATTTGGCTAGTGTAGATAAATATCGATACAAGGGCGAGGAGATGGGATGAGTAAGGCCTTAGGGATTTTTAGGCCTTCTATTTCTGGTGTAGAGTTAGTTGATATGGTTCATAGAGCGCAACATAGTGGGAAGATACTAGAGACTAGTGGATCAAGGTCACATGCTAGTGGAAAATGGCCACCTACAAGGTCCAGGATATTTTCTAGAGCTCACTATGAGTTAGTGCGAGCTACAATTACAATATTATATTGATATGGTGACTCATGATTTACCAGATATAGTTTTGTATGCTGATTGTTTGAATGGTAGGATGAAAGGCCATACTACTAGTGGTGTGATTGTAGGTCACCCACCTCAGAGACCTAAGTGAGTGCGAGATAATGAGGGGAGAGCTAGAGGAGATACGAGTGTTGTGGGTGGTGTAGGAGTGGATAGAGGTGGAGGTACTCGGGAGGAGAGAGGTTAGTACAACCCCTCGTCACTAGTCCCTTAGAGATTTTTAGTTTACTGATTCATGACACATAGTTATATGGCTCATGGAAGCCAATTTTTGTATGATGTATTTCATTGACATGGCTCTTAGAAGCTTATTTTTGATATTGATGTATATGGATTTGATCGATATATATGATGATGATGAGGTTTTATGATTGTTCTTATTTTTCATGTGTTGAATATGTATGGTGTTGTATATTTTTTAATTTGAATGTGTTGATGTTAGATGAATTTTAATAAATATATGATATAATGTTATGTGTTTGGAAAACATGGTTAAATTAATCAACTTAAAATATGATCTTAGTTATATTAAAATGTGTCTCAATAAAATAGGATAAATATGAAATGATTGTCCCACTATGGATTTGGTACATACATGATGGGTTTTAAAAGCTTGAATGCTCTGTGTATTACAACCTTTAACACATGTTAAATATGATTATCAATGGATAGTTACACAATACTTAATAAAATGTGGGATTAAATGGGTATTTCTTATTATGACATAAAAGAGGTTTTAAACATGTATAGATCGATGAGGGGAAACATATTCTCCTTTTCTATGAGTCTAAAGAGAGATGCCCTAACTTTACTCTTTATTTTTGAAACAAACCGATCAATGCGATAAGTTTGCTATAAGGAGAAGACTAATCAATGCGGAAAACATTTATGGATGCTTTTGATATTGATGTATTTATTCAAAAGGTTGATCAATGTGGGAAGCCCTCTTTTTTATGAGTAGCCATCCTTCAAGGGTATGGTCTACATTTTTTATTTTTTTCAATATATCCATCTTTCCTACAGGATTGGTCTATAATTTTGGATGGTAGTTTTCCTTTGAGGGATTAGTCTACTATGTTTTGACTTTTAAGAAATGCATCTAAATAATTTTGTTACATAGATTTTTGAGCTGAGAGAAAAACCCAATAAATCGTTTCAAGGAGGGGAGAAGATGCATATATGATCTACACATTTGTACCCCATGTCATGTTTTTTAGTTAGTACAAGGTGGATGAGTGTAATGATTTTAAGGGGTTCCTTTTAAAGAGGAAATTATCCATGCGATGAATAGAGTTGTGGTGTTCATTTCTAAGGTATTTTTAGGATAGTGATGGATAACCACATGGTATTTTTAGGATATGATGGATGGTTTTAATGGAATGATAGATTATAACTACTTTCATGGTGATCAATTATTTAACAAGAAAAGGCTGCAAGTGCAAGTCATTCCATGGTTCACTTTCATGTTCATCATCAAGAGAAGAAAGATGATATACCCAAGGCCCATACTTATGAATGATGATGTATAGACCAAGCCAATTAGGGGAAATTTTTCTAGGTTTACTCCTTTCTAACCGAGTGACATTTTGATTTGAATTGATAAAGTAAGTTGATGAGGATGTGTGAAGTGAGATTTTTGAAGTCTCAATATATAGGAGCCCTCCTAACATAACGCGATGGATAGGGATAAAAAGTGTTAAAAGGAATAATATTTTTAGGATGATGAATTTTTTTATTTTTATTGATTGAGTATATGGTAAATGGATGGGGATGTGGAACCTTTAATGGAGTCGAAGAGGCTTTGGTTTTAAATTTTCTTCATATTTATTGATTTTTGTTCATATATTTGGATGAGCCATAATGTTACGAGATGAAGGATTTTCATTGAATGGTGACAAGAAGACACATGAGATGGATTTTTTGAGACCTGATTGAAGATGACTCTTTAGTTCTAGAGATATCGATGGAGATACCGCCACCGTGTTGGGTGTGAGGTGTTGATTGTGTTGATAGACCCTTAAAGGAAGGTACTAATTCATTAATGGACCTTGAAGAGAAGGTGATAACATGATTGAGGGACCTTTAAAGGAAGGTATTGAAAAGTTTGATGGACCTTCAATGGAAGGTGATAACAAGGTAGATGGACATTCAATGGAAGGTGCTAATGGGATTGAAGGACCTTCAAGGGAAGGTGCTAATAGAATTGACTAACCTTTAATGGAAGGTGCTGAAAAATTGATTTACCTTCAATGGAAGGTGATAATGAGGTTTCAGAAAGGTTCAAAGGTTTGTTGATGGTAGAAGAAGGATGTCCCCTTGTCCTAGAGATATTGGTAAGGATATTGATAAGGGTAGAGGTATTAGTGATGCATTAGGATGATCTTCTTCTGGGAGAAGATCATTGACAAGGATTTTTTTGGATTATGTCTTTTAGCACTTTACAACTCTTTGTATCATGACCTAGACTCCTATGATAGGCACATGTTTTGTTTGGGTCGTACTGTGGGGTTTTCGAGTATGTATATTATTTTTTGATGGGTGGTAATGTGATAAGAGATGCTTGTATGAGCCTCTCAAGGATATCATTATGAGTTCCTTTTAGAGGGTTTGGATTAATGGATTTTAATTTAGATTTTGATTTATGAGAACACTTAGTAGGATGCATATTTTGTTTAGATATAGTTGGATTAGATGTCATATGGTGTTGTAACATCATAGGAATGTTTTGAGGTTGATAAGAAGGATAATGTGACCCAAGAAAGGGGTTGAAAAAATTGGATGAGGGATAAGGTCCCAAAATGGATGAGGAGGGATGGATAGGGTATGACTGTGTGTAGTATTGAGATAAAGGATGGGGTCCCAAAATAGATGGCAAGTCTAATGATGTGCATTTTGGCTTTGTAATTTTAATTTTAGGAAAAGGAGGAGTTTTTACGATAGATGAAGAGGATGAGGTGGCGGATGTGACAGGTTTTGATTCTATAACATTTATTTCAGATATATGAGAGGGACTCACATTATATGATGAAGGTACGGTTTTGGATGTGATGGTATTTGACCACATAGTTTTCGATTCGTGACAAGGTTTCGTGTTAGATGATAAGTGATGAGTTTAGATAATATTAGATCGATTCGAGATGAAGGATACATTTTCTCTAGACATGATTGAGGTAGATTACAAAAAAATTAATTCTTTAATTAATTCCATAAATGGTGGGATATCGGTATTTTCATTTACAAAGGATTCTTTAGTAACCAATTCTAAAGTGGAATCAAGATTGTAAGGAAATATTATGTGTTTGAATAGGGACACTAGAAATGTCAATGAATGAGAAGGAGGATCTAGGGGTGTTGAATTTTTGAGAGGAAGCACTACTAATGAGGGGGTTTCCTCATGAGGGAGAACTTGTGTAATAATATTGATGGTATATTACTACAAGGATGTACATTATCCATATGAACTGATTCAATCGAGAGTTTTAGGTCAGAATGATAAGTAACAACATCATGTGTGGTATCTTCATTATGAAAAGATCTAGGGGAGTCATATGCAACTTGATCTGAATTGTAGGAATTCCTAAGGGATTTAGGTGGAACATGCATAAATTGAGGATCAAGATGCACTCGTCGAGGGCTTAGATTTCTAACTTCTTGGCCATGGCAAAGACTTCATCAAAATTTTCAAATGTGTTGATTTGAAGAGTGGATGAGATGTAATGAGAACATGATCGAGTGAACAACTCAATTAGTTCTATTTGTAGAAGTGGAAAGGACAATTGATTGATAATGTTTTTCCATCTAGTGATAAAGTATGTAAGGGATTCATTTTCAGACTATTTGATGGTAGCAAGATCAGAGATGGTGATTTTGTGAGTGACATTGGCAGTGAATTGATCAAGAAATAACATGGCTAGCTGTGTGAAAGAGACCAAGGAATGTCAAGGAAGGGAGTTGTACCAATCCAAGGAAAGTCCTACCAATGACATAAGAAAGGTTCTAAGAAGAAGATTTTGATCATGGATAATGAGATGACACGAGTGTCTAAAGGATAGTATGTGTTGTTGAGGATCCTCCTGACCATGGAACATGATGAATTCAGAAAACTTCGATGCAAAGGATATGATTTATATGGTATTAATCGACGGATGGATGGGTTCATTACAAACCTGATGATAAGTGAGGATATGTTTGGATCCTTTGGTAACGGTTTCTAAATTATCTAACCTATTGGATAGAGCCTGTAAAGGATCATTTGTGGGAGTAGATGTGAAGAAGTTAACAAGAGGATATAATTGATTTGACTGATATGAAATAAGATGATTTTTTTGTGAATGTGCTTGATGTAGAGGTTGATTAGGGATAATTAGGGGAAATATGGTTTGTAAAGTGGGTTGTGATAAAGGGATATGTGGAGATGTGGAAGAAGGTTGAGTATGTTGTTGTTGTTGGATGAGAGGAATTGGTTGAGGTTGAGTAGGGATATTTGTATAAGTTTGGGATGTCTGAGGCACTGAAGATGGGATTGAAGTAGAGATGGGTTGGTTAGATGAAGGATAAGATATATTAATATTTAAATGCAATTGTGATGAAGGAGAGGCTGTGGAAAATACTATTTGATGAGATACATTAGATATGGGTTGAGAAGCCATAGTTTGGAAATAGCTTGATTGTGAAGGATAGCCATAGGATTGTTGGATGGAATTGTTATATGATTGTTGGATTGGTTGAAGGGTGGAAGTTCTATAAAATAACATAGGATGGTTTAGATGGCTCTGGTAACATTCCAGAGCTAAATGATGTTGAATAAGATGTAGTGGGTTGATAAGACTGATAAGGACTAGATTCTGTATAGAGAATGTTTTGATTTTGATTAGAATAAAAAGGTGATGCATAATGATTATGAGGATATAGTGATGTATAATTTTGATCCATATTAAATGATAATCAATTATCAATGATACAAACAAAGCTCTAAGAAAGCTACAAATTTAACAAACAAGTCAAGAAAAAGAATTTTAATTATTTTGATTTAATTAAAAGGAGTGAAATATGTAAAATGGTTAACGAGGGTCCTAGGAAAATGGTAAGCTATGGATGGTTTTAGGTATGTTATGGATGTAATCCTCGATATAACCAAAGGTACATGAGGCCCAAATCGTAATGTTGGCGATACGAGTGTGCTATTGGGGCCTACCCCCTCACTTCGTAGCCCTACAGGGATAAGGGTGTCGGGTGCTTAGCCGATGTACACCAATAGTCAGATAGTTATACTTAGCTAGAACATCAAGTCTGATTCTCCTCTTGGGGATAGACTCCAAGTAGGTATCCACCGGGTGGGAATTTTTGAATGCATTTTTATTTTTGAAGTGATTTGGTTGTGTGTGAGGGAGAAAATATGTGAATGCAACAAGTTTTCCTCCTAATTAACACTAGATGATCAAGACGTATGAAATGGTTCATTTTTAAGAACCAAAACGAAGTGTTACTTTCGATGAGAACAAGAAATTATAATGCAATATAAAAAGCAAAAATACGCTTTAGGACTCACCATTAAACGTTCCTTTTATTTTTTATTTTTTATAGAAATTTTTAAGCAAGCGATCTAACAACCAAAGACATGCAATTTATATAATCAATACCCTACGAGATAGGTTAGGAAACACGAGAAAATAGAAAGAAGAAAACAAGAAACAAAAAGAAAACTATAAGATTATATAAAAATACTCGGATAAATCATTGATTCAAATGATAGTAATGATGTGCAAATAAGGTACATTCTGGTTCAAATGATAGTCAAGGCCGAGAATTGATATCACCCGAAGTCGTATAAGTCCAAAGGGGTTGTTGATTTGAGATTCGAATATACTTGATGAAGTCTTCATACTTAGTGGTAAGGAGCCGAGACAAGTGATCCAGAACGGATCTAGAACGATCCTCAAATATAGATGACAATGCTAGATGATATTTTGTTGACGTGGATGTGATACAAAAACTTGTAAACTTTGATAAAAATTCTTTGGTTTGACTATGAGTGAAGATGATCCTCCCAAAAGGGGGTTGGGAATTGGGCTTAAATAATTACGCGATTTAACCAATCACCGATGATTTCAGCCAGATTAGATTTTGTTTAGTAATTTGTTGAAACAATTTTCTAATTCAAGTTTATTTTTTTGTGTATTCGAGGGATAGGATATGGGTTTGTTTTTTAATGTTTTGTGTGTTCGTATGAGGTGTCGTGTTTGTTTAGAAAATAGTTAGATTATGTTCTATTTTAGCCTAGTTTTGTTTAGGATATATATTAGGTTGTTTAATTAAGTTATATCAAATGCACAAACATATGATTGTTTGTGATAATATAAGATTATGTGTGATATTGATGTATAAAATAGGATTTTGTAAGTATATATAAAAATGTTCATGGTAGATATATCCGGGTAAGGAGATTATTGGTGATTTTAAAAATATTTCCTAGGTAGACTAAAATATAATAAGATATGACATTTGTGTATTTAATTAATTAAATAGGGATGGGGAGGTATGGAGCATAATTAATTTAATGTAATGATTTATTACAAATGCGTACGGTTTTAATTAAATGGAGATGGTGGAGTGTAGAATTTTGGTTTTACACCAACTTATCACATAATTTACAATGATCCTATCCACCCCATGGTACAATGTTGCCCATATCCATAGCATTTCAAATTCCCCACATTTAACAAATTTTATGGTACCAAGGATCCTCAACACCACTTTCATCTCTTCCGCTACACATGCCACCTCATTCAACATGATAACACACTCCTCTTATGAACTTTCCCACTTTCATTCACTAGAAAAAAACTTTACTAATATTCTTGCATCCCACAACATAACATTTACACATTCACACAACTTGATGACCCATTATTATCCCACTTATTCATCTATATTATACCCAAAGAAACATTATCTCGACCTTTAAATGCTTCGAAATCCCATAACGAGTTCATTCTTGAATTTTTCACATGTTGGAGTGCACTCATTCACCACCGAAAGGAACGATAACTAGATCGTACCAAGCCAAGAACACAGATGCTAATCAAACACCACGATCAATAAGATGAAAGCAATTCACCAGAATAGCTTTACATAAAACCTTTGCAAACAAATGAGCAACAATATCATATATTATTATGGAACTCAATGCAATACAATGAGAATGGGCCTTGCTTAAATAGGCAAGGAATAACAATCTAAGAACCAGTCAAGGTTATAGATCAAGCCATAAATCAAGGAAATAACTAGTCATCAAAGAACTAGTAAAGACCATAGATTTAGGAGAGAACTAGACATCAAGGATCTAGTTAATACCATAGATCAAGGAAAGAACTATACCTAACAACTAGATAATATCTCCTAATATCTAAATAAGATAAAAGAAATATCCACACACATAGGTGGATGAGGATAAATACAATAAAGGTAAATAAAGTACCTAGGTGAACATGAGCTAAGGTAAATACCTACTCTAACACCCCCCTCAAGTGAAGCTAGGGGCCAAAATAGAAGTGACATGTCCACAGTATGAGTCTCGACAAATAGGCTTGATGAGGTACTCATTTACAATAACTGGGAAAAAAAGGGACATAGTAAGGTACCCAAAACTAGTAACAACAAAGTAAAGAGAGTAAAGACCCGCTCCAAGGCATACCAAGAAGCTCAGCTCAAAAACTCATGAAATGTCAAGAATTTTGGTGTGCACCGTGGTCCGAATCCACTGCTCTATCACAAAACTCAAAAACAAGTGACACTGGGTTTCACCAGAATAGCTCCATACAAGGAGACTGTCAATGGAGTGATGTCAAAAGTGCAAAAAAAACAAAACATAATTCGATCAACCTACAAATAGGTGTGCCACAATCCAAGAACAAAAACCAAAGCAACAAGGCAAGGACACAAAATATAGAGTGTCACGATCCAAGAAAAGCCAAGATAACAAGGCAAGGACACAAAACCCAAAGAAGCAAGATCAACACCACACCCTCCCATACTGTTGAATGGGTGGAGTGGCGCTACAAATCTATATGAGTTTCCCAAAATCAACTACTTGAACACTGAAAAAATAACACTGGACTTCACCAGAATATATCCCCCACAAGAGATACTGTCAACATGCCAAAAGTGTCGAAAATATAGATATAAAATCTCTCAACAAATAAGAGAGATACACTACACCTGCTAAAGAAAAATGCTCAAAACAAGAAGCATCACAATGTAGAAGGTATAGAAAGTGGAGAAAGAGGCCAAATGGTGGAGGAGCCATGCCTGTAGAGTCCTCTCAACGAATGCCTATGTCACCTCCATGAGTGATCAGATATCCACCCCAAATCAACATGGATGGATGAAGAAGATGCCTGCATATGACTTGGTGTAAAATGCACAATGGGTGCATGCAAAAGAACATCAGAATGTGTGTCAAGTTGATCATGTCTGACAACTGAAATCTCAGGTTTCTCAAGCTTGAGTGAAGGTGTAGAACTCATGTGTTGCTCATGATCCTTAGAAAGAGTCGAGAAAACAAAAAAAAGAGCTCTGTCAATGTGTGATCCCAATGAAGTATCTACTCAAAACCAATGTCATGATGAGAATTCCACTTAACATGTGGAATAGAGGAAACAATACCCTGTGAATGTCTGTCAATGACTCTGCTAGTGAGACCCATAGAACGGAGCATGCGAGAACTAAATGCAGTGGTATGCTTCTAAAAAAGCCATGCAATCGAAAGCGTATAGGATACACAACATGTGGTATTATAATAGGCACGATGTGGAAGAGCATAAAGTAACAAGCTTCATGGGTGTATAAGCATCAAGAGCATGAATAGACTCAAAGACTAACAAATCAATGTTAGTGGGTTTAGAAGCAATAGCTGCAAGTGGACTAGGAGCATGTATATGGCTCTCCACAATATAATGGTGACGTTGTAGGGTAGCAAGTTTGTTCTGCAGGAAGTGTATTATTGTATCCTTATCGTGAATGAGTGATTGTAGAAGAGAATTTCACTTCTTGAGCGATCTATTTTCTTCCACAAATTTTACAATATCCTCTTGAAGTCCACACACTTCAGAGAAAATCATATCATTCTTAGAATCCATGATAGATACAAAATGCAACTCCCAAAAGTTTAGGATGTCGGGCTCAGCCAAAATTGTGTCCACAATTGATTACAACACTCCTCCATATTTGGCACTTTATAATTATAGTGCAAGTCTTAAAATAAATATTTCCAATGGAAAGAGCACGAAAAAACAAGCACTTTTGCAAAAACGACACTCAAAACCGAGTTACCGATCAAAAGTTACAGAGATTTTTAATATTTTGCTCTGTTATTTATTTTAGCGCCACTAAAACAAGATAAATTGTTGTTGCCTTCACCACACACATAATATTAAAGGGGGCTGGAGTTAAGCACCTGCTAGTAGGAATCACAAGCTTTAAGCCCTCATATGACCATACCATATGTCCAAGGGCTAAGGATTTTAATGGGTTAGGGTTTTCACGCCTTCCGATCCAATGGAAGCCTTTGTTTTGCATAAAAATGCACGCAACAAAAAAATACGACCAAATCCCAAATATATGAATATACAAAGATTTTATTTGCAAAATAAAACTTACATATGGATGTCAACAACAATCTCCTACTCTGATACCATGAAAGGAATGGCAACCAGTCGTACCAAGCCAAGAACACGAGATGCTAATCAAACACCACGATCAATAAGATGAAATCAATCGCTGAATAGATTTACATAAAACCTTTGCAAAAAAATGAGCAAAAATATCATATATCATTATGTAACTCAATGCAATACAATGAGAATGGGCCTTACTTAAATAGGCAAGGAATAACAATCTAAGAACTAGTCAAGGTTGTAGATCAAGCCATAAATCAAGGAAATAACTAGTCATCAAAGAACTAGTAAAGACCATAGATTTAGGAGAGAACTATACATCAAGGATCTAGTCAATACCATAGATCAAGGAAAGAACTATACCTAACAACTAGATAATATCTCCTAATATCTAAATAAGATAAAGAAATATCCACACACATAAGTGGGTGAGGATAAATACAATAAAGGTAAATAAAGTACCTAGGTGAACATGAGCTAAGGTAAATACCTACTCTAACAACCACTTATCTTTCCCACTCCCACAATTTGAGATCATTGACCTATTTTCAAAAAAAATTATGCCCCACATATCACACCACTTATAAATTCATCCACTACGCACTTTCGAAAAGGTCATGCACATAATACGAAGCCTCGAGGATATCCATCTTGGTTGTCCTCTTACCTTTTCCACACATTTTAGTTTCTCCTCCACCTATTCCACCATCACACTTCCATGTTCACAATGTCATCCAACTAGATCCTCCTCACACTTCATCTCCTTCTACACCCACATATTCACATTCATTACGTTCTACTAGGGATCATTTCTTCATCCAACCCCCTCACAAATTCACTCCTTTGACCAAGTCACTTTCTTCTATTCTCCACAAGTTGCTTGATGTCCATCTCATCACTCTCCCTCCCAAACCACCCCCACCATTATGAAATTCCTCCCATGAAACATGTGCATATCATTATACTGATGGTCATTCCAATGACACATCTTCCCAAGTTTTCAACATCATTCAAGATCTTCTCGACAAGGGTAACATCACCATCGAGCCTCCATCTCCTCCAACTTTAGATATTAACACACATCCAATCAATTCTCACATTACTACTATTCCCGCTTCTTCTACATTTGTTGTGTCTCCATCATCTGACTCATCGTCTCCCACTATCTCCTAATCACCATGCACACCTAGTGTCTCATCATCTGAATCAAACACTTCCCAATCCACATCATCACATGTTTCCACCTTGGACTCCACCCCATCATGCTCCCCTAGTGCCTCATCATCTACATCATCCCCTTATAAATATCCACCCTCATTACCATCTTCCTCACATTTGGTTCCATTCATCACTTCCCTTATCTTAGAGACCTTTTACTCATGCATCTCACGTCCTTCATCATCACTCATTCAGAACCATTCTTACTTTCAGCCTCTTCATTTATCATTAACTTATTTTTACACTCATTCACACTCCTCTATCATCTCTGCCTCATCATTTATATTCAGTTATTATTCCATCTCTTCCTCACACATCACCTACACTTTCTCCTATTTCCCCCTCTTTTTGAGATCATATTGCATTCATTAGAGATGGAGAGTGTGTTTTGAGCTTATTTAAGAAGTCTTGAGCTTGTTGGTGTTATCTTGACCCTTACCAATCTATATGGGTATTTTGATATGTTTTATATGATGCTATTGATGTATTTTATTGTTGTTATGATTGACGTATATGGTCATGTCCAACCTAGAGATGTTTTAGAGTTAAGTCATGTATATAAAGCATGTTATATTAGCTCATTATGACTATTTGAGCCAATGGGTATATGATAAAGCTATAGGAAGGAGAAGAAGAGTGAAGAGGGGTCAAGGTAATATCCTGATGAAGTCCTGAGAAATATTGAGGATCAAATGTTTAAGATCATTAGACCTAATCAAAAAATGAGAGGGAAAATTTGAGCGAGTTGGAGAAGAGCTTGTTTTGAGAGGGTTTGAAGAGTATGGAGATAAATTTGTGATCACCATAATTTTTGTAGAAAAATATTATCTCGTGATCAACCATTTCATGTGGCTATGTGAGTTATTAGTCATCTAGGGGGTTGTAGCCTCCTTGTAGGATTGGTTTCCTACTAAACTAGGGGTTGGTGCTCCTTGTGGGGTTGGTGCCTCACTAAAGAAATATTGCTTGATGTGAAATATTATTTCAAGTCCTTTTTATGAGTAATATTGGCAATGGTTCCAATGGGTGTTTTTTCCCTTTTGAGGGTTTCCCACTTACATATTGTCTTCATGTGTTCTCTACTTTGTTTCATGTTCTTATGATTTGATGTTGCACACTTAATAAGCTCATAAATAGATATACATGTTGAATGGTTAATTTGAATGTTCAAGTATAACTTATGGTAAATGAAGTGAAATATTTGTAATACTTATTCACCCTCGGTCTACGTGTGCTTCTAATAATTGGTATCAAAGCAAGGTTCTTGTGAAGCAATTTTAATCACTTGAATTAGATTCTCATATAGCACAAGTATGACAAAAGGTAAGGCTCAAGTTGAAGAAAATTCTTTAGTAAGAATGAGAGCTTGTTTGAAACCATGAGGGTTTGATATATGGCGTATGTTCTTGGTGTTTACACTCCTATTTCCAAGCTTCCAATGGATTTGGATGATGATAAGTCTCATGAAGGAGATAAAGAAGGTTCTTTTGTTGATCTTGAATCAGGTTTCCCTGAAGATAAAGAGGTGAAAGATGATCTAGGATATGGTATTGAAAGTATTTCTAATGCATGTTTCCATAAAGAGGATAATGAAGATGTTGATTATGACCTAGAAGTAGAGGTAGTGAGTCTTGATGTCCTAACCATAGACATATGTTATGAAGAAACCAAAGAATATTATGAAGCTAAGATGGATAGTCATGAGGTGCAACCTAGTATGATTAAGATATGGAAAGATGATAGGTCAAAAAGTGATGACACTTTGTGATAGAAAGGTTGATTGCAGATCTTGGGAAAATATGTTACTAACAACAGGTCAAGGAGTGCTTTTTATTCTCAAATGGCCATCTAGATAGTTGTTCTCCACTATTTCAAGAAAGGTATAGAAGTTCCCTCTATGGATATTCATTCTTTTTCAATAAAATTAGACATATAACTATTGATAAGTTGAGAAATATGTCTTAGTGGCCTCGTGAACATGATTTAGAGATCATAAGTGTGTAGGCATGAAAATTATTGGTTTGTATTGATGTCATATACTTAGGGGTGTGTGTGTGGCCATTGAATTTCTCTATATGGTATGAGAGATGTGTTACTCCATGAATATGGTTCTAGACAAGTCTGCTCATGTTGATATGCATCAAGGGGTGTCATGAATTCTACCCTTGGTGGATAATAAGTTTCTTAGCTTGAATTCTCTGATGATTTATGGATGATATGGATGTTCTTTTTCCTCTTGGAGATTGAGGTTTACATGAAAAGGATTAAATATTTGAAGATGTTTACAAAGCTACGTTGATTGGAATATTTCTAGAAATTTCCTAAAAGAAATGTGTAGGAGCTTCGATGGAGTACACTTCATATCATATGAGTTCAAGATGGTATATTGCTGATGCTCGAGAGGTTCCTTAGAGTATGAAAAGACATGAAAGTGAAACTATGAATGGAATACATTTCTTTGTTATGTTTGAGAATGATTCTTGTTGAGCCTCCACAATTCCATGATTGGTCTACTATATTAGAGAAAGCTTTGAAGGTCCCGTAATAGCATATGAAGGTGTGAATCATCCCAAGGGGAATAAGTTTTGTCTTGAATGGTGATAAAAGGTGCACTGAAGTTGAAAGTATGATTATTCAATGGTTTTCATGTCATCAAAGAGATTGTGTCATGACCAAGAATGTCAAGAACATGTCTAGGGGGAGTCAAGTCACATGTTGATCAAGTGTGACATCATTTTGAGAGCTTATAGGCTGCAAATGGTTGTTGAGGTATAAGATGATAATGAAGGATTTAAGTTTCTATGAATGAGCATGTTGAAAGTTCCAACTGTGTGTGTACATCAAGAAGTTTGTTAAAGATGAAATCAAGGTCTGAGTTAGTAAAGCATCTCTTGTTATGATTTTAAGTGATTCATATTTTGAAGAATGGTACTATAGTAGTGTTTACAGAGGTCTTATGGATTCCATGAAGAGTTCTTCCTAGACAATGGTCTATGCTATAATGATGTGACTCAAGGTATTTGAGTTTTTTTATCCTTAATATAGGGTAGTATTCAAAGGTCACCAAACAATACAATTTTAATGGTTATAAGGTCAATGAGGTCAAATTGAACATGTGGAGTCATGAGGAAGAGAGTCTTAGGGGTTGAGAGTTTGAAATTTCAAATGGTCCATTTTCCCTCCTAAATGTATATTCAAGTTTTAATGTATCTAATGAGTTAAATATGGAATTTTCAGGGAAGTAAATTTTCTATTCATGTTTTAGGGGTTCTAAGGTGAGTCTAAGTCATCAAATGCAAGAAGAAAGTGGAAAATGTCCCATTAAGGATTAGGTAGAAGTTAAAGAGTCACAAAATAGCGAGTTGTAATCCAAGGGTAGTTACATGATGAGTCATTATGGGATGTAAGGAATCAGCTAGGAGAAAAAAAAGGGCGGGTTACAACTCGAATAGATGGAGCTAGAGAGATGTCATCCTTCAAGGTGGAAGATGAAATTTGAGGCAAAAAGGGAGAGTCTGAATTTTTTAAAAGGTAATGAACAGTAACTCTGTCTTGTGTCATAATGGACTGTGTGTTTACTTTTCTTATCATCAACTTTGAATCTCTTTAGATTTAACCTTGAGATGGTTATATTCCTTACTGAGTTACTTAGAAGAAGTGTTATTATCATTACTTGTGTATGAGAATGCTTGTTTCAGATTATTAGTATAGTGAATGGAGGATGATACTTTGTCTCATAAAGGATTAACTATCTTTATGGAGAAGTGTATGTGATAATTATTTATTTTTCCTAGTGTTGTTAAGGTTTAAAGGGATGAATAAGTGACAAGAATGTGTATGAAGTCACTACATGGCCTTGAGAACTGAATGCCCTACTATGTCCCATTGTATGATAAAGATACCCGAGAAATTGTATTGATCTATTATAGCTAATTTGAGCAAGATGAATTGTTAGGATTGTTTCGGAAATGAAAGGTCATGGCATGATAATGAAGAGCCTAGAGATTGACCCTTCATTTATTTTTCCTTTCCATGTTGAATGGAATCTATGCAAACCCAAAATTGTGAGTGTATTTACATGTTTGTACAAGTTAAGAATTGCATGATAAATTGTGACACACTCTCCCACAAGTATATTAAGGTTAAGGTAAGTGTTTCTTAGTTATTTTTTGATAGAAATAATGTGCTCTAGGGGCCAGTGTATGTATCACCTTTGTCATCATCTGTGAGTGAGAAGTGAGGGTAACTGTGATGAAAATTCTTGTCCTAAACTATTAAACCCATCTACACCTAAGGGAAGAACAATTTCGTTAACCCTAAGGAATTTTGACACTATCAAACACTATTGGTAATCTTAAAAGGAGGATCATGGCTCTAGGAGTTTACAATAGTAATTATAAGTCTTGAATGCTTATATCTAGAAATTTATGAGTTTTCATTCTCTCTACCGGGTTCTCCCAGGTAAACACAACTAGGGTTTCAAGAAGAAAACCCAAAGGACCTTCAAAGTTTGGAATTTATTTCTAAAACTTGTAAGATAGAATTATAAAAAACCCCTAGGAAGATATTATGAAGGAGTTTTTATATTTTTTGAGTGGCTTGGAATATCTTCTTGACAATTTCGTGTAGGGTCTTGGAACATAGTCAAAGGGCTAATTATGAGGATAAGTTAACAAAATAAGTATACCTTAAACATGGATCCCACTCCCTAAACTTTGAATGCATGATAATGGGAAAAATGGGTACCCATGAATATGAAGTTTGAGTTTTGAAACATTGTAGGAAGGAAGCTATGATTTAAAGAAGACTATCCTAGGATACTAAATCTAAAACTAACTAAAAGTGAAAAGTTGTGATATGGGGAGAGGTTAAAGGATTTTGTATTTGAAATTTTGCATGCTTTATATTGATGGTAAAGGGGTAACTATGGATTCATCTTGTTCTAGGTAGATGTAGAACCTCACAAATGACCTAGGTAGAGTATATGGATTCAAGAACACTACAATGGAAGGTTGAGTTAGAATGGTAAATGGTTGAGCTTTTGAACTTTTGTGTCATCCCAGTGATTTTTATAACCTTGGTTTGAAGTGAATAATAGGATCTAAGGCTTAGAGAAGATCATTAAGTGTTAAGAATCAATAAATGACATGCTTAGGGAAGAAGGAGCTAATGAGTTAGTGAAGCTCAACTTGGAGAGAGAAAAGAGTTGATGAATTTTCAAGGGTAAGAGACAAAATTTCTTTATGTTTGACATTAGAATGGAGTATGGAGGTTGGATTTATTAAAAGGAATGATAACCAGATCGTGCCAAGCCAAGAACATAGATGCTAATCAAACATCACGATCAATAAGATGAAAGTAATTCACCAGAATAAATTTACATAAACCTTTGCAAACAAATGAGCAGAAATATCATATATTATTGTGGAACTCAATGAAATACAATGAGAATGGGTCTTTCTTATATAGGAAAGGAATAACAATCTAAGAACCAGTCAAGGGTGTGGACGAATCCATAAATCATGGAAAGAACTAGTCATCAAATAACTAGTCAAGTCCATAGATTTATGAGAGAACTAGACATCAAGGATCTAGTCAATACCATAGATCTAGGAAAGAACTATACCTAACAACTAGATAATATCTCCTAATATCTAAATAAATAAAAAATAAATATCCACACACATAAGTGGGTGAGGATAAATACAATAATGTACCTAGGGTAACATGAGCTAAGGTAAATACCTACTCTAACAACCCCCTCAAGTGAAGCTAGGGGCCAAAATAGAAGTGGCATGTCCACAGTATGAGTCTCGGCAACTAGGCATGATGAGGTACTCATGTACAATATATCCATGAAGAAATATCGAACCAAAGAAGGAAATAATCCTGCTATAAGGAAAGAGAAAGAAGAAGAAGAAGAAGAAGGAAGATGTTCTCACGAACACCCCCTAAGAACAACTTCCGAAACCCCAAGCATTCCACGCAACTCAAGGTAGCGAGGTGATGCAAAAGGATTCGTAAAGATGTCTGCAACTTGTTGTTGAGTCGAATGTACTCCAAACAAAGAACTCCATCCTGAATGTGCTGACAAATGAAGTGGATGTGTATCTCAATATGCTTGGTCCATTGGTGCTCAACTGGGTTGCGAGAAATGTGAATTACACTTTGGTTGTCACACCAAAGTACATTTGGTGAATCTGTGGGAATCCAAACTCACGAAGAATCGGTGAAGCCAAAGAATCTATTGACTCACTATAACTACTACCATGTACTCTGCCTCTAAAGATGAAAGTGTAATAGCCTATTACTTTTTGCATGCCCAAGCAACTAGAGAAGAACCAAGACAGAAAAGATAGCCAGAAGTGGAATGCATGTCATCAATAGAACCTGCCCAATCTGAATCTGTATACCCAACCAACTGAGTAGATCCCTAGTGTAGTGTAGGCCAAAGTGGGAAGTGCCATGCAAATAGCACAAAATCCTTTTAACAGCCTGTCAGTGACTACTATGAGGAGAATGTGCAAACCGAGATACAAGCCCTCTGCCGCAAATGAAATATCAGGGTGAGTATGGGTCAAGTACATGAGACTCCCAACCAACTACCTATATAATGTAGGATCACAAAGTGGTGTGGTACATGTGGATGTAAGAGTAACTCCAAACTGAAAAGGAGATGGACTTGGCTTGTAATCAGCCATATCAAAGTGCCTAAGAAGATCATGGGTGTACTTTTGCTGACTCAAATGAATCCTGAATCTGTCTAAGAAATCTGAAAACCAAGGAAATAATGCAATAGCCCAAGATCTGTCATGTCAAACTATGTAGAAAAAGCCCTTTGAATGCTCTGAATGTGGAAAGAAGAGCTGTCAATAAGTAATGATCATCAATGTACAAGACAAGTATCACAATATCCTCACCAACATGATGGAGATACACTGTATGATCGGAGTGGAAATGAACAAAACCAGTAGATAGAAGAAAAGAATCCATCTTCTCATACCAAGCCCGAGGGGCTTGTTTAAGACCGTAGAGAGACCTTCGGAGCCGACAAACAAGAGAAAATCCTAACAAATCCAACTAGTTGCTCCATATATATTTCCTCTTGTAGATATCCATGTAAGAAGGCACTCTTCACGTCCATCTGGTATATGGGCCACCCTTGTGATGCAGCAATAGCAAGTACAAGGCGTATAAAATCCATCTTGGCAACGGGTGCAAAAGTCTCAGAGTAATCAATACCTTCAACTTGTGAAAAACCCTTTACAACAAGACAAGCCTTATACTTGTCAATGGACCCATCAGCTACGTATTTGGTTCGGTATACCCACTTACACCTAACCATATTTCTTCCTTTAGGAAGAGATACCAAATCCCAAGTATGATTCTTCATCAAAGAAGAATACTCACTGTCATCATCGCATCATCCCACTCCTATATCCCATAAGCCTTTGAAAAAGACTGTGGATCCTCAGAAACTATCTGACACAAAATTTTAGAACCTGTAGAATGTATGTGGTGATGCCTAGTGGGTGCAAGATACTCTATGAAAGGTGCTACCTCAGAAAATGTAGTATGAGCCCACTTAGGCATAGTGACAACATCAGTGGGAATAATATCCTCAACGACATCTATAACCTCCTCATCAATATCCTCAAAGAAAGGATCCTCAAGATGAGATGAATAAGAAGAAGGAATGGAAGAAGATGAAGAATCATGAGGAGTGAAATGCTCATCAAAATGAACATGTGTTTGAAAAATAACATCATGTGTATTAGGATCTAAAAGACGATAAGCTCTCATGTCCTCACAATACCCTATAAATATTAATGATTTACTCTTCTTATCCAAAGATTTACTTTTCTTCTTTGGCACAAAGGCCTAAGCATGGCTCCCAAAGACTAAAAAAAAAGACATTTGGCTTAGTGTTGGACCAAGCTTCCTATAGAGTCAAATGCTCAAGTTCTTTGTGTGGTGAGCAATTCGAATATAGTTAGCATAATTAAATATTTCTTCCCAATAGATAGGAGGTATATCTCTAGGATGTATCATACGATTAGCAATTTCCTTCAAAGTTCTATTCTTCCTTTCTGCTAAACCATTCTGTTTGTGGAGTATGAGGAACAAAATGTTGGTGAATAATGCCTTGAGTTGCCAAAAAATTAGAAAACTCATTCTTGAAGTACTCCCCCATTATCGATCAAGGTTTTTATGCTACTAGAAGATTGTTTCTCGACCCAAAGCTTTGAAGAATTTGAAGCGTGAAAAAACATCACTTTTTACTTGAGAAAATAAACCCAAGTACGCCTCGAGAAATTATCAATAAATGTAAGTGCATACTTAGCTCCATTGAAAGATGGGGTAGAAAAACCATCAAGTCACTATGCACAAGCTCAAGTGGTGAAGAAGATCTCTTAGATAAATTCTTAGGAAAAGGATCTTAGTGTTGTTTCCCTAATGCACAACCATGACAAACTCCCTCAAGACACGAAACTCTAGGAAGACCATATACCATACCATGAGTGCTCAACTCCTTTAAATATCTGTAATTGAGATGTCTAAATCTTTCATGCCAAAGCTTACTCTCTGAATCTGCATGAGAAACCAATCCTGTCCCTATAGAAGAAGTGTCATCAAAACCCTCAAAGTGATATAGTGTAGAAATATGATCAACAATACCTGAGAAACCAAGTGAATGCGGCTCCAACAAAGTTCGTACTTCTGCTCCATGTGGTGTAAAAGTCACTATTTTTCCTTGACCAAAATGACAAATTTGATATACATAAAGTAAATTTGTAGTGATGTTAGGAACATAGAGTGCATCTTGGATATTTCCACCATCAAGTTGTATATCACCTTTTCCCTCAATAGAAAGAAAGGAAGAATCTCCAACCTTAATTTTGGAAGTAGAACTCAAACCTAGAGAAACAAAAAACTCCTTGGAAGAAGTCATGTGATGAGAAGCACCAGAATCTATAACCCAACTATCTGCAAGTGGTGACTGAGATCTTCCAACAACATTAAGTGCTTTTCCATGCTGATTAGGAGGTGGAGTGGAGATAGAAATTTTGTGTTTCTTGATTGCATCCTCTAAGGCTTGCATTTGCTTATAACACATATGTTCTTCATGATTACTACCCCCACAAAAAGAGCATGAACGGCTAGACTTATTCTTGGATTTAGAAGACTCCTTGGGTTTTGTGTTGTTTTCTTTGGGTTTAGGAGCATTTTAAGATGGAGAAGGTGTGGATTTAGTTTTACTATTTGGTTTTCCCTTGACCTTAGGATTAGATGCAACTAATGCCTTTTGAGAGGTGGAAGACTCAAAGTGAGACAATTTGAATTCTTCCCTAGTAAGTCTTTCACAAAATGTTTCTAAGTTAGGCATTTTGAATGTGTCAGTGCCTAAGGCATCAATGCTAGAGAAAAAGTAGAATACAAAATTTGGAATGGTCCTCTCAACTTGGATATAATCAAGTAAACACACTCTTCATATTTCTTATCTCTTCCACTCCCCTTCAACTGTGTCAACAAATGCTTGAACTTGGTAAGATAGTCTATAATTGTTGGAAAATCTTCAGGATTAAGAGAGGTGATCTCAATGTCAAGTTGCATGGCTCTCATATGATCCACCTTACTAAATAAATCCTCTAATTTCTCCCATATTTTGAAAGGAGAGTCACACTTTTCCAAATGAAATAAAAGACTGTCACTTACATAAGTTCCTATCAAACCCATACACTCATCAAATTTGCACTGGTACTGAAATTTCTCATATTCTCTAGTGAAAACTGGTTGTTCTGAAGAAGTTAAAGCCCATAATCCTTTCCGCTTAATTATTTTTTCCATGTGTGGTAATTATGTGTTGTTAATGGCTCAACATGATCTAATGTAGAAGTAGATGCCATCCTCAAAAAATCACCAAAAGAAATGCAAGAACCAAGCAATGCAACAAGACCCCAAGCAATGCAACAAGAGCCCCCCAGGTTTTGGCACTTTATAATTATAGCGAAATTCTAAAAATAAATATTTCCAATGGAAAGAGTGCAGAAAACAAGAACTTTGGCAAAAAAACGGTACTCAAAACCGAGTTACCGATCAAAAGTTACAAGCTTTTCAATATTATGCTCTGCTAGATATTTTAGTTGCCACTAAAACAAAATAAAATGCTCTTGCCTTCACCACACAAATAAAATGAAAGGGGGAAATAGTTGGAGTTAGGCACTCACTAGTAGGAATCACAAGCTTTAAACCCTCATATGAGCATACCATATGAACAAGGGCTAAGAATTTCAACGAAATATATGCATATATAAAAATTTATTTGCAAAATAAAACTTACAGACAAATGTCAATAGCAATCTCCTACTCTGATACCATAAAAGGAATGATAACCAGATCATGCCAAGCCAAGAACATAGATGCTAATCAAACATCACAATCAATAAGATGAAAGTAATTCGTCATAATAAATTTACATAAACCTTTGCAAACAAATGAGCAGTAATATCATATATTATTATGGAACTCAATGAAATACAATGAGAATGGGCCTTGCTTATATAGGCAAGGAATAACAATCTAGGAACCATTCAAGGTCATATATCATGCCATAAATCATGGAAAGAACTAGTCAAGTCAATAGATTTATGAGATAACTAGACATCAAAGATCTAGTCAATATCATAGATCAAGGAAAGAACTATACCTAACAACTAGATAATATCTCCTAATATCTAAATAAATAAAAAGAAATATCCACACACATAAGTGGGTGAGGATAAATACAATAATGTACCTAGGTGAACATGAGCTAAGGTAAATACCTACTCTAACATTCATTTCTTATAAGATACCTAAGGATAAATTTGGTCTAATTTTGTAGTTTCAAGTCATTCTAGGCTTGTTTTTAATCCTCCAAAACAAAGATAAAATGAGATAATTGTTTGTAAACATCTTGACAATTAAATGAATGGTTATTTTTCATGATCCTCTTTACATAATTCGGTATCAAAGTGTGAAGAATCATTGTTTGATGTGATCCTTCAAGATTGAATCTTTCTTGAATTTCAAGTGAAGAATGCTAAGCTTTGAAGAATGAACCTTTCTTGATTTTTACCTACAAAAGTATCACAAAGCCTTGGTATTTGAACCTTTCTTGATAATTTGGGAACCTTGATGCTTGAATATTTCTAGAACATTGTTGACTAATAAATTTGGATGAGTTTTGAAGCATGTATGTACCTAAAAATCTTGATTTGGTTATGATGCATGATGATTATTAGAGACACTCATATGTGGATGATGATATACTATTTGACATGGATGTTTTATGGATGTTGTTCGGACATGTGATTTTGGATATTATGAGTAGATCTAGAAAATGGATATTATATGATGATGATATAGTTGTTGATATAAATTGTATGTGATAATGTTAAATTGCCTTGATGTTGTTGTGATTCACATATTTAGATGATTTTGTGATTATATTTATATTCATTTTGGATGTTCTGATATGGCCACGAGGCCAAAGGAGGTATTTGTGTTTTGTAGGTTAAAATATCACAACAAACATCGGGGGATTGGAGACCAACCACAATGGAATTCTAGGTGAATTCAACAAGGTCACCATGGCAACTTGTTTTATTGTGTTGTGTTTGTTTGTTGTTAGGGATTCCCATGGGGGATCACCTTTATATGTGACCATGGGTTTTGTGTAATTATTAATGTGGTTAATTTTTATTATTGTTGTATGTATTTTATTAGTAATGTGTCCCTTTCTTTTATTTAATTAAATTGTGGTAGATTAATGTGAGAAATCATATGGTTAAAATTTAAATAAATCAAATTGGGATATGGAAAGTAATAATGGAAGTTGTTGGCTCTTTGTATTAAATATGTAAGGGATGTAAGTTTGTGTAAGAGTTGTGTAAGTCATTTTTGGAGTATGAAACACTCCACCTCCTTGGAAATTCGAATTTGTCCTTGGGGGCTGTTTTTGGAGGCTTGTGGGACAAGTAAAACTTGTCCCATACCTCTCAATTTAATTTACCAACCATACCTATGGTTGGAGGGGTGATTTTAGACCTTTTAATGCATTTTATTAATCATGTTGCAAGTTTTGATTGCACTCTCTTACATTTTATTTAATTTGCAGTCCTTTGGGGTGTGGGCTTTTGGAGTGTGCAAGTAAATTGTCATATTTTCACCCACCTCTTTATTGTGCTTGGGAGAATGAAATTTTGTCTTTTGTGTTTGGAGTTGAGGATGTGTGATGTGGCATCCTACATGGATCCACATCATCCTCTTCTCTTCCCTCTTCTATAAAATTCAAACTCTTTGCTTGTTTTGGGTTGTTGAATCATTTTGCATACTTCTTTGGGGGCATTTTTGTGTTTTTTGAGCTCTTGTGGATTTTGGAGGAGATTGGAGATAATTTCATACTTGGCATTGTTGTTTTGGGACTGTGTTTTTGGCATTGAAGCTTGTTGTTTGGAAACAAAAGCTACCATGGAGAGGTAGGAGCTTAGCTCTTCTTTTATGTTGTTATTTCTTTTGTATTGTGTGAATGGTGTATGTTTTTGTTTATTTGTTGGTTGGTTGGGTAGACTTGCCATAGGGATGGTGTAGGAGAAGGCTATGGGGAATCCATGTGGGGGCATAAGGGAATGCCAGTGGCATCATATTTTGTGGAGGGAGTTTGGGTTTGGGATCCACCATGGAAAAGAAATAGCTTGCATTTCTTACTTTGTGGGGGCATAAGGAAATCTGGGGGGCATAAGGAGGGATTGTGGGGGCATAAGGATATGTGTGGTGAAATTTATTGGTGGTTTGTTACGGTGGATGCCCAATTCCCATTGGGAGGCATAAGTAGCTTCCCCCATAGTCCTTGCTCCTTTGGCTTGCATGATCAAGCTTGAGTTTTGTTTGAATGTTTTCAAATGTAGTTGTAAACTGTTTTTTTTTTGACTATGTGTTTTATATTGAATTATGCATGTTGAAAGAATGTTGTGTGTTTTGGAAGCCAGTTGTTGCCATGGGTTGAATCACACCTCTTATTGTATTATGGTTGGGGCTCGGGGGCCAATGATGAAGGATGGCTTCTCCTTTCATTGGATGTCTTGGTTGGGTGGAGAGCGTTGCCTTTCCCCACTTTTGTTGTGATCAAATTTGGAAGAAAAAGAAAACTTGCATGTTGTTGTTCTGGAGCAGAAGAAGATAGTTTTGCCAGCCCCTTGTGAAACAAATTCATTTGTAACCTTTCCCACTTTGAAGTGGATGAAATTGTAATATATTTTGTGAAGAAAATATGTTGTAATTGGTTATGAAAGTTACATATTCAATTGTGAAAGATATTTATATTATGTTCTGTACATTTGAAAGAAAGAAAGTGAAATATGCTAATTGCATTCAAGGAATGGAAGAATGTAAAGATGTATTTCTTTTTGAATTAATAAAGAATTGCAAGACTTTCCTCATTTGCATTGTTGTGTTGAATTGGAATATCAAATTGTGATTGGAATCCTGTTTTGGAAAAAAAAAAAAAAAAAAAAAACACGTGAGATGTAATTGTATTATTTTGCCTTGTTTCAAATATATGATTTTGGGGAAAGAAAGAAACTGGATTCTTGTTTTTAATGATTGCTTGAAGAAGGAAAACACTTAAGTCTACCATGGATTGAATTCAATGTTTCATTGTATGGCAAAAAGAGGTAGTTAGATCTCTGTTTGAAAAGAAGAAATACGTATGAAGGAATTATATTACTTTGTCTCTTTTGGAAATATATTAAATTGGAAACCAGACTTTACAATTTAGCTTTTAAATGATTTGTTTATAAACAACTAAATGCCTTGGACTAGAATAGAAATTAATTTCCACACTTGAATGATGAAATTGATAAACAAATTTTCTAGAAATGGATCTCTGTTGTAAATTTAAAATGAAAATAAATTTAATTAAAATGTATAGTTCAGGCCTGCACATAATAATCAACTTGGAAATGTTAAAATTTAGCATGTTGTATTATCAAGGAACTCAAATTGACAAAAACACTTAAGAAAACAATTTAAAACATTGCAAAATTTAAGCCCAAACCTTTTCACAGTCATTTTTCTGTCAATTGTTGGAAAAATTTAAATTGGAATCAATTGAGCAAATTTACCTTCCTAAAACATCCTAAATCCTTCCTAGAATAATCCTCCATGTCTATTTGGCATGTTGAGTGAAGGAGGAGATCAAATTGAATAAAATTTATAAGTTAAAAATTACCAGTTTGCTTTTTAAAATCCTGCAGGCCATTTTTTCATAAAATTGACCCCTTAAACTTTATCAAAATGTAAAATTTATGATTCTGTGCAAAGAGGGCATCGAGAGATTTCCAGAAAGTCCTTGTTTTCCCAAAACCAAGCTTTCTAGAAAAATTTATGGCCCTTTGAAGTTTTCTACCTTGGTGGGAAAATTTGGGAAAATTTTCCCTGGCGGGCCCATGCGGCCCAAAATTTCCCTTGAAAAATCCTTAGAAAAAAAATTTTTTGAAAAATTTTTTTTTGGGAAAATTTTTGAAATTTCCCCACCAGCCGCAACCAATCAAGGGCTACCACATGTCCTCATGGGGATAATGGCGGGGGCAAATCATTTTTTTTTGGGCTTTTTTTTTAAAAATTTGGGGGAAAATTTTTACCTTTTTCCCATCCGGCCCACGATGCAACATCCAATCCCACTCCACATGGTAGCATGGGGTGATAGCGAGGGGGGGAACCCTCATGACCTTTTTTTTTTTTAAAATTTTGTTTTGGAAAATTTTTTGAAAGTTTTTCCCCATGGCCCCGCACTCCCGCCCTCACCCTTGGTGTGACCCTCCACGATGCGCACGGACCCCGCGTGCCTTTTCCCCCCTCCCTCCCTTTGGTGAAATTCACCAATCTTCCCACCACCCCGCTCTTCCCTCTCTCTCTCTCCCTTACATTGTTTGGTTGAGCACCACGTGTCCCTGGTGGACCCGCGGGCACGTGGGCACTAATTGGATTTTTTTCCTCCCTTTGGTGAATTTTCCTAAATGCCGCCCCGCCCTTCCCTCATCCTCTCCCCCCTTGGCTTAGAGCCGACACATGTCCTTGGAGGACCCATGGAGGCATGGGAGAAATTTGAATTTTCTCCCCATGCAAGAAAAATTCCAAACACCACCCCATGACCCCCACCAACCCGAAAATGGTCTTCTTCCCCACTCGACACGTGTCCCCTTTTGGGAAAATTTGACCCCTAAGGTCCGCCGGTCCATAACTAGAGTTTTACAAGGAGTTAGGAGGACTTCTTTATATCATTGGAAAGGTGAGAAAATTTCCTATCCAATGGGAATGATTTAGGAAATTTTGAATGCATTTAAGTGTGAGAAAAATCAAGTTGAAACTCTGAGCTCTGTTAGTTAGAGAGTGGGTATGGTGATATTTTACCCCTGAACCTAACTAAAACTTCTAACCCTAAAATTTGGACCTTGTGACCTCTGATAATTGTTAATAAAAGAAAAGTATGTTCTAGTAGATTAAACTTGTTCTGGAACCTGTTAGTGTCAACTGTTGTCTTACAACCTGGTTGTAGACACTTCTAATAAAAAAAAAAAATTATTCCATAATTTTCCTAACTAACCCTAGGTTGTTTCTTGGGTCTCAAGTGGGTTGTTTTAACGGGCATCACACTTGGTATCAGAGTAGTGGTTCAAAATCTTGGACCATTGGGCACACTAGAAAACTTGGGACATGAAACTTAAACCTAGCACATTTTTTTTTTAATCTAGAAAAAATAACTTAGTTTAGAAATTGCATATTTTTAGTAAACATGGAAATTGAATAAAACCTAGAAAAATGAACTAACTCTCACTTTGGTCTATGCAGGAGGCATGAGGGGGGGGGGGAATTTTCACATAGACTCAAACTTACTACCACACCACCACCACTAGGATCAGGGTGTAGCAGCTATCCTACCCCAGATTTTGCAGACTCTTCAGGATGTCAATGCCACTCTACACGTGGAGGATTAGGAGGAGGACATGTAACTAGTCATGATAGAGCCCCTTCCATTGAGGGTCAGGTATCTCCTCGACCTAGCAAGGAGCATAGAGGAGAGAAATCCCATGTGGAGTCAGCCGGTAGAGTCACCACCTAGGGGGGACAGGGTGACCAAGTTTCAGAGCATAGAGAGAGGTCTCGAGCCCTAGGCTTAGGGATGAGCACACAGAGAGACCTAGAGGCCATCAGACCACAACTACAGATCACATCAGGGAGATCCTAAAGCTTTGGCCATCACATTACTCAGGTGACATGGGTGGATTTCAGGTAGAGGCCTGGCTAGTGAGCTTGAGCGGTTGCTTCAAGCTTTGTCCTTGTTCTAGCAACATGAAAGCTCATGTTGTGATCCATCTACTGAGGGATGGAGCAGAGTATGGTGGAGGAAGAGAGAGTAGAAAGCTCCATGTAGATTTTGAGATAGTGACTTGGGAGCTATTTGAGGAGAGATTCAGGAGTAGGTATTTGTCACGGAGGTTCATACAATAGAGGATCGATGAGTTCCATGACCTCCAACAGGCATCTCTTTTAGTAGTAGAGTATGAGAGTAGATTTCTGGATCTACTCCAGTATGTTGAGTATATGTAGGATGAGTAGGTGCAGATTCACAAGTTCATCCGGGGCCTAAATTTAGATATTGGAGGTGCAGTGTGGATCCACTACCCACAGACATTAGCGGAGGCCATCGAGAAGGCCTATATATAGTAGGAGACTCGGGGAAGACCCAGCAGGCTAGAGACCGAGTCCGGCCGCATATAGAGATGTAGATGATAGTAGATCGAGGGGGTCAGTACCTCTTCCTCATGTGGTGGCTAGGGTTTAGCACAGTCATCCTTTAGGCCACAGCATAGTAGCAGTAGTCCCACCCACCCACCTCATAGACCTCCACAGAGAGCTGATGCACAAGAGAGGTCGGAGTATGGGGCCTCCTCCTAGGGGTCCCATCAGGACACAGGGTGGACCTAGAGCTCAGTCAGTGGGAGCTCACCAAGCAGAGACCTCAGTAGACCACAGCCGGATCATCGGATCCATGCCACAAACTTCTAGGGCACCTACTAGAGGTGCTACTCATTGGGGAGGATCAGGAGGATGTTTTGGTTGTGGAGTTACTTGGACACTTTTGGAGAGATTTCCCACAAACCCTAACAAGGGGGTAAGACACAGATCTCTCGAGCCTACGGTTGGTGACATGGGACATAGCCACATGATTTATGTAGTGGTTGAGAACCACTAGTAGAGCATCAGAGCACAGTCATTGAGACCACATGTAGCATTGGTGGTATTCCTACCTCTGTATTGTTTGATTCTGGTTCTTCTGATTCTTTCATTGCACCATCTTTAGTAGAGTGATGCAGGCTTGGTGGCAGTTAGGTAGGGTCTTAGTTGGGATGTCGAGATGGCTTATGGAGCCAAGATCTCTATAGACTCCTTAGTTAAGGAGTGTGTAGTGGATTTGGGACCTTTCACCACTACCTCAGATCTCGTATCCTTCCTTTGGGCTCGTATGGAGTCATTTTGGGTATGGATTGGTTATCTACACACAGGGCCAGGATGGATTGTTACCACAAGACTATATCTTGTGTAGATGATTTGGGAGTTGAGTCGGTGATTTTAGGGGTCGGAGACCCATTTTCTATTCACACCATCTCCGCTATGCAGCTTAAGCGGTGTGTGTGATGGGGTTGTCAGATGTATGTTGTTATAGTTAGTGATAGATCAGAGGATGGGTCTAGTGGACCATCACTAGATGATCATCCCATTTTGAGAGAGTATGTTGATGTCTTTCTAGGGGAGCTACCGGGGTTACCACCCCCACGTGAGATTGATTTTCATATAGATCTAGTTCTGGAGCAGAGCCTATCTCATGGGCACCTTATCGGATGACCACCCCAGAGCTCTATGAGCTCAAGTTGTAGCTTGAGGGCCTTTTGGAGAAAGGCCTTATCCATCCTAGTGTATCCCCTTGGGGTGCACCGGTGATCTTTGTGAAGAAGAAGGATGGATCCTTGTGGTTGTGTATTGATTACCACTAGCTGAATAAGGTAACGATCAAGAATCATTATCCCCTTCCACGTATTGATGACTTGTTTGATCAGATGAAGGGAGCCACAATTTTCTCTAAGATTGATCTTAAGTCGGGTACCATCAGCTGAGGATTTTGAGAGGTGGACATTCATAAGACCACCTTCCACATGAGATATGGGCACTATGAGTTCACAATGGTGCCTTTTGGTTTGACTAATGCCCCATAGTGTTCATGAGTTTGATGAATGGGGTATTCAGGACCTTCTTAGATCACTTCATGCTCATCTTCCTAGATGACATTTTGATATACTCACGTATGCATGAGGAGCATGAGGGGCACCTTCACCAGGTTCTTCAGTGTCTTCGGGAGTAGCAGCAACTTTACGGGAACTTGGAGAAGTGTGCTTTCTTTCAGATACAGAGGTAGTATTTGGGTCATATCATTTCTAGGGAAGGTATCACCATTGATCCTTCCAAGATTAGAGCCATTATGGATTGGCCAACACCCACTACAGTGATGAGGTGCGTAGCTTCATGGGATTAGCAGGAGTTACTACCGAGAGATTTGTTCAGACTTCTCTCGGATTACGCACCCTATCACTTCCCTTCGAGGAAAAGGGAAGAAGTTTGTTTGGTCAAATAGATGTGAGCAGGCCTTCAGGACACTGAAGGAGTGCCTCACTACAACACCTATTCTTGCAGTGTCGGATCCACAGGGTGAGTTCTTTGTTTGCACAAATGCTTCTTTAGTAGGGCTTGGAGGTGTGTTGATGCAGGAGGGCAGAGTAGTGGCTTTTGAGTCTCACAAACTCAAGGATCATGAGCTTAATTATCCACTCATGATCTTGAGCTTGTGGCAGTTGTGCATGCTTTGGTTAGATGGAGGCACTTTCTTCTTGGCAGGAGATTCACACTCAGGACAGATCATTTGAGTCTTCATCACCTCTTCACGTAGCCCAATCTCAATGCTCATCAGCGGCGTTGGATGGAGTTGATTTTTGTGAGTATGATATGGAGATCGAGCATGTGAAGGGGAAGGAGAATGTGGTAGTAGATGCTCTCAACAGATGGAGACATGTGGCTATGGCCACTTCGTGAGCACATATTTGTGGAGCAGGATTCTTCAACAACTTCCTCTTGATAGCTTCTACATTGCAGTATGAGCAGAGATCGAGTCTCAGAGACCCCTTGAGGGAAGTTTGATGGTTTTTCCTTAGAGGTAGATGGTCTTCTCAGGCACATAGAGGCCGGATATATGTTCCCAGAGATGGAGGCTTGAGGTAGGACATCTTGGTAGAGGCACATCATGCACCCTATTCAGCCCATCCCGGGTGAAGAAGATGCACACCACCTTGAGATAGTTGTATCATTGGAGAGGACTTTGTCAGAGACATGGCCCAGTTTGTGTCATGATGTTTAGAGTGCCAGAGAGTTAAGGCCGAGCATCAATCCAACAGAGCCTTCTTTATCCTCATGCTATACCTGAATGGAAGTGGGACACCATTTCCATGGATTTCATTGTTGGGCTACCGATGTCGAGATATCACCACGATGCCATTATGGTCACGGTTGATAAATTGACAAAAGTGGCTCACTTTTCTCTAGTGAAGACCACTTATATAGCTAGAGCAAGTGGCATGAGGTATATTTGGATGAGATTTTCAGGTTACACAGGGATTCCGAAGATCATTTGTGACCGCGATCCTTTGTACACTTCACATTTCTGACTACCATGTAGTATGTCCTCGGGATGAGAATCAACTTCAGCACAACATATCACCCCGAGATAGATGGATAGACTGAGAGGGTGAATCAGATTTTAGAGGACATGCTCAGGATGTATGTGATGGATCAGCAGTCTAAATGGGAGGAGTACCTATACTTAGTGGAGTTTTCCTACAATAATAGTTTTCAGAGTTCTATAGGCATGGCTCCTTTTCAGGATTTGTATGGTAGAGAGTGCAGGACACCTCTTAGCTAGGGATAGGTTAGAGGATAGGGTATCTCTTGGACCAGCTCTTTTATAGGACATGGAGCAGTAGGTGGTGTTGATCAGGTAGAGATTGCAGGAGGCACAAGATAGGTAGAAGAAGTATGCGGATCAACATAGGATCGACCATAGTTTTGATGTGGGCATGAAGGTGTTCCTTCATGTCAAGCCACACAAGAGCCCTATCCATTATGGAAAAGGTTCTAAGTTAGCTCCTAGATTCATTGGTCCTTTTGAGATCTTGGAGCGTATCGGCCCTTTGGCCTACCATCTAGCATTGCCACCCATCTTGTCTCGCATACATGATGTTTTTCATGTTTTAGTTCTCAGGAGATATATTGCAGATCCTTCTCATGTGTTAGATTGGACATCATTGTAGGTGCAGGATCAGGGGCAGGTGATGGTGGAGCCCATTCACATCCTAGATCGTAGGACCTTGGGCCTTCGAGGTAGAGGTTGATCAGGTTTGGGTGCAGTGGGATAGATATGATGAGACTGCAGCTACATGGGAGGATGCTACTTCATTACGAGTTCAGTTTCCACATTTTTTCCAGTGACTTCCAGGAGGAAGTCGAGTCTAAGGGGAGGGGGATGTAGTGCCCACTTCCCTTTGACACCTGTTGATACTTATTTTGATACTATTGATTACATTATGGACATTATTATGTTTTGATTTAGTATGATGTTAGACATTTGATCATGGATTATTGTTGATCTTGATTTGGTTATGATGCATGATGATTATTAGAGACACTCATATGTGGATGATGATATACTATTTGACATGGATGTTTTATGGATGTTGTTCGACATGTGATTTTGGATATTATGAGTAGATCTAGAAAATGGATATTATATGATGATGATATAGTTGTTGATATAAATTGTATGTGATAATGTTAAATTGCCTTGATGTTGTTGTGATTCACATATTTAGATGATTTTTTGATTATATTTATATCATGTTGGATGTTCTGATATGGCCACGAGGCCAAGGAGGTATTTGTGTTTTTGCAGGTTAAAATATCACAACAAACATCGGGGATTGGAGACCAACCACAATGGAATTCTAGGTGAATTCAACAAGGTCACCATGGCAACTTGTTTTATTGTGTTGTGTTTGTTTGTTGTTAGGGATTCCCATGGGGGATCACCTTTAAATGTGACCATGGGTTTTGTAATTATTAATGTGGTTAATTTTTTATTATTATTGTTGTATGTATTTTATTAGTGATGTGTCCTTTCTTTTATTTAATTAAATTGTGGTAGATTAATGTGAGAAATCATATGGTTAAAATTTAAATAAATCAAATTGGGATATGGGAAAGTAATAATGGAAGTTGTTGGCTCTTTGTATTAAATATGTAAGGGATGTGTAAGTTTGTGTAAGAGTTGTGTAAGTCAGATTTTGGAGTATGAAACACTCCACCTCCTTGGAAATTCGAATTTGTCCTTGGGGGCTATTTTTGGAGGCTTGTGGGACAAGTAAAACTTGTCCCATACCTCTCAATTTAATTTACCAACCATACCTATGGTTGGAGGGCTGATTTTAGACCTTTTTAATGCATTTTATTAATCATGTTGCAAGTTTTGATTGCACTCTCTTACATTTTATTTAATTTGCAGTCCTTTGGGGTGTGGGCTTTTTGGAGTGTGCAAGTAAATTGTCATATTTTCACCCACCTCTTTATTGTGCTTGGGAGAATGAAATTTTTCTCTTTTGTGTTGGAGTTGAGGATGTGTGATGTGGCATCCTACATGGATCCACATCATCCTCTTCTCTTCCCTCTTCTATAAAATTCAAACTCTTTTCTTTTTTTTGGGTTGTTGAATCATTTTGCATACTTCTTTGGGGGCACATTTTTGTTGTTTGGAGCTCTTGTGGATTTTGGAGGAGATTGGAGATAATTTCATACTTGGCATTGTTGTTTTGGGACTGTGTTTTTGGCATTGAGAGCTTGTTGTTTGGAAACAAAAGCTACCATGGAGAGGTAGGAGCTTAACTCTTCTTTTTTGTTGTTATTTCTTTTTGTGTTGTATGAATGGTGTATGTTTTGTTTATTTGTTGGTTGTTTGGGTAGACTTCCATAGGGATGGTGTAGGAGAAGGCTATGGGGAATCCATGTGGGGGCATAAGGGAATGCCATTGGCATCATATTTTGTGGAGGGAGTTTGGGTTTGGGATCCACCATGGAAAAGAAATAGCTTGCATTTCTTACTTTGTGGGGGCATAAGGAAATATGTGGGGGGCATAAGGAGGGATTGTGGGGGCATAAGGATATGTGTGGTGAAATTTATTGGTGGTTTGTTACTGTGGATGCCCAATTCCCATTGGGAGGCATAAGTAGCTTCCCCCATAGTCCTTGCTCCTTTGGCTTGCATGATCAAGCCTGAGTTTTTGTTTGAATGTTTTCAAATGTAGTTGTAAATTGTTGTTTTTGTTTGGACTGTGTTTTATATTGAATTATGCATGTTGAAAGAATGTTGTGTGTTTGTGGAAGCCTAGTTGTTGCCATGGGTTGAATCACACCTTTTATTGTATTATGGTTGGGGCTCGAGGGGCCAATGATGAAGGATGGATTCTCCTTTCATTGGATGTCTTGGTTGGGTGGAGAGCATTGCCTTTCCCCCACTTTTGTTGTGATCAATTTGGAAGAAAAAAAACTTGCATGTTGTTGTTCTAGAGCAGAAGAAGATAGTTTTTCCAGCCCCTTGTGAAAAAATTCATTTGTAACCTTTCCCACTTTGAAGTGGATGAAATTGTAATATATTTTGTGAAGAAAAGATGTTGTAATTGGTTATGAAAGTTGTATATTCAAATTGTGAAAGATATTTATATTTTGTTCTGTACATTTGAAAGAAAGAAAGTGAAATCTGCTAATTGCATTCAAGGAATGGAAGAATGTAAAGATGTATTTATTTTTGAATTAATAAAGAATTGCAAGACTTTCCCTCATTTGCATTGTTGTGTTGAATTGGAATATCAAATTGTGATTGGAATCCTTGTTTTGGAAAATGAAAAAAAAAAAACACATGAGATGTAATTGTATTATTTTGCCTTGTTTCAAATATATGATTTTGGGAAAGAAAGAAACTAGATTCTTGTTTTTAATGATTGCTTGAAGAAGGAAAACACTTAAGTCTACCATGGATTGAATTGTTTCATTTATGGAAAAATATTAGAATTTGTTTGAAAAGAAGAAATACGTATGAAGGAATTATATTATTTTTCCCTTTTGGAAATATATTAAATTGGAAACCAGACTTTACAATTTAGCTTTTAAATGAATTGTTTATAAACAACTAAATGCCTTGGACTAGAATAGAAATTAATTTCCACACTTGAATGATGAAATTGATAAACAGATTCTCTAGAAATGGATCTTTGTTGTAAATTTAAAACTGGCAAATAAATTTAATTAAAATGTACAGTTTGGGCCTGCACATAATAATCAACTTGGAAATGTTAAAATTTAGCATGTTGTATTATCAAGGAACTCAAATTGACAAAAACACTTAAGAAAACAATTTAAAACATTGCAAAATTGAGCCCAAACCTTTTCACAGTCATTTTTATCAATTGTTGGAAAAATTTAAATTGAAATCAAACAAGTGAAAATTTACCTTCCTAAAACATTCTAAATCCTTCCTAGAATAATCCTCCATGTCTTTTTGGCATGTTGAGTGAAGGAGGAGACAAATTGAATAAAATTTATAAGTTAAAATTTACCAGTTGGCTTTTAAAATCCTGCAGATCATTTTCATAAAATTGACCCCTTAAACTTTATCAAAATGTAAAATTTATGATTCTTGTGCAAAGAGGGCATCGAGAGATTTCCAGAAAGTCCTTGTTTTCCCAAAACCGAGCTTTCTAGCCAAAGTTATGGCTCTGAAGTTTTCCTACCTTGGTGGGAAAATTTGGGAAAATTTTCCCTAGCGGGCCCACGGACCCAAAAAATCCTCCCCTTAAAAAAAATCCTTAGAAAATTTTTTTTGGGAAAAAAATTTCCTCCACCGGCCCGCAACCAATTAGAGGCTACCACGTGTCCTCATGGGGCAATGGCGGAGGCACAACATCATTTTCTCCTTGGGCCTTTTAAATTTTTTGGAAAATTTTTACCTTTTTTCCCCGTCGGCCGGCCCCAACATCATCGAGGCCCACGTGGCAACATGGGGTGATAGTGGAGGGGATGGAACCCTCACAACCTTTTTTTTGAAAATTTTTTTTTTTTTTTTTTTTTTCCCTCGCGGCCCCACACTCCCGCCCTCGCCTTTGGTGTGACCCTTCCATGGCACGTGGACCCACGCACCATTTACCCCTTCTCCTCCCTTTGGAAAAATTCCCAACTAATCTCCCAATTTCCCCACCGCTCCACCCTCTCTCTTCTCTCTCCCTACTTTAGCTGTTGAGCACCACGTGTCCCTGGTGGACCCATGGGCGCGTGGGCGCTAAATGTTTTTTTCCCCTCCCTTGGTGAATTTTCCTAAATTTACCACCACCCCCCTCCCTCCATCCTCTCTCGCCATGGCTTATAGCCCACACACATGTCCTTGGAGGACCCTTGGAGGTGTGGGAAAATTGTGAACTTTGCACCCCCACGCAAAAAAATTTCAAATACCACCCCACGACCCACCAACTCGAAAATGGGTCTTCTTCCCCACTCGACATGTGTCCCTTGGGAAAATTTGACCCCTAAGGCCCACCGGTCCATAACTAGAGTTTTACAAGGAGTTAGGAGGACTTATTTATATCATTGGAAAGGTGAGAAAATTTCCTATCCAATGGGAATGATTTAGGGAAATTTTGAATGTGTTAAGTGTGAGAAAAATCAAGTTGAAACTCTGAGCCTGTTAGAGAGTGGGTATGGTGATATTTTACCCCTGAACCTAACTGAAACTTCTAACCCTAAAATTTGGACCTTGTGACCTCTAATAATTTTTAATAAAAGTAAAGTATGTTCTAGCAGATTAAACTTGTTCTAAAACCTATAGTGTCAATTGTTGTCTTGCAACCTGGTTGTAGACACTTCTAATAAAAAAATTATTCCATAATTTTCCTAACTAACCCTAGATCTGTAATATTTTCTGCATATTAGTTTCTACTGTTACGATTACTTGTGAGGGATTATTCCACATATTTTATCCCTTATTTCCTAAAATTTAGTATTAGAGCTGGTTTGGTTTGTTGAACCGTTAATCGTAGGGAAATTTTTATCTTGAGTGGGAGCTATGGTAGATGATGGAAGATCTAGGGTTGATAAATTCAACGGGAAGAATTTCAGTCTTTGGAAGATGCAGATGGAAGATTACCTTTATCAAAAGGATCTTTATATTTTGTTGTCTGAGAAGGTGAACAAACCCTCGAGCATGACAGATGTGGAATGGGATTTGCTGGATAGGAAGGCACTTGGGACAATCTAGTTGTGTCTTGCATCTTCGGTATTATTTAATGTTTCAAAGGAAAAAACTACAAAAGAACTGATGGATGCATTAGGGAAGTTGTATGAAAAACCCTCTGCCTCTAATAAGATATTTTTAATGAAAAATTTGTTTAATATGAAGATGTCTAAGAATGGTTTAGTAGTAGATCATCTAAATGATTTTAATACGGTTGTAAATATGCTAGCTTTGGTTACAATAGAATTTGAAGAAGTTAGGGCTTTATTAGTTTTGTGCTCTTTACCTGAGAGTTGGAATAGCCTAGTAATAACGGTAAGCAACTCGGTTCCAAATAACTCAAGTTGAAGTTTGAGGATGTTATAGGGGTGATTCTAAGCGAGGAAATGTGAAGAAAAATATCCGGTGAATCTTCTACTTGTGGACTACTTTGTGACAAAGTGGAAACTAGAGGGAGACAAAAGAATAGAGGAAGTCATGGAAAATAAAAGGATCGAGCAAGGTCAAAATCCAAAAGCAAGATAGTATGTTGGCACTGTGGAAAGTTTGGGCATGCAAAGAAGGACTGTTGGGAGCTTCGAGACAAGAAGAAACAACAGGAAGAAAACAAGGAGGCAAATGTGGCAACGGGTAATGTATGTTAGGATGCTTTGATTATTTCTTTACACAATATTACTAAATCTTATGTTTTAGATTCGGGGGGATTCTTTCCATGCTACTCCACATAGGCATTATTTTGTTGATTATGTTTAAGGAGATTTTAGGCATGTTTTTCTTGGTGATGATGAACCTTGCAAAGATAGTTGGAAAAGGTTACTGCTCAGAATAAGATGTAGAATGGGAATACTTGGTTATTGAAGGATATCAGACATGTGCCTACATTAAGATGAAATTTGATATCGGCAGGGCAGTTGGGAAGTGATGGTTGTATTGTGATATTTACAACGGACTCTTGGAAGGTTACCAAGGGTGCTCTTATGGTGGCAAGAGGTAAGAAGGTTGGAACCTTGTATTTAACCACTTATAGCACTAATTTTTGTAATCTTGTGGCTTCAAAAGTAGATACAACATTGTGGCACTATAGGCTCAGTCATATGAGCCATAAGGGCATGGAGATCATAAAGAAGGATTTTCTTGGATATACAGAAACATGTTTGGAGTTTTGTGAGGACTGCATATATGGGAAATAGAAGCGAGTAAGGTTTCTCAAGGTTGGACCTACAAAGAAAGAGAGTAAGTTAGAGCTGGTGTATTCTAATGTATGGGGGCCGGCTTAGGTATCATATCTTAGGGGTTCAAGTTATTATGTTACTTTTATTGATGATGCAACAAGGAAATTTTGGGTTTATTATATTAGAAACAAATCTGATGTATTTAACACTTTTGTTAAATGGAAAGCCTTGGTAGAGAATGAAACATGTCTTAAGCTAAAATGTCTCAGGTCAAATAATGGAGGGGAGTATTGCAGCAATGAATTTGATGATTATTGTTCTAAGAATGGAATCCATGAGAAAAAAAAATGGGTCCAGAACTCCACAAAGTAATGAGGTGTCAAAAAGGATGAACAAAACAATAATGGAATGTGCTAGGAGCATGAGGTTACATGTAGGACTGCCTCTTTCTTTTTGGTCAGAAGCGGTGAGTATAGTTGTGTACTTGATAAACAAAGGACCCTCAAGTGCCTTGGATGGAGACATACCTAAGGAGGCTTGGTATGGTAAGAAAGTTGATTATTCATTTCTTAAAGTCTTTAGATGTGAGGTGTTTATCCATATAGACAAGGATGATAGGACCAAACTAGAGGCTAAATTAGAAAAATGTACTTTCATTGGTTATGGTGGTGATGACTTTGGATATAAATGTTGGAGTATTAAGGACAAGAAAATCATTCGATCTAGGGATGTGGTCTTTAATGAGAAAGTCATGTATAAGCAACATTGCAGGGAAAATAGGGAAGAATCCAAGAAAGAATATGTAGCAGTAGAGGATCTTCTGGATGGGAAAGTGACACATGAATCAGTTCAGAAACCTCCTCAACATGAACCCCAAACTCCTATATTAAGGAGGTATTCTAGGGTAAGAAGAGAACCTAAACATTTTTCTCCTTCTCTTTATTATTTATTACTCACTGATAGTGGAGAGCCAGAGAGCTTTGATGAAGCAATGCATGTAGATTCCAGGAAGAAGTGGGAGCAAGCCATGGATGAGGAGCATCAGGCTCTCATGGAGAACCAGACATGGGATTTGGTGAAGCTACCTGAAGGTAAAAGAGTATTACAGAACAAGTGGGTGTTCAGAGTCAAAGAGGAAGGAGGAAAGAAAAGATACAAGGCCCGGTTGGTGGTCAAGGGGTTTGCACAAAAAAAAGGTATAGATTTTGATGATATTTTTTATCCTGTAGTAAAAATGACTTCTATTAGAACTATTCTTGGAATAGTTACAGCAAAAGACTTGCACTTAGAGCAACTTGATGTAAAGACTGCATTTCTCCATGGTGATTTAGAGGAGGAACTATATATGCAAAGAACTTGAGGGCTATGAGATTAAAGGTAAAAGGAGATGGTGTGCAAACCAAGAAGAGATTATATGGTTTGAAACAAGCTCCACGTCAATGGTATAAGAAATTTGATAGCTTCATGATGGATCAAGGTTATATTAGATGTCATTCTGACCATTGTGTGTATACAAAGAAATTTGAGGATGGCAGTTATATTATCCTTTGTTTGTATGTGGATGACATGTTGGTTGTAGGTAAAAACATGTAGGAAATAAAAGTACTCAAGAAGCAACTAAGTGAATCCTTTGCTATGAAGGATTTGGGGAAGCCAAACAAATCCTTGGTATGAGGATATCTTGGGATAGGAAGGAACGAAAGCTGAATTTATCTCAGGAAGAGTACATTAAGAAGGTCTTGGAGAGATTTAATATGTAGGATGCTAAACCGGTTGGGACTCCTTTGGTAGGCCATTTAAAGTTATCAAAAGAACAATGTCCTAAGATAGAGCAGGAGAGAAACCAGATGTCCAAGGTACCTTACTCATCAGCGGTTGGCGCTTTGATGTATGCCATGGTGTGCACTGACCCGATATTGCCCATGCAAAGGGAGCAGTGATTAGAGTTATGAGTGATCCGTAGAGAGATCACCGGCGGGTAGTAAAGTGGATCCTTCGGTATTTTAGAGGGACCATGGGGATAATTTTGTGCTACAGTGGATCAAACACCACTTTGTGTGGTTATGTAGATTCAGATATGGATGGAAATGCATACAATAGGAGGAGCACAATAGGTTATGTTTACATTGTAGGTGGGACAACATTAAGCTGGATTTCACGACTATAGAAGTTGGCGGCTTTGTCAACCAAGGAGGTTGAGTATGTTGCTGCCACAAAGGCAAGAAAGGAAATGATTTGGCTATAGCAATTACTTGAGGAGTTGGGGCATAATCAAGAGGAAGGAAAGTTACATAGTGATAGTCAGAGTGACATACACCTAGAAAATAACTCTACTTTCGACTCTGGACGAAGCATATACAGTTAAGGTACCATTTCATCAAGACAACTTTGGAGGAAGAGAAGTTGAAGCTAAAGAAGATTCATACCAGTCAAAATCCTAAAAACATGATGACCAAGGTGGTCACAAGGGAAAAACTAAAGTTGTGTTCAGATTTGGTTGGTCTTCACAGAAACTAGTGAAGGGTTGATAAGCTTGCTCGAGCAAAACTAGTCTCCAAGTGGGAGATTGTTAGGTTGTGGAGCCTGTTTTCATTTGAGAAAGTGTTAAAGACTCGTACACTAAGAGTAATGTATAGTTTCCATAGTTTTCTCACAAGGGTTCTGGGGCGCAGCCTTCGAAAAAAAAAAAAGGGCCTTAAAACATGCCCGATATATCGGGAAACATGATTTTCTCATATGGGTGGGTTTTTTGATCCATAGGTTTATGGGACAATTTTTCCCCATGGTTTTGATACCCACTATTTTTTAAAACTACTTAAGCAGTTGTCTATTTATATGGTTTTGTGCATATGGTAGATATAATGTAACATTGCAGATGTGTTTTGAATTTGGGTGTGAATTCTATAGAGTTTGTTGAGCATAGCTCCAAATAGATCTGGGTATTGTATTGAGAGAGTGGTGGCTTGTAATAAAATCTGAGCAAGTGATTCTTGGTGGACGTAGCCCAAATTGGGTGAACCATATTAAATATTGTCTCTTTGTGTTGTGTTATTTTATTCTGCACTTTTATTTGAGATTTGTAATATTTTCTGCATATTAGTTTCTATTGTTGTGATTCTGTGAGGGATTATTCCACATATTTTATCCCTTATTTCCTAACATTATCTAAGAGAGAAAATTTTAGGAACCTAAGGAGAGGTAGAAGACTACAAAATAATAGCTTATAGTAATGAATCTATACGCAAGGCCAAAAGAAAAGGGTGTACAAGACCTAGGTGAGGACCTAAGGAGATCAATATACTAAGGTGAAAGAGACTTTGGTGAAGATATTATGGAGAGATTGATAATGAGACATGGGCGAGAAAAGCCAATGGATTAGAAGAAGGAAAAATACAAAGTAAATTTAATGAAAACAAAAAGTGAAATAGTCACTCTTAGAGAAAGAAACAAAGGAAGAAAGGGAAAGGTTTGAGAAATTGGAAATAAAAATCAAGACCATTATGGAAGTGGAAGACCAAAGATTTGAATGGAAGTTGAAAAAGAGGATAAATTGGTTTATAAAGCTACTTAATAATAAGAATAAGAGGCAAGAGATGCCTACTTTGGAAAGACGAATGGTAGAAGACACTCATGAAAGAGTGAAGGAAAATGAGATGTTATGTGAAGAAGAAGATGAGAAAAGGGAAAAACAAGAAAGAGGATGAAGTGTAAAGAGAAGAAGAGAAGAAGGAAGTTCCTGTGAAGAAGACTCTCATATAGGCCTTATGGGCTCTTGTTTTGTTATCTAACTCCATGTGTGAGTGGGTTCTTGCAGTTATGAAGGAAAAATTGATGAGAGTGAAAGAAAAGACCTCAAAATGGATGAAAATAAGGTCAAATAAGACACCTTTTGAAGAAGATGAAGCTTAAATAGGACAAGTACAATTGGTACAAGGAAAAGAAGACAAAATATAAGACTTTGGACCTTATCAAGAGGATTATGAATATCAAATGTCATTCTATGAGGCAAAGTTAGTTGGAAGAAGAGAAAAGAGATAGTGAGGAAAGGAAAGCTACTAATCATGAAACATTGATGATAAAACAAATTATACAGATTGTAGAAGAAGAGGTTAGACATTTGAAAGTTTCTCATAATGAGGCAAAGAAGAAAAAAAGAATGTAATAATGACAATAACATGGTTACTCTTACAAAAGAAAACATAAATCATGGCTATATTATGCCTAAGTGGCCTAAGGTAAATGCAATAAAAGTGGAGCACAAATAAAATGCAATTAAAGTGCAGGTTTGTAAGAGGATTTGAGTGAAATTTATAAGCCACAAGAGAGGAAAGAGATAATATAAGCCAAATTTCAATCTCTAAATGTAAGCAAGAAGCTGACATGAAGATAATAATGCAGCCCAAGCATATTGTAAGAAATAAATAGATAGTAAAGAGCAAGAGTCAAGTGAACATACTACAAGAATGCATGAAAAATGAGGTGAATACCAAGATAATGTAATAAGATAAGATGGAAGAATTAACCTAAGTGTGGCAACCAAGAATATTACGGAAAGAGTGAACAAACTCAAAAAGAAGACCAAAGGAAATTTCAATGTAAGGAAGTGAGTTGTGAAAGCTATGATAATGTGTTAGAACATGATGGCTTGAGATTAATCAATGACGCAATAAAAGGAAAACACCAAGCTTGCAAAGAGGTGAGCATAGCAGCTACATGGGAGGTTGGTGAATGCTCCTACACAAATAAAGAAGGAACATGGAGAAAAGATGAAGATTTTTCATAAAAGAATAATCATAACAAATCCAAGTTTGAAGAAGCCATGGATGAAGAAGACACTCTCATGTTGAGAGAGAAAATGTACATGATTAAAGAACTCTTTAACTCTCCAAAAGGTAAACATGCAATAAGTGAAGACAAGGTGAGTACTTTTGATGATTGGATGCTTGATAATGTTGATTTTTTGAGTGAGTTCTTTGACATAACACGTAATAATTTTATTTGTATATATGAGTGAAGGTGAAGGAATACTACAAGAACTGATGTTTAGTATAGATGAATACACAAAGAGTGTAAATATAGATAAGAAAGGGGTTATTTATTATGTACAAGATGATAAAAAGATAGAAAGGAGGAAGAAGGTACAAGTTTAATGCATCTTGAGGAGGTGAAGGATAAGAGTAAACAAGCAAATAGGAAAGGAAAAAAAAGTACAATGAATAAATGAATGAAGAGGAGGAAAGTGAGAGTGAAAATCGGGGAACATGATGCAAGATGAAAGAACATGGATGGAAAAAGGGAAAAATATGGGAAAAAAATTTCATTAACTTTGAGGAATTTAAAAACTATCAAGAACTACTGGAAAGCTTAAAATGAGGAGCATGGCTATAGGAGTCTACAATAGTAATTATAATCCTTGAATGCTTACATCTAGAAAGTTATGAGTTTTTATTCTCTATCGGGTTCTCCTAGGAAAACACAGCTAGGTTTTCAAGAAGAAAACACCTAGGACCTTCAAACCTTGGAATTTAATTCTAAAAATTGTAAGATAGCATTCTAACAAACCCTAGGAAGATATTTATGAAGGATTTTGGATATTTCATTGGGTGTCTTGGAAGATCTTCTTGACAGATTGGTGTTGGGTCTTGGAGCTTAGTCAAAGGGCTAATTACGAGGACATGTTAACAAATGAAGTATCCCTTATACTTGGATCACACTCCTAAACTTTGAATGTATGAAAATGGTAAAAATGGGTACCTAATAATATCAAGTTTGAGTTTTGAAACATTGTAGGAAGGAAGATATAGGCAACTAAATCTAGAACTAGCTAAAATTGAAAAGTTTTGAAATGGAGAGAGTTGAAAGGAGTTGGTCTTTGAAATTTGGCATTATATATATTGATAGTAAAGGGGTCCTAACTAGGGTTTTACCTCATTTTTGTAGGTGTAGAATCTCACAACCATGACCTAGGTAGAGTATATGGATTCGAGAACACTAAAATGCAAGGTTGAGTTAGAATGGTAAATGGTTGAGATTTTAAACTTTTGTGTCATCCCAGTGATTTTTCTAACCTTGGTTTGAAGTGAATAACAATATATAAGGAATGGATGAGGCCATTAAGTGCTAAGAAGTAAGAAATGACATGCTTAGGGAAGAAGGAGTTAATGAGTTTGTGAAGGACAATTTGGAGATAACAAAGAGTTGATGAATTTTAAGGGGTAAGAGACTAAATTGGTTGATGTTTGACATTGAAAAAGAGTATGGAGGTATATTTTAGTTCTTATAAGACACCTAAGGGGAAATTTTATCTAATTTTGTAGTTTTAATCCATTTTAGGCTTGTTGTTGATCCTCCAAGGCGTAGATAGGTTGAGATAATTATTTGTAAACTTCTTGACAATTGAATGAATAGTTGTTTTTCATGATCCTATCTACATCAATCCTTCATGCTCTTTGAAAGCTAATATGAATTCAAGGTCTGATTCAAGAAGACAAAGGGATGTCTAGTCTATGGATTTTTTTTTAAGCTTTGTCATTAACTAGGTATGCTTGAGTATTATTTGATTGTCCAAACTCGGAATTTGTATGTGTTGTCATGATTTGTGATGTATTGATTGTTGGGTCTAAGGAATTTGATGGTGTTTATGGTAAAAGTGTCCTAAGTTTCCTAGAGCTTGTGTAAGTGGTTGAAAGTAGTTATGAGGTATTGAGGAGTTATTAGATTATCTACTCCTGCTCACAAGCCTTGGTAAGTGTTCTATCTTGATCCATCAAAGGATTTTTAAGGAGTAATATCAATCAAATTGTTAACTTGTTGATTGATTGTTCATAAATTGATCTGTGTGAGCCTCTAAAATTTGTAATTAGGCTCTATCTATGAACAATTACCAAGTGAGTCCTTCGGTTCATGATTATTATAGAGGTACTTTGTTCAAATTATATATCCCAAAGCTAATACGAGATGTGTGTTTGTATTGATTCATCATTCCCAATTAATGAGAAGAGAACTAGAGTTAGTATCATTTGGAATACGTGTAATCTCATGAAGTCTCATGGAAATTCTATGTTTTGAGTGAGGTCTATGTTACACGTATGTATATATGATCTACAGTAGAGATTGAAGCATTAAGAGGAGGTCTTAAGAGTGCAAGTTTGTGTTTTTGAGATCTATAACCTTAAGTAAAATCATGATTAAGATATTTGCTTGAAGATTGAATTCAACATGATAGTGAATGATGATCAAGCCATGAAATTCTTGAACAATGTCCTAGAGAGTGAATCATCTCAAAGGGAGCAGTTCCAAGTCAGAAGATATGATTTTATGCATTTGAAGAGTGTTGAATAATTAAAAGTACATATACATAAGTGACATGATATCAAGTAATAATATAAGACACGCGTGGTTTTCTTAAGTTCCATGTGCATGAAATTTGAGTTCAAAATTAGAGTGTTGATAGGGTTGAGAAACATGATATAAGGAATGTTTCTTGAAGTCTCTATTTTTTTTTATCAAAGATGGTCTGAGTTCGCATCTATGTGAATTTACAATGCTTTAAGGTATGAAAAATATTCAAAGCAAATGAGAGGGCAGATTTGATCGAGTTGGAGAAGAGCTTATTTTGACATGGTTTGAAGAGTATGGAGCTGAATTTTTTATCACCATTAGTTTTTGTAGAAAAATATCATCTGTGATCAACCATTTCGGTGGTTATGTGGGTTCTTAGTTGACTACGAGGTGTAGCCTCCTTATAAGATTGGTGTCCTACTAAACTAGGGGTTGGTGCTCTTTGTGGGGTTGGTGCCTCACTGAAGAAATATTGATTGATATCTAATATTCTTGTATTCCATTTTTATGATTAATATTATCATAGGTTTCAAAGTGGTGTTTCTTCCCCTTAAGGGTTTCCTACTTATATATTGTGTTAATTTGTTCTCTATTTTGTTTCATGTTCTAATGATTGGATGTTGCACACCTAATAAGCCCACAATTGGATATGCATGTTGAATGGTTAATTTTTCACACCCATCAAATTTAGTTTTTGTTTACGAAAGGATAAGTCGTTAACTCGGTGATTTCAGATACTTGATGTTTTATGAGATTCCTTTAGCTTATATAAACTTGTTGTACTAAATTCTATCTTTGACCGATTATGACTCCTTTATAAGAGGTCATTGCTGATAATTAAGGAATAAATTGACAACTTACTTGTGCATGGTCCTTATCATAACCTCTAGCTAAGATTTGTGATCGTAATTAATTGTATTAAAGGATATTGGAAAGTAATGAACTTGTTATAATTGATTTCAAACATACTTACGTATCATTATCATGTTGAGCCTATCCTATGTATGATGTGACTAAGTTGATGGATTTGATTTAGCGAGAACCTAGATCATAACTTACACCCTGTAAGTGCCCATAATATGTTTGCTATAACGAGGTTGAGAGGATAATGCCAAATGTATACTTTGAATCAAGGTATAAGATGTGAATCTATTCATGCCGAGGTAATTGGACCATGTTATTTTATTGATGCTCACCTTGAGCCTTGATTATATGATTAAGGTATAAAATTTTAATTATAAGCACAATGGTAATATGATCATGTTTATTTTAATTAGTGCTTGGGCTAAGTCAATAATCTTATGTTATAACTAACATTACAGGGGCTAATGAATTGAGCATCACCGACCCTAATGTAATAAGGTAATTAGACTATGTTTTGATGGAAGCTCAACTTGGGATTAGGAATTAATATTAAAGTTATGATATGTTTGAGCTAACATTGATGGGATAATATTTTTATTCACCATTATGCCAAACTTAATAAAGTATGTGATTGGGTATTCAAATCTAGTGTGTTAAGTTTAAGATGATGATCTTTATGATCACCAAATCCCTAAGGGACCAATATTAATGGCATTATGTTTAACTACCATGCAAATGGGAAATAAGCTAAGTTTGGAGCCATGTCATTACCAAGGTAATATTAGAGGTCTATTTTGTAAGTTAAAAGGAAAGCTAAATTTAAATGGAAAAATGATAGATGGTAATTTTGGAGGGAACTGCACTTTGGTACTCTCATGTATTAATTGCATTAAAACTCACCACAAACCTCAAGGAATGCATGAGGTGGTTTTGGGGAAAATATCGAGTTGTTTGGGTCATTTTGGTTTCATTTTTATTTTTGATGGCTTCAGAGTGTTGTCGAGCTCTACATGCATGAATTTGATCCTATTTTTGTGTTCAATGTCAATTTTGTGAATTTTTGCATGCATATTTTGAATGTTAGTTGAGATATTTTTGCAAGCATTGAAGACTACTAGTAATAAAAAAGGAAATGGAAGAAGTTGGGGATTTTTGCTATGAGTGGGAGTCGATTCTGGTTTGAACTTATCAAGAAAGATGGAAGAAGAAGAGGAAAGATACATGATTGTATCTATAGGCATGAATCATTCTATCTCCTCCCTCATATCGTATTCCTTTTGGTATTTTCATAAATAATCTCTGTAATATTTATTTGGTTTGAAATATGTATTTGGGTGAGATTGTAATTGGGTATTGTTCATTTCTACGAAGTTGTATTTGTGTGTGAATAAGTTTTTAAGAGTTACTTGTAATGGATGTAATGAAGTGTGTTGCAATATTGTTGGAATATCGCAACTCTTCTCTGGTTTCTCTTATTTCTATTATGAAGAATATTTTATTAACTCATGGTCTTACCTAGATGTTTGTGGTATTGTTAATACTGTGACATTCTTTGTTATTGGGTATTCAATGTATCTTGTTAAAATAATGGGTATAACCTTGGCTTCTTGTTAGGTGAAAACCGTATTTGGGTTTCTATGTTTAATATCGTACAAAACTTCTAGTTTCAATGGGGGTTTTATACAACTATTGGGAAAATATATTGATATCGACATACCAAGTGATGGTATGCTTATGAACCTTGTAAATAGGGAATGGATATCTCCTGGCTCTTACGATTTGTTAAAATTGTATTTTGGTTTCGTTTTTGACCATAGAGGTTGACTGTTGTATCTGGACTGTAATTATTTTTCTACAAAAACCCATATGGGCTTTATGTGATTTAGTCATTTTAATTGATTGCCTTCACCACCATCTAGATGCATATAAATTCATACTTGTACATCTTTTTATGGATCCAAACTTGTAATATTGATAGCCCATTGGGGCGTTATGGAATATCTTGTTGGCTCGAAAATGTATATATATTATTGTATTATATTTTTTATCATCCTTGTATAGGATTATAGAGGTGATCTCCAGAATACATTAGGGATTATAAAATGTTTATCCTTTTATGGAATCAATCTGTTTTTGGGTTCACAGGTTGTGGACTTCTTGTTAAATAAGGTGGTTACGGAATTGGTGGGTCTTTGATTTGATTAAGGTAAATGGAATTTACCAAGTGATTATCTCAAACTAATATAAGCTTTGTTTTGATGTCGGTTTTACTTTTATTTATGGGTGTCATTTTGATGGAGTAGAGACACGGCCTTACTTGGGTTTATATGGCACATATATGTTCTTAAGCTACACTTGTGAATGAAGTCTTGTTTCTTGAAATTATTATTATGATAGAAGGAAATTTTAGGGACTCGTGCCGGTCTGTAAACATGTTTAATCATCTTGATATTTGATTGGAACTGTAACAATTGTGGACTTTAAAATAATTAGGGAAATTTCATTGCTCTCTAATGTTTTTGATTTGTTTAAGTTAAACGACAATTACCTTAACATAGTCGAACACTAAAAAATGTTATCGTTGGAATATGTAACTTCTAATTTAATTATTGTTTGACTTGTAAGTGCGGATAGGTCCACGTGTATGTTTTTTTGGGATATCACGTAGTGATATTATATATTTTTCCACTTTACTCTTTGACTTGAATATAGAAATATCAAAGGACTATTGTGTGGAAAGCTAGATTGATAATTGTTGAATTCAAGTAGCTTGGGAAATTATGTAAAGGCAACAACCACCTTATATGAAATATACATGATTTGTATAAGATGAGATCTGTTATTGATTTATAATCTATATCAATATTTGATAGTTTATTGAATGTTATGTATGATGTTACTATATATGGTTATGTATCTTGTTCCTGCCAATTTTGTCATTAAGTCATTTTGAATTTTAAGACAGTGATTAGTTCTTTCATGGTGAATAGTAAATCATGATATGATGTAGTAATTGATTCTCAAAACTATTATGTTGTTTATATGATCTATTATTGCAGCATTTCATTTATTCAAATATTAAATTGCATAAATTGTTAAGCGGGAAAGAGGACCTTTCATGCTAGTTCAATCAAACTAACCTCTTCTAACATTTTGCAGATGGCGGAATTTAAGTCTTCTTGGCGGGTGTTGTTGAAAGATATTGTTTGTTTTGAATTGTTTGATTAAATGCCATAATGTATTAATTATTGTGATTGTAAGTGAGAAAATTCTCGTTGTTCTATCAAATAATAAAAAGGGTAAATTAGCCTAATCTGATTTTGTAACTATATTGAGAAGGAAATAAATCAATTGTATTTTTATTTAATGATGTACCATAATGGATCAAATTTATTGGAAAGGGTACTCTAATTATTTAATGTAATTTTATGGAACCTATGTTTGATTAATATGGTATGATGATCATTGATTAAATATAATTTATTAAATTGTTAATAGACAAATATGTTATATTTAAATAAAAAATAGGTTAAGTACAATATGGAATGTTTTTACTCATTTGATAGTTAGTTCAATCAAGTAAACATTATGGGAATGATATTATATAAGGTTAAACAAACAAAATTAGGACTATGGATTTAATGCAGTAAGCTAATTAAAATCTACAACTATGATGTAAAATGGATGTAAAACATATAACTTGAATATGCATTTGACTTATGTGAATTTCATGACTTAGGACCTTAGGGACATACCCAAAAGTGATGAGATCATCGGTGTGAAATGAGGATAATATTTCGTAACTTAATTAAATTACTTTGAAACAACTAAGATACGATGTTCCCAATTAATGAAACTTGGTGGGCCAACTCACTATGGCTGCTATAGAGTAGTATCCATTTAATGAAGAAGGTCATCAATTGAATTAGATACTACTGTATAGAAGCTATACTTGAGTTATCTCATCAAGTTCCACATATTGTGACAGTCGTAATACCTTTAAGAACAAGTTTCATTAGAGTTACAAAGGTTGATCATTTTGCACGGATAAGTACTATGATGGCTACGGGAAAAGTAATGAATTCGTAATGATGCAAATCATTACGAGATACATTTACTCTCCCATAGACATCCTAAGTTGGCATAGTGGCACCTCTTCATGCAGGTTGATCCAGTTTGTACCTTGTACGTAACTTGTAACTAATCATAACTCCATTGTCTGATCTTAATCTAGATAACAGTAATTAAGTGATATGGTGAAAGACAAGTTCCAATTGATGAATGTGCCATCATGGAACCAAGCATGGAAAACATGTCTTAAAATTTTGGACGGAGTAGTGTAAATTTCTTATTACATTGTCCTGATTTCACCAAGATCTAAGTTGTAGGATGCAGGATGAGATTCAGTGACTGATATCTAGGTATACACTTAGAAAAAACACTTGATTATGCTTGACTTAAAAAGGAAGACATTGGTATACTTGGTATACTAACTTGTAATGAATAAAATAAGAGGGATCAAAATTTAACCAACTCATACAAAGAAAGATATGGTTTAACTGTTATAGGATGGATTGATTTAGATTGATGTTGGTTCTAAATTATGTAAATTTAGAACAAGGAAGCATGAGATCTTATTATAAAAAAATCCCTTGAATTGAAGTGTTAAAAAGTGGTTGTTACATAATTTGAATGTTTAATATATGCGATGGTAAATAGAGTGAAAGATTTGTAAGACTTATTCACCCTCCTCTCAATATCTCGTGCTTATAACAAGAGAAGGGAGTTTTCAATTTCTTTGCACACTATTTTATTTCAATTGCTGCAACTAAAGAGGGTTCAAGAGAGGAAAATGGCCATTTACATGCAATCATAATTTCCATTTTCTATTTGAATAGAGGTATAAGAGAGGTTATTTATAGAACTTAAAAAATTATTCCAAACATTAGTTTGGTCAAACCCTACAAGGGTGTCTCAAAAATAAAAATTGGTCAATAGGACTTAGTCACACTATTATCAAAACTAGCTCAAATGGATATGAAATGGTCTATGAAAAAGGTCATTTAGTAATCTGAATAAGCATTTTGTAACTTATAAACCATTCATTTATATGATGAAAAAGAATGCATGAAATTAAAAATCAATAAGTAGCACTCTTTTTGGAGGCATATTTTTGTTAGGAAATAAGGGATAAAATATGTGGAACAATCCCACACATAATCACAATAGTAGAAACTAATATGCAAAATAATATCACATATCTGAAATAAAAGTACAGAAAATAAAAGAACACAACATAGAGACAATATTTAATGTGGTTCACCTAATTTGGGCTACGTCCACCAAGAATCACTTTCTCATATTTTATTACAGGCCACCTCTTTCTCTCAATACAATACTCAAATCTATTTGGAGTTGTGCTCAATAAACTCTCCTAAATTCACACTTGAACTCACACATCTGTGATGTTACATCTCCCCTACAATATGCACACAAAACACATCAATAGGAAACTACTTAATAAATTTTCAATATCATGGGTATGAAAACCATTAGAAAAACCACCCCATAAACCTATACGTCAAAATATCAACCATATGAGAAGAGCACATTTCCTGAGGTATCAGACACATTTTCAAGGCCAAAAATTCCCGATGAGAAAACTATGGAGAGTGTACAATAATTTTAGTTTACAGTCTTCAACACTTCCACACATGAAAACAAGCTCCACAACATAATAATTTTCAAATCAAGTTGGTGAAATTTGACAATTTGTACTTTGGCACCATATGGCAAAGTGACTCGAAATGGATGTATAAAAGTGATTTCCAATGAGAGAAGGTGAAATTGAATATGGATCACAATTATCAATACATAATTAAAGAGGTTTGAGGTGGTAGGATGTATTTTCTTGATCCGTAGGTAATTTTTCATGGTATCTAAAAATAATTTTACAACATTGAGTGGTCACCTTTTGCAACTAGATCATCAATGTCTCTTTAAAATATTCTTAGAAAAACAACAACCGACTAAGTGTAGTTTATGGACATGCAGATATCATTAAGTATCACATAAATCATATCACAAATTAATTGTAAAGGGAGAGGTTGTAGACACTTTCCATATATTGATTCCAAAGAGGATTTGTAACTTTTAAAAGGGTTGTTTTTACGTTGTTGAGTTTCCATTTTCAAGTGTTTAACTTTCACGTTTTGGAGGCTCGAGAAAAAATGTATGGGCACGATAATATTGGATTTTTAAAAAGTACACTTCTTAGTTGGTTACAACACTATCCATACACAATGTGTTTTTAGGTCATTTTATTTCAACAAAAAATCTATTTTAATAAAGTTTGCAAAAAAAAATAATAATTTATTACTTAAATTTGCATGCTTTGTTCTAAATTTTTAGTTCTACTCTATTCAAAATGAGAATAAAAGTTTGAAAGTAAGCTAGAGGAAGAGGAGATATCCATGCCTAAAAGGTGAAGATCCTGTGAAAAAGAGATGCTCCATGGCTGGTCAACATGTTGTCATAAAAAGAGGCATTTCATCAACCAAATCACATGCCTTATGAATGCTTTAAAATACATTCCTTAACCCAATATTTTCACATTTTGCATACCTTCTAATAGGCATTGCAACAACAACATGAGACATAAATTCATTCCCATTTTACATTAACGGATGCCCAAATTTTCCTCAATGTTTCACTAAAACACAAAGTACCAAAAGCCTTACATTAGTGGAGAAGAACCAGTTTTTGAGGACCCTAACTTTAGGGGTGCCTTGAAAAAAAATGGGGCCATGACGAACTATAAAAATAATATGCCACATAAAAATTTCATGGAAAATTTAAAAATATCCTTAATCCACATAGGTTTCATGTCACAATTTCATGTGGTGGGCCCAAAGCCCAACATGCATTGAAAAACTAAAAATAGACGATGGATATCCCTTCCCACCTAAAATGGTGCATACAACCACATGTAACATGAACAATATTTAATCTATAGCTAAACCCAAACACATTCAATCCTATTCATTTCAACTTTATCACTTTTCCTACCTCCTCCATCATTTGCAACTACACACTAATGATGAATTCAATGCTTCCATTAACTACCCCCATCTTTCCATTATGCCAAACACTTTGGGGTGGGAAGATGGACATTTTTATCCTTGTAATCCGCAACGGTGTCAAGAGGGATTGTGAAATAATTACAGAGGAGGGATTAATGGTCATTTCTTGTCCTATTTCACTCTCTATTTCAAATCACTAAGTGGTTCATGAGGTGAGCCCGTTTTCAATGATTTTTTCATCTCTTCTTGCAGCAGTATCACGTAATGAGTGTATTCACAAACACTAATAGGATTAAAAATGTATATTCATTTTAATATTGAGTTATTTTAGTTCATCTTATTATTTAATATTCCACTTGGCATGAAATCCACTAATATTGCATTATAAATGTAATAAAATAGGTTTTTTCATGTATGTACATTGAACTATTACATACAAAATTTGTGACATCTTTTATTTTTAGTGTATATTCAGTTATTTAAGTGCATTTCTTATTTAATCTTCCATTCTCTATGAACATAACTAATATGGTGTGGGAAATGTAAAAACTAGGATTTTTTCATGCATGCACACCAAACTATTACATACAAAATGTGTGGTATTTTAGATTTTCAATATATATTGAGTAATTATAGTGCATGCTCTAATTTTTAGCATATATTAAGTTATTTCAATGCATGTTACGAAAATACGATGTTACTATTGAATATACATTTATATTACTTAATATACACTTATATAAGTAAATATACTTTGAAGTTTAATTACCATAACAACTAACAAATGTATGTAGTTGTAAATAATTTTGGATATACATTGAATATATGAATATACATAACTATTGTGATTTTTTAAGGAAGATAAATTTTGAATATGCATAAGTGTTGTGTTTTCTTAAAAAGACAATATTTGCATATCCATGATTAATTTTATATTGACTAGATGAATATACATTATAATTACTTAACATACATTAAGTACATGGTTGTATCTTTGTCATTTTCTATTAGGCATTCAAAATTTTAATGTGCATTGAAATGATTGAAAATACACTAAATACACCCCACTTAGACAAAAAAATAGTTCATCAAGTTCTATATGCTTAGCAATTATTACCTCTCTGCTAAACACTTAAATGACTAAATATACATTGAATATACGTAAATAATTTAGCCATGGAAATGATGTACTCAAAGGAAAAATTTAGACTCATTTATTTAGTGTACAAATCGGTGTATATTGATAGTTTGTAGAAGCACCTAAACACATTCAAACTTCACATTCATTTCATCCTAGTCATTTCATTAGTTGTAAATACACGCCAATATTCCATTGAATGATTTCATTAATTGATGCCATTTTTCATATCCCTTTGCATTTTGGAGCCTATGGATTAATAATTTGGATCCTTTCCCACTTTCAATGGTACAATTAGGGAACAAAAATAATGCATCTCCATGGGTTTCATTATCGTTTCTAATTCTATTTTCCTCTACGTTTCAAATTTCTAAGTGATTCATCAAGTTGGCCCAATTTTAAGTGACTTTAATTGGTTAGTTTACATTTTCATGCACTAAAAACATTTGTAGGAAACACCAAGATTATAACCATGTTTTCAATATGTATTGAGTTATTTTAGTATGTTGATATTCAATTATTCGGTATATCGAGTCATTTCAAAGTGTATATTAGGTGGATAATTAAAGCATCCTGGTTATATTGTTGCATATATCTAATGCATGACCTTTGATATATGAATGTATAGTGAAATGATTGAACATCAGGTTGTAATTCAATTACCTTAACAAAAAAAAAAGTCTAAACATGTAAAGAATATGTATGTCTACATTGAGTATCGATTAACATAATTCCTACTATCCAACTAGTAGTGGTGAAACAGCTTGGGTCTTCTTGTAATTGGGAGGTCCAAGGCTGAAATCTCAGCTCCGTGTTAAGGTGGCCTATTACCGATGGTTTGTATACCATGGTGATAGGGAACCATGATAATGTGATTTAATTTGTGGGTTCGCTTAGATGTTAAAATACTATCCTTTGATGGTTCCATGGTTGGTGTGGGCTAGTGATGCCACAAGGGCTAGAGCCCTCCTCCTATGTAACTCAAGCAAAACAAAAATTAACATAATTCATGCATAATAACTAAAAAAATTACATAACTGATACTTTTAGACATTTAATATGTGAGTCTACGCGGTTCATATTTTAGTAACTATTTGAATATACACTTGAATTACTAAACATGCATTGAATTTACAAGTATAAATTTGCATTTTTCAACTATAAGTGTTTATCTTTGTATTGCCTACAAATTTTTCATTGATCTTGGGTTTTTATTTTTGCATATTTGAAGATAGAAGAGGGTCTAAAAGTTTTTTGGATAGAGAGGATAAGGGATACTATTAATTGTGTCTTTTGACACCATTAATGTCCAGGAAATAAAAAGTCTTCTTTCTTCAAATAAGGTCATTTATAACCGTACTTAGGTGGTGAACCTTTTTTCCTTTATTGTTATCATTCTTAAATAATTTGTAAACAATAAAAACATGTCTATATTTAGAAGATAATACATGTTTTGCACAATAAAAAAATTCTTGTATATGATAGGTTGAAACTAATAAAATAGAAGTATGCTTATTAGTTTCCCAAAACACTACATAAACTACGTCTTTGATCTTCTGCAATAAGGTTATAATTTCTTACACTAAAAAAGGTTACATTTATGGATCCCACTCACATAAATATGTTTCATAATTGAATGATGCTTACCACATGCAATACAAATCTATATTGTATGAAAGTTGAATTCTTCTTCAAGACCATCTACGACTCACTTTTTTGTTATTTTTATTATTGCATTCTCCTTTTGGGGTATAATTGGCATGTTGGTTGTGTTTGGTGAAGGAAAATTTTACCACTTATTGGACCCCACCCTTAAAAATATGTATTAAAAAATTGGTACAAGTTCAGCAACTAGTGCATTTCCCCTACCCTACATCATAACAATTGATGTTCTATAACAACCCATGATGTTATCCATTCGATGTAAAATAAAAAAATATGGATGAAGGAAATAAAATTTGTTATTAGTTTGTCTCCTTATATGTTCACAAAATAAGTGGTATACACATGAATCATCAATTGTTCATACCTTTCTGCAAAGCTCTTAGTATAACATAGGATGGGAGGAAACAACAAATTTTATAGCACCTTAAATAGGATGGGAGGAAACAAAAATACTATAGCACCTTTAAATTTCATTTGCTTCAATTTATTTAAGTCCTTTCCAATGTACCAATTTTGGCATACCCTACCACTATGGATATTCATTCAAATAATTTTACAAACATTTCATGTACCTTATGCATTCTTCCATCCTTTACATGATAAACTATAACACACTCTCCCATAGAAATATTCAGGTTAAGGTAAGTGTTTCTTAGTTGTTTTCTGATCAAGATCATGTGCTCTAAGGGCCAGTGTATGTAGCACCTTTGTCATCATGTGGTGACTAAGAAGTGAGGGTGACTATGGTAAAAAAATCTTGTCCTAGCCTATTAAACCCTGGTTTACCAGCCTAAGGGAAGAAATTTGTCATTAACCTTGAGGAATTTAAACAATATGAAGCACTATTGGTAAGATTAAAAGGAGGATCATAGCTCTAGGATCCTACAATAGTAATTATAAGTCTTGAATGCTCATATCCAGAAAGTTATAAGTTTTTATTCTCTATCGGGTTCTCCCAAGTAAGCACAACTAGGGTTTTAAGAGGAAAACCCCTAAGACCTTCAAACCTTGGAATTTCATTCTAAAACTTGTAAGATAACATTATAACAAATCTTAGGAAGATATTATGAAAGAGTTTTGATTTTTTTGGGTGACTTGGAAGATCTTCTTGACAGTTTGGTATAGGGTCCTTGAACACAAATCAAAGGGCTAATTGCGATATCCCTTCTACTAGGATGTTGCTCCCTAAACTATCCTAGGCTATCCCATGATTAAAAGAAGACTATCCTAGGCTACTAAATATAGAACTAGCTAAAAGTGGAAAGTTGTGATATGGGGAGAGGTTAAAGGAGTTGGTATTTGAATTTTTGCATGCGTTATATTAATGGTAAAGGGGTACTAATTAGCATTTCACCTTGTTTTGGGTAGGTGTAGAACCTCACAACCATGCCTTGGGTAGAGTATATGGATTTGAGAACATTAAAATGCAAGATTGAGTTAAAATGGTAAATGGTTGAGATTTTGAACTTTTTTGTCATCCCAATTATTTTTATAACCTTGGTTTGAAGTAAATAACATGATCCAAGGCTTATAGGAGGTAATTAAGTGCTAAGAAGAAAGAAATGGCATGCTTAGGGAAGAAGGAGCTAATGAGTTGGTGAAGGATAATTTGGAGAGAGCAAAGAGTTGATGAAGTTTTAGGGGTAAGAGACGAAATTGGTTGATGTTTGACATTAGAATGGAGTATGGAGGTGGGGTTTAGTGCTTATAAGACACCCAAGGGGAATTTTGGTCTAATTCTGTAGTTGTAAGTCATTCTAGGCTTCTTGTTGATCCTCCAAGACAAAGATAGGTTGAGATAATTGTCTGTAAACATCTTGACAATTGAATGAATGGTTATTTTTCATGATCCTCTCTAAATCATTTTATATCAAAGCATGAAGAATCATTGTTTTATGTGAGCCTTAAAGATTCAATATTTTTTTAATTTCAGGTGAAGAATTCTAAGCTTTTAAGAAAGAACCTTTCTTGATTTTTACCTACAAAAGTATCAAAAATCCTTGATGTTTAAACCTTTCTTGATAATTTGGGAACCTTGATGCTTGTATATTTTTAGAACATTGTTGAATAATCAATTTTGATGAGTTTTGAGGCATGTATGTACCTAAAAAATGGTGAAGTGATGGATGGTTGACAGGTTGAGAAAGAGCGGAAGTTATCTAAGAGAGATAAGTTGAGCAACCTAAGGAGAGGTAGAAGACTACAAACGAGCAACTTATAGTACTAAAGCTATAGGAAAGGCAAAAAGACTAGGGTGCAAAAGACCTAGGTGAGGACCTAAGGAGATCAATATACGAAGGTGAAAGAAATTGGGTGAAGCTATTATGGAGAGATTGATAAGAGACATGGGAAACAAATCCAAGGGATTAGAATAAAGAGAAAGCCAAAGTAAAGTGAAGGAAAACACAAAAGTGAAAGAGTTACTCTTAGAGAAAGAACTAAAGGAAGCAAGGGAAAGGTTTGAGAAGTTGGAAACAATGATCAAGACCATGATGGAAGTGGAAGACCAAATATTTGAATGGAAGCTGAAAAAGAGGATAAATTGGTTTATTAAGCTATATATGAAGAAGAGTAAGAATAAAAATATACTTTCTTTGGAAAGAGGAATTGTAGAAGACACTCATGAAAGAGGGAAGAAAAATGAAATGTTATGTGAAGAAGAAGATCAGAAAAGAGAGAACAAGAAATAGGATGAAGTGTAAAGAGAAGAAGAGAAGAAGTAAGTGCATATAAAGAAGAATCTCATATGGGCCTTATGGGCTCTTGTTTTGTTATCTAATTATATGTGTTTGTGGGTGCTTACATGTATGAAGGAAAATTTTATGAAAGTGAATGAAAAGACCTCAAAATGAATGAAAATAAGGTCAAATGAAACACCTTTAGAAGAATATGAAGCTAAAATAGGACAAGTACAATTGGTACAAGGAAAAGAAGACAAAATACAAGACTTTGGACCTTATCATGAGGATTATGAAGATAAAATTCCATTCTATGAGGCATGGGAAATTCGGTTAGAAGAAGAGCAAAGATATAAAGAGTAAAGGAAATCTACTAATCATGAAAAATTGAAGATAAATCAGATTATACAGTTTGGAGAACAAGAGGTTAGACATTTGAAAGTTACCCCTGATGAGGAAAAGAGGAAAAATGAATGTACTAATCACAAGCACATGGTTACTCCTACAAAAGAAATCATAAATCATGGCTATATTGTGTCGAAGTGGCCTAAGGGAAATACAATGAAATTGGATAAAAAAGAAAATTCAAGTAAAGAGAAGGTTTGCAAGGATTTGAGTCAAATTTACAAGCCACGAGAGAGGAAAGAGATGATATAGGCCAAAGTTCAAGCTATAAATGTAAGCGGGCAGACGACGACATGAAGATGACAACTCAACTCAAGTATATGGTAAGTAAGAAATGGATATTCAAGAGAAAGAGTCAAGTGAACATACTACAATAATGCATGAAAAATGAGGTAAATATCAGTCTAAGGGAACAAGATAAGATGATAGAATCAACCTAAGCATGGCAGCTAGGAATTTTATAGAAGAGTGAACAAACTCAAGAAGGAGACCGAGGAAAATTTCAATGTAAGGAAGTGATTTGTGAAATATTTGATAATTTGTTAAAACATGATGGCTTGAGATTAATGAATTAAGGAATAAAAGGAAAACACCAAGATTGAAAAGAGGTGAATAGAGAAGCTACATGGGATATTGGTGAATGTTCCTACACAAATGAATAAGGGACATGTAGAAAAGATGAAGATTGTGCACAACGGAATGATTATGACAACCCTAAGTTTGATGAAGCCATGGATGAATTAGACACTTTCATGTTGTGAGATAAAATGAACATGATTGAAAAACTCTTCAACTCTCCAAAAGGTAAACATACAAGAAGTGAAGACAGGGTGAATACCTTTGATGATTAGATGTTGGATAATGATGATTATGTGAGTGATTTATTTAACATAGCACATAATGAGTTTACTTTTACACTTGAGCATGTTGAAAAGAAAGAAGATGAACAAGTTTATATGAGTGAAGGTAAAGGAATAATACAAGAACTTATTTTTATTATGGATGAAGACAAAAAGAGTATAGATATAGTTAAGAAAGAGGTGATTTCTTATGCACAAGGTGATCAAAAATAGAGAAAGGAAGAAGAAGGTACAGGTTTAAGGCATCTTGAGGTGGTGAAGGATAAGAGTAAGAAAGCAAATAGTCAAGGAAATTAAAGTACAATGAATAAATGAATGAAGAGTAGGAATTGAGAGTGAAGGTCAAGAGAACAAGATGTAAGATGAAAGCACGTATATGGACAAAGGGAAAAATATGGGACCCATGAGGTTATCAGGAACCTAAGGACATTGAGAGCAAGGTAAGAAGACTAATTACCAACAAATAACATGAAGATGAGACCAAGAAAGTAAAGTGTAGGAACACTTTTTATCCACCTTAGGAGTATGATGCAGGGGCATCTTCAAAGGTCACCAAACAATATAATTTATATGGTTATAAGGTTAATGAGGTCTAATTAAACATGTGGGGTTATGAAGAAGAGAGCATTAGGGGATAAGAGCTTGAAATTTCAAATGGTCCATTTTCCCTCCTAAATGTATATTCAAATTTTAATGCATGTAATGAGTTAAATATGGACTTGTTAAAAGGAAGGAAATTGTCTAGTCATGTTTTAGGGGTTCTAAGGTGAGTCTAAGTCATAAAATGTAGGAAGAAAGTGGAAAATGCCCCATCAAGGCTTAGGTAGAATTTTAAGAGTCACAAAATGTCGATTACAATTCAAGGGTAGTTACATGATTAGTCATTATTGGATGTATGGATTCAACTAGGAGAAGAAATGGGTGTAAGAAATATATGGGTAATGAATTGTAACTCTATTTTGTATTATAATGGATTATGTGTTTACTTATATTATCATCAACTCTGAATCTCTTTATATTTAACCTTATTTTGGTTAGATTCCTTACTTGTGTTACTTGGAAGAAGTGTTATTGGCATTGTTATTACAAGAGAATGCTTGTTTAAGTTGTGAGTACAAAGTGCATGGAGGATAATACTTTGTCTCATAAAGGATCAAATCTCTTCATGGAGAAGTCTATGTGATAATTCTTTCTTTTTCTTAGTGTTGTTAAGGTTGCGAAGGATAAATAAGTGACAAGAATTTATGAATCCACTACATGGCCTTGAGAACTTAATGCCCTATTATGTCCCATTGTATAATGAAGATACCTGAGAAACTGTATTGAGATATTAGATTTAATTTGAGAAACATGACTTGTTAGGACTATGTTGGCAATGGAATCTCATGGCATGATCATGAAGATCCTTAAGATTGATCCTTCATTAATCTTTCCTTTGCATGTTGAATGGAATCTAAACAAACCTAGGAATGTGACTGTATTTACATGTTTGTACAAGTTGACTTCATTGGTGTATATATGGACTGTGATAGCTTTTGTAGGACCCAAATGATGGATGTGAGAGTGAACTTAGTGGAGTAAATCTAGTGTGAGATCTTAAGGGTTGAAGAGTATCTTATCTCTTGAAGATGTTAAGAATTGCATGATAAATTGCAACACACTCTTCGATAGGAAAATTGGGGTTAAGGTAATTTTTCTTATTTGTTTTGTGATAAAAATCATATGCTCTAGGGGCCAGGTGTATGTATCACCTTTTTCATCATGTGGTGAGTGAGAAGTAAGGGTAAATATGGTAAAAACATCTTATCCTAGCCTATTAAACCCTACTTTACCATCTAAGGAAGAACTTTGTCATTAACCTTCAAGAATTTTGACACTATCAAGAATTACTAGTAAGCTTAAAAGGAGGATCATGGATCTAGGAGTCTATAGTAGTAATTATAAGTCTTGAATGCTCATATCCAAAAAGTTATGATTTTTTATTCTCTATTCAGTTCTCCTAGACAAGTATTGCTAGGGTTTCAAGAAGAAAACCCGTAGAACCTTCAAACCTTGGAATTTCGTTCTAAACTTGGTAAGATAACATTCTAGCAAACCCTAGGAAGAGATTATGAAGGATTTTTGATATATTTTTGGGTGGCTTGGAATCTTTTCTTGACATTTTGGTTCAAGGTCCTAGAACACAATCAAAGGGCTAATTGTGAGGATAAATTAACAAAGGAAGTATCATTTCAACTTAGAGCCCACTCCCTAAAATTTTAATGCATGAAAATGGGGAATATGGGTACCCATGAATACTAAGTTTGAGTTTTGAAGTAGGAAGGAAACTATGATGCAAAGAAGATTGTCCTAGGCTACTAAATCTAGAACTAGTTAAAAGTGGAAAGTTGTGATATGGAGAGAGGTTAAATGAGTTTGTCTTTGAAATTTGACATCCTTTATATTTATGGTAAAGGGGTCCTAGCTAGGGTTTCACCTTGTTTTGAGTAGGTGTAGATCCTCAAAACCTTGAACTAAGTAGAGTATATGGATTTGAGAACACTAAAATGCAAGGTTAAGTTAGAAAGGTAAATGGTTGAGCTTTTGAACTTTTGTGTCATCCCAGTGATTGTTCTAACCTTGGTTTGAATTAAATAACATGATCCAAGGGTTGGAGGAGGTCATTAAGAGTTAAGAGTTAAGAAGCAATAAATGGCATGCTTATGGAAGAAGGAGCTAATGAGAAGGGGTAAGAGACCAAATTGATTGATGTTTGACATTAGAACAGAGTATGGAGGTATGTTTTAGTTCTTATAAGACACCTAAGGGGAAATTTTGTCTAATTTTGCAATTGTAAGCCATTCTAGGCTTGTTGTTGATCCTCCAAGATAGAGATAGGCTAATATAATTGTTTATAAACATATTTACTATTGAATGAATGGTTATTTTTCATGATACTCTTTGCATCAATTCTTCATGCTCTTTGAAATATAAGATGAATTCAAGGTCTGATTAAAGAAGACAAATGGATGTATGGTATGTGGAATTTTTGAAGCTCTATCGATAACTAGGTATGTTTGAGTATTATTTGCACTGTCCAAAATTAGAAGTTGTTTGTGTTGCCATGATTTGTGATGTACTATTTTTGGATCTCAAGAAGTTGATGGTTCTTATGGTCAAAGTGTCTTGATTTTCCTAGAACTTGTGCAATTTTTCACAAGTAGTTATGAGGTATTGAGGAGTTAGTAGATTATCTAATCTTGTTTATAAGCCTTGATAGGTGTTCTATCTTGATCCATCAAAGGAGTTTTGAGGAGTAATACCAGTCATATTGTTAACTTGTTGATTGATTTTTCATTAAAATGATACTTGTGAGCCTCTAAAAATTGTCATTAGGCTTTGTCTATGAACAGCTAGCAAGTGATTCCTTGGGGTCATGAGTATTATAGAGATCCTTTGTTCAAATTGTATATCCTAAAGCTAATAAAGACGTGTGTTTGTATTGATTCATCATTCCCGATTAATGATAAGAGATATAGAGTTAGTATCATTTGTAATAAGTGTATTGTCATGAAGTCTCATGGAATTCTATGGTCCGAGTAAGGTTTGTGTTACATAGGCTGTGTATAGGATCTAAAGTGGAGATTGAAGTATCACGAAGTGGTATTAAGAGCGAAAATTTTGTCTTTCAAGAGATTTATATCATTAAGTAAAATCATTATTAATATTTGTGCTTGAAGATTGAATTCAGCATGATAGTGAATGTGGATCAAGCCATGAAAGTTTGGAACAATGTCCTAAAGAGTGAATCATCTCGGGGGAAAAGCTACAGTGCAGAAGATATGTTTTGATGTGTTTAAAGAATTTTAAATAATCAAAATTACAGATACATCAGTGACAAGATATCAAGTAATAATATAAGACATGACTAGTTTTTCTTAAGTTCAATGTGCATGAACTCTAAGTTCAAAATTAGAGTGTTGATAGGTTTGAGAAATATGATATAAGGTATGTTACTTGAAGTATTTTTATATCAAAGATGGTATGAGTTTGCATCTAGGTGAATTTATAGTGCTTTAAGGTATGACATAGATTCCAAGGCAAGTGTGATAGTTTGAAGTAGTTGAAAATGACATAAAAAGAATTCTATAGGTGTATTTCTCCGGGAGAGTGTGTTGTGTATCAGTTGATCAAGAGTATCAAGGTGTATATAAAATGGATATGAAGACCTCATATAGCTGAGTATATTCTCTCAAAATAGGGTTCTAATGTGCCAAAAGGGGTATTAAGGATATTTATTGATTGTTGCAAGTTCATATGGTTATGTGAGTTGTGAGTAATTTGATGAAAAAGGAAAAGATCATCGAAGAATTAATTCAGTCTCTCAGACATTTTATTTGACCTTTCTTCATGACATATGTTCAAGGTATGAACTCTCATTTTTGCATAGGTAGCTAGAGGATGTTGGTATGTTGACAAAGGGGAGTCATTAGATGGTGTTTCATGTGTTGAGTTTGGTCCTAGTACGCAATGAGAAGTTTGGAATTTTTGGTTTGAAAGGATGCTTTAGGGATAATGGTCCTAAATTATGTTAAGATATTATTGAGGGAAGAGTTTTTATTTAACATGGTACATACCTATAATATTGTCTACAGTAGGTATGAATCCAAATTTGGATAATATACTCTCGGGGGAGATCTTTGCATGATCATGTTAGGTCTATGGTTCCCATTTGTTGTTGTTAAAGATAAGAAAACAGAGTTTAGTCAAATTGGGATCTTGTAAGCAAGTAAGTTTTTAATGTACATTGTTTCCATTATGTCTTATCATTGTATTTTCACGTTGATTTGTCATGATTTGTTTTCATATATGTTAAAGTGGGAGAGTAGGCTCAAAAAATGGAAATGGGAGTCTCGTAAGTGTTTGGTCTTACGATTTCCATCAATTTTTCTAAAAATGGTTGCCATCAATGAAAAAAGGGGAGCTTGTTGGCCATTGTGTCTATAGTGTTGTCATTGATGTTGAATTTCATTGTGAAAAGGAATTCATCGTCTTATTGGTGTTTCCATGAGGTGTCAATCAAGATCAAGCATGAAGGTTTATTCTTTAGCGTCCAATCATGTTGTCTTGTGATGATGTCTTGTATCATGTACTAGTATACATGGTCATAGAATGATTAATCCAAAAGTGATATAAGGATGGTATGAGGTTAAACATGGTTATTATGATGTGGAAAAGGTTTCCAAGTGTTTGTAAGGTGTCATCATGGTCAATTCATGAATTTTCGGTCATTTTATGCCTATTCATAGACCTAGTGCATGATGCATGAGTTAATAACACTAGAAATGGTGTAGGAAGACTTGGCAAAGCGTGTGGAGTGTATTTTGGTTTCACATCATATTTTGAAGGAGTATCGGGTCATATCTCAGCTTTTTAGTGCATGTTTAAGGTCCTTGAGTAGTAAGATAGTGATGTACAAGATTTACACAACAAAAATAATCTTTGTATATTATATTTCACATGCATGTAGGTATATATAAAAATATATAGGCAAACTATAACCTATAAATATGGATTCAACAACCCATTATTCTCTCCTAGAATTGTGTAGATGTTAGACACTGTAAAAACCCACAATAACCAAAACATATATATGAGTTCATTGTAAACAACCCATATAACAAACAATACTACAAGCATGTAACATAATAATAATTCACACATATAAAAATATGTGAGCACTAACATATAGTTTCCTAATATTCCTCCCTTAATGTGAACATGGGATAAAAACGATTCCACTTCCTTCGAAGCTTTCGTCCCCGTGCATGCTCATGATCTTGGCTCATCGATGGTTTTGAAAAGGCTGACCAAAAACCTTGAAATGAACCCCTGTTTATTATAGAACCACTATTCGACAAAAATGGACCCCTATCCACCAAAAAGGAACCCCTATTCTAGGTATGAGCCCCTATTCATCCTCTTCAAGAAACATGATGCTAATTTTTCCTTTGTGCTTTCATCTTTCCACAATATCTTCACATCAGGGAATTAACATAGGAAAAACTGCTCACTTTATTACAACAAGAACACACTGAAAAATGAAAAAATAGGTACACCAAACAGAAAAACACGATGAAAAAAATGCCATAACCTCATTTTGCGGCCATGTCTCTTACGGATGGCGAGAGGACGTTTCTTGTACTCCATCCTCTTATGCCTCCATCCTCCAATGTCATGCTACTAGCTCAACTTGATTTGGATATGAAGCTCAACAGTTTTCACATTAGGTTTATTTGTATAAATTCCTCCCGCAATGTGAAATATTTTATTTCCGAATGTTGGGAACACCGAAAATGCATCCATGAGGAAATTTTTTTATTTTATTTTATGTACTTTTTACAATGACACGAATTTTGATGACAACTCACAAATTTGACAATGAATATTTTGAATCGAACAAGAAGATTGACTAAAAAATTAAAAAAAACAATGAAACGAGATTACTTTTTAAATGAAAATGACTATTAAAAAATCCTAAAATGACCTATATGGAATTCGTTTTTACAACACTTAACTCTAAATGAAACTAACACAAAATAATTTAAATAACACAACCTAGATGGTATACAATGATTTTATTGAATTTTCAATACATGACTTTTGAATATTATCACAAAATTATATAATTAAAATCTAAATAAGACTCACACTCATTAATACAAGTAAACACTAAAGAATATTATGAAATCCATTTTACAATGACATTGAAGTCTTATTGAAAATTGGATTAAACTAAAGACATTGACTGGGGCTCGCTAATAACATAATTTGAATTTGACTTAAGATGGAATGACTATTAACCTAATCCACATTAACAATAAATAAAAACTTGAACCTTTATTTGCCTGCAAGCTTGGAGTGGACAAGTGGTGAGTTTGGAAGACACCTTGTAGCCACCACCAAATTTTATTCAAAGACTGTTTGATTTCCTTAATATTTTGTTGTGTCATATTTCCCAAGAAAATTCAAAACTTATTTGTTGAGAAGCTTCAAAATATCCATGCAATTTTCACATATTATTTCACTACTTTTTGCAGTGAAATAAGGTCGGGTATAAATCTAGGCCATCTAGCTAGTCATTCATGATTCAACATCTATATTAGTATTACATTAATCTTGTTCACATAAAGCTTCTCCCATGAATGAAGCTTCATCATCTAAAATCCAAATGAATTGAGCGGAGGGAATGGCGTTAAAAATGATGGAATTTTGTAACAACGGTCTTAACTACGGCTAAAATTCTACTACATAAAATGTCTTCACAATAGAAAGCCACCATTCACATGGCAATGGAGAAGTACAATTGCCCCTAACAAATCATTAGAAATCCATAATCGCTTTGGTACCAAATGATAGGTACAAGATTTGCACAACAAAAATAATCTTTGTATATTATATTTTGCATGCTTGTAGGTATATATACAAATATATAGGCAAACTATAGCCTATAAATATGGAGTCAACAACCCATGATTCTCTCCTAGAATTGTGTGGATGTTAGACCCGTAGAAAAACCACAATAACCAAAACATATATATGAGTTTGTTGTAAACAACCCATATAACAAACAATACTACAACCATTCAACGTAATAATAATTCACACATATAAAAATATGTGAGCACTAACATATAGTTTCCTAGCATATAGTGAATACTAGTCAAGAAAACATAGGTAAGTCTTAGTGGTTGGAGAGATTCAGACATATTTGAGCATGAATGAGAGTTAACATGCATAGAGGAGGGCATCATGATACTTCAGGCTGAATTTCAGTCAATATGTTGAAGGAAGAGCAAGAAAATGAGTTTTTCACAAAAGTGGGTTCCAAAGAAGGCAAAATCTAGCCCGATAGGTAACTTCATATGCTCGTCCACTCACACAAAATTTGTGTGGGACATTGTGTATTTTAATTATGATTTTTCATTTATCTAAGAGTGTTTAAAAAAATAATGAGTTGATTTGATCGTCATACTTTTATGAACAATCATTTAGAAGTTAAGTTTCTTTTAAACCCTAGTAAAACCCTCATAGCAGAGCGATATGGAATATATGCATGGAATGGTCTCCAAATGAATTTGGAAAGCTAAAGTGATGATTTTGATTGTATATAATTTGTATGGGATCATTTTGGTGGTGATTTCATGTTCCAGCTATTTAAGGCAGATGGAGAAAACCCTAGTTTTATGGAGATTTACAATTCCATGGCTGAGATAGAAGCTTCACAATGAAAAGTGAATTGTTCCATAATAATTGGGAGATGTGATACATGGAAATGAAAAACTTTAGGTATCTTTAGTGGAGAAAATGGAAGTTATAGGTCCTTAAAGTAGCCCTATCGATTTTGGCCTAAAGGGCTAAAATCTAGTCATGGAGGTTTGAGTTAAGTTGAGTCATTTTGCATGTTCTAGTAGCATTTTATGAGCATTGATAGTGTGTAAAAACCTGACATGATGTGTTAGAGCCTCTAGTTTTATCATCTGATGAAATTTCATGGTTTGTCTCTAATAGGCCAAATTGTCGTATTAGGTCTCTCAAGAAGCCTTGTAGTTCAAATGTGTAAGTGTGATTCTATCCAAAGGACATATGCATGTAAGTACTTAAAGTGGTGTGTAAGGTATTCCTTGATGTGTTCCATGCTTTGGTTGAACTTGGAAGTGGCCCTAGAAGTGTTTTTTGTTAGATCCCTCAAGATTGGTTTTTGAGTCCATATTGGCGCTTTGACCTATTTTGTAACATTCCCATTTTAAGACTTTAGAATCAAGAGATTTTTTTAATAATGTTCACTGTTCTAAATAAAGAAATATTTAGAACAAACATTCCATGCCAATCAAATTCAATGGATAAACATATGCAACTATAATGACTCGGTGATTCACCAATCTATTCATTCCATAACTCGGTAAGCTACCGATCTATTTATGTTATCTTATGTATTGAATACATATTGTATAATTTTTCATCCTACCCTACACCGGGTACTGAGTGATCTATTTAAAGAACATATCTAAATATTTTTACCAATATTCATTTGATATTGTGTTGTTTTAAACTTGGTGACATAGGACAATGTAACCAACAGCTTTCCTTACTTGGCCAAAGATTTATAACATACTTGTGTATGTCACTATTCCTAGATGGCATACTCATCATTTTGGAATATGTCCTATTATCATGATTTTTATTTACTTGACTACCGTCAGTCCACTTGTTCTAGGTTTTACCTAGCCCTAGATAGAAACATAACCTATTATAGGAAGACACTCACAAAGGCTTAGGGTAGATGGGCATACTCGTTTGACCTAAGTCATCCAAATGTGCAAACGTACCTTGAGCCTTTGGAAGCTAATTCCTATCCTAAATATGCTCCTATCCAGACCTAGAGAGAAACTAGGTTCAAGTCCGAGTTCCAGATGTGTGTAGATCTAGATGATCAATGTGGAAGGGTGATGCCACATGTCAACTACAACGTTGTATTCTCGAGAAGACCCAAGCCTTCTCAAAAGTATAGCCCTACAGTTGGCATGTGCCAACATCCTACAAAAATTGCCTCATCGAGATGTACATACCCCCAAGGAGATTGTTAATACATTGTTAGTTTGGATTATAACCTGATTACAGCAACCCTGCCAAACCCTAATCCAATGCTCAATAAGTTCTTTCCTAAATTTGCCTCATTTAGCCCATTAAGAACTTCGTTATTTTCATGGTCACTTTTAATATTTGATCACATAGTTAAACTGTCAATTAACCGTAATTGTACAATGTTATAATATGTCTTATTTAAAAAGTACAATAACTTTTAGAAAATTTCAACGCTTAGAACATATATCCAATATAAAGTAGACTTCATACAAAATGAAGTCTAATAATTTGTAATCACATTAACATACCTTTTTGGTTTATATTCAATTAAGAAAGATAAAGAGTCTTTATCTACATGTTAAGTGTTAGGGTATATCCTACCTAGTATCCACATTTCTTAATGTATGTTCAACACACATTACATTACCATATAATATAGTTTAGATAAGAACATCATATTCTGCAACTTAACAAGTGCATCATAAGTAGGGAAATTGAACTAAATCCCTTTATCCAACTTATCAAGGATAACCAATTAAGCATATGAATAATATGAAGAATATCAACAAGATAGAAATCCATCTTTTTCATACAAGCACAAGATAATTTACACAACCAATACAAGTAAATTCTCAGCTTTCAATTCATCTTTATAACTTATACATTTACAAGTATTATGCATTTTAGGCATACTGCATAACAACCGTCTTCATTATAAAAGAATACTACTTTTCTTTTTCATTACAATCTCAAGAACGAATCAGAATTCTTCACAAGAATCAAACTTAAATAATCATATACATTATATGAGTTTTTCCTTCTTTTATCACTTACAAAGTCCATCTGCAAAAATTTCTAGCACGGGTCAATTCAATGAATTGAGCATGATAAACACTAAGCATTAAAATGAAGTGCATTCCACTAATTGTTCCATTAAAACAACTCTGCTTTAATGAAACAATTATTACATCATGAATATCAATATAAGTAATAGCAAATGGAAAAGAAGTACATTTAACCAATTCGAATTCACTTCCAAGAGAAGAACAAAATATAATCCACAACATCTGCCCTTCAGAATTAAATTTTAATTGATCCTATCAATTATCCTTAAGCAACAACAGATCATAACATCTCATTGTTCCCAATTCTATCATAATAGAATACAACATTTATCTTTGCTTTAAGCCAAAGGAAGGGTTTACAGACATGGTTCTCATTAGGATGATTCATCTAACTCATACGCAAAAGAAGAAGAAGAACCATTACAAACTATGCCCAAACACAAAACATCTCGAAAAATAGAAACAAATTCATAACATGAATTAATTGTTTCATTTACAGGACAACTACCTTAAAATTCAACATTTAAGATATTCATCAGAACAGAATCCCCTTTCAATCCCTGAAGGAATATAAAATCAAACAGTCTACCAACAAGTTTACATTTTCTGTTCAACAAAACCGAAACATCTAACCTCTTCCTACATCACTTCAACGAATGATATGACAAGGAAGACCAAACAAACATAACCAAATCTCCAATTCATAAGAGAATCAAAAATAGAAGGGCTCAATCCATGAACTTATCCCAACAACATAGAAAAGGAATCTTATCAAAATTTGATTCAAACCTTAAATCATTCACTACACTTAACAACAAATTCCCTTTTCTAATCCAAACCATAAGCTCATACACTAGTTCCTAGAAGAGAGAGAAAAAGCAACTCAAGGTAAGAATAAAACCTACTGCAAGTCTCCCTTACAATCTTTACCTTGATAAAGCATGAGTCAACCCAAGACACGGTTTCCTCAAACAAGAGGCAAAAAAATTATTCCACATTAAATGCCAGTGCCTTCTCAGAAAAGACGAAATAGATCAACAAGAGGAGTTCCAATTCCATTATCTTAAGAAAACGTTTCCAGTTAAATCTCCAAAAGATATTTAAACAACTCGATTAAACTACTCTCCTAGATTTCCTTTGAGTAAGTAGTTCGAATTAATAGAGTTATGAGCTTTAAACTTTTTAAGAAATTAAAAACCGACTCAAATACCAAAACCAAATCGAACATGTCGATAATACTACCAGTTCAGAACTCAAAAGTACAAAATCCGAGCACAATGTCGAACACAAGATTTTCACAAAGGTTCAGGACTACTCAAGTAAATATTCACAGAGTTCGGGAGACAAAAAGTTCCCATTCTAGTTAATATCTTATCAAAGAAAACTCAAAAATACTAGAACAAAACCGACACATCATTCCAGCTACAAATTCCAAACACAAAGTACCAAATTACATGTACAGTGTCGAATCACAAGGTCTCAAACATGAGCTCATATATGCACAAGTATCTTAATACGAGGTAGTATATAATACAAATACCTATTAATAGTTTAGAATAGTAGAGGGCTTCCATTATCTATTTACATCTTATCAAAATCCCTATTTCCAACTCCAACGATACACAAGTTTCTCACCAAAGTTTGAAACCATAAAAGTAATAAAATACGAGTGTTGTATATGATATGAACTCCCATTAACAGTCCCAAATAATACAGGAATAAACATGAGTACAGAGTTACATACGGACTTCAAACAACAGTCCAGATTATCATAAGAAAATAAAACACAAGCATCGAGCTATATACGGACTTCAGTAACAGTCCAGGATTATCCAAAACATGGTCCCAGGGTAACAAGAACCTCCATCACCAATTTTCATCAAACACAAAACCAAAAAAAGATCCAAACCAAATACGAGCTCGATTACAAGCTCAAGCAAAACACGAGCTCAATACAAGCTCAAGATCAAACAAAACACAAACTCCAACAAGATCAGACAGAACTCAAGGTTCCCACAAACACATAACCATATTTAAATAGCAACGAAGGTCATTTAAAATAGAACACTTCAATTACTAGTTCTAGAATGACAAGCAAAGTTACAGAAATACGTTTTACATGCATTCTTTTTTTTTAAATAACTAACACAAGGTAATTTTCCAAACTTAATGTTATTTTGCTAAGGATTTCATATCCAAATTTCCAAATATTTATAAAACCCAACAAGAAAATAACCAAATAAAACATGCAATCCAAGAATCTCAAAAGAGCAGACTTGTTTTAATGAAACATTTAGAAGAAACCAAGAGATCTTAAATATTAGAGCCTATCATGCCTAATAACGCTTCTGCCAAATCGAAGGAGACTTCCAAACGAGCTTCCAACTCCTTTTCTTCTCCACGAAAGATCAACAAACAAACAAATTTCCTCATAATGCCTCATATACCTTCCCATGATCGAAAATAGACCAAGTGAGTTAAAAATAGCAAAGAAGTGCAAGACGAATCTGTTGTTCGAAGAACCGGTTGCTCCATACTGAGAGCAAATGGGAAAGCATTCAAAAACCAACAACCTTCCACAAACCCCTCTTCCAAGTTTCCTAGACGGTTTGTGAACAAAACCGAGACCAATAAATTACATTAATTCCAATTTTCCCGCTTATCTTTCCTTGCCGCTGCCTCCCAAGTCTGGAGAATGTCAATTCACATTTAACATGCAATTCCATCTTTAGTGAAACTTCCACATAAGCCTCCGCCAAGTCAACTAGCCCCTGCCAAAACTGGCAGTACTTTATGCCTTAAAACCTTATCAACAACTTAAATGCCATTGGAACCATCACCTTTGATGCATGCGACCCATTAGGTTCCCATTTAAATAGCTTAGGATAGATCCTTTAGAACTTAGGTTAGTTTAGAATTAATCACCTTAGGCCTTACACACTACCTTAGGTAGTTTCCACATAGGTTAGATTAATTCACAACATAATAGTTTTAGGCATTAGGTTAGATCATCACATAATCTTATAGCATTAGGTTTTAGGTTAAATTAAATAGCCTAGTAACCTTTGCATACTCCCTTAGCACAAAGATTAGGTTAGAAATAAAATAAATTAAGTAACATAGCTAGGTAGTATATATATATATATTCTTACCCAGCTTAGGATTCCATAGAATAATATTGTAGTTTTAGGATTTCATATCCTTCCAATGTCATGTATTTCATTTACGTCGGCAATGTCCTACCATGATCGATCTCCAAAGACCCAAGCACAACATACGACTGAATGGAAACATGTTCACACAAAATCGAGAACTTGTAACAACAAAGTTCAGTTCGATATGTCTCTCAATTTTATTGAATGTCAATTAACCCTTCATTCAACTGAGCAGATTTAAACCATTCCTTGGATCACTGAAATTGATCCAAGGAGGAGCAAAATAAGGAGATAAGTTTGCAACTCTTAAACCAGATTGCTATTCACCTACAAGAAGTGAAAAATGGGTTCAAGGAAGCCATTCCATTTCATTTAGTGATCTTAAGAACAAAAAAGGTTTATCCATATCAAGCATGATCTCCAACAACAAAAAGAACACATCTTTAGAAGAAGATCACATGTCAACACTTGAAATGCAGAAGAGGGATATAACAATTGTCGAGGGTGTTACATATTTCAAAGACTGGATCGGTTAGAAGGCTTGTGCTATGATTCAAAGGATAAAATGAGTTTTTCAAGAAATTATGCTCAGATTAATTTCCAATAGTAAAATAATTTATCCATGATAAAGAGTTTTGATAGGAGAAGTTATTTGTTTTCTGGGACTGAATTTTGGGTGCTTCAAGACCTAGTTGTGCATGTTTGCTTCTTGGTGTGCTTCATGGTGGAGATAGAAGTTGTAGAGATTCTTGTGATTTTTTATTATGTTAATAACTTTTCCTTTAATTTTTTGGATATGTTGGAGTCTTTACAAATCTTATATGTTCCCTTAAAGACCAGTTGCATTCATTAAAGATGGAGAGTGTATTTTGAGCTTGTTTGAGATGTCTTGAGCTTATTGGTGTTGTATTGACCCTTGCTGACCTACATGGGTATTTTGATATGTTTTATATAATGTTATTGATGTATTTTATTGTTGGTATGACTGATCTATATGGTCATGGCCGACCTAGAGATGTTTTATAGTTAAGTCATGTAGATAAAGCATGTTATATTAGCTCATTATGACTAGTTGAGATAATGGGGATATGAGAGAACTATAAGAGAGAGAAGAAGAGTGAATAAGGGTTAAGGACAAATCTTATAATACAAATGAATAGCTGAGAAAGATTGAGGAGCCATTATACCTAATTTTCAAATGAGAGGGCATATTTGAGTGAGTTGGAGAAGAACATTTTTTGTGAGGGTTTGAAGAGTATAGAGCTGAATTTTTTTCACCATCAGTTGTTGTAGCAACATATAATATGTGATCAACCATTTCAGGTGGCTAGATGGGTGTTTAGTCATCTAGGGGTTTGTAGCCTCCTTGTAGGATTGGTGTCCTACTAAACTAGGGGTTGGTGCTCCTTGTGGGGTTGGTGCCTCACTAAAGAAATCTTTCTTGATGTGTAATATTCTTGCAAGTTATTTGGTATGAATATTATTAGCGAGAGGTTTTATTTGGTTTTATTTCCATTAAGGGTTTCCCACTTACATATGGTGTTCATGTGTTCTCTATTTTGTTTCATGTTCTTATGATTAGATGTTGCACACCTAATAAGCTCACAATTGGTTATGCATGTTGAATGGTTAATTTTAATGTTAAATATATGTTATGGTAAATGAAGTGAATTATTTTAAAGACTTATTCACCATCCTCTCGGTCTTTGTGCTTATAAAAAAATAAGGAGTTTTCAAATTCTTCGCACACTCCTTTATTTCCATTGCAATTAAAGAGGGTTAAAGAGAGGAAAATGACATTTTACCTCCAATCATAATTTCCATTTACTATTTGGTTAGAGGTATAAGAGAGGCTATTTAGATAACTTACAAAATTATTTCAAACATCAGTTTAGTCAAACCCTACAAGGGTGTCTCAAAAATTAAAATTGGTCAATAGGACTTAGTCGCACTATTATCAAAACTAGTAAAAATGAAATGGCCTCTAAAAAAGGTCATTGAGTCACCGAATAAGGATAATGTAACTTATAAACCATTCATTTATATGATGAGAATGCAAAATAATGGATGAAATTACAAACCAATAAGTAACAATCCTTTTAGAGGTACATTTTTGTCGAAATAAGGGATAAAATATGCGGAACAATCCCACACAGAATCGCAATAGTAGAAACTAATATGCAAAATAATATCACAGATCTGAAATAAAATTACATAAAATAAAAGAACACAACGTAGAGATAATATTTAATGTGGTTCAACCAATTTGGGGTACGTCAACCAAGAATCAATTTCTCATATTTTACTACAGTCACCTCTTTCTCTCGATACTGATACCCAAATCTGTTTGTATCTCGTGCTCAACAATCTCTCTTTAATTCACACTTGAATTCACACATCTGCAATGATTACATCTACCCTACAATATGCACAAAAACACATCAATAGGTGACTTCCTAAGCAATTTTACAATATCATGAGTACTAAAACCATGGGCCAAAATTGTCCCATAAACCTATGGGTCAAAATACCGACCGTTGATTTGGACAAAGTTATGCTGAATTATTAGAGGTGCATAAGGATTGGGTGCACAAAGAAGGGGCATGTAGGTATGTGTTGAAGTTTAGGAAAATAAGGGTGTCTTTGAGAGAAAGTAAGAGTTCGGACTTAGCCATTTTACATGCATATGCTAAGAATGGATTGAGTGCGTAGCACACATGGGATAAGGATGAGAAGACTCAAAGGATGCAAAAAGCTATTTTGGGAACAAGAGGAAGATAAAGTGTCATGTAGAGTTTGAGATAATAATATGATTAGATCTAAATTTAATTATATGTAATCTATTATTAGGTGAAGCTTGCATGCTTCCTTATTTGTTTTTGTAGCGATGCATGGTTATTTTTAGTATGCAGCCTATTTTGAGAATGCATGGGCAATGAAGGGAAAGAACCCACCCCCTTTATATATGTATTAATTTACATTATTTTGGCATCGTGATCATCATTGTATGTGTTAGAGTTACGTTGGTTTATGAGTGCGCATAGCTTATGATAGTGTCATTTGTATGTATTCAGCTACTATGTTTTGATGGGTTAATATAATGGATTGTTATGGTTGGATATTGATTGTTGATGTCTCGGTTACTGGTTATTGTATGGTAAATCTGATCTTGACCCTAGTTTGATTCATTATGCATTATGGTTGTGGTCTAGTTCTTGATATGATTTTCCTTGGAATACTTGTTTGATCATGCTAACACCTTGACAAAGCTGGTATAAAAAGAGGGACTTGGTACCTTTTCGCACTTTGGGTGAGCACGTAGATCTGTCATCGAGTGATGTGCTAACACTTCTAGAGTTTGAGTAAGAAAAATAGACTACATTTTGGTTTTGTTGTCGGGACCTCTTTTCAAGTTATTGCAAGGATGTTACATGATGAAGACGTATCAGTTGACTTTGGATAGCATTGAGAGTTGGGTTTTGGACTTAGAAGACCAATTTTCTCACAGATATAATACTAGACCTAATTTCAATGCTCATGTGTGGGTTGAATAACATATATATCATGAACTCTATGAGACGTTATTTTTCTATTTTCCTATAGATTTGTACAAGTGGTTGGTAGCATATGCATCAAAGTGGAATTGGAGGTATAAAATGATTGTTTGGACACAAGAAGATTACCAGACCTGTATAATGTTGATGTGACTTGGACACATACTTGTAGATCATTAGTGGAGTGGTTTTTTGTATAGTTTCACATTGTATTATGTTGATTATACTTATTCATGTCCTGAGCTTCTTTGAGTTTCAGTTCTTGCACGAACCTAGAGGATATTATTTGTGCATTATCCCTTTAGCAATTAAGATCTTTTTGGTGACTCTAGATTTAGAAGAATGACCTATGGCTAGCTAAACCCCACCGCACATGGGGGTAGGAGTATGTGTGGTGAAATATGGTGGACCTTATGGCAGAAAGGAAAAGAGAAGAAAGATGGCTTAAGTATAATGAGGCATGGGAGAGGGAATTGGTGAAGAAGCATGATATTGAGGAGTCTATGGAGTTATGGAGGATGATGTCTCGTGAAGGATTTGAGGATTGCGTGGAAGACGTGGAGTCATAGAATCATGATCTCCCCCACTTAGGACAACACAATAGAGAATCCTCCGATTTTTATGAGAACGTGTTTGATGAAGAAATATTAAGGAACACGGGTGTGCATCTGATCCCACTTGGAAACCCAGCCCTTGTGCTTGGTGTTCTAGTTCCTAAGATAGTTATCAAGAAAAAAGCTAGTGTTTGGCGATAGGTGGATTTCATTTTCCATTGAGTACAGAAGTTCATTAGACAACAAATTCAACTGTAGCTTCACAAACATATTCTTTGTTTGGTGGTCCAATTGGTGATATATTTTATGGCTCATCATTAGGAAAGAGCGTGAGCGTGTAGAATATTTGTAATACATCTGGAAGTGGCACAACTTCGTAGACTGCGGGAGTTCAATTTAGTACAACAGTTGGAACATAGAGTATCTCATCCTTTAGTTTGGTGCCTGCTTCTGTGAAGTGGATCAAGAGGATCAGGAGGTTTGGGATCTAGTGGATCTCAATGTTCTCGAGGTGGAGGTAATATTGGAAGTAATACGGGTTTTGGTTCTAGTGGGCATGGTTTGCACCAACCATATCAATTTTATTACAACATGTCTCTTTTCCTACCAAAGTACATAGGCATCAAGGATGCATTGGAGCATGTACAAGTGTGTGAGATATTATGGCATGCTAAGGGAATCATGGCTTCGAGTGCAAGAGAAGTCATTTTGCTACTACTTTGCAAGGGCACGCGCATAGTTGGTATATGAAGTATGATCCAAACCATATGATCCAAACCAGACTTATGTAGATTACAACACATTGCATGATGCTTTCTTAGCTGAGTTTCATATACCTAAGTTTGAATAGAAAAGCATCAATGCGTTGAAGGAGATTAAACATGGCATGGCTGAGAGTGTAAGGGAGTATGATGCATGCTTTAAAACTTTTCTATCAAAGTTATCTTATGATATTCACCCTAGCCAACATACACAATGGTTTGTTAGTGGTTTGATCACACCTTTCAAAAGGGTTATCTCTCATAAGATGTTTACAGATCCATGTGAGGATTTGGAGGAAAATCTATGCACCGAGAAAATTGGGAGCATAAACACTAGATTTAGCCCATTTTTTGAGGCACAAATTACATCTATGGTGAAACAATTGGAGACAATTTCATCCAATTCAGTACATGAGACACGAAGTGGAATATGGTGTACAGATTGTGAGGTTAAAGGACATACTAAGGATAACTACCATCATAAATCAAAGAGTGCGCAACATGTTGTTGGATTGTGAGATCTATCACTTGGATCATGATTCGAGTATGTGCCCATTGTTACAATGCATGATTTGAAATAACATATCCTATTACTCAGTAATATGTGTAAGTCTCACACTTATGATATGAGAATTGTAGATTTATTTATCGATTCATGAAGCTATTGAAATTGGCATGCATCAGACTAGCGTCATAAATAATTCAAAAGAGTAGGAAGGACAACATTATAAAAGACACTTTGATGGAGGTGGTAGAGGTAGAGGTTACCGTGGAGGATATAGAGGCCATGGTCATGGTGGTGGAAGAGGTGATTTCCCATGAGGAACTTGTTTTACATGTGGATCCCTTGATCATTATAGGTGTGAATGCCCTCAGAACGTAGTCTGCTCATGTTGCGTGAAGTAAAATAATTTTTAGGAATGTCTTGAGTTATATGAGCACATGAGTAAGAACTATAAGAATAATGATAAGGGTGTGGGGATGATTAAAGTAAAACATGCCCTAGAAGACTAATGGATGCCTAAGATTGTGCATGATCCTGGGATGCTTCCTATGTTAGTGAATACATGTGTTGAGGCTACGTATACTCATGAGATCCCGAAGAAGAAATGCATTATTAAGAAATAATATGTGATAAATACGAAATACCGAGATTGTGGCCATCGAATTAAATTTATTAAGAGACTATAGAGGTTATTAGAAACTTGCGGGGGTGAGATACAGCTTGAAAGAGAAGTCACAAAAGATGGAGTAGGAAAAGAAGGTTGAAAGCCCATAGAAATATGTTGATGATTTGAAATAGGTTTGTAAGATGTGTCGCTAGGAAAATATCATTCCTTTGTTAGGGGAATGGTTGAGGGAGAATATATCACGCGTTGGATCTGAGCGCGAGAGACAAATATTTCATGTGAATTTACTACCTCACAGTATTGAGTATGATAAAGAGATCACTTTGAATGTAGTTGTTGATGGTTGGTTGTTGAATAACATACTTGATTGATACATGTGCACAAGTAAATGTACTCACTTTGGATGCATGGAATCGATGGGAAGGCCACTATTACAACCCTCTTTAAATGTGTTGTAAATGGTAAATAGGACTAGAGCCACTCCCATTGGAGTATTGAAGGATGCCATTATTACTATACAAGTGGCCAAGTTTATCTGGGGACTTTGAGGTCTTGGCGCTTGCAGAAGTAGATAGTTTTCCATCATTGCTTTGGCGCCCTTGGTGTTACATGAATAATGTTGATATGCCCTTTAATAAAGGTTATATAAGTTTAATAAAGAGGAACATGTAATTATTCCTTTGATGAGATGGAAATGTTTCACCGTATGTAGAACCTTTGAGTGAAGAGGATCTCGAACAGGTATATGTGCGTACGGTAAGAGATTCCAAGTGATTTACTCGTCAAAGGAAGGTATTATTCAGTGGGATGATACTCATTCTATGAGTGATACAACCAGTATTTCTTGTGATAATTGGGTGCATGGAATGTATGAAATGGTCAGATGAGAGATCAAGAGTACAATTACTCCCATGATCAGTCGCACATGGTTAGGAACTTGGCTCATAAAAAGGTACCTAAATATATTGGTGATAGAAATCTTGACGTATTTCGTGTGAGATGAAATCCCAAAGGAAGGATGAGGGTGAAAGAAGAAATATACTATTACAACCCTCTTTAAATGTGTTGTAAATGGTGAATAGGACTAGAGCCACTCCCATCTCGATGCGTGGAATCGGATGGGAAGGCCACTATTACAACCTCTTTAAATGTGTTGTAAATGGTGAATAGGACTAGATCCACTCCCATTGGAGTATTGAAGGATGCCATTATGACAATACAAGGGGCCAAGTTTACTTGGGACTTTGAGGTCTTGCGCCATGCGAAGTAGATAGTTTTCCATCATTGCTTTGCACCCTTGGTGTTACATGAATAATGTTGATATGCCCTTTAATAAAGGTTATATAAGTTTAATAAAGAGGAACATGTAATTATTCCTTTGTGATGATGGAAATGTTTCACCGTATGTAGAACCTTTGAGTGAAGAGGATCCGAACAGGGGTATATGTACGTACGGAAGAGATTCTCAAGTGATTTACTCGTCAAAGGAAGGTATTATTCAATGGGATGATGCTCATTCTATGAGTGATACAACCAATATTTCTTGTGATAATTGGGTGCATGGAACGTATGAAATGGTCGGATGAGAGATCAAGAGTACAAGCATTACTCCCATGATCGAGTCGCACATGGTTAGGAACTTGGCTCATAAAAAGGTACCTAAATATATTGGTGATAGAAATCTTGACATATTTACGTGTGAGATGGAATCCCAGTGGAAGGATGAGGGTGATAGAAGAAATATACTGATTTATACCTTGCATGGGACAATAGTGTGTTGGTGGACTACACACAAAGATAACCTTTTGGAGTGGCGAGAGGTGAGAATCGCCTTCTCTACTAGGTTTCAAGGAACAATGTACCTTCATAAATATGTGAATTCCATGGGAAGGATTCTACTTCACACCATGTTTAGAAGTGTGAGAGACTCTGGATGGAGGGTAGGATACCTTATTTCCATCACTCGGTACATAAGTTCTACACCACCCTAAGTGGTTACACGCATGCATGGCATGCTCATGCGATTAAACAAGAGAAACAATTAATTGGTAGGAGATGACCTTATGTATGATTAAGACCTTTGACTATTTTTCTACTAAACCTTAGGTGAATGAAGCATTACAGATTATAAAGTGCCTTATGATGGGGGATAGTGAAAAATTTGAGGAACTCCTATTAGATATATTTGGAGAGTTATATTTGGAGGCATGCCTTGAAGAAGAAGAGACACATGAGGAGAAACTTGGGCATGCTTGCCTAGAAAAATAAAAGGGTAAGATGGTTTATATGATTGATGATGAAGAAATGGAGAATTTGGATGTTGATCACACTATAGGTACATGCGAGGTCTTAGATAGAGTGGATGAAAATTCATGCACTTATCATGAGCCTATGAAAACGAATAAGGTCAACATTGGGACAAATAGAAAACCAAAGGAAGCCCGTATTGGTGACTATTGGTCTGAACAAGAGTTGGCAAAGATTATTGAGATATTGCGCGACTTCCAGGAATTATTTCCATGAGGCTATCATGAGTTGAAGGGATTGCATCACTCTTTGGGAGAGATGAGGATCAAGTTAAAGGAAGGTGTGTGCCCGATTAGGAAGAGGCCTTACAGGATGAATCCTAATATGTGCATCAAGGTAAAGGAAGAAATTGATAAGATGTTGAAATCTGGAATCATTGAGCCCATTGAGGAGTCAAAGTGGGTTAGCCCTATGGTGATAAGAATAAAGAAAGATGGTAGGATAAGGATTTGTGTGGACTACAAAGAGTTGAATGTTGCATGTGTTATAGATCCTTTTCCCACACCTTTTACTGAGGAGATCTTGGAGGGCGTTGCAGGGCATGAGATTTACTCTTTCACTTATGGATTCTCTGGTTATCATCAAGTGTAGATTGCTAAAGAAGATCAAGAAAAGACAACTTTCACCACTGAATGGGGAATTTTTACATATATAGTTATACCCTTTGGGTTGAAGAATGTGCACAGTATTTTTTGTGCATTGTTGTACAATCATTTGAGGACTTTATACACAAGTTTTTATAGGTTTACTTGGATGATTGGACTGTGTATGGGCTAGTAAAAGATCACTGTAACAACTTGAGACTTATTCTTGAAAGGTGCGGGCGCTTAAACATTCTTTGAATATTAATAAGTGTATCTTTGTGACACCCTTTGGAACTTTGTTGGGACACATTATATGCAAAGAAGGTTTGTTGGTAGATCCTACTAAAGTTGCAATTATCTTGGGTTTGGAGGAGCCTACCAATCAGAGTGAGGTGTGCGGGTTTTTAGGGCACACAGGTTATTACAAGATTTTCATCAAGGGTTATGCTAAGATTTTTGTTCCCTTGGAAGAATTGTTGAAAAGTAAAGGAAATTTCCATTGGGATGAGGTACAACAACTAGCGTTTGAGACATTGAAGGAAAGACTTACTTCTACACCCATTCTGCAATTTCCTTCTTGGGAAAAACCATTTCATGTACATGTTGATGCCTCTGGAATGGCCATTAGCGCATTGTTAGCACAACATGGTTATGGAATTATTGATCATCCTATATGTTTTGCAGCATGAAGTTGACCCAGAGTTGAGCGTAACTATACAACTATAGAATGTGAAGCATTTTCCATGATTTACATGCTCCACAAGTTTATATAATACTTTTGGAAACTCCCTTTATATTTTATATATATCACATGACACTTAAGTACTTGGTAAGTAATCTCATTTTGCAAGGGTGTATATGTCAGTGGATTCTCTTGTTTCAAGATTTTGACTTTAAAGTGGTTGTAAAAGCTGGAAAAGAACATTTCTAGACTGGATCATTTATAAAGAATTAATTAAAGTGAGGACATGTAGAGCATTGAGGAAAAAATTACATATGGATGGCTAATTAGATTGGATCGCACACCCTCGATTTAGAGGATATTGTTGTATTTTTCATCTTGGTAAGGCACCTAAAGGGATGAAGAGCTTAGAGAAGAAACAACTTGTCATATGCATCACACCTCACATGTTAATCAGTAGATATTTATACAAGTTAGGCCATGATGAAATTTTGTGCCGGTGTGTACTTGAACATGAGTGTGAAGCTATAATGGAGGAGGCTCGTGGTGGAATTATAGGAGGACATTATGCGAGAAAATGCTACTGTGCACAATATTTTTCTCGCTAGTGTAGTATTTTATTTTACCAAACATTCCAAGGCACGTTGACACATCATTAAGCCAAAACTAAGTGCTCACCCAAAGCGCACAAGGGTACCAGGTCCCTCTTTTATGGAAAATTTGTCAAGGAGTTAGCATGATGAACATACATATAAACCAGATCCATAATATCCATTCAAAAGTAAAGCATAAACAGATCTAGATCTTAACCATAGTACATAAAGAATCAGACAATAACTAATATCAGATTAACCATACAAGATCCATCCATAGTAATATCAATAACCATTATCCAACCACATAGATCCATTATATTAATCACTGTAAAACACATAAAGCATAATACATACATAATAGGGTCACCATAGGTCATGCACGCCGATAAAATAACAACATAACACTAACAAAATAGGGATCCCTAAATCGTGCAAATCAATACATATTTATATGTAGTGGGGAATTTCCCTTCATAACTCACGTATCCTCAAAATAGGCTACATGCTAAGAATAGCCATGTGCCCCTTCAAGATAAATACAAGAGCATACAAGCTTGCTAATAATAGATTATCTAATAATATCAACTGTAGATCTAATCCTATTAATAGCTCAAAACTATGCATGTCATTTGATCTTCCACTTGTCCAAAATAGCCTTGCTTTACTTCCAAGTCTTCATGTTGATGCGTGCCCTACACTCAACATCTATATTTAGCCTCATCATGCAAAATGGCTAATTCTTGATATCACACTTTCTCGGGCGTGCCCTATTTTACTATACTTCCACACACACCTCTCGAGCCTTATGTCTCAGTGCGCCCTTCCCTTTTGTGCCTTTAATATTTAGGTTGTAATTCATCAGCCCAACATTACCCAAAACTTACTTCATTACCGCCCGACAATGGGTAACCATGACTTATCTCTCCATGAATAAAGAATAAGGAACAAAAAATATTATACATAAAGTATGAAAGAATGCATGGTACTCTATCCTTTTGTAGGCATAATCAACTTTGGATACTCACTTTTAATATCTTCCTCTAACTCATTCCAATCACTGAGTGCCTTATTAGTTTTATCAAGGATGTCTACAAGTACTACTTCTATTTCATCTATAGTCATATTTTGGCCCTAATTGTGCAGTACTTCCTCTTCTCCATCAGTTTCCTTAGTTGTGTGCGTAACAATTTCTACTATCTTTGTGTCTCCACCAGCACAAATTTTCTCTTTAGGTCCCTACACACCTACACTCAGGCCATCCTCCTTAAAAAAAGGCTACTCACCACCTATCTCCTCGTCCTCTCATGCTTTCGGACTAGGTGTGGCAGCATCCTCATGTGTGCTTCTATGCAAAGACTTTTCTTCTTTACTATCCTTAACTCAAATATATTTTCACCTTTTCTTCCTTGGTATTCTTCATTGGTGTTACGTGTTATGATCTTCTTACTAGCTGTGATGGTCCAACACTAGCATTTATGCCCATATTCCTTTTACGCAACACTCTTCTCCTATGATCCAAGTTAGGGTTGTCTTCTTTCTCCAAGAAATTATGTAAACCTTCAAGTACCAAATCTTCCTACTTGAGGGTGTCTGTTCTAATGGATTCCTTGTGCCTAACATCTCCTTCCATTTTGGAGGACCTGGTAACAACAAGGCATCTCCTACAACCACCTTTCCATCATTGAACCGCAGCCTCAGGTACACATATACATGTGCAAGCTCAGTTTTTCCTACAGCCATGGTCTTCGGCGTGATTTCAATGTTATCTGTCTCCATTGTTTCCACATATGCCTCCCTATTGGGCCATACATATGTCTTGCATAGAATATGTATGTCCACGTCTACTTTATCAGCATCAAAAGTCAACTTGCATGCATTGTGCAACCTGTTCACCAAATCCTTGAAATAATGTGCAGTGAAAGTGAAGGGTAACTTACACCATGGGCTCTTCTCACCCATCTTCATGAAAAATCTTCCCAGGCTGAAATGCTAGTAAGCCATGAACTCTACTTGGTCATTCAAAACAGTATGTGATTCACGTCGTATGTGTCACTCTCCCTCAAACTCTCACCGCATTCTCCTAAACCAATTATCCTAGCACTCCTTATAAGTGTTTGAAATGGAACCATGACATGTGTACTTCAAAAAAATCTGCATAGGTGATTTATTTTCCATGGGATACTCCCAAAATTTCTCCTTTGGTCCATCGGAATGCCTATTTCACTAAATACAATCAAAATTAAAATAGCACCCCATGTTACTTTATCAAAGTTTTCAGCTGGATGCACGCCTCTCTCATTAGGCTCTTTCAATGTACCCTCGCAATGTTATAGTAGGTCTTACTTGCCATTTTGTGTGTTAAATTTAGCCAAAGACCTTTGATTGACCTCTATCCATCTCTCTAAGGTTCCCAATTCGTAACTTGTGAGCTATGCCGCAACCCTTGTAGCTAGATCCTCTATGTTTGTAACCTTGAATGATCATCCTCCCTTTTTGTACTTTAACACAATGGTTATTGCAACGAATCCCTCATCATCGATAAATCACCCGCAATAGCTAAGACCGAGTCGCACAACCATGTGACCTTACTGAACCAATTTAGTAATTTGCATCCTACTACCCACAAAATAGAAGAAGTCTTCATGTATACGTGACATCAGCCACTGGTATAACTATTCAAGCTTTCCAAAATATGGAAATTCAAATATTTTCATAACTCCAACACTCTGCAATAGTTTCTTCACCAAATTATCTAAAACCCTATTTTCATCTGTCATCCTCCTGTTTGTCTTCCGGATGGTCTCTGCAATGATATCCTTAATGGTTTTCTCCATTATGTGGTTAAAATCATTGATCTTGCACTATGTTATCTTTGATTTCCATGGCCTACCCTCAATCACCTCTTCAGGGTACTGCATCTCAACTAATCATTCTTCTGTTGCTTCTATAGTCTCCTTTTCAACTACTGGAGCTTGCCTTGGTGCCATTTTCTCTTCTTGACTTACAGGTACATTCTGTAACTTCAAATTTGTCACCTCCTTACCTTACACACCTCGAATTTGAACCAAACTCTTTGATCCCATGAAACCCTAGTTTTCCCTAGCTACGATTTTGTGTTATTGATACCTAGTCGCATTAACCCACCTTTGAACACGCACACACACACCTAGCTTAATAACACTTCATGCATAATTTTATCAATGATGTGTCTCAACCTCACCTGGTTTTCCACCCCACATATTTTTCCGCACTTCACAACTTGATAGCTCAAAGGATGCAAGGTAATAATAACGTTGCACTCACTGAATTTATAGTTCATTTCAAAATTCTCCACATTAATTTCTCCTCAACTACCACCGTACACAACATTAATTCCACCTCCGCGCTTTTCCACACATTACACCATGTCTCTCTATGCCTAACTTTTCCATTCCTCATTCATAACCTTTTGATACGCCCACTACTTCCTGGCCACAAATTTCCTAACACACACTTCTTTGTGCCAAAGTACCTATTCAATGTGCCTCATACCAAGTAGTCTCTAATGTTGTAGCCTACCTCGTGCTTCCTGAGCTTCCATCCTTCTATATGTTGTCTTCAATCCAAGAAATTTCCTTAAAATTTCTTCAAATTCATCTTCACTTTGAGCCCATGTAGTGCTACAATTCATAACAATCTACAACAAGGCACCAGTTAATTCTTCTCGATCCACCCCACACTAAAAGTATGTGCGGTCCTCTGTGCATGAATTCAATAGATAGTAATTATATTCTAGCACATAAGTGTGCTTATTATAAAAAAAACACTGAACTAAATTGACAAATCATAATAACATTAAAAGGAAACACATATAGAGGAATGCATTAAAGGAAATCTAATCTAACTAGCAATATTTCCTTATTACAAACACCAAGAAGACTTATTTATAGTAGGGCTTCAACCTACTCCCGTTGAAATAACTAGGAAACTATGTTCCATCCAAGGTGCTCAGAATGGAAAGTGCCCAATTAAGTATATCAGTCACAAAATATGGTCTCAACCAATGCACTTGGAACTTTATAGGGTGGCACAAAAACTTTAAATCACGCAGAAGAACCATCTGATCCAACTTCAATATTTTAATCCTTAATATTCCTATCATGTCATGCCTTCTACCTAGCATTTTTGTCTTTTTACTCCATCGAGAAATGGCGTGCCTTTCATCCAACTGCATTAGTTTATCAATACACTCTTCAAGTGCTTGTTCATCATCCAGTCCTCTTGTACATGCAATACGTAGAGAAGGTAACATAAATTCCACTAGTAAAACAACCTCCGCACCAAACACCAACTGAAAGGGTGTGGCCTTATTCAACCTCTTGTAGGTTGTCATATATGCCTAAAGTACAACAGAGACTCTGTCATCCCAATCCTTCCTTCCAACATCGTAGATATTAGTCAATGTATGTCCCAATATCTTGTTAAAAGCCTCGGTAGCGCCATTGTCTCATGGGTGATAGGGTGTTGTTTTAGAGTGTACTACCATAAATTATACTAATAATATCTAGATGGTCTCATTAAGAAAATGAGTGCCCCTATCACTTGTCGGACTCGGTGGATATCCATATCTACTTATTATATTCTCCCATAAGAACCTTGATGCGGTAGCTACCATGCAATCCTTTATAAGCATTGCTTTTTCCCACCTAGCAAGATAATTTGTACAAGTTATAATGTAGTTTGATCCAGTCCCATGCGCGGGTGGGGAGATAGGACCCACAAAGTTAATTTTCCATTTTTGAAAGGTTACTCACTAGCAATCAGCCCTAAAGGCATTTCATCTCTATGCCTAGGCTTTCCAAGGAAATGAAAATGATCACAGGCCTTATAATATTCAATCAATCCTTATAAATTGTTTCCCACCATAGGCTTGCCAATAAAATCTTGCATGCATTAGCATTTCTGCATAACGTTCACCTAAAATTCCACCATGACCTTATTCCATAATGGTAATAAGCTCATGCTCAATTACACACCGCAAAAACCTCATCACGACCTAATTTGTACAAATCTTCACCAATTAGCATGTAAAGCACGACACGTATATCAAATTGTTTCTTATCTAATGTCTTCATCCCCTCGGCACCACACCTATATGTAAAAATATAATAATATCCTCTAAGTTAGAGGGTGCACAGTTCAATCTGAACCATTGTGCATCGACATTGTATCCTTAATGCTCTGCGCATCCTCACCTGAATTAATCCGTGAAAAATGATCTGGTCCCGAGTTACTCTTCCCCGGCTTTACCATAGGTGTAAAATCAAAGTCTTGAAACAAAAGAATCAAATGACATATGCTCCCCTAAAAATGGGTTTGTTGACTAGATACTTAAGTTCCTTGTGATCTCATATATATAATATAAAAGGGGTAGCCAACAAGTATTTTCTAAGTTTGTGTAGTACGTAAATCATGGACAAATCTTCACGCTTAGTAGTTGTATAATTATGCTCAATCGGTGTCAACTTCCTACTTACAAAGAAAATAGGATGATTAATAATACCTTCTCTAAAGGTTTGAAAGGGCTGGGCTAATACTACGTCCAATTGCCATGTCGAGGCATCCACATGCACATGGAATGGTTTTTTCCATGAAGGAAAGTGTAAAATAGTTGTAGAAGTAAGCCTTTCCTTAAATTTATCAAACACATTTTGTTTTGCCTCACCCCAATGGAACTTTCCCTTACTCTTCAACAATTCCTCCAAGGGTGCGAAAATCCTAGCATAACCTTTGATAAAATTCCTATAATAACTTATGTGCCCTAAGAATCCGTGCACCTTGCTCTGGTTATTAGGTTCCTCTAAGCCCAAAATAACAACAACCTTAGTAGGATCTACCAACAAGCCTTCTTTACATATGATATGTCCCAATAGAGTTCCAAAGGGTGTAGCAAAAGCACTTCTTAATGTTTAAGGAGATGCTCAATTTCGGAACCTCTCAAACATAAGTCTTAAATTATCATAATGATCTTTCACTAGCCCATAAATTGTCCAATCATCCAAGTAAACTTACAAAAACTTGTGAATGAAGTCCTGGAATGCTTGCACAAAAATGCGCAAAAATACTATAGGTGCATTCTTCAATCAAAAAGGTGTAACTTTATATGAAAAACTTCCCCATTCAAAGGTGGTAAAAGTTATATTTTCTTGATCTTCTTTAGCTATCCGCACTTTGATGATATCCATAAAATCCATAAGTGAAAGAGTAGATCTCGCACCCTATAATTCCTTCTAGAATATCCTCTGTAAACGGTGTGAGAAAGGGATCTATTACACATGCAACATTCAACTCCCTATAATCCACACATATTCTTATCCTTCCATCTTTCTTTATGATTATCACCATAGGGCTAACCCATTCTAACTCCTCAATGGGATCAATGATTCCATATTTCAACATCTTATCAATCTCTTCCTTTACTTTGACGTGCATATTAGGATTCATCCTGTAAGGCCTCTTCCTAACCAGGCATGCACCTTCCTTTAACTTGATCTTCATTTCACCCAAAGAGTGATGTACCCCTTTTAACTCATGATAGCCTCTAGGAAATAAGTCCTGGAAGTCACATAATAACTCAATTATCTTTACAACCTCTAATTCAGACCAATAATCACCAATGATGGCCTCCTTTGGTTTTGCATCTGTCCCAATGTTGACCTTCTTTGTTTTCATAGGCTCATGATACGTATGTGTCTTCTCATCTACATTGTCTAAGACCTCATGCATACCCTCAGTATGTTCAACATTCAGATTCTCCACTTCTTCATCATCAATCATGTAAACTAACTTTACTTTCTCTTTTTCTAGGCAAGCGTGCCCAAGTTGTTCTTCATTTGTCTCTTCTTCTTCAAAATGCACCTCCATATCTGACTCACCTAGTAACTCCTGAACTCCTCATCCATTGCACTATCTACCATAGTCAAATGCTTCATAACCTATAATGCCTCATTCACTGGAGGTTTAGTAGAAAAATAGTCAAAGTTCTAAATCATACTTACAGTCAGTTCTTTCCAATTCCTTGTTTCTCTATTCAACTTTGCATAAACATACCATTTACACGTGCACCCTCGCAAGGTGAAGTAGATATTGTGTACCCAAAGTGAAGGTGGTAAGGCCTCTCCGCCCTTCTCGTCTCCAGAGTCTCTCACACTTCTAAATGTGATGCAGAGTAGAATCCTTCCCATGAAATTCACATGTCTTGGTAAGTGCATTGCTCTAAAGAAATATAGTAGAGATCTCGTCCACTCTAAATGACCATCTCTACGTACCATCCACTAAAGCACGTTATTGTCCCATGTAAGGTATACACCAACATATTCCTTCTTTCCACTTGGTCTGTCCACTAGGTTTCCATAGTGCGTAGAAATAATTCAGGATTTCCCTCACCCATGTACCTTGGTACCTGGTTATTGCCCAAATGCCTAACACAACATGTCCTACTTACGCATGTAATTGCACTCTTCATCTCACGCCCAACCATTTCATAAGTCCCATGCACCTAGTTGTCACAAGAAACACTAGTTGTATCACTCATAGACTGTACATCATCCCATTAAATAACTCCTTCCTTTGATGGCTCAAGCACTTAAGGATCTCTAATGGTGCATACATAAATTTTGTTCAAATCCTCTTCACTCAAAGGTTCTACATAAGGTGCAACTTTTTCATCTCATCAAAGGAATGATCACATGATCTATTTTGTTCTCAAAACTGATGTAACCCTTATTGAAGTGTAGATCAACATTATTTGCATAACACCAAGGGCACCCAAGCAAGGCTGGAAAATTATCTACTCGGTAAGTGCCAAGACTTTAAAATCCCCAGTAAACTTGGCCCCTTGTATAGTAATAGTGGCATTCTTCAAAACTCCAATGGGTGTAGCTTTAGTTTTTTCACCATAGAAAATACATTTGAAGATGGTTGTAATGGTGTCCTCCCCATCTGGTTCCACGCATCTCGAGTGAGTACATTCACTTTTGTACCTGTATCAATCAAAATGTTACTCACCAGCCATCCATCAATAACAACGTTCGAGTGATTTCTTTTTCATAATCAAGATTGTGAGGGGGTAAGTTAGCATGTAAAATTTGTCTTTCATGCTCAACTCCAATGAGCAACATCTTCCCCCTTATCCATTCCCCTAATAGAGGAATGATGTTTTCCTAGTGTAGAAACTTACAAACCTCCTTCAAATCATCAACATATTTTTTAGGAAGCTTAATGTTTGGCCTACTCCAACTTCCATAATTACTCCTTCAAGCATTATATCTCACCTTGTAATTTTTGAATGGCCTCCATAGTTTTGTGGTAAACCTCCTTCTGATGGGAAGGATTGGGATAATTTTCATGTAATACTTCATATTTTGTAATGATAGGTTTCTTCTTGAGTCTCTATTATGCATGTAGCCTCAACACTTGTAATAATCATCATAGGTATGACCTCAAGGTCAAGGGCTAACTTTGGTATCCACTGATCTTCTAAAACATGTTGTACTCTAACCATTCTCGTGCCCTTATCCTACTTGTGCTTCTTTCTTAAGTGTTTATACAAATCCAGACACTCTCCATAATTGTGATTCTTCCAGCATCAAGAGAAAATAATATTTTGATGGCACTCGTGCTTGTAATGATCAAGGGATCCGCATGTATGATATGTTCCACATGGGAATTCACCTCTTCCACCATCGTGACATCGGTCTCTGAATCCTCCACGGTAACCTCTACCTCTACCTCTACCTCTACCACCATCATCAGAGCACCCTTCATTGTGATTATGATCATCATGTTCACCTTTTTCCTTAGAATTTTTTTCAACACTAGCTTGACATACACTAGTTTCATTAGCATCGTGAATCTGGTCAATCAATATGCAATTTTGTGTATCATGAGTGATAGACTTACAAATATTACAATAGCAGATACATTCTTTCTTATCATGTGTTGCAACAATAGATACCTACTTGAATCGATCCAAGTGATAGATCTCACAGTCTAGCAACATGGCATGCACTAATTTATGAGAGAAACTATCCTTAGAATGTCCTTCTACTTCAAAATTCATGCACCAAATACCACTGCACATCTCGTGAGCTGAATTAGTTGAAAAATTTTCCAATTGTTTTGCCATAGATGCAATATAAGCTTCTAAAAATGGGATAACTCCAGTGTTTACGCTCCCAACTACCTCAATGCACATATCCACCTCAAGTTCCTCATGTAGATCTGTATAAGTCTTATGTGAGAGTGCCCTTTTGAAAGGTGTGATCAAACCTCCAACGAACCATTGAACATGTTGAATCAAGTGAATATTGTAAGACAACTTCGATAGTAGAGTTTTGAATCATGCATCATACTCCCTAACACTCTTAGCCATGCCCTGCTTGATGTCCTTCAACGTGTTGATGCTTTTCTGCTCAAACTCAGGTATATGGAACTCTACTAAGAAAGCATCACATAGGGTAGTATAGTCTACACAAGTCTGGTTCAGAACATATTTCCTCTACCAACTATGCACACACCCCTGCAAAGTGGTAGAAAATTGACTTGGCTTACGCTCAGGAGTTGTAATCCCCTTAGCGTACCATAGTATCTCACACATGTGCACATGATCAACTACATCTTTAATTCCTCTGTACTCTGGTAGGAAAAGGGACATCTCAAAATAAACCTATTGAGGTTGATGCGGGCTATTCCCACCGGATCCAGAACCTGTGTTACCTCCTATGTTCCCTCATCCTCTAAAACCACTAGACCCACTAGATCTTGAACCACCTGATCCTCTTGATCCCCCTCCTGTAGCAAGCACCAGGACCATAGGACATGTTGCTTTACATTTCAATAGTTTTGCTGAAGTAAAATCCCACAGTTTGCAAAGTTGTACTACTTTGAAATGTAATACCAACATTCTGCGCACCCACATTCTATGTCAATGATGTGTGAGAAAATATACCTCTAATGCCGACCTCCAAATAACACAAACAATGATTGCAGCCATAGAGGAATAAGCTATTTAATTAACTCTTGAACTTAACAAAAATTGAAATCTATCTGTCACTAATCTATCACCCACACTAGTTTTATTATCAATGACTATCATAGAAACTAGAAAACCAAGTGCAAGGGCTAGGTCACTAAGAGGGATCAAATGCACACCCATGGTCCTTGTAGTTTCAACCGGCATGCTTTCATCCAAAGCTGAAGAGGGTTCTTTGTCATGTTTACCAAAATGGGGGAGTACTAGATGCTCTACCTTCACGTATTCTACATGAGCTCTAAATCCTTCATGATCCATCTCTCTCCACAACACCATCCATTCCACAACATCACGCTACTTCACCAAATCCCTCTCGCGTGCTTCATTAAAATTAACTTGTCTTTATTCTCTCTACCTATCTACCACCAAGTCCCCGATCTTTCACCACCCCTACTCCTATCCATAGGAACTCTTCGAAATTCGAGTTATAATCAATATCTTAATCACTAAAGGGATAGTGCACAAATAAGATTCCACTGGGCTCGCGAATAACCTGGAACTCAAAAACTTACGGACAAGAATAAGTAGAAACGACATATTCTAATGTGTAACTATACAAAACACCACTCCATTAATGATCTACGACACATTTCTAATTCGAGATCAGCATCATGCAAATTCTAGTAGTCTTCTTGTGTCCATATAATCGTTCTAAACATCCAATTTCTCTTTAATGCATATCTTTGACCACTCATAAAACTCTATGGGAAAACAACATAATTTTTTTCCTAGATCTCATGATATAGATTATGTTCAACACATGCGCGTGCATCAAATTCAGGTCCAGTGTGAAATTTGTAACCAAACTCTTCCTCTAAATTCTCTACCCAATATTCAATACTGGTGAAATTCAACCAATAGGTCTTCATCATGCAACATCCTTGAAACAACTTGAAAAGAGGTCCCAACAATGGAACCAAAATGTAGTCTTTTATTTTACTAAACAACCCAAGGCGCACTGGCACATCACTCATCCAAAACTCGAGCACTCGCCGAAGTGTAAAATGGTATCATGTCCCTCTTTTATGATAGATTTTTCAAGGAGTTAGCATGATGAACATACATATAAACCAGATCCATAATGTCCATTCAAAAGTATAGAGTAAATCGATCTAGATCTTAACCATAAAGCACATAAAGAATTAGATAAGAACTAATATCAGATTAAATATACAAGATCCATCCATAGTAATATCAATCACCATTATCCAACCACATAGATCCATTGTATTAATCACTGTAAAACACAAAATCTGAATACATACATAACAGAGTCACCATAGGTCATGCGCGTTGATAAACCAACAACATAACACTAACAAAATGGGGATCCCTAAACCATGCAAATCAATACATATTTATAGGTAGTGGGACTTTCCCTTCACTACTCATACATCCTCAAAATAGGCTACATGTTAAAAATAACCATGCACCCTATAAGATAAATAAAAAAGCATGAAAGCTTGCTAATAATAGACTATATAATAATATCAACTGCAGATCTAATCCTATTAATAGCTAAAAACTATGCATGTCATTTGATCTTCCACTTATCAAAAATTACCTTGCTTCACTTCCACATCTTCATGTTGATATGTGCCCTGCACTCAACATTTATATCTAGCCTCATCATGCAAAATAGATAAGTCCTGATATCATGCTTTCTAGGGCACTCCCTATTTCACTATACTTTCATGTGCACCTCCACACCCTTTGTCCACATGCCCTATGTCTCAAGCGCGTCATTCCCATCTACACCTTCAATACTTAGGATGTAATTCATCAGCCCAATAGTTGGCCTTTAGTGGGAAACATTATATAAGGATTGTAAAGAGTATGTCAAGGCGTGTGATCATTTTTAGTGCCTTGGGAAGCTGAAAGATAGGGATGAAATGCCTTTAAGACCAATAGCAAGTAAAAAACCTTTTGAGAAATGGAAAATTGACTTTTTGGGCCCTATTTCCCTACCCGCACGTAAGACTGGATTGCTACATTTTAACTTGTACATACTATCTTACAAGGTGGGAAAAAGTACCCATGAAGGATTGCGTATGGAAACTACAACAACAAGGTTCTTATGGGAGAACATTATCAACAGTACGGATGTCTCGTTGAGATTAACAAGCGATAGGGGCACACACTTTTTGAATGAGATTATCAGAATATTATTGGCTAAGTTTATGCTAGTGCATCATAAGATAACACCTTATCACCCACAGCCATTGGTATTGCTGATGCTTTCAAGAATATATTAGGACATACATTGACAAATAGCTATGATGTTGGAATGAAATATTGTGATGATAAATTCTTTGTTTTACTTTGGGTATACGGGACTACTTACAAAATATTAAACAAGGCCGCACCCTTTAAGTTTGTGTTTAACATGGAGGCTATTTTACCAATGGAGTTCATGTTACCCTCCCTATGTATTACATGTGTAGGAGGGCTAGATGATGAACAAGACCTTGAAGAGAATATAGATAAACTGATGTAGTTGGATGAGAGGTTTTTCATCCCACATTGGAGCTAGAAGACAAAAAAGGTTGGGCATAAGGCATGGCACAATAGGCATATAAAGAATAAACAGTTTGAATTTGGAGAGATGGTTCTACTTTATGACTCCAAGTTTGTGCACCACCTTGGGAAATTGAAGGTGCATTGGTTGGGATCGTATGTGGTGACATATATACTTGATTCGAGCACTTATCGGTCGTAGGCATTGGATAACACATGTTTTCTCGGTTACTTCAATGGGAGTAGGCTAAAGCCCTACTATAAATAATTCTTCTTGGTGTTTGTAATAAGGTAGTATTGTCAGTTAGATTAGATTTCCTTTAATGCATTTTATTCATATGTGTTTCCTTTCATCATTTCTATGTTTTGTTTTAATAAGCGCACTTGCGCACTAGTAGCTGATTACTATCTAAGTGAATTCATGCATAGAGGATCGCACATACTTTTAGTGTGGGGTGGAGTAAATACATGATAAATGGGCCAAGTTAGAAAGAGGTTGAATGTCCTCTGGAAGATGGGTATGCATAGAATAAATATGGTATATGTGCTTGAAGTAAAGGTGCGGATCGATCAAGAGGAAAATTGCTCATAAATGAAGACCACGCATAGATGGATGGACGCACAATGTAATGCAAGGTAGGCAGTGGCATGGGAAATTACTTGGTATTAGGCACAAAGGTTTTGTACTTTGGCGTAGGAAGGCGTGTGAGATAAATTCTATGGTGAGAAGTAGTGGGCGTGTCGAAGGTTACGACTAAGGCACGAAAAACTCTACACAAAAAAGTTATTTGTGAAGCATGGAAAAAGAAATGAAACACCATTTAATGTTGAGTACGGTGGTAGATGGAGAGGTATAAATGTGGGGAAATTTTCAAAAGTACCATATCATTTTTACCTTGCATTGTGAAGTGTTCAAATTAATTAAAGAGCGAGTTGAAGAGTAAGTTGAGGACAAGTTACATGGGAAAGTGCATGAAAGATCTATTTTAGACAATCGAACCAGAGAGATTTATGCACGAAATTGGTTGGAGCTCCATAAGAGAGGGTGTTTGAGAAAAGAGGAGTGCGGGGAGAAAATATGCAAAGTTAGGGTTTGAGGAGAAGCTAGGGCACATGAGTTTTAAGTTACAGAGCTCAAATATAGTGAAAGAACATTTTTTTATTATCGCAATGGCACCAAAACAATGACCTAAAGCAACCACAAGGGCGGAAGCAAAACTAAGTGGAAGTAAAGGTGTAATATACACCTAAAATCAGATTTATGGAAATGCAAAGACTCAAATTGGTGTTATAATAGGGATGGATTGGGAGTCACATATAAGACGGAGCAAAGTAAGTGACTAAAATCATTGTACAAAGGATAATAGGGATGAATTGGATCAACAATTGGTGGTAAATATATATTTGCAGATAGAGAATGACATGACCTTCTACGAAAATGCAGGTCGGAGTTACTAAAGAGTGTTGGAGTCATGAAGTTGTATGAGCTGCCAGACTTTGGGAAACCTGAGAAATTATATCAATGTTTGATGTCATGTGTGCACGAGGACTTCTCTATTTTAAGAGGTAGTGAATGTGACTTACCACACCCTTGATTGGAAGGTTGACATGGTTGAGAAGCTCAAGAACTAAGATTAGTGGTGACCTTACTGATGATGAGGGTGTAGAGGCAACAAGGGCTGCACCGGATTATGCAATTCAAGAATCCGTGCACCTCCTCACCAAATTAAACAACCAGGAGCGTTAGAGCTAGGTAAACAAAAGATGGCTCCATATTGCTAAAAACATTATTGAGGGAGTGGTATACAACTTGTCTTATTACATTTCTAAAACTATTATTGAAGAAGTGTGTTATGGAGATAAGATAAGTTTTGGTGCTATCTTATTGTCTATTGTGTTTGTGGAGATTAGGTTGCCTGATGGGCCAAAGGAGAATATTTTGCAATATCATGAAGAGAAAAATTCCCTTGTAGATAGATTTTCAAAATACACATGTGATGGATATGTTAGTGGACCTTATAAGTAGAGGATAGAGCTCTCGTACAAGTGCCTCGCATGAAGAATTTGAATATAATCGGAGAATACCCAAGGAGCTTCCTTTGGTATTGGATAAGAAGGAACATTTCGTTGTATATCAACATTTTTGCATATGCATATTTAAAATGAAGGATGGAAAATTGAACCCTTGGTACAAGCTCCCATATGCCTTCATTGTGCATTACTTCCAAGCCTCAGTACACATGTTTTAAAATGTGTGCATATTGGGATTTGATGCATACAAAGTAGACTGTGATTATTATACGCTTCAAAAGACATAATGATATCCAGGTATGTCTTCTTACATAGAAAAGATGATCTTGAATGATATAAGTATTAATTCAATGAGTTTGGCAGTTGGAAACTTGGCGCGGCTAAGGTATACATCTACCTTAAGCCCAAATTGGAAAAAGGAAGATACATTGAAAATGAGTTTAGGATTCCTGAATTTCCCAAAGTAAATCATATGGTGGGAACATTGTAGGATGAGGAGCCCAATCCTCCCCACACAGATGAAGAAGAGGAGGAAGAACTAAAGGAAGATAATGGTGGATTAGACCATGGCTCGCAGAGGCAACCAATAGTTGGAGTAAAGAGAACCCATGAGGTAACTCCTCCCGTGCAAAAAGAAGAAGAAGTGGGAAAGGAGATAGGAATTGAGGAGATAGGGATGGATGTTAGGGGCATTGAGAAGCAACAATTTAGGAGGGTGCTAAGAAGAAAAAAGATCCAGTGCAAGTGCAAGCACGAGGCCCTTCACAACCCGAAAATCCTCATACCTCTCCCACCAAGCCTGTACAGGAGAAGAATAAATGATGAAAGTATATACCAAGATAGGGTGAGGAGGAGGAGTCGGATGGAAGCATGTGCACGAAAAAGAACCACCTATTATTGAGTTGGATGTAGAAGAGCCTCGGGAGGAAGAGGTGAGATATGATATAGAAATATTTGAGGAGCACAAATATGAGGGTGCAGATGAGGAAAGAAATATAAAAAGATAAGGGTGGACCTTTTAGTGAGTCAATGAATGAACAAATAGGCACTGCGTGCAAGGGAAGGCCTAACTTTGGATGAAGGGGTGCACATTCCTAAAGGTAGGTGATCGTGGATAGATAATGGATATATGTATAAAACTCCTATAATCGGGTATATTAATAATCCCAAAAATATCATTTATGTCGTGCCAAAGAACTTTGGAGCCTAAGGAGCTTTATGGATGGGAGTTAATGGACCCTAAAGCGGCCAACTTGTGCACCAGAAAGCAACTCTCTTGGAGCATGCAGACTCATATTGATGAGCCTGAATTTGATGTAAAATAATATGCATGCATTAAGAGGAAAATGAAGAAGAAATCCCAAGCCACACTGCGACGGTGAGGCCTACATATTTTACCGACGAGTAGGTAAGTAATGCCTTGAACAAAATGGTAGTTGAAGTAGCACGCAGGAATATAGATAAATCATCTCGCGCTAAGAACTTTTTGGAAGAGAATAAGATCCCGAAATAACAAGTGGAATGATTTTTCGATGAGTGGAAAAAGGATAAATATAAACATAAGAATATTATGGATTTTTTTGTAGAGTTGGGAAAGAATATTATCGATGTGCATCCAAATATTGATGACTAGACCGAGCATATCTATCACCATCCTTGCACTTCTTGTAGGATTGTGTGCACTTTTTGATTAAGAAGTAGTTAGGGGATTAGAAAAGGCTAATGAGGATGTTACAACATCAAAGGAGAGAGAAAAGGATACAATAGCACACTAGGTAGTTGGGTATGAATCTCTACTCTAGACAATCGAAAGATGAAATGAATAAGGAAGACTCGTCTTTGAATTTGTGTGTAGACCCGAGAACCAATCATTAAGATAAGGACTTTGGTTGAAGAAAATTAATTACTTACTACAAAGAATAATGAGACTCTTGGGCACAAGGAGAGGTTGATGTTACTGGTAGAGAAGTGTGATGCACTCGTAATAGCCTAGGATCCTCACAAGGAGAAGATAAAATAACTTGACAAAATGATAGCCTGACAAATGGATGTGTTGGACAGGGATCATTTCAAGTTTGGCGAACATTATTAGGGTGCTACAGAACGTGGGTGAAAATATGACCTTGGATGAGATGGATGGAGTACTTGTGGACATCCCTAACAAGGCAAAGAAGGCACTCAGTGACTGGAATGAGTTAGAGGTAGATATCAAGAATGAGTACCATAAGTTACTATTTCCTTCAGAGGAATAGAGCGCGCATATTATTTTTGGTATATTTACATTCTTTGTGTACAGTCATTCTTTTATTCATTTTTCTTTGTTCCTTGGAGATATAAGACATTATTACCCATTACCGAGGGCGGAAATGAATCTAGTGTGGGATAAAGTTGATTGGAAAAATTTTTGTCAATTCATCAAGTATTATAGGCACGTAAGGATGGGGCACATAGGTACGTGTGGAAGCTAAGGAAAATAAGGGCACGCCGGGAGAAAGTCAGAGTTTGAGACTTAGCCATTTTACATGCACGAGCTAAGAATGGATTGAGTGCAGAGCACGCATGGGATAAGGATGAGAAGACTTAAAGGATACGCAAAGCTATTTTGGGAACAAGAGGAAGCTGAAGAGTCATGCAAAGTTCAAGATAATAATAGGATTAAATCTAGAGTTAATTATAGGTAATCTATTATTAGGCAAAGCTTGCATGCTTCCTTAGTTGCTTTTGTAGCGGCACATGGCTATTTTAAGCATGCAAACTATTTTGAGAATGCATGGGCGGTGAAGGGAAAGTCCCCACCCCCTTTATATATGTATTGATTTACATGGTTTTGACATCATGATCATCATTGTATGTGTTAGAGTTATGTTGGTTTATGAACGCGTATAACTTATGACAGTGTCATTTGTATGTATTCAACTACTATGTTTTGATGGGTTAATATAATGGATTTTTATGGTTGGATATTGATTTTTGATGTCTCTGTTATTGGGTATTGTATGGTAAATATGATCTTGAACTTTGTTTGATTCATTATGCACTATGGTTGTGGTCTAGTTCTTGATATGCTTTTCGTTGTTATGGATATGGAATACTTGTATGATCATACTAACACCTTGACAAAGATGGTATAAAAATAGGGACTCGGTACCTTTGTGTGCTTTGCATATGTGCTAAGATCCATGTCGAGTGATGTGCTAGTGTGTCTAGGGTTTGAGTAAGAAAAATAGACTATACTTGACCATATGAGAAGAGCATGTTTCCGAGGTATCGAGCACATTTTTTTAGGCAAATTTTTTTTTCCTAACAAGAAAAATATGGAGAGTGTACATTAATTTTAGTGTTCAGGTCTTTAGCACTTCCACATATGAAAACAAGCTCTACTTCATTACAATTTGTAAAGCAATTTGGTGAAATTTGACAATTTGTACTTGGGAACCACATGCCAAAGTGACTCTAAAATGGGCGTATAAAAGTGATTTCCAATGAGATAAGGTAAAATTGAATATGGATGACAATTATCAATACATAATTTAATAGGTTTGAGGTGGTAGGATGCATTTCATTGATCCGTAGGTATTTTTACATGGTATTCCAAAATAATTTTACAACATTGAGTGGTCACCTCTTACTGCAACCAGCTCATCAATGTGTCTCCAAAATATTCTTAGAAAAAGCAACACATTACTAAGTGTAGTTTATAGATTGTATATATATCATTAAGTATCACAGAAAGCATATAAAAAAAATTTGTAAAGGGAGAGGCTGTAGACGCTTTCTATACATTGATTCCAAAGAGGATTTGTAACTTTTAAAAGGGTTGTTTTTTTACGTTGTTGAGTTTCCAATTTCAAGTATTTAACTTTCATGGTTTGAAGACCCAAGCAAAAATGCATGGGTGATAATATTGGATTTTTAACAAAGTAAACTTCTTAGTTGGTTACAACACTATCCATACACAATGTGTTTTTGAGGTCATTTTAATTCAACACAAAATCTATTTTAATAATGTTCGTAGAATTTTTTAATAATTTATTACTTAAATTTGCAAGCTTTGTTATGAAATTTTAGTTCTACTCTATTCAAAATGAGAATAAAATTTTGAAAGTAAGCTAGAGGAAAAGGATACATCCATACCTAAAAGATGAAGATCCAATGAAAAGATGTGCTCCATGGCTGGTCCACATGTTGTCCACAAAAAGAGGCATTTCGTCAAACAATTCACATGGCTTGTGCATGCTTTGAAATACATTCCTTACAACCCAACATTTTCACATTTTGAATACCTTCTAATAGGCATTGCAACAACAACGTGGGATAAAAATTCATTCACATCGTGCATTAATGGATGCTCCAAATTTTCCCCAATGTTTCACTAAAACAAAAAGTTCCAAAGCCTTACATTAGGGAGAACAACCGTATGTTGAGCACCCTAACTTTAGAGTTCCTTGGAAAAAATGGGGCCATGACAACGAGTAAAAATAATGTGACACATCAAAAATTTCATGGAAAATTTAAAAGGTCTCCTTAATCCACCTAAGTTCCATGTCACAAGTTCATGTGGTGGGCCCAAAACCCAACGTGCATTGCAAGAATAAAAAATAGATGATGAATCGATGTATATCCCTTCCCACAGAAAATGGTGCATACAACCACATGTAACATGAACAATATTTCATTTATAGCTAAACCCAAATGCATTCAATCCTATTCATTTCAACCTTATCACTCTTCTTACCTCCACCATTTATCGCACTAATGAGGAATTGATGTTTCCATTAATTTCCCCCATCTTTCAATTATGCCAAACACTTTGGAGTGGGAAGATGGACATTCTCACCCCCTTCTAAACTACAATGGTGTTAAGAGGGATTGAAAAATAATTACAGAGGAGGGATTAATGGTCATTTCTTGTCCTATTTCACTCTTTCTTTATTTCAAATCACCAAGTGGTTCATGAGGTGAGCCCGTTTTAGAGGGTATGATTTTTATCTTCTTTCTTTGCCTAGTATCATGCACTGAGTGCATTCACAAACAATACTATGATTACAAATGTATATTCATTCTAATATTGAGTTATTTCAGTGCATCTTATTATTTAATCTTCCACTTGGCATGAAATATGCTAATATCACATTGTAAGGTTTTTTCATGCATGCACATTGAACTATTGCATACAAAATGTGTGGCATATTTTCTTTTTGGTGTATATTCAATTATTTAAGTGAATATTTTTTTATTTAATCCTCCATTCTCTATGAACTTAACTAATATGGTGTAGAAATGTCATAACCATGAATTTTTTATCATCTATCGTTAAAAATTACATACATAATGTGTTGTATTTTAGATTTTTAGTATATATTGAGTAATTACAAGGTAGGCTCTTATTTTTAGCATATATTGAGTTGTTTGAATGCATGCTTTTATGAAAATACGTTTTCTATTGAATATACATATATAGTATTAAACATACACTTATATTAGTAAATATACTTTGAATTTTAGTTACCATAACAAAATCCTCGTCATGTAGTTGTAAATAATGTCTGGATATACATTGAATATGTGAATATACATTGAGCGTCAGTTAATATATCAGTTAAAGAATATATGAATATACATAACTATTGTGTTTTTTTAAGGAAGATAAATTTTGAATATGCATAAGTGTTGTGTTTTCTTAAGAGGATAATATTTTCATATCCATGATTAATTTTATATTGACTAGATGAATATGCATTAGAATTACTTAACATATATTGAATACATGGTTGTATCTTTGTCATTTTCTATTAGGCATTCAAAATTTTAATATACATTGAAATTATTGAAAATACACTAAATACATCCGACTCAGACATAAATTAATTCATTGAAAGTGTTATATTCTTATCAATTATTTCATCTCCTGTAAACACTTAAATGCCTAAATATACATTGAATATGTGTATATAATTTAGCCATGGAAATGATGTATTCAAAGGAAAAATTTAGACTCATTAATTTAGTGTACATTGAATGTATATTGATAGTTTGTAGATGCACTTAAACACATTCAAACTTCACATTCATTTCATCTTTATCACTCCATCGGTTGTAAATACACACCAATGTTCCATTCAATTATGTCATTAATTGCTTCCATTTGTTTATATCCCTCTACATTTTGGAGTCTTTCGATTATTAATTTGGATCCTTTCCCACTTGAAATGGTGCCATTAGGGAGCAAAAATAACATATCTCCATGGGTTTTATTATCGCTTCTAATTCTATTTTCCTCTATTTTTCAAATTTCTAAGTGATTTATCAAGTTCGTCGGGTTTTAAGTGACTTTTGCCCGAAGGGTTGTTTACATTTTCATGCATTGAACACATTTATAGATGGAAACACTAGGATTATAACCATATTTTCAATTTGTATTGAGTTATTTCAGTATGTTGATATTCAATTATTTCAGTTGGAAGTGTATATTGAGTCATTTCAAGGATGTATATTAGGTGGACTTTTAAGCATCCTGAGAGTATATTGTTGCATATATCTAATGCTTAACCTCTTATTTATGAATGTATAGTGACACAGATTCAAGAATATAAGTATAACAAAGTTACCTTAACAAAAAAATGTCTAAACATGTAAAGATTGTTTAGTATATGAAGTAATATCGAGGCAACATAATTTCTACTAGCCAACGGGTAATGGTGTAATGTTCTTAAGAAAGTCTCCTCAAAATTTGGGAGGTATAGAGTATAGGATAAAGAATATGAGAAGTGGATTGAATGATGAAAAAATGATAAGAAGTGATGGTTTTGTTTGATACCAGACTAAAATAGGTATTACCAAGGTTAACGTGGTTTAATTTATGTACTTAAAATAATCCAAAACTACAATTTTGACATGAAACCCTAGCTAAAACCTAAAATGAGGTTTTCCCTGATTAACTCAAGAAATATAAAAGAATTATAATAATTCCTACATAATAACTAAAAAATGACAAAGTGACACTTTTTAAAATGTAGTTAATATTTGGTATTGTTTGTGGTTCAATTTTAGTAACTATTTGATATTTACAGGGCTAATTGGCACTAAGATGAAACAATGAATTTACAAGTGTAAATTTGATATTTTTCAATCAATTTAGTGTTTATCTTAATGATTAAAAGGTGTTTTATTGATTTTAGGTTTCCATTTGCATATAAGGAAGATAGAAGAGGTCTAAGAAGCATTTTTTTGAAGAAGTAAGGTAAATAATATATACACAATGATAAATTGAATGAATAATTACTTAGATTAGATAATTCTTTATATAAGGGGTCATAAGTGGACGTCATGGCAAAAAAAAGGAAATCATCAACTGGAGGGATTATTACAAAACACTCAAAATCTCAACTTGGAAAAAAATTATTATATAATATATATATATCAAAATTAGAAAAAAATATATAAATATGAATCGTAGCATCCGAAATCTAGTTTCTAAACTACTATTTTTTTTTTAAAATGGACAATTTTAGCTATATTAAACACTCAAAATTATATGACTTGGTCTTTTTAAAAGAAAAATAAGATTGTAGTCCGTTTGCCCATGATTTGGATGACCAAATCTTGTTTTTTTTTCCTTTGGTGAAAAGTTACATGTCGTTGTCTATCTTGGGATGGATTTTATTTTGTATTTTTTCAAGCAATTTTTTTTTATGATTTTTTTCGTGAAAGTGGTCTGAAATTTTTTTAGAAAATGGAGCACTTTCCGTTTTCCCACCATAACTATATCAAAAAATATCGAAATCAAATATATTTTTTTAATGTATATAGAATTTTTCCATGCTTGGGATGGTATAGGTTTTATCACATTTTGATAAGCGAAACAAAAGTTGCAGTCTTAAACGTAGACATGAACATTCATGGGAAAAAATTGTCTTAAAGACCTATTGTTAGTAAAAATTATAAAATGATATTTATCTTATTCTATTCACTTTAAAATCAATATTTCTACGAAGCTAACAATCTCCCTATGCGATGGTACCATTTTTGTGACATGTTTTGATTTTTCAGCATGGTTCAAGTCCGTGAAGAGAAAATTTGAAGTTTTTTTTACCTTTCACACACCATAATGACCTCCCAAAGCTTTGGTTGGGAAAACAAAGATTTCTGAGCCTTGAGGTTCATATTTGATGATATAGTAAGAACTGCTATCGTGGTTTTAATAATAGAACCACATTGCGGTTTTAATAATAGAACCGTGATCGCGCTTTATAAACCATGATCATGGTTTCTAATCCATGATCACGGTTCTTAAATCATATTTACATGAATCCCAAAATGTTTAATTTACCATGTGATTTTTACTGTCTGACCTTATTGTATGAATTACTATGAAATTTTGTCACTTTCTGCATGTTTTTCTTATCATCAGAAGCTATTTGTTTACTATTTTAAGGTGCACTGCATCATTTGGAGTTTTCCTACATCGATTGAAACATCATGGGAGAAAAAAAAGTCAAAAAGGAAAAATAAGTAAAAAACACTAAAAATTAGAGGCAAAATATTGAAAGATTCGGAGCGAATGCGAAACTTCATGAATCAAAAGAGGTTCATCTTCAACCCCTACTATTGTAAGCAATGAGGAACTAGGTAATGTTTTTACTGTCAATGTTGAAGATGAATTAAATACTCATGATGAAGATGTTTTTACTATCAATGTTGAAGATGAATTAAATACTCGTGATGTAGTTGATGTTGAAATTGAAGGAGACAATGAAAATGTGAATTAGGAAATTCAGGTTGAAACCATAGACAAGCAAAATTTGACAAAAACACCTCCTAGGATTTTACGAAAGAGACCTAATTATTTTATTGAAATTGATGAGAACATTTTGAAACCAATGTCTTTTCTTAATGTGCAAATCGAAGAAAATCCACTTTTGGGATAATAATTTTGAAATTTTAAATGATTCCCAAAGATGTCATTTGTTGGTTAGTTTGATGAAATTGAATAAAATGAGACTTACATTAAACACCTTAGGATTGAAAACATCTAATATATGTGGTCAAACCTCTGCAATTGTTGAAAACCTTCATGATGCATATCACATTGTTGGTGTCAAGAGACGCACAAGGGATAGTAATGTTGTGCGTCGTGTACTTACTACTAGTGTTGTAAGTGAATCAACAAAAAAAACAACGTTTGATTAGGAAAACAAGTCAATGTTGAAAGTTAATCAAAAAATCTAATGAAAGCAATTGAAAGATGTAATATCCTTCAATCACTCAATAACACTGATTTTTGGGTATTTTCTACTAGAGCACCATGTAAAGACAAAGATATATCTGATGCTATAAGAGAAGTTATTCAATTTTGGCATGGTAACACTAGAGTTTCACCTAATACAAGAGATGTTGTAAAACGAAGAGTTGGTTCTACTAATCATGAACCACATCTAAAGCATTTCTTAGATATGACTCAAACTCAATTTTTTCATAAGTTTGAATAGGAGCATCTAGAAATTAAAATTAGTCAACATTTTTTGAAATGTTGAAACCATTCTATGTGAAAATCAACCACGCTCACACCACTTGTTGTTGTAGGCAACATGTTGAATTTGTGATGCATTATGCTAAATTTTACGTATTCATTCTGATTTTCATTCTAAACTATGTTACCGAGAATGTGGTGTTCAAGTTCCACCAATATCTTCCAGGGATTTCATTCCTACGATATTTTGTGAAAGAGAAGTTGGACAATTTTTTTATAGTCAGGATTATTTAGATGGAAGTTGTGGTACATGTGGTAGATTACCTAAATTGAAAATTTGTATCCATGAGAAAATTAGAGGTGCAATAGGACATAATTTAGTTGAGTTTAATAAATATAAATTAGTACCATACTAATTGAAATATGAAATGAGTCTAAACAATGTGAGCTAGTTATAAAACATATACTTGTTTTTCAATTTATGAGAAAATTTAAGGATGAAATTTTTATGAGTATGCTAGGCATACACATAGAGCTTGATGGTTGGATGAACAATTCAAGATATGCAAGGAAACATTTCCTATTGGTACCATTGTTTTAGTGGTCAATTTTGCAGAGAATTACACGTTTCAACCACAAATGGAGGTTTAATCACAATATTACAACTCAATACATGTTGCCATTTTTGTGCATATAACATTTATACATTCTCTTGACAGTACAGAGAATGATCAATTTTTTTAAGAGAGTACCACTTTTATATTAGTGATGATCATACTCATTCTACTAAATTTTGCAAGGGTGTTTCTAGTTATTTTATAAAAACTTGTCTAATAGGGACATCCACTTCAATCAACATTATATATGGTCAAATAATTGCACGTCTTAATTTAAGAATGCACAAATGTTTTATTGGATGAGTAGGATGCATGTCAAGATGGGTGTGCAACATATTTGGAGTTTCACTGAGGCTGGACATGGAAAAGGAGAGCATGATGATGCAGGGGCATGTGTGAAAAGAGCTCTTACAAGAGAGAAGAGTTGAAGTACAAAGATGGTGCTAAATTGAAAGATGCAAAGAGCATAGTGGAATGGTGTATTGACAACATGGCTCATGGTTCTCAAGAAAATTCCATAGTTCGTAGATATTTTTGGTTGATAGAGGAACAAAAATTGCTAACTATGAGGATTGTATGACACTCACAAGGTCTAGTGATATGCACTCATTTTTTAGCTCAGATGCTACTTCGTGGGCCACATGGATAAGAAATTTGGCATGTTTTTGTGCATCTTGTATCGAATTTGTCACTGCTGAGTGTGATTCACAAGAATGGGTGGATGGATGGATTTGTAGGCCTCTAACTCCTTCCTAGTTATCAACCTCCATAGGCATTACAACTTGTTTCTCCATATGAAGTTGCAACATCCAAGGAATTTGATGACATTTTGATTTTGGTGCGATAAGGTAAATGGTTATTTATAATTTTTGTATTGAGTTATGTCCATTGAAATTAATATGTAATTTAAATTTGAGTTGAAACCTTTGTTTTTGTAGGACATGTGTTTACAGTTATTGTGATAAAAGACAATGAATAAAGAACATACTATTTCTTATGCCATTGCATCAAGGAAATAAAATGTTTCCTTTTCTTGTTATAGATGGTGAAGATATTGAGTACTCTACAGGTTAGTGGTAGTTACTGGAACTTGGCTTCGACGGTATCCATTAAAAAATTCCTCTGTTTGGGTGTTTGAAGACTTTGAGACACACAGAAAATACTCTTATATTCACATCTAGTTCTAGAGACAAATATTCAGCTGTATATATATCGAGGAAGGCATAATAACAATATTCTTTGGAAGGTTCAAGAGTCAGATCATGAAGCAATCATGTTTGTTATTCAGAGTAGATCAATCTTGATGATTCATTGGAATGAATTTACATGCTCACGTCTAGTATATATAATTTCTTTGAAGTGTTTAAATTTTTCAACTAGATTCAAGTTCATATATTTTATTAAATTTGTGTATTTTGTATATATCTAGTATGGTTTTGATTCAACTTAAATTTATTTGACTAACACTTTTATGCAGGTTATTCTAGTACCAAAAAAGCTTCCACCTTCACGTCCTGATGGTTCATTGGAATGAATTTACATGTTCGTCTGGTATATATAATTTCTTTGAAGTGTTTAAATTTTTCAACTAGATTCAAGTTCATATATTTTATTAATTTTGTGTATTTTGTATATATCTAGTATGGTTTTGATTCAACTTAAATTTCTTTGACTAACACTTTTATATAGGTTAGTGGTGCTAAAAAATTCCACCTTCATGTGGTTGGCACTGTTAGTAGAGAATTTTATATTCTCAAAGCTAAGAGAATCTTTCATTATTTTCCAAGCAAAGAGAAACAACTAACAACGGTTTATGTACCTATCCAAAGGGGGTTCTTAGCTCCAGAGGAGGTGGCCCAAAAGAAACGGGAGCGTAGGGAACCAAAATGATGCCTTCCTAAGCATTTACTAGGTCATTTCGACGTGTGTGCATAGTCGGTTTGGTCTCACGATCTTCCGTTTACAAAATATAGTGTTTGACAACCTTACACCGACTCAATCTATATTATTTGACGTGTTTACAAACAATAGGGCAGCGAGAGCACCAATTAGAGATGGAAAAAACCAAGATAAGATATTATAGAGGGTCCTTATGCCAAGGTGTAGGATCTAATGATATGTCTCTAGGTGCCACGGAGACCGAGTAATCACCCATCGAAGTTATAGTGTTTTTGGTCTCAGGACTCTTTAGGGACTACACCCGAATGAATTAGCTCGGAAGCAATGACATCATCCTGGACCAAAAAAATGCCTCCCCTAGAATTTACCTAGCCACCTAGATGTGTTGGTGTAGTTGGTTTGGTGCCATAACCCACCGTTTACAAAATATAGCGTTTGACAACCTTACACTGGCTCAAACTGCACTATTTCACACGTTTGCAAACAATAGGGCAGCGAGAGCACCAATTGGAGATGGAAAAAACTGAAATAGGATATTGTAGAGGGTCTCTACATGGAGTTTTAGGATTAGACGAGATGTCTCTAGGTGCCACGGAGACTAAGTAATCACCCATCGAAGATAGACATTTTTGGTCTCAAGACTCTTAAGGGACTACGCTTGAATGAAGTAGCCTTGAAGCAACGAAACCACCGTCTCGGACCAAAATGAAGCCTTCCAAAGAATTTACAAGGCCATTACAACATGTGTGCATAGTCATTTTGGTCTCATGAGCTTCCGTTTGTAAAATATAACGTTTGACAGCCTTACACTGACTCAAACTGCACTATTTGACATGTTTGCAAAACAATAGGGAAGCAAGAGCACCGATTGGAGATGGAAAAAAAGAGATATGATATTGTATAGGGTCCCTGCATGGAGGTGTAGGATCTAACGAGACATCTCTAGGTGTCACGGAGATCGAGTAATCACTCGTTGAAGTTATAACTTTTTATGGTCTCAAGGCTCTTAAGGGACTACGCCGAACAAGTAGCTTGAAGCAACAACACCATCCTGTATCAAAATGACACCTCCTAGAGTTTACTTGGCCACTTGGACATATTGGTGTAGGCGGTTTGGTCCCAGGACCCACCATTTACAAAATATAGCATTTCACATCCTTACACTAGCTCAAATCAAACTATTTGGCTCATTTACAAATAATAAGGTAAGAGCACCAATCGAGAGATGGAAAAAACCAAGATAGGATATTGTATAGGGTTCTTTACTTAGAGGTTTAGGATCGGACGAGATGTCCCTAGGTGCCACAGATATCTATTAATCACCCCTTGAAGTTATAACAATATCTAGTTTAAAGACTCTTAAGGGACTAGACCCAAACAAAGTAGCTCGGAAGCAACGACACCATCCCGGACCAAAAATACACCTCCCCTAGCATTTACCTAGCCACCCAATCATGTTGGCTAGTATTTTTGGTGCCACAACCCACTCATTTGCAAAATCTAGCATTTCACCGCCTTACACTGCTCAAACCGCACTATTTGGCGTGTTTGCAAAACAATACGACAACGAGAACACCGATCGAGATATGGAAAAAACTAAGATAAGATATTGTAGAGTGTCCCTATATGGAGGTGTAGGATCAGAAGAGACATCTCTAGGTGCCACGGAGACCAAGTATCTCCTCTCCTCCAAATATCTAAATGGATCTCCATGAGTGCACTACAACCGTGCCTCCAAACACCACTAGCAAATCTCACATAACTAGGAACTACTAGATCTCCGAATCATTGCAAGTTCTTTGTGGATTTGTAAACAAGACCTCTCACATGGGTCTACCATATGTGCAACTATAATTGTGCACCAAGAAGTAAGTTTGTCTCTCCATCACTGCATGCATAACATGTGTAAACATGAAGACAACCTCCTCTACAATATCTAGATCTACATGGATCAACAATACAATATGATCTCATGGATTTACAATACAATACTAGATCTACATAGATCTATAATACAAGATCTCACCAACATGTGGATCTATAAGAAGAAACACTACGTGCTTTGCATACTTATGTAAGTTGTTATAATGAGACAATAACTATACAAAGGAAATATAGTAGAAGATGTTACCCTCTTCTCACCATTCGGATGTACACTGCTATTTCCTTCTATCCAGCTCCTCTCCATGGAGACTTTGTCTTCATGTAACCTGTTCTTTCTTTCTACTTTTCTTCTTCATCCTCTCAATCTAGGAGAATCAAGGATCTAATTCAATCCTTCTCTTAATTCTACTTCTAAACCCTAACTTTCATGCTTATATAGACATATATAAACTTAGGGCACAATAGCCATACATTTACAATTAATATATCTTCTTTAATGCTAAAAATAGATCTAATTTCTTAGAGTTAAATAAAACACTCCCGCACAGGTAACCGATGTCGGTTAGCCTTAACCACTTCTTGGTTCCTCCTTTCTGACAGATGCGGTCATAGGTGACCGATGTCGATTCCCCAACCAATGACGATAGCGATTACTATGTTTTCCAATCACTTTGTAATTCATGCTCCAGTGAAGCTATTTAGCTCCACAACCTAACAATCTCCCACTTGGAGATAAATTGTTGAACCTTTGTACATGTACCTGTATCTATACATCACCATCCTCTACACACTGTGAAGACCGTATATTCTTTCCTTGAACAATTCTCTCAAAAATAAAGCTAGGAATATCAAACCATCTTCTCAAACCAAGAAGATAAAAACATGACTTACCAAACCACCATGAAGCTACAACTGATCTGTGATAACCGAGCTATCCATACATCAAGCTCCCACTAAATCATAACACCAAGCCTCTCATGCAACCAAGCCATCATGACTAACACACCTACAAGAGATCCCACTCAAATTGAAGTACTGAGCTTTAACTACAACCATAGCCATACATATAAAACCAACCATGTTCTCCAACCATCTATCCATGTCTCCATCTAACCACCAATGCAACTATCCAAATACAAGTCAAAATGGAATATGCGAAAGCAAAACAAGATCTCGGGTAAAAATAGCCCAGAATGAGTTCTACATGCAATAGTGGGTGATCAATCCACAAACATCTGCATAACTCAAAGAAATCCAAACAAAGGCAATCTGCAAATCCAACCCTACATAAATAACTAGCATGTCCAAGACATCCATCTCGTAGATAACATGCATATCAAGGAGTAAGCATAGTAATCAAGAGGAAATACAAACATCCCCTACTCATGCTCAAGGCATCTAAACTGTGCTTATAGGCATCCATGTGCAAATCAAACATTTACATCATCATAGACTCAAAAAATTGAATCTATCCACGTGTATAAACTCGCCTATATATCCATCCATATCATAAGGTTCTCCGAAGCACCCGGGTATCTCACGGACTAACTCCAAAGTAATATATGAATCCCGTGCTCATCAATGTTAATAACAAACAACCATGTTAAACCATGCAACTAATACCAAGTGAAAATACCAAGCAAACATGTCATCAAAATACTACATAAACCAAACCAAGATGAAAGTAAAACAATGACACCATCTAAAAATGGTAAATAAGCATTGTTGTCAAACATGTGACCAAACCAACCACGGTTTACTAACTGACCTTGGTCACTTCTTGACCGACCACGGTTACCCCAGGATGATGACCATAGTTAATCCTAACCGACACCGAGTCTGTATTAACGATCATATTTTCTCCTTTAACCCTTAAAACTCAAAAAATTGCTCTATCATCTTCACCTGATGAATCTAACCATCAACCTGTAATCCAATAGGGATATCCAAGCACCATAAAATAAACCAAAAGTGACATGACAAAGCAATAAACTCAATATACCTGCAAATATGTGACTGCCCTCCAAAACCAACTAGTACCTCTTCCACTCTGAATAGTAGCAATCTCCTCTCACTCTGCATGTGCATCATGTATCCAATCCTACAATGTCAACAACCATGGCTTGATCCCACTGAACATGAAATCCCCTACATTGCCTCTAAACACCAAGCTCAAAAGCTAATATGCTAATGAGAAATAAAACCAGATGAAAGAAAATATAAAATGATTCCCTTCTTATCAAATAATACTCCTACATCACAAAAGTTTGGACTTCTTTTGAAGTAGGTGAATCAACTTCTTTTCATCCTGTGTACTCAACATCTTTCGTTACTTGCAACTGTGTCTAACCATGACTTTTCATTGAGGATCTCATCCTTAGACTAGATATCCTTGTCCTCAAGATTCCACACAAGCTGGGAAATAAAAGTCAAACAACACCAAAACATGGTGTAAATTTGTGCACACTATCCAAACATAATATCAGCTGCTCCAAAAGAAAGAAATAAAACATGAACCATATAGAGATACCTGACCCAAAGTCTCACTGGACTAACCAAGCCAAATCTGTCCTCTTTCTGATCCAAACATTGAAGTGATCAACACAGTTTCTTCTTGTACACACTGTGCAAGAAACATGATCCTCCAAAATAGGACATTGAACCATCCATGCCCTCTTCTACTGTAAGAAACCATGTGCAAACTCATTGTCACAGAGACTGACTATGGTTCGTTGACCAGTACCGGTTACCCTCTGTGATCGATGTCGGTTCCTTGGTGACATTGGTGCTACTAGAACTAACACAACGCCACAAATTGGCATAGGTCACCAAACTAGGTGCCTACTCCAACCAAAGCCGATAGTTGTGTTGAGCCAGTCATTTCAAAAATCACCCAAATCTTGCACAAAAACTTAATAGCAATAATACATGCAATAAAAATTACACCAAGATGAAATACATCACATTACCAGCACCAAGATACTCAACCGCATCTTCATTGAAGAATATGTTTCTCTGATGGAAACCTCGTCTTCATTCTGTGCTAATGTATTCAACTTCTCTAATTAAGCCCATGCATCTAATTGCACCAAAGGATGCATAACTACTCCTTTTCTCTCATTTTCAGATCTAGATCTACAATACTAAACATGCATGTGTAACCAAAATAATATAAGCACTACAATACTAAGATAAAACCATACCTCAATAACCGGATCTGCAATCTGACCAACATGTTTGTGCCTCCAAGAACTAGGGACACCTCAACAACCAAGATACATTCCATGCATCTTCTTAATTCTTCGATCTGTGATTTTCTGTTTAAAACTAGGTTGCCCAGTAATTGACCACGGTCACCTTGTAACTGACCACGGTTATCCTGTAACCAACTACAGCTACCCTCACAATGTTGGTTGCCACTTAACTGACGTCGGTCACTGTAATTTCCAGCAACCTTACTCTTCCATCTCCCACTTGAGATTGAATCTCTTCCTGTGATCTTCACATTAAGCAAAACAAACCCTACTCTCATACACCTATCAGTAAACCACTAACAATATACTGAAGCAAAACCTTGCTCTGAAATAACCAAGCTCTGATACCAGTTGTTGGGAATTCAGGACTATGGAATAGTGCTATGATTTAATAACAAACAAAATCATGCACACATGATCTAAAACAATTCCCCAAAATCTATAGCAGTGGAAGTATAAACTAGAATAATCCAAATCAAGACAAAGTACACACACATAACACAACATGTACCGTGGTTCACCCAATGTGGGCTATGTCCACCAAAGATAGAGATCTCATATATATAATACAACAAGAGTACAAACCAACTCTTCAATACAAGAGTATAATGCATCTCTCCAAGAGTATCTCCTCTCCTCCAGATCTCTAAATGGATCTCCATGAGTGCACTACAATTGTGCCTCCAAACACCACCATAAGATCTCACATAACTAGGAACTACTGCATCTCTGAATTGCTACCAAGTTCTCTGTGGATCTATAAACAAGACCTCTCACATGGGTCTACCATATGTACAACTATAACTATGCACCAAGAAGTAAGTTTGTCTCTCCATCATTGCATGCATAACCTGTGCAAACATTAAGACAACCTCCTCTATAATATCTAGATCTACATGGATCAACAATACAATATGATCTCATGGATCTACAATACAATACTATATCTACATAGATCTATAATACAAGATCTCACCAACATGTGGATCTACAAGAAGAAACACTACGTGCTTTGCATACTATGCAAGCCATTATAATGAGACAATAACTATACAAAGGAAATATAGTAGAAGATGTTACCCTCTTCTCACCATTCAGATGTACCTATTATTTCCTTCTGTCTAGCTCCTCTCCATGGAGACTCTATCTTCATGTAACCTATTCTTTCTTTCTCTTCTTCTTCTTCATCCTCTCAATCTAGGAGAATCAAGGATCTAATTCAATCCTTCTCTTAATTCTACTTCTAAACCCTAGCTTTCATGCTTATATAGGCATATATAAACTTAGGGCACAATAGCCATGCATTTACAATTAATAGATCTTCTTTAATGCTAAAAATAGATCTAATTCCCGAGAGTTAAATAAAACACTCTCGCACAGGTAACCGATGTCGGTTAGCCTTAACCGTTGTTAGTTCCTCCTTTCCTGATCGATGTCGGTTCCCCCTAACTGATGACGGTTACTATGTTTTCTAGTCACTTTGTAATGTATGCTCCAGTGAAGCTATTTAGATCCACAACCTAACGGTAATCACCGTCAAGTTATAACATTTTTTGGTCTCAAGGCTCTTAAGGAACTACACCCGAATGAAGTATCCCGAAAGCAATGACATCGTCCCACAATAAAAATGCCTCCCTTAGTGTTTACCTAGCCACCCAAACATGTTTTCGTAGTCATTTTGGTGCCACGACCCACCGTTTGCAAAATATAGCGTTTGATAGCCTTACACTGGCTCAAACTGCACTATTTAACACGTTCTGCAAACAATACGGCAACGAGATCAACGATCGAGAGATGGAAAAAATTGAGATATAATATTGTAGAGGGTCCCTTCACTCAGGTGTAGGATATGATGAGAAATATCTAGGTACCACAAAGACCGAGTAATCACCCGTTGAAGTTATAGCGTTTTCTGGTCTTAGGACTCTTAAGGGACTATGTCAGGCAAGTAACTCGAAGCAACCACACCATCCTAGACAAAAATATGCCTCCCCTAATATTTACCTAGACACACGACGTGTTGACACGATCGATTTGGTGCCACGACCCACCGCTCGCAAAATATAGCATTTGATAACCTTACGTTGGCTCAAACTACACTATTTGATGCGTTTGCAAACAATAGGACAATGAGAGCACTGATCGGAGATGAAAAAACCGATATAAGATATTATAGAGGGTACCTACATGAAGGTGTAGGATTTGATGAGACATTTCTAGGTGCCATGAAGACCGAGTAATCACCCGTCGAAGCTATAGCATTTTCCGGTCTCAAGACTCTTGGGGACTACGCTCGACGAAGTAGCCCGAAAGCAATGACACTGCCTCAAACTGAAACAAAGCCTCCCCTAGCATTTACCTGGCCACCTGACGTGTTGCTTTGATTGGTTTGGTGCCATGACCCACTGTTTTCAAAATATAGCATTTGACAGCCTTACACTAGCTCAAACTGCACTATTTGGCACATTTGCAAGCAATAGGGCAGCAAAAGCATTAATCAGAGATGGAAAAAACTGAGGTAAGCTATTTTAAATGGTCCCTACATAGAGGTGTAGGATATGATGAGACATCTCTAGGTTCCATGGAGACCGAGTAATCACCACAAAGTTATAGTATTTTCTAGTCTATGACTCTTAAGGGACTACGCCCGAGTGAAGTAGCCCGAAGCAAACGATTCCTCCCCTAGCATTTACCTCCGCCACTCAAACATGTTGGCACATTACATTTCGGTGCCACGATGTCCCGAGGCATGAATTCTCACTACTTTTCTCTGTTCATTGCATATGACCGCTAGAAAAGGCGGTTTGTAACTAATTATTCCACGAAGGCTCAAGGAATGCCACGACCCTAAATTATGGGGTGTTATTAGATGCCTCCTTCACTCAAGTTTTGGATTAGATGGTTCTCAATTTGGATGATCAAGTGCCAATTTGTGATTGTCAGAAGTTTGTTTTGAAAACATGAATTGGGATGAATAGGGAAGGAGTTCTTGGCTCTAGATCGGGTGGTCTCGACTCCGAACCAGACCCTCCTCGATCCCACCATAAGACCCAAAGGAATAAACCCCCAACCGGATGTGTTGGCATTGGCGCTTTCTCCCGATGTCCTGGGGCATGACTTCTCACTACTCGTCTCGCATCAATGAGATTGCAATAAGGTAAACACACTACCATGTAAATACTCTAATGATTGTTTGATCTCTTTTTAAAGCATGTAAATACACAATAGAGTGTTAAGAATATTTTTGCATATCTTGTGCCAACTAAACTACAATGTTTATGTATTTTTTAAAAGTGAATTCAAATTAGGACCTTATTATTACACACATCAATAACACTTAATTTGGACTAATACTTAACAAATAAATTGTAAGTACACTAAAAACATATAAAAGGAATTGTAATAAATCCTTCTTGAGACCATTTTTAATTGTGTACATTTTGTCCCACTTTGGAGTGTGTTAACCACGTGCTTAAAATAAGAAAATTGATATAACTCCACAATTGAATCTCTTGAACAAAAAATGATCTTGCACCCAAGAACCTTCAAAACCATTATATAACATAACATCATATATCATAAGAATAACCTCTTAGTAGTTCATAACATGGTCCATATCTACAATATTATGGAAAACCATAGTATATAACTCCACACTTGAATCTCTTGAACAAAAAATGATCACATGGTAGTGAGTTATCAAAATATAACAATAGTAGTGAGTTATTAGTCCTCAAAATATAGCAATGACAATCATAAGCAAATCATTCACGGTTTTTTTCCCAATGAGCATCACAAGTACATGCATGATATGGATAATGGTCACATAATTGAGGCCATCAAATCAAATCAAACATAGAAGTAATATGGTTATGAAAACCAACATGGATATAATGTATCAAACTAAGTGTGCCACATCTCTGAAAATATAAGAATAATGTATCAAACTAAGTGTGCCACGTCTCTGAAAATATAAGAATAATGTATCAAACTAAGTGTGTCATACATATAGGACCACACGTAGTTGCATAAGATTGTATACATGGACTATGAAGAATCATGAACTAGGACCAGATGACATATATATTTATACATGGGTCATATGAATCTAATCATGAAACATCTTCCCTCTCTTGGCCCTGCTAGTAGAAGCATGTCCACGACTTGTGGATGTAGTGGAGGGAGATGCCACTATGGATTTCATCCATGTGGTCCTAGGTGTTAAGCTAGCATGCAACTTATCCTGCACATTCATAAACATCAAGTTTTTAACACCCAATTTTTTAAAATACATTCAAAATTTAGAAACTTAGAAATTTTAATGCATGTGAAATCTTACCACAATCTCATAATCCCTATCAATTTGTTGTCGATGCACTACAGGTCAATGGTAGACTCATGAGGGGTAGGCTACATACAAATAAATAGTTCAAATTAAATATTTCATGTACAATTTGATATTGTAGATAAGTAGTAAGAAAACATTTGTCCAAAATTTAACAAATTTGAAAAATTGTACCTGAGTTAGTGGATCTACAGAAGTTATGACAGCATCTACAATAGCCCCCATAGTCTGCATATATAGGAGGATTCTATGTGGCAGTCATAAGTTGTACAAACAACATGTAGATCAACATTAATTGAAAATTGTCCAGGAGAATGGTGTTTAAGGTATGAGCAAATTTCTTCCTTAGAAACTTATATCCTTCAATAGGTGACAATGATGTAAATCATATTGATTTGGTAGAGTTTTGGATATGAACGCAAGATGGCAAGAGGACTCCATTATTCAAATGCAAATGTGGGTGTAAAGATAAAGGATATGTTTGTAAAAGAGGTTATGTTTGTCAATGTAACAACTAGGTGTATAAGTGAGATAGTTGTTTATGCCTAAGTAAGGCAATATTGTTGTACTAAGAGGCAAGAAATAGGATTTAGAACATGTGGAGAGCATGTAGGGATGTAATTTTATCCTCCTCCAAATTTATATGTTGTTGAGCTCTCTAAGGAGCTAAGAATAAGGTTTCTAGGGAGGCTAGTAAGAAAAAGAGGGAGTTATTCGAGGGATTTGATGATGATATATGGAGGATCAAGATGTAATAGAGCCAATTAATGAAAGAGGAAGACATGTGTTTATGTTGCAGACAAAATTTTGTGTGAATTTTGTTTAAATTATTATTTTTGAATGGATTGTATGTATGTTCCTCTGCTCAGGCCGAAAAAGATGAGATACATGAGTATTAGCATGAGAAGAGGACTAGTAGCAATAAGGCCTAAAAAAAGAGTTATGTAAGATTGCAAGTGTATGACTGAACCAAGAGTCTAAACACCTTATGATAAAGTAGAGAAGGTTTCTTAAGCATATTCAAGAAGTAATTCATTAAAGATGTGGAATGTATTTGGTATGTAGAACTTGGTTCTAGGCCTCACCAAGCTATATCCATTGTACATGAGAATGCAAATATAGAGAAACTTGATGAATAACATATATAATATGACATTGGGTGTATAGAATTGCATAGGGAGTATTGGTGATAAACATTAACCAAGGGACCCATGATATATTTAGAAGTGTAGCTAGCTTATCCCATATTGTCATCTCTTTGTTGTTTAGAGAGAAGAGGGTTAATAAAGAATGCATAGAACTAACAATGTTGGCAAGGTCAGTTATGCATACATCCTAAGAAGCTAAAAGAGATCCTCAGAGGCAAGGGATGATGGAGAAAATATTAGAGATGGAGTGCTCTAGAAACATGTAACATAGAGGTAAGTGTCCATGATCATGATAAAAGGAGAGTTTGTATATCTAGAAGAGTGTTTACTTAACCCTTGCATCATAAGAGATTAATGTTATGATCAAATTGTACAGCTAGAGTTATGGGATTGCAAACTACTAGAGAATTCCATAATTAGAAAAAATGTGTAAAGAGAAACTAACATGTATAAAAGTAACGTAAGGCATGCCAAGTAGTCTTAAAGCCCATAGCAGATGATGACCCGTCAGGCTCTTGCGTATAAAAGATAAACATATTAATATGTACATGTACACGTGAAACACTATACATGAACATTAATGTGTATTTAATAATAAATGTGCAATCAAATGAACTTTGAAATGTAAGTAACTTGAAACTTACGTTTGTAACACGCCCATTACTAGTAGCTAGCATGTCGACGCCAGAATATGTCCTTCACCGGCTCTTGTTGTTTAAAATTAAAAAATATTAGTTTTTACATGTATGTATGATGTAATCAAATACATATATATTAAAATCTCAAATGAAATAAACTTTTGTATATATATTATTTATTTGACATTTACCTATGAAAGACCAGATCATTTGCACCAATTCCAAAAAAATTGCCATCATCTCATCTAGAGAAAAGAGATCATGTGATCCAGTAAATGATGTCTTGACCGTTGCACATATTGCACCACATGATCCAAAATGGTGTGGTGCACTAGAACTAGCACCTCCACCAACATCACTAGATGCAATCTGGCTACTATGTTGGGCCAGAGTGTCAGTGAGCTCCCTAAATGAATGTAGTGTGTCAATCTCCACAACCTTTTTCACTGTAGGAGGGATAACTAAAGGAGTGGGGGTTTTAGGGCATGGGGGATCCTAAATTGACCAACACGTGCACTTGGTCTACTCTATGCAGAGCCACCTCCTCACCTGTCAAAATTAAAAAAGTAAAATAATTTGGGACCTCATTAAGCACAAACTCGCAATACAATTTCTTCAAAAAATAGAGAGGAACCTCATTGTTGTTGCATGGTGGATAATAAAAAACCATCCACCATCGGTCCCAAAAATTGTTCTTGATTCAGTCATTGTGGCACCAATGGATTGGGAACCATTTACAAGTAGTTGCGGGGGGCATTGGTTCTCGGGTCAGTAAATAATGCACAAATGCGGTCTTTTACAAATTTTTTGTCTTTTACGGCCGCATGGGATAATTTATCTACATACCAACGCCTACAATCAGCTCTAAAGGTATTCCATCTGTCTATTTGGTTGGTTGCAGAGTCAACTTTTCCAATCAATGTTTGCAATGTGTTGGCTAAAGTCATGTGAGATGGATTTGTGGCATGATTTTGTCTTATTGTTTGAATAAGGTTCTCAATGGCAATTTTATTTTGTCGATTCTTCCAATGATATCACCTTGTGTTCCTGTTGGTTTTGTGGGGATGAAGAGCCACGGGAGGCGGATGAATGTTTGGAGGATTTTGAGGAATGTTTGGAGGGTTTTGAGGAATATTTGGATGGTTTGGAGGAATATTTGGATGGTTTGGAGGATTACCACCTTTCCGAGCAACTGACAAAACAAATAAATTGTATACATAAACAAAAAATTGAAAAACCCATGAAAATCACCAAAAAAACCTAAAATGCAAGAAATTTGATCAAAATTGAGGGCTTACCTCTTCATCTTAGCGGCATCGTTGAAAATTTCGTGATCCAGAAGTTCGAATAGCAATTTGCAGGGGTATTCAAAGTGTGAGTGCCAATAGTGGGGAGAAATCACGGTTCGCAAGGGAAAATGAGGGAAAATGGGGGTCACGAGGACTATTATTTTTGTCTCGAGCAGCCCGTGATCGCGGTTTTAGGTTTGGAAATCCCCAAACTTGAAGAAAACAACCCGCGGTCGCGGCGTTAAAAACTGTGATCATGGAGGGTGAATTTCAAGTTTTATGCCCACTTTTTGGTCCCCTTACTTGCTGCACTTACCCACCCCGGTGATAGAATTCCCGCTACCGTGGTTTAATCCATGGGCTCGCCAAGAGCTTAAACTACCATCCTTGATGGTTCCACAACCACCTAATGTGGGTTGGTGATGCCACAAAGGCTAGGGCCCTCTCCTAGGTAACTCAAGCAAAAATAAAGTTAACATAATTCCTACATAATAACTAAAAAATACATAAGTGACTTTGTAGGCGGTTAATATTTGAGTATACATGATTCATATTTTAGTAACTATTTGAATTTACACTTGGATCACTAAACAAACATTGAATTTACAAGTGTAAATTTGCATTTTCAACTACAAGTGTTTATCTTGGTATTGCCTACAAATGTTCTCATTGATTTTGGGTTTCTATTTTTGCATATTGGAAGACATTGAAGGGAGTCTACTTAGTATTTTTGATAGAGAGGATAAGGATACTATTAACATTGTGTCTTTTGACACCATTAATCTCCAGGAAATAAAAAGTCTTCTTTCTTCAGGTAAGGTCATTTATGACCTTACTTAGGTAGTGAACCTTTTCCTTTAAAATCATTCATCTTTCTTAAAGAATTTATAAACATTAAAAAAACGCATCTATATTAAGAAGATAATACATGTTTTGCACAATACACAAAAATGCTTGTATATTGATATGTTAAAAATAACAAAATGGAAGTATGCTTATTATTTTCCCAAATCACTACATAAATTACGTCTCCGATAAATTATGTAATAAGGTTATAATTTCTTACACTAAAAAAGGTTACATTTATGGATCCCACTCACATAAATGGGTTGTGTAATTGAATGATGCTTACCACATTCAATACAAATCTATATTGTATGAAAGTTGAATTCTTCTTCAAGACCATCTACAGATCTCACTTCTTTGGTTGTTTGTTATTATTGCATTCTCCATTTGGGGTGTGATTAGCATGTTGGTTGTGTTTGGCGAAGGATTGTGTGGATTCCTTAATGGCTTGATTACATTTAGTTAGAAGTAGTGACATGCATAGGACTAGACGTAGGAAATTGCATGTTTGTTGTGCTTGTTGAAGAAAACTACATATTACCTATATGAGAAAATTACACATTTATTGTTGAAGGAAACCACATTTAATTTGTAGGAGTAGAGGTGTTACAAACTTGGTAATTGGCCACATTTGGAAAATATAGAGTGTAAATGTTGTATAAATCCATCATAATTGGGTGTTGTGAAGGAATAAGATTTCCTGGACTACTCAAATGTCTTTTCCTTTGCATTTCCTTTTCTATCCTCTCTTTCTCTTATTGAAGCTTCTCATGTTCCTTATTTTTCTCTTTTTCCTATTGTTGTTTTATTTTCTCCATTTCCTTTTATTTTTCATTTTCCTTTAAAGTTTGTTTTCTTCCATTTTTTCTTGTTTGATGATTTTGTTTACCTTTCTCTCCTTGAGTTTCTCTTTCTTCCTCTCTTTTAACTCCTTTAGTTCCTTCCTTCGTCATTCTTTTTGTAAAACAATCACAATTAGTCACTTAATTTGAGAATTTATGATTTCATGATTACCCTTATAGTCCCTTTATTGGCATGTTTCAATCCCTCCATAAGTTTAATTGGAAGCTCAAGAATTTTTTTATGACCCATTGACTTGGTTTCCTAATTTTGAATTGCATAGTTGGTTTGGTGTGTTTTGTACAAATGTTTATGAACACTCCAAATTTGTATCTTGCAAATGAATATCCTCTTCATTGTTTCATTCATTACATTATGTTAAGAATGTGTCTAGTGCTCACATATTCAATATTGCCATGGATGAATATTTAGGTTATATTCTTATCGCATATTGTTTCAACAACAATATATTTATACCCGTAAAATTATTAACGAGATATTTAGTTGTATGACTTCCTATTTTGTAGGAGGTTGGTTTTATATTTCTATGACTATATAATAGCATTAGTATTTAGTCTAAATAATATTGTGTAATTCTGGTCTCAAGCTTTCATTTAGTACCTAAGCATTTTTTTGGTTTATTTTTTGTGAGGGACGTCATCATGTTTTGTGACTACCCCAATAGATGAGAGTTTCTATTAAGATCCATTACAGACCTGGTCTTCATCCATATGATCTTCCAATGTGCATGCTGGTAAAATTATGCAAAGAGGTCTGTTTTGACATCATTTTATTTTGAGGCACCTGATTTGTGTGGATGAATTTGAAGTGAAGCTTATTTACTAAGTTTTCATTCAAGAGCCATGTGTTTGATCTCTCAACTAGTCTTCTTCTTTCATGCCCATCAGAAACGTGTGGTATCCTTCATTCACAGTCATTTAGAGGACTCTGTAAGCATATGATGCTTTAAGAATTTATAGTCTTTGATGTTTATGCAAGTCAAATCTATTGTTTTCTAATGTTTGCATTAGACGTATTCTATCTCCCTGGTAATGCATTTTTTTGTATCCCTGTACTGGAAATAACATTGAAGTTCCAACAGTGGCAATAGTTCCTTCAGCCAGTCCTGATTTGTGACTAGGCGTATCCATCCAAGAAATGGCGCAAAGGTGCTAATAATCTGCCATTCATTTGCTCTCGTCAGATCAACTCTTTTTACATCGGATTCTCTATCTTTTGATCATTGGATTCAACATTATAGATCGAATTTGTGTTTGGCAACTACACTGTTACAACAGATCTCGCATCCTACAATACAGTGAATTCACATCAGTTTCCGAAGTATTTGGGTCTGGTTTGTTCTGCATCGCTATTGGATTACACCAACCCCTTATCAAAGTTAAGTTAAGCCTTCTTCTCTTCATTGGATCTGCTCACGCACAGTCAGCTCAAATTTCGCTCGATCGCTCCCTTGAGCTTGACCTTGTACTTGTGGTTCCCATGGAAAAGGAATTTTTTTGTTCTACCCATGACAATTACTCCTCTACAGGTGGCTCGGCTGCTCACAATGTGAACCCTCACAATTGCATGAATTTCTCCTCGAAATTTATCCTTATGTCTCCACATATATACAATCAATCTATGTATGTTTCTTGTTTTAGTTTGTTAATAGTTTTAGTGGTCATTACGTTTTTTTAAGGTTGTATGTTTATTTCACGTCTCGATTCAAATAGTGTAGATGTTATATATATCGATAGTAAGTCGAAGTCATTTTGTATTTGTTACCCTCATTGGTCCTAAATTTAATGAGTCATCGTAGATTTGTTTACATATTGACAAGTGTTATTCTATACATTGTTGTCTTAGAATGGTCTTATAAGTAGTGGGTCAAGTATTAGCTTCTCGTGTCAAAGTGTTATATTTAAAAAAAAAATGAGAGCAACAAAGCATAAGTCATTAATAGTCTTTTCAAATTATTGTTTATAAAAAAAATTCTTAGTATTTTGACAAATATAATCAAAATCATTTGTGGAGTTTGTTATACATGTTGATAGTCATTTTTTGATTCATTGTAAAAATTGTCAAGTAATCAATGTATGTCATTATAAAAGTCATAAAGTTGTCATTTTTTTAATGTCATTTTTTAAAATCAAGTATCATTTTTTCAAAAGTCGCATGTTCGTTAGAGTATAGTCGTCTTGTGGAGTAAAAAATTGTGAAAAAAAATTACCTCATGGACGCATTTTCAATGTTACCCAACGTCCAAGGAAATAAAATGTTTCACATTGCAAGAGGGAAGAAAAGAATAAGCTCAATGTGGAAACAAATGTGCTTCATGTTCACATTTTACTAAGTGAGCAACATGACACTGGAGGACGGAGGCATTGGAAGATGGAGGTCGACCAACGACCTCTCCTCTAATCACCAACAACGGCAGCAATGAGAGCACGTAGTTCCATCCTTTACATGTGGTGAAATTTTTTTGGTGTGAGTTTACTTTCATATTTGATTTCAATGTTCCATTTTCATTTTTGCCTCTTGTTCATATTTGTATTCGTGATTAGTGTTTCCTACATAATTCCTCAAGGAAAAAACATAGTGGACAAACGAAAGCACTTAAAGCAACATCATGATATTTGGGTTGTTGGTTGCAATCGAGAGGGATTAAGCCTTAGGCAAACTAGGCAATTGCCTAGGGCGCTAGCAATGTGGGGTGCCTGAATCTAAAAATTTCCTTTTTGTCGATTAATTTTAGAACTTAACTTTAAAATAATTTATCTGAAGATTTAATATTGATCAATCCATTTATAGATATTATTGTATAGTAACATAAATTTCACGCATACACATAAAAATAATTTGTAATATTTTTGCAAGTAAAAAAAAATATCACATATTTATAAGCACATATGATTTTGTTGGTATTGTTACCCATTCTCTGATGTAGCTCCAGATTATGTAGGTGTGTAGTTTGTTCTAGAAAAAGGTTAATGTATTTTTTATAATGTCATTGGTGTATCTAGTAGAGGTGAGTATAATTGAAGGAAAAAAATATTTTATTTTCTATTCTTAATTTTTGGGGAAAAATTCTATTATTTTGTTATGGAGGAATTCGTAGGCCTGGTCCAAATATGACTCTTCACAAAACCATGGGAGCTACATAAACGTTTTTGTTTCTTTGCAAAGAAATGGTGCTTTATTTTAGGATAGAGTTCTTGTCACCTACTTGATATGGCTAAATCAAACTTGTAAGAAGCCTTGTATAAAATATTGAATTTTTGCATTATGAGCATCTGTTACAATTAATGTTTTCCATCCATGAAATATTTTTCATCCTTATGTGATAATTTATTAATATATTCTTATTATTATGACCATGATGTAAATTTAAAAATAAAATAATATAGACATATTTTATTTATTTACTTTATGGAAAAAATATTAGCTAAATTTGTGAGGAGGGCGTCCACTCAAACTATTGCCTAGGGCGCTCCCGACCTTTAATTCGGCCCTGGTTGGTTGTCTATAAAACCATACTTTGTGGAGGTTGTTGGTTGTCTCTATAAAACCATTCTTGTTGAGGTTGTTGGTTGTCCTGTAAAACCATCCTTGTTGAGGTTGTTGGTTGTCATGTAAAACCATCCTTGTTGAGGTTGTTGGTTGTCTTGTAAAACCATCCATGTTGAGGTGTTTGGTTTCCTGTAAAACTATCAAGATCATGAGCACGCACTGCGATAAGCTATGAAAGAAGTGTGATTGTTTTTCTCCCATATTCGCACTTGGGGGAATGTTAGGAATATGTCTAGTGCTCACATATTCAATATTTTCCATAGGTTTTTGGTTGTCTGTAAAACCATCCTTGTTGAGTTTGTTGGTTGTCTGTGAAACCATCTAGATAATGAGCAAGCACGAGCGTGTAAGGCTGCGAAAAGAAGTATGATTGTTTTTCTCCCGTGTTCTCACTAAGGGGGAATGTTCGGAATATGTATAGTGCTCACATATTCAATATTTTCCATAGGTAAATATTTATGTTATATTCTTATTGCATATTGTTTCAACAACAATATATTTGTATAGGTTGGTTGTACTGTAAAGTTATTAACATGATATTTGGTTGTATGACTTCCTATTTTGTAGGAGGTCAGTTTTATATTTCTATGGCTATATAATAGCCTTAGTATTTGTCCGAATAATATTTTGTAATTCTCGGTCTCAAGCTTTCACAGTCTACATAATAGTAAACTATTCCACTCAACATAGTAGGAGGAGGGGATGTCATGGAAATTTATATGTCATTATTGGGGAAGTTGATTGGAATCCCCAAGTTTATAGAAAATTCTTTCAGTCATTCTGATTGGTTGAGTAGTGTTTGAAAACTAATCCCATCATCATATGTGATGGGTTTTCGTGTCTGACTTACATGAGTTGGTGTGTTGGTGTCTTCAAATTGAACATACGTTTCAAGTTGACTATCATGCTCGGTTTGAAATGTCAAGTGTACCTCTACTAATTTTTTAGTTATAATTGTATGTCCACTATTTTCAACATGTTGTTGGATTGATTCACTTGTATCCATATCTTTTTGACTTAGATCTATCACATGTACCTCTTATCGTTGATTTTTATCATCTTGTTGGATTTCTTCACCATTGAATTTGATAAATTGTTCAACTTATTCCCTATTATAACTAGCCGTTTGAGAATGCTCTCCATTTTTGTTTCCTCTATTATCTCAACATTGAATGCATCATTGGGGTGCATGTCATTGACCAATGCATCTCGGTTGAGAGGTCATATTCCAATCCTCTTAAAACCAACTTTTATATTGGATGGAGTTAAATCTCTCTTGAAAGTTTTGTTACTAAGTGTCGCCATTCTAGGATCTCCTCACATCTATTTTTATGCTTTACCATCCATTTTGATATCTCTTCCTTGAATTCATTTTTAAATAGTGAAAATATGCTAACATCTAATGGTTGCACATGTGGTGGTGTGCACAAGTAACATGATTAAATCTATGCACAATGCTCTTTCCTCTTATATTATCTCATATGGACCATCAAATATGAGTAGATGTCTATTCAACGGTGAAACACCGCCTATAAATAATCTATAAAAGTGATGCAACCAATTCAAAAAAATCCTTTGTCATTTATGCTTGTAGTTGGGTTGCCATACATGCACTAGGTTCATAATTAGAAATGTAATTTGTTAATTGTCTTGGTGATTTAAAATTTAGAAATATGGTATACTCTAGCCTAATGTATTAATGAAAAAAATTATTGTGATCCATTCTCTACTCTTCAAGAGTATGTGGGGTACACTTCTACTTCCCATCTTTACAATCACCCTCATACCACAATTCCTCCTAGCTTGCATACCAGTTTCATCGTAGTTCCATATCCTTTGAGGTCCATATTGCTATGTTTTTACATTATATCTAATTTGTTATCTAAAATGCGAATCTATGTCAGGGTCTAAGCATGACTACCATGTCACTATCTAGGCCTTTTACAATCCTTAAAGACACATCTCAGTGCCTCTTTATGGACCATGCCCACAAATCTCTACCGAGGCATATCATTTTGAAGGGAGTATAGCTTGTTTCATATATGTGTGTCACATGAGATTTAATGAGTTTATTTACAAACCATGATCCATATAAGCCATATCTTTATTATATTATACTATTTCAGAATCTTCTTGACCTCTAAAATGGTTGGGGGTCCTTTTCATTTCGTGGTTGTGATACCATTCAAAAAATTGATAATGAACCCACTGAGACTCCCCACTTTTTGTAGTAGCCGTAATGGAAAATTTATTTTCTTCAACATCTCTTGTTTTCCAACCATGTCTTTAACCATCTAATTATATTTGAATTATTGTTTTCATGTTGTTGTGTACTTTTCACTAAAATTTACATTTTCCTCAATTTTTGGTGTCAGTTTTGAATCACGTTCATGATGTGGATTGGTATGAAACTTTTGTTCTTGATTTTTTTAAGCTAAATTTTACTCCAAGTCAAGTATATAATCAAGTTTGACACCCCTTTTTTAGGTTCCATTTATGACTTCCTCCTCCCCACTCTCCTCTTGAATACCATGATGGCCTACAATTATTTTGGATAAATTAACATGAATACAAATGTGTTGAAATGTCATGTAAATAATTCTTGTTGGAAAATGCGTTATAAATATGTGATATAGTTCTTTATTTGTGTGTTACACTTTCAAGCATGTAATTTCTATGCACATTAACTACATAAAATGTTCCTCTGGTCCAAATTATGAAGGGTTCTTGACGAATGTGGGTAGTTAATGGCATCATTGAATGTGACATTGGTGCATAGTTGTAAATGACAAATGATGTATATAAAGCGATAAGGTCGAAATGAATAGGATTGAATGCACCACATGTTACATGCATCATTTTAGGTGGGAAGGGATATTCATCGGTTCATGTCCAATTTTGAGTTTTTAATGTGCATTAGATTTTCATCGGGTATTCGAAAGGTGTTCAATTTGCCACAAACTCACAATGCATTCAAATATTCCATATACACTAAAATTACTAAATATACATTACTAATCCAAGTATTACATACAATGTATCAATTGAGTTAGTGTTGACACGAACATTGAATTTAAACATACATTGAAATTATTGAATATACATTGAATATTCAGTTTCAAGTTTAGCAATGAATACATTGAATTGATAGGTTTTGTGGCGAATTAAAGAATACACATACACATTGAAATTACTTGAATAAGCATCGATTATATGCATGTAATTTTGTCGGTGAATGCATTATTTAAAATTGAATACAAAGTATAAAATTAGAAATATTCAAAGATTGAATACAAAGTAAAAAATAATTAAATTAAATATTTTATATTCAACGTATATCGAAATTCACATGTATATATAACCAATTAATATAATACTAACTGGGTGGATATACATTGACATAACTCAATATACACTAAAACACTTGTAATCCTGGTATTGCTTGCATATGTACTCATTGCATGAAAACCATAGAGAAAATATCAAAAAGGATCTTAAACTTGAGCTCAAATAATGACCAACTTGGTGATTTGAAATAGAAAACAATATATTTAGAGGTGCATATTCAATGTGTAAATGGATACTAAAATATTACAAAATTAGAAAATTGTATTTAATGTAAGTTCATCCATTCTAGTGTATATTGAATAACCTAATACAATAGAGAACATGTTTATTCATATGTATTTAAATCTACTAGGGTAATCGAGGTTCAACTTATATCCACTAATGTCACTATATATTCATACATCGGATAACATACATCCTTTATGCAATATTTCAACGTGCATGCATGAAAATATCCTATTTTATGATATTTACTACACTTTACTAGTTGATTTCATAGCAAACAAAAGGTTAAATAAGAACATGCACATAAGTAACTCAATGTAGTTTACATATACATTTGTAATCTTGGTATTTATTGAAAATTTACTCATATACCTAGGAACATAAATATATTCATTATTTTTAGTCATTTCGTGTATAAAGCAAATGCATATTTAGTGTATATCAATGGTTTCAATTATGATGGGTTTATTCAAATTGAAATATAAAGTGTATATTCTCGCGATTTCGGTGTAAATGTAAAGTTTGAGAGTGTTTAGGTATACCTACAAACTATCACCATACACAAAATTTATTGAATGTACACTAAATAAATGGGTGTAAATTATGCCTTTGAATACATAATATTCCATGGTAAATTATAGGTGTATATTCAAGCATTTAAGTGTTTAGGGGAGAGGAAACAATTTTTGAGCATGTAGTAGTTGATGAACTAATTTTTGTTAGGTTGGGGTGTATTCACTTTGTATATTTAGTAATTTTAGTGCATATTAAAAGTTTGAATGCATAGTAGAAAATGAAAAGTTACAACCATATATTCAATATATGTTTAGTAATTCTAGTGTATATTCATCCAGTCAATATAAAATTAATTGTGGATATGTATATATTAACTTCCTAAAAAGAACAACATTTAAGTAAATTCAAATATTTAGTACCTAAAAATACGCAACACTTACATACATATTCAAATTGTAAGTGCCTACAAAACCACAACACTTATGTATATTCAAATATTATTTAGCTCATATGTCAACCAAAACTTAATGTATATCCACATATTCAATGTATATCCAAACATTATTCACAACAACACACATTTTTTAGCTATTATCGTAATGAAATTCAAAGTATATTCACTAATATAAGTGTATATTCAATAATAACATTGTACTTTCATAACATGCACTGAAACAACTCAATATATACTGAAAATAAGAACATGTATTGAAATAATTCAATGTATTCAATAATTTTAGTGCACATTAAAATTTTGAATGTGTAGTAGAAAATGAAAAAGTTATAGTTGTATATTCAATGTATGTTCAATAATTCCAGTGTATATTCAGCCAATCAATATAAATTTAATTGTGGATATTCCGATATTAATTGTCTAACAAACATAGTACTTATGTATATTCAGATATTATTTAGTTGTTATGGTAATTGATTCACATATTCAATGGTTATGCAAACATTCTTCACATAGTAAACATTATGTACATTTTATGACATTCTTTACATATTCAAACATTCTTTGCGATTCGGATGGTAACCGACATTTACCTCCTCAATTTGTGGTTTTTCCTTGAATTTGATCTCTATCGTTATGAGCTCTGTCAATTTTGAAACAAATGATTAGATATCCTTATTCATCCAATATATAAGAGTAAATCCCAATTCGAATTCAAATTTTGAGATTTTGGAGGGATTATTCAAATTTTGGAGGGATAGTTAAAATTTTGCATTAAATCATAGTGTTAATTCTCGCATTTTTTAGAAATGGTGATTCTAACACAATTTTGTTGTAGGTGTTGGCTATGATGAGGTGAAGGCGCAAAAGAAGGTGTATTTATGCACAAAGTGTTTTTTAATATTAAAATACTTTTAATGTGAACATGACAACTTGTCAAGTTGTGCATTTATGTGCATAAATGTGGACTTATTGTACTTAAATATTGGGATAATATTCTGAATATGAACAAGTATGCCCCTATAAATGAATATTGACACTTGTATTCATGTACATTTTAGTACTTATGAAATTGATGTTGACATTTGAATTTTGTAAATTGCCTTTGAAAATGAGGCCTCAAACACAATTAAATATATTTTTATGTTCCCATTATATCACTTCACCATGTATTGTGTGGGTGAATGCATCATTTATTTAAATTTTACTAAATAATTTGAAGAAATCAAAATAGTTCAAATATGAGCATTTATTAGGTCCCCATAATTATATTAAAGTAGGAAAATTTGTCCACTTATTGGACCCCACCCTCACAAATAGGTGTTCAATAATTGGTGCAAGTTCACTTCTAGTGCATTTCCTCTACCCTACATCATAAAAATTGATGTTCTATAACAACCCATGATGTTAGTCATTCAATGTAAAAGCAACAAAGATGGACAAAGGACATAACATTCCTTTTTAGTTTTTCTCCTTACATGTTCACAAAATAAAGGGTATACATAGGACTCATCGAATGTTCATACCTTTTTGCAAAACTTTTAGTATGGTATAGGATGGGAGGAAATGGAAAAGTTTATGGCACCTTTAAATTTTGTTTTCTTGAATGTCTTTAAGGCCTTTCCAACGTACTAATTTTGGCATACCCCGCCACCATGGAGACTCATTAAAACAATTTGACAAACATATCATGTACCTTATGCATTCTTCTACCCTTTGTATACATATCAAATAAAAACTTGCAACTACACATCTCTAAAAAAAAAAAAATTATCTTTAGCAGATGTCCATTCCAGATTCTAAGCTTTAATCTTGACACAACCAATGAGAACATTGGCAAAATTTGTGAGATTTTTGGGCTTTATTCCTACAAGTTACATTTGATTGAAGTTTCAACACCCTTTTTCAAAAAACCCCATTTTGTGCCTACATGTAATCATGATGATTTATAAGTCCATATTTCTTTGATTCATTTTGAAAAAATCCCTATCCATTATGCTTTGATGGATTTAAATACCATGTTCCAAGACTCTCATTCGACATAGATTGGGAGGATACGGGTAAAGGTTGATGAGTTTGGCTTCACACCTACCAATTGCATTTGGTTAAACATGTTTCCAATTTTTTCTCATCAAGCCCATCTTGTGCATATATCACAACCATAACATTCCATTAGATAACATTTTGTTTAGGCATTAATAAAATGGTTAACATGGTCCCACATTTTGCGGTCATATTTACCAAGGTCTTTGAAACCAAAGAATTTTTCGATGTCCTATCTTCATAATATCCACACTATGTTTCAAAGCTCCTATTTTACACAGAAACTAGTAGCATGCCATCAAAGGTGAAATGATCAAATTGAAACCTATTAGTTGTGTTGTCACTTACCCAAAAAATGTGTATAATTTTTTGAAAATTTTAGTTGAGTGACCCCTTCGACTAATTTTTTTGCCTTTATGAACTTGAGGAATGAAAGCAATCTTAACACTTAGTCATTTATAAGTGTTTTGAGTGTTTGGGGTCAATTCCTTTATATTGCGGTGATTTTGGGTCTGGAGGAATAAATGGAACTTGTTCCTTTGGGCCTTCGTTTCTCCGCATCCTCAAAATTTCTACACTTTTTGAGTCTTAATGTATTATGGGTCTCGAGTTCCCTAAGGAACTGTTATGTCTACGTCCTTGTTCCCCACACTTGTTTGTTCCCCGCATTTTATTTCCTTCTAGAAAATTTGTGCACTTCCTTCATGTTGTAGATTTTTCAGGTGTTTTGAGAACTCATGACCCTATTCCTTTTGGGCTTCTATTCACCGTATTGTCTTGTTCTCTGCACTCATCATTTACCCGCAAAATTCTTTGTCTTAAATTTTCTAAGTGTTGGTTTGTTTTGGGAGATGCGGACATTTGGAGACCCCATAACCTTAATGTTCCTATGGGAATTGTGTTCTCCACATGCCCAATTTACCCGCACTTCCTTCCATTTCTTTCTTGCAATGTGAATTTTTCGGGTATTTAGAGAACTTGTGACCCATGTTCCTTCTAGCCTCTTGTTCCCATGCAAACCCATTCCTCCCACACATTGAAGCTTTCCTATACATTGCAGAGAATGAGGAGATATAAACCCCTCACGTCCCTTATTCCCACGGGCCCTTTGTTCCCCACATATTTGACATATATAAATTTTGAGGCGAAAATAGGCAAACTATTCCACGAACCTCTTCGTTCCCCTAACACACTTTGAGCTCCTAATTGAGCATTTATCCAAGTCTTTTCGAATGGAAAAGTATAAGAAGGGGTAAAGTACCTCATTTTTACCATTGCACCTCCGGATTTACACCGAGAACCTGTGCATTTTCTGTTTCGTGCCCTCGAGCCTATTTCTAGCCTTAACTAGAGCATCTCTCACCCATTTTCAAATATTAAAGTTATGTTGTGATTCTAAGAGGAAATATGTCCTTCCTGTAGCTAAGGTGAGTAATTTTGAGCTTCTTGTGGGTGTTTTTAACATCAAATTGGTTTTGTGCCCTCTTGTCTTGCCCTTCCTAAGAACCATTGTTGAATTACTCTCCTTCCGAGTGTCTGGTTCCTTACCTAGCCACCATGAAGTTTCATTATGGGGTCTATGATCACATATCTTCTCTTTAAACATCGAGTACCCAATATCGGGAAAATTTTGTTCGACATATCAACCTCAATGACTTTTGGGGTCGTATTTCTAAAGAAAATCCTACCCCCATGGCTCAATGTATCAAGGATAGTGGTCTTGCTCATGTCATTGGTTTCCCTCTCTGTGTATAATGTGTAAATACTATTTTAGCTTGTGCCTCTGTTTGACCAGGACAAAAGAAATTAGGGATCCCCAGGCCAAGTAATTGCTAAGTTGGATGTCAACTACATAAATGTTTCCTTTAGAATTCCCATTGTTGAAGATTCCAATACTTTAACCAAGGTACAGGCTTAGAGTCTTTTTGAACAAGACAAGGATAAGTAGAGAACAATGATAACCAAGTCTTGGCTTAGAACTCAAAAAAAGGAGCTTGAAAAATTTCAAAGTCATGTACGGGTCAAATTTAAAGGAGGAGTTATCTGATATGATCACTTTGTTATCCATATTGATGGGCCTTCCCTCTACTAATGAATTTCAGTTTTAGATGTGTGTTTACATAAACATCATATGTGAGGGAAAACAAAGCTTAAATTGGGGGGAGATAATATGTGAGAACCTCGGTGAGCAACTAGAAAATGTGCAAAAGAAGCAAGTCATTCTACATGAATTCCTACCTAATGTACACAATTGTAGCATACGAGTGCAGTTGGACATATCTCTAGTGGATGATAAAAAGAATGGGCTAGTGTATGAATTCTACCCACAACTAACCTTCAAAAACAACAAGATCCATTTCGGTAGATTCAATGATGCTTTCACAATGTATATTATTAGAATCTTAGAGGGAAACATAGCTGAAAGGGTGTCTGTTGAGACAAAACAACCAATTTCAACATATGGTAGTTTGTTCATTCAATTTAGGAGATTCTCCTATATTAGCTTAGCTAGATTTGAAGGTACCAAACAAACTCCCCATGTATTGAAATGACAAGATTGTCATAGTAGAGGTTTGCGGGTAACTTGACATGCTACATAGAACATGCAGAGACAAGAAGATCACTTGTATTCAATTCCCAATCTCTTTGGGGAATTATACTTACTGAACAACACTAGATGCTCAAAATGTAGAGAAGACAATTTACGCTTTAATTTTCATATTTTTCACAAGAGATCCTACTTTGACATAAAAGGTTTTATCTCCAATCACCTCAGAATGAGCTATTATCATTTGCCCACTCTGGAAGACTATTGGTAGGACTATTCATATGAATATGAGGTGAGAAGAAGGTATTTTTGTTGAATTTCTCTGTAAGAGATCAAAGATTTTAAAATATTCAAAATTTCTAGAGGATTTTCCAGGATGGTAATTAATATTTGTTTCAATAGGAAAGGCTTAGAGGATTGAACAAATAATCGACCTTTCGAAAGAAGAGGAAAAAGGAAAAAAGTAACATGAGGAAAGTAATTATGAGGGTGGAAGCAATGAAAAGGAAGAAGATGAAGAAGATAAATTGGAGGTTGTAGAACTAGATTCTAGAAAGTTGAGCATTCCCAAGCTCAAATCACCAACCAAGGAAGTGTCTTCTTCTAGTATTGAGACACCCACTCTAGAAGTATCTACTACTCAAACTCTTGGTTCTCTCAATACACTTGCATTGGGCCCACTTTCTGCTCCACCTTCCAAGTGATTCCTTCACATGGGTCCAGCCCATGATTGACGGAAAAGGAAGGCATCTTCTCAAGTCATTGTTCGGGATTTAATGATGTAGCTGCCCTCCTTAGTACAACTTCCACTCCTCCTGTTAACAAGGAAAAATCTTCTTCTAAATTGGTCTCGATTTAAAAGGTCTGCAATATTTGGAGATAGCAAAACCAAGAGGGGAAAAGGATGAAAAAGACTTAACCATTGTTGACCTAGAAATGACAAGAATCCCATTGGGTGAATCTAATCCCGAGGGAGATGTTCAAAACTTGAAAGAAACAGTCTCCAGGTTATTGAGAGGGTAGAAAAAGGTAAACAAACATAAGAGTAGCTGGAAGAACAAGTACAAGTTCTTTCTAGTTTCATCAAATATTTCCTTGCCAATGATAAAGTGCTTGATCATAATCCTCTCTTTTCAATTCCTCCTCCCATTTTTCTATCTAATGAAGATGTTCAAGCCATCAAATATATCCATAAACATGCTTCTTATGGAAAGGAAATTGAAGCAATGGTTGAAGGAATGTTAGTATCTAGTTTAAATTTCATAGAAGAAGCCTATAAAGTATATGAAAACATCTCCTTGGCTCAAAGTCAATTTGGTACAGTAATCACTGGATATGAGAAAGAGCTTAAACTTTGGTTGGAATGTATTCAAGATCTTAGAATCATGAATGCTACAAATGAGAAAATCCTCCTTACACACAAAGTATTTGATGATTCAAAAAGTAACCTTTCCATAAAATGGGTGTTCAGTGTTGAATGGAAAATCAAGGTGTTGGAAGAGGCAATCACTTGAACTAAAGAACATGGTACAAAAAGGAGAGGCATTTAAATATGAGATACTTGCTGAATTTCAAGCTCTATGGTGTTAGTTTTATAAAGACAACTATGTAGAGAGACACCCATTAGATGAGATCAAATCAAGATTCAGGGCACTCATCAAAGAATATTTGTTCAAGTCTGAGATTGTGACCAAAGAAAATATGGAGGAAATCACTTAATTGCATAATGTTTTCATAGAGGCTACCAAAGGCTTGTTGTAGAATGAAGGCATTGGAAGAGAAATGGAAGACTCCTTGGGTAGCTGGTTGAATGCTATGGCAAACACAACCATCCCAAAAGGCATGGAAATTTGTTGGTGCCTTAGTCAAATTCAAAAATCATATACTCAAAGTGAAGACTCTAGCTACGCCATCTATAAGTGCTCCTTCCTCTAGTTCTTAAGTCTTTCTTTCTAGTTGTTGTATTTCAAAGTTAGCTTTATCATTTTGAAAAGTATGAAATTGTAAATAAAGCTAACTAAATGTAATTCATTAATTAAGTGGCAACACTTAATTAAAAAGACAATTGGATTAGAGAAAGTTGGTTACAACTGCCCTTTGCCTATATAAGGCTTTTCTCTCATTGTAAAGGGTTGTTGGATTTTGGTGTTTTAAATGTAATGATACAGGTAATATTGAAAATCAATACATGAGAAGCTTGCCTCTACTATTTTCTATGTTCTTTCATTTCTATTTCTAAGCATTGTAAATGTGAATTTAGTATATTTGAATGTGAGATTGTGTATTCAATTCATGTGTTATAGTGCAAAGAACTTTGTGTCTGCTGCATTTATATCTTGTGATTTTTCAAATATATAAATTCATGTGTTCTTAAAGTTTCATGCATGCATTAGTAAGATATTATTCTGCAATCTATATATCTGAAAGTGTTTCTTTCTTCCATTTTATTCATCACAATGGTGAGTGATCTTGCACAACCGAGAAAGTTATTCATAGCCTTGACTAGTGGATTAATTTAGACTATGGGCCATTAGTTCATTCCTCTCACTCATTCAAAGCCATTGTTTCTTCCTAAAAAGACTTTTCCCTTTTCCCATCTTTTGTATTGACATTTATTTGAATATGGAGGTATTCTTTACACCAAAATTCTCATATGGATATTGTTAGATTGTATATTTGTAAATAGGTAGATTTTCCATTTTGTTTAGAAAATAAGGGAACCTCTCCCATAAAGAGGAGGGAATCTTGTCCCCTAAACCGTTGCTTGTATTAAAATATAAAATTTCCATCCAACAAGTTGCATTTGGTAAAACGTGTCAATGCCTTGTGAGCATACCCCTACCTTTTATAGATGCCACCACCCCCATTCAAAACTCCACGCACTCCTAACCACCATTCCTTTTCCACTAGCCTCCACCAATCCTTTAACTACCTTCAAAACTTCACCACCAACTTCCCTTATTGATTCCTCGTAATAAACATTTTTATTTTATTTTTAAAAAATAATTTAGTTTAGTCCATTTTACACAATTTCTACCCAATTTGGAGATTCCTCTTTAGTGCATCTCGGAATTGTTTCTATACTCTAAAATTCCTCACCAATTTGTATAATAATGTACATCATTTATTATTATTTGAAACTAGTGATCGAAGATCCACACTAAACGCCAATTTATGTTTGGTGAAACGCTTACAAGTTTATAAATAATCGATAATAACCTTAAGCACCCTTTATTACATTTACCTAGCCATGACCTCCTTCACTCCCACTAATATTAATTTAATTAATTAATTAAATTAATTCATTATCCTCACTATATTTATTATTTAAATATCTTAATTTAAATAATATCCACACATACACTTCACTTAGACACCTCACCAAGCCAACTCAACCTAAGACCTATTCTTAGTAAGTTGCCATAACTAACTAAGACTTACCCAAACCCTAAAAATCAATGCCTACATTCCCTCTAACCACATCCCCGCATGCTCACAAGAAGCTCCCAGTCTAATCCATGGGATAACGACATGAGATCCAAGGAAATCAAGAGGATCTCCCTAGTTTAGTAAACCTAGGAAATCCCACCTTGACCGACGCCGGTTACCCCTAACCATCACCGCCGCTAAGGCTAAGCCGACCACCATCGCTACCCTTTTAACCCCTAAACTACCTTATTCTCAAGGTTGGAAAACATTGAGAAAGGTTGACGAGCAAGAACACATCTCAGAGAGATAACGCATCTTCAGAGAGAAAATTCTAGTGAAAAACTCGCATGCAAGGAAGGAGATTGAGCATCTTCTCCTGCATAGCCATCCCAACCATGATCTAATCTATCCAAGCAAAGAGGAGTGTACATGCAGCCCATGCAAAAGCTTTTTTTCAGTTGGTGATCACTTGCAACCTTCAAACCCCATCATCACCTCCATCCCTCACACACAGGCATTCAGAATGGAATCCAAGTAAGTATAACATCATACTTTCTTAGTTTATTTCATTTCATCATCATTTTATCATCCATTGTTTATCTTGCCCCTATTGACCTTCTCCAACATTTTCACCTCCATATACCCATTAAAACCTCACCAAATCCTACTCCAATCACCCAATACCTCATCTCGACCCACCAAAGTCCTTTGTGCAATCACAAAGGAGACCACAACTTGTTCTGTGATATTTCCAGATCTCACAGTAACCGGCACCGGTTACACCTAACCATCACCGTCGTCACCCCTGACCGACACCGGTCTCTGTATTTTCCCACACAACCTAGAACAAAGACCTACCCACCAAATTTCATCTTACCCTCATTCACCTGTGATCTATCTCGTGACCTCTATCAAACCTCGTAAGAACCCATAACCAATCATTTGACCTTTGGATTCTATTCTAGCTTAGCCTGTTAGATTAGATCTATTTCTTATTGTGTTTTTAAGTGAGATACCTAAATCATTTCAAACTACAATAGGATTTACTTTGTTTACAACATTAAATTGTTTAAAATAATGGATTGACAACCATCTAGGAAGTATCACACTTCCCGATCTAGCATACGCTAGGTAGTTCACTGCCCATATTGTTTAATTCCTTCTGGTCTTGTTTTCATTACAGGTAGTTCCTCCTAGCCAAAAGGAAGCTCTCACGATCAGTTGTGGATTCGAAGTCATACGCACACAAAAACCCATCAACCAACATTTGAACAGGTATTCCTCCTACGCCCATTACCCTATCTTGTTTCATCAACACTTCAAAGAAACGATCTAAGAATCAGGTGAAACATTTTGGCACACCTGGTGGGACCCATCCGGGTTCCTTGCATTTCATTCATTCCTAGGAAAAATTGTGTGTTTGTTTCCCTTCTGAAAAGCGTACACACTAATTTTCTTCCTTGGTAATCCACCTCTTCTTTCTATTTTCTCTAAAGGAAACTTTTCTTTTGGTGTAATTAAAAAGAACCATTTCTTCATGTTTTCTGCATTGTAGTGAAAGAGCATCCCTCTTCCTCTTCATCTTATTGTGTCATCCAATTTCACATTTTCAATTTGGGTTTAAAAATAAGTGCATTCCATTCTAATTTATTGCATTAGCTCACATTAATTGAGGGCAACCTATACGCTGAAGTCATGCCCAGCTGATGGTTGACAAAACGAAATCGTAGAAAAGCACTTCTATCCTTTTCTCTTTCTCTGAGTCTTACCAAACCTCACAAAAATTCAAAATACATACATTCTTAAACAACATCCTACCTGAAGAAGTTGTAGGTGATCACATGATCACGGCACAGTGGGCACCTAGCTCACTGCTCTGTCGAGTCATACTTCAGAGCGAAGCCCGCCCCACCATAACATACCTGAAACCTCACCTTTTAGATCTCCTTCTTTGTAGGAAGCCATCCTCACCAAAAACTCTATTTCACAATTCATGTGTCAGTCCCTAAATAGCATAAGCTAAACAAACATAATAGAAAAGGCACTCCTAGGATCACATTTTCTTAGTGTTTTTGCTTGGCTTGCATTTTGAGGTGAGAGATCACGTTCATCACTTTTTTTTTTGTTCATCCTTGCATGCTCCTCATCACAACTGGTGTATTCTGCTTCACCTGAGTGTGCCTGGGCCATATCATCATCATTCTCAGAATTTTGGGTCTGATTCTACATCAGATTTTAATTCACAACCACTTTCTTTCATCACTATTTCAATTTCACAGTAACCATCATCGGTTACCTCTGACCGCCATCGGTTATACCCAACCGACGTCGGTTCCAGGTCCTTTTGCTAACCTACTCAAAAGGACATTTTACTTCACTTTCTTCCACTTTTCATAGTCCCTGTCACTATCATTATTCCCATTGACATTTTAAACATCTTCAGATTTGGCATACCTATCAGATTTTACCTTCTACCTCACTTGTTTTTACTCACTGTCATTTTCTACAGTAATCGGCAGTGGTTACCCCTGACCGGCGTCAATTTTCCCTAACTAACATCGGTTAGCCTATTTCACATTCCAGCCACCATTTGGTACTTAATCCACTTTTTTCACACCAGATTCACCTGTTCTTGTTATTCTCTATGTCATTTACAGAGAAGCAACCCTACCTGATCAGTACTGGTTCACATGGTGCTAACCCAAAGACAAGCAAGCACACTCATATTTCACACCAGTTGTCAACCACTCCCACCTAGTCCTTCACCACCTTCCATTTTATCACCAGCCATGGATCCCATCCAACCTATTACTATCACTACTGAGATGAGGAGTTTGCATGACTCCTTGACCAAAACCCTGCCGCCTTGCAGTTTTACCTTTCCCACTCATCCACTCGAGATGCCTCGGTCAGTTGATATATGGCATGCCCATATCTATCCCCCGACTCTCGCACCCACTCCCGCATCGCCCCATCTAGCTCCATGCTACCCACATCCACCTTACCCCCAGTCATTTCACAGTTAGGTCCTATACCCACTATGACTGCCACATTTGCTACCTCTGTGGCACCCATTACATCCACCGTACCCTCAACTACCCCAAACACAACCTCATCCACCCCTAATGTCTCACACATACCCGTAGCTACATTACCACCTCCAGTTGGTGACCCCTACCCCATTTCAAAACGTGGTTCTTTCTATTCCACAATCATTAGCCCCTATTACCACTAGGGTTACCACGACCCTTCCACCCCCATATACATACTATCAACAACCTCCCATTTCATCCATTATACATTCCGGGTACATACCCCCTATTTCACTACCTTCTTCTCCACCACCCTACATGGCAGCCCCATACACTGGAGTGCCACCCCATTATATGCCCAAAACCAACCTCTCACGCTACAGAGGCATCCAATCATCACAACCCACCAATGACCTAATTAAATTGATGTTGACAAGATGCAAACATTGAGGCATCGGTTTCTGCTCCCACAACACTCTCACCTATGATGAGATTTGCAACGAGCCTATTCACCCATCCATTCCTATCCATTCATACCCTGTGCATTGGGAAATGCCTAAATTCAATCATTTCAATAGCAAAGAAGACCCACAACAACATTTGTGGTCATTCAAACATGGGTGTTATCTGATCGCTCATGATGATGCCTTGCTTTTGAGAACCTTTCCCATGTCCCTCACTAGACCTACATTAGATTGGTATAGTGGGTTACCTAAACACTCTATATTCTCATTCAATCAGGTAGCCCAAGCCTTCTTGGATCATTTCTCTATCAATATCATCAAGAAGGTTACCATGACCGATCTATATTCCACACGTCAGTATGAGGATGAATCTATCATAGATTTTGTCACCCCGCTGCGCAAATTCGATCAATCAACTTACCTTCCAACTACCACAAACAAACTCATCGAGCTCTTCACATGGGCTTGCGCTAGACATATCTCCCAACCTTGCAGGTCCAAACCTTCCAAACATTTGATGAGGCATTCACTATGGCACGAAAGTTAGAGATTCGGGCCATCGAAGAGAAGAAAATCCAATTACGCAATAAGAATTCGGCATTCAAGTCGAATGATACCTCTTCTTCTTCCAAACCACAAACCAATTATTCAAAAGCTAAGGGCACCGCTAATGCAAAGTGGTACTCAAGGCCGGCCCAACTCATCCATCAAATCAGCTACCCCTCATCTAATCTCTCACCTGTCCAGACTTTTCAATTCAGACGAGCAAGTGAAAATATACCCCAATTGGGGAACCTTACTCTTCTCTTAGAAAATCTTATCAAAGCCGAGCCATCACCCTTCCACCTATAAAACCACACACTAGTTTTGACCCTACTCTCACCCCATGCCCGCATGGTATAAAGAACATGATTTCTATAACTATCATCGAGTAAAGGGTCATAGTGATGGAAACTGCATCACTTTCAAAAATATTGTCCAAGAAATGCTCGAGAAAGGTGAGTTAACTATGGATAATCCCAATGCCACCCCCAACCAAAATCTACAAATCTTCAAAAACCATTTCCCAACCATGCCCCTTCATCCAATCAAACCGGTGAGACATCAACTCACGATACCCATACCCACGAGGTTCACGCTATCTTTAATGAGGTACCTGTCACCTCCCAATTACCCCATATTCCTTCCATAGAGGAGATCCTAGCCCAAATCCTCCTTCCACATTGGAACCAACCTCCCTGTTCCTTCACCAACAGAGGAACACCTTTCATCTCCTTCATCACCAATGGAGGGGTCTTCCACTAACATTGAGCCCATCTCACCCCTGGCTTCACCACTTAGAGAACCTTTACCTACAATACCTCCTCCACCCATAGAGGAGCACCCATTATCTCCTCCACCCACAGAGGAGCACCCATTACCTCCTCCACCCATAGAGGAGCACCCATCTGTTCCTCCACTTATAGAGGAGCTCCCATCATCTCCTCCACCTATCATAGACCCAGTTGAGATACCTTTTCCTCTTGGCGAGCATTCTCCATCAACTACCCATAAATCCCACTGACCTACTTTCGGCTCTCTTACCCACGGAAAGTTGAAGCTAGCCAATTCCCCATCTCTAAGACACATTTTACGGAATTTCCATTAGGTCCTCACCAACTCCACCTACAGACGTGTCATTCTCACGTTTGGTCGATCACTTAGATTATGTGGATAGGGCTTTACTATGGGGGCCTCTTACTCCCCATCTCAACACAGATGCAGAGATCCCTCACTGATACCTCCACTATCTACCCAAACACATTTCACCAATCAAACCAAACACAACCACCTCTATCAACCCCTTCCACGATACCTATTAGCACTCAAACCACACCCTTACCCATAACCCAACCTACATCTAAACCCAAACCCACACCTACAACATTTTCCTCAACTAAACCTATTACCACTTTAGGGGTCACCCCGACCACCAACCTTACTCATCCACCTATTAAACTAGATTTAGCTACATCCTCCAACGTCAATACCACACCTACTCCGACACCCAAACCAAAGAAACAAACTCATCGACCTCATACCCCACCACACCAATCACACCCACACTTGTCCCATCTCTGTCTTAAGACCTCAGCTACCCAACATGGTCAAGCAACCTTCACCCATCCATAAACCAATAACACAACAACCCATTCCTTCCTCACAAACCTCTAACCTACCTAGGCACACAACATGACTTACACCCGCACCTGCAGTCTCTTTTTACCACCAATACCTCCAATACCCTCAACTATTGCTTCACTACCCACTACACTTCAGTCATTGTCCCTCACACCCCAAGTACGACCCACATCATCTACCTTCACAACACCCCCATTATCCCCATGGGTAACTCACCCTCTTCCTCCATCTACTTTTCCTTCTAGACCTCATACACCCACATCACCTTTACCCAAGAAGGTGCAACCCAAAAACAAAACCCCACTACCCCACAATAAGGTAGTCAAAACAACCACACACCCTCCTACCCATCATCTATCGTACCCCTACCCAAACAAACACGACCGATACCTAAAACCACACCGACACCTAAAACCATAACTCGACCCATTCCTACTCTTCCAAAAATAGTTCCTCGACAATCAACCACACCTACACCCAAACCCACATTCACTTCCCATTGTGATCCACTAACAGGGTCCTATGCCAAAATTTTAACCAACCTCCTCGAGACTTCTATTATCACATTACCGCCACTCCGACCTTACGACCCCTCAAACCCAAGCCAAAAGGGTTTGATGATACTAAAATTTGTGCATACCATCATGTGCCAGGGCATGATGTGGAGAACTAGCAAGGCCTTGAAAACCATCCTTATCCAATTGTGTCCACCAGAAACCAACTTTGATGATGACGACCTTCTTGACAAGGATCCTGTTTCACCGACACCCATTCCCACACTGCCCACTCAACAACCACAACCTCCACCCTCACCACTCCTAGAGTCACCCTCAAGATTTGAAATTAACATGGTTCGCATCAGAGAGCTTGCCACGCCACCACCCCAATGTCGTTGCACCCAACTCACCTCACAAGGCTTTTCTCCTCCAGTAGGTTTTTTCCCTTCATGTCATTACACCACTCACCCTACACCTTCTCCATTTTCCAACTCCCCTCAAATCAACATGATACACGTCACTACACATGCATAGAAGGGAAAAGAAAAGGCAACTGACCTACCAACCAATCCTATACCCAACATACCATCTACACCCATACCTAAAATAACTATCTCATGGCCCCACGTACCCCATTTCTAATGGCATCACACATCGCACCATGCTCAAACAATTACACCAATCTCCCTCAAAATGTCCTTATATGACCTCATCCAAACCTCGGAATCCCATCATCAAGCTCTCATGGAGGTTCTTCAATCTATTGAGGTTTTACCCAATGACCCTACACCCGTAGCCTCCATTATCACACCCCATCATGTAGCCTCTCTCACCAAATTACCACCTTCATCTTCACCCCACCTTGTTCACCAAGTGGCCTCCCTTAGCTTCTCAGAGGAAGAGATCGCGCCACACCAAAATGATGACCTGACCCAACCCTCTTCATCTCCATCCACATTGATGACATATGGGTATGCCGTGATGATTGATGGAGGCACTAGCATTAACATCATTTCATCCCATGCATTTTCTCAAATGCGCATACCTAACAATTACATGCATAAACATCCGGTCATGTTGCGTTCATTCAACGATGCTATCACCTCCACACTAGGCACTATCATCCTCCATGTTCATGGGCCCCCACACTATTCCAGAATTGTTTTACATTTTGGAGGGGGAATTCCAATATAACTTGTTGCTTGGTAGACCCTGATCCATGTCATGGGTTACATTCCTTCCACTTTGCATCATTGTGTAAAGTTTGAACATGAAGGACACACTTATACCATTCCAACTTGACCCATCACCTTTCAAAACATGCAACATGCTTTACCGACCCAATGATGTGCTCATACCTATCAAGCCATCTACCTCCGCAACCACTACCACTTCACCTACACCTCCACCTACCAGTACAACCACTACTTTCACCGCACATACCTCCTCCATTCCTACCACTGCTATAACCTCCATGGCTGACCCATTAGCTTCCCAATCCATTAACTCCACCTCCGCATCGACCTCCACACATCATCCATTCCAGCTACCTACTTACCAACCACTGATCCCTTGGAAGGTGTTTTTCAATGCCTCACTGGGGAGTACCGCCTATATAGTGTCAACACATTCCTTACTCCGCAGAGTATGGAAGCCTTCACCAACACCCTCACTATGATCACCATATAGGAGAATGCCTCCTTTATGGTCCTCCTCATCTTCGTACTAGTCTCACCTATGGGGGACTTGATACTACCACTTACACACCTGAACCACCATCACAAACCCACCCATTTTCCATTGACTTCCAATCACTTACCAATCACCATTTTTTCACCCACACCTTCCTACACCACTGTGCATGGAAGGGTTTTGGTTTTGGATTTTATGAGCAAGGCCACCATACCATTATTCCATGTACCACCCACAAACATAATGACCGTAGTGGTATCGGCTTCCCCAACCTCCTACCAAATAGGCCCACATTGAACTCATTGAGGACCCTAGCCCTTCTCCACCTTCATCTTCATCACCACCTTCACCCGCTCCACCTTCATCACCACCCTCACCGACGGAGTCGATGGATCCTGAATCTATCCTCCTAACTTTTTTTTTTCATAAACACCATTTCCTTGGGGCCTTTGACTTATCAACGCGAAGGCGAGGCCCCTTCCACTCTTCCATTCCTATATCCTAAAATGATCGATGATGACACACCTACAATTAATGTCATTCAATGTCAGGATGATGAATCCATACTCACCTACCTTGGTGTAGAAGACTCATATATTCATCGGTCGTTACCCTAAGACGCAAACCATGTTGAATGAATCGACTATCGAGATCAACATTCATACTCAGATGACCCACACATCCTAAAGATCGACAATCTTTAGATGCTACTGAATAGAAGCCATCACTTCTTTTCTCCGAGATCATAACCACGCTTTCACTTGGTCTTACGCAGACATGCCCGGTATTGACCCCACCATAGTGGTCCACAATATCATAACCATTCCCGATGCCAAACCTATCAAACAAAAGCTAAGGAAAATGCACCCTCACATTGCTTCTTCTCACAAAGAAGAACTTCAACACCTTCTTTCCATTTCCTTCATCTTACCCATTGATTATCCTCATTGGATTTCTAACATTGTCCCTATTACTAAAGCAACAGGGGACTCCACATTTGCACAAACTTCCATGACCTCAACCTAGCCTTCCCAAAAGATGACTTTCCCTTCCCGGTATTGATCAACTGGTTGACCTCACCACTGGTCATGAGATGCTATCACTCATGGATGGCTTCTCGGTTATAACCAAATTTTTCTTGCCCCAAGATCAACACAAGACCGCATTCATCACCCCTTGGGGAACCTTTTGCTATCGAGTCATGCCTTTTGGCCTTAAAAATGCTGGTGCCACATATCAACGTGTTATGACTTACATCTTCCATGATATCATGCATCGCATATTAGAAGATTATGTGGATGATCTCTTGGCCAAATCTAAACGTCACTCTCGAGCACCTCACCATCCTCAAACCATCTTTGACCACCTCATTAAATATTATGTCCCGCCTTCACCTAAAAAGTGCATCTTCACGGTTCTCTCAGAAAGCTCCTAGGATTTATTGTTTCCCATGGTATAGAAGTTGACCCTACTAAAGTCAAGGCCATCCTCAAATGCCTCCACCTACTAACCTTCACCAACTCCGTAGCCTGCAAGGTAAATTACAGTCCATTCACCATTTCATTTCACAATTATCTGATCGGTGTCAACCATTTCATCATCTAGCTTAGAAGGATGTCTCCTTTAAATGGGATGATGACTGTCACAAAGCTTTTGAGGCCCTAAAACAATACCTTCTCCAACCACCCATACTCATTCCACCTAAAGACAATCAACCTTTTTACCTATACATATCCACTACCGATCATTCCTTGGGAGCCATGCTCGCTCATCATGATGAACAACACAGGAGCAGGTGGTTTATTACATAAGCCATACTCTTTTGGACTATGAAACCCGATACAACCATCCAAAAAACTTTTCTTAGCCTTAGTTTTCATTGCCACCAAACTCCACCATTACCTACTCAACCACAAAACCTATGTCGTGACCAACACCGATCCCTTACACTTCATGTACACCAAACCTTATCAAAATCAGCATGTCGCATGATGGCTTATGCTTTTAGCTGATCTTGACCTCAAATTCATTCATCAAAAGTCCATCAAGGGCCAAGCTATCACCGAACCAACTAGCCGACGCACCTATTTCCGGGATCAACCCTCTAATTTTGACTTTCCCGATGAGTCAATTGCTACTCTTTCCCTGATGAACCCCTTACCAAATGACACTTTTCTTCGATGGTTCCAAGTGTCAGCATGGGGGGGGCTGGTATTATCCTCATTCCTCTGGATGGAGAACCCATGCCTTTGTCTTTCAAACTAGACTTTGAATGCACCAACAATATTGCCGAGTACGAAGCGCTCGTACTAGGTCTCCAAGCCGCATATGCCCTAGATGTCAAATCAATCAACATCTTTGGTGATTCACAATTGGTCATAAACCAAGTCAATGGTATGTACCAATGTCATAATGAGATACTTCAAAAGTATAAACAACATGTCGACATACTTTTGACCACCTTTGATCGTTACACCCTTCAAACCATCCCATGTTCAACCAAAAAATTTACATACCATGGCCTGCTTAGCTTCCCAAATACCCGCTTCCCCTGCCGATTCCAAAATCTTTGTCACCATACAACACCTCCATTCACCTTCTTATTTACCTCATGATGTTTACTCAATCAGAACCGACACCCCTGACCCGAGTGACCTTTGGTATAAACAATACTCCGACTACCTTTCTCTCTCCATCTTACCTCCTGATCTCACCCGTAATGGACAACGCCTTCCTTAAAAAGGTCTCTCATTTCATCATTCAGGGGGACTCCTCTATAAGCACAACTTTGATGGTATTCTCTTACGATGCCTCACAAGTTCTGAAATTCCTTATACCATTAAGGAGGTTCATGATGGCATATGTGGAGGTCACTTTAGTGGCCTTGCTGTTGCTAAGCGTATTCTTCACCTAGGCTATTACTGGCCGACCCTTAACCATGATTGTTGCATGACTATGTCAAACATTGTGTAAAATGCCAACAACATTCCAACCTTCATCATACACCCAATCATGCCTTACAGGTCACTGTGACCTTTGGCCCTTTTCTCAATGGGGTTTGGATCTTGTCAGAGAAATCAATCCTCATTCTTCCCAATGCCATCAATGGATCATAACTACTACCGAATACTACACAAAATGGGTGGAAGCCATACCACTCATCTCCACGAAAGCCGAGAAAATATGTGAGTTCATTAACCATCACATCATTTTTCACTTTGGTGTCCTCATCACCTCATCACTGATAATGGAAAACAATTCAAAAACAAAACATTGCAAAAACTTTGCGACGCCTTCGGCATTCAACTTAGTTTCTCATCACCTTATTACCCACAAACCAATGGCCAAGCCAAATCCACTAAACAAAACCTCAACAAAATTCTCATGAAAGTGGTTGATGATACTGGGAAGGATTGGCATACGCACATTCCTTTTTCCCTGTGGGCATACCGCACTAGTATTCACACTTCCACTACGCCACACCCTTTTCTCTGGTCTACGGTATAGAGGTTGTTCTACCTCTCAAAGTCCAGATCCCCTCACTCCACATTTCTCTCCATGACATGCTTACTGATGATGACTTTCATCAGACCGCTTAGCACAACTAGAGTTATTAGATGAACGTCATCTTAACGCTCTGGATCACCTTCAAGTTTACCAACAACGTATCAAACGTGCTTATGAAAAATGTGTTCATGAATGAACCTTCCAAGTCGGTGACCTTGTCTTGAAAGAAAATCAACACGTAACCAAAGTAGAAAAAAGTAAACGGGGAAAATTTTCTCCTAATTGGCTTGGACCATACATCGTAACTCATACCTATGGATCAGGTGCCTATCGTTTATCCTCACTTGATGGTAAACCCAAACCTGAGCCCCTTAACGCATTGCATCTTCGACCATTCTATTGTTGACTCATCATCCTACCTCACCCTTTGTCTCTTTACAGGCTCATCCCTTGAGCGCTATCCACTCCATACACCTCCCTAATGATTAAACAAGAATCATGTGAGTACCCATCACTTGTTATCTTCTCTTGAATATGTGTACCACGGCACTACACATAACATGATTCTCATGGATACTTTTCATCTACCTTTAGATGAGATCCCATGGTCATTCCACCTTGCCTTTTGAACAAGAGTCCTATCCTCCACCTTGGTCTTGTCCATGATTTCAAAGACCTCACATGGGACCAAACTCCTTGAGTCAAACTTCTAATAAAAGATGACTCCCTCAAAAGGACATCTTCCTCTCGACAAAATTTGCTGCTATAAATAGACTACTCCCTCGAAGGACAACTATGTGAAGCTTTTAAAAAAAAAAGAAAAAAGAAAAACAAAGCTTCCCGCATCGATCAGCTTCACGAAGACCTCAAGGAGTACCATATTATTTATCCCATATAGACTTCCCGCATCGATCAGTCTATCAAAAAAAAAAAAAAATTTAGTCATGGACTTGCCCATTGTGACCTAGACCCTTGCCCAAAATCCCTGTCACTCAAAACATATAAAATTAACTACCTTTCACCCTCCTTACAACTTCCACTCTCATTGTCTCAATTGCCTCAAGGGACATCTTGGAATTTAGACATTTGGTGATCCTGTGACTACCTTCATCGTAGAACAGTTAATCGTGCAATGCCTTTCGGGTCTTATGTTCATCACCCCCTCCAAGGTATGATCTACTCTGGTATGATCCTACCCAATCAGGTGGCTTTATTGCCCCCTCTTATCTTTTAACCATCTTTGTTTACGTTTTGATTACCTTATACAGACTTGGTCCTCGACGCTTACCTTTTAGGTAATCCTCCCCTTTCACCATAATCACCTTCACCTACATCATTTTACCTATAATCTACCCACACCTATTAAACCTAAACCCACAACATGCCCAAAACCTACCAACTCATTTTCATATTCTTCCCTAGCTCATGGGAGAACTACATCGGCCTGAGGTCCCTTTTTTCACCGGACTATGTAGGCAAGCTCTCGAGGGCATGGGGCCCTTGGAGGTTAGCTCAGCCATTTCTACCCTAAAACAATTCATCAACCATGCCTAACTCACCATTTACATCACATTTCACTTAGTTCCCCTTTTATAACAAAATTGAAATTAAGCCACATACATAACAAGTTGCTTACCACAACATACATTTATTACACCTACCATCTCTCTATCATCACTATGCATAGATTATACAACATTTCACATATGACCCATAGTATCATTCATTGCCAAAATAATGAATCATAACTAAACCTACTTTCAACTCAACCATGCCTATAACCTAACTCAACCATGCCTAAACCAAACTCATGCCTAATCCATGCCTAACCAAACCTCGACTCATCCATGCCTAAACCAACCAACTTGACTCAACCATGCCTATAACCTGACTCGATCCATGCCTAAACCAACCTAACTCCATCATGCCTAACTCACCTAATTTCAATCCACATTAAAGTAACAAATCCATATCTCATCTAACACAAGCCATAAACCAATGTCTCATAAACACATCAACACATCACAAAATACCATGTATCTCATCATATAAATCAATAAATGTGTGTCTCAATATACATGTCTACCTCATCATGTCTATCATCTCAAAATGTCTATCTAATCCTATATATCTCATCTCAAATATATATATATATATATATATATATATATATATATATAAATCATCATACAAAATGTCATCGCACATGTAGGCCGGTCTCTCATATATACAAAAAGAATGAATGAATCACATACAAAATCTCTTCGGCACGTAGGCCGGTATATGCTCAAAATATACAAAATCACTCATACATCCTCACTATCTTCGCACACGTAGGCCGGTATGTGATAAAAATACAACTATCTTCGGCATGCAGTTGACATATATATCAAAAAATCACTAGTATACATCAAAAATCAGGTGACCATATCGCATCTCACCAGATGTCCTCCATCTCTGTGTCACCTGCACCCTCGGCCTCCTGTGTCCCTTGCTGCACCTCACCTAGCACTCTAGGTCACCATGTGCACTCAGTGGCCTCTCCCGATCGGGCCTCGAGCTCACTGACCTCCCCTGCTCTCCACACTATGTGTATGAGATCTCGCCTCTCACTAGATGCCTGTCATTGTGCCTCTATACTCTCCATAGATAGAAGTCTATCCCAACCACCATGAGCTGATCCTGATAATATCTCACCTCACCTAGGGCATCCTGTAACCTGGATATATGCATGGTCTATGGTGGTCCCATAGGTCTCAGCCCTCGACCTACCCCCTACCTGACCTACCCTACGCCTACCCGCCTTTGCCTATGAACTGGGACTAGCTCCCTATGCCTGTGGTGGTGCCCCCTACCCCGTGCTCGTATCTGGGCCTTAAGGCCCCAATCTATGCTCGGGTTGGCCAACGCCTCATAAACCTACCACCTGAGCCAAGTAAGGCTACCCTCCGACCACTCATCTCCATCTCCATCCCTCCATCTCCTCCATCCTCTCCCTCTCCACCATCTCGGGCCTCAGAGACTGGCCACCTTGTACTCATAGCTCTATCTACTACTCCTCTCGACCCTCCTCTAGCTATGTCTCATAGTATACCTATCTGGGTAATCAACATCGCTACCTACCCCTGTAGGGCATCTCTCTGCACTGTAATGGTAGCTAAGTCTGGCTGCCCCGGTCTAGGTGGTATGGCTCATAACTGAGCCACCCACCACTACTTGTACCTATCTGTACATCATGTGTCATCTATCCACCGATCCACTGGCTCCTCCTCCTCCCCTGTAGGCATCTGTAGGTTGTGGTAGAGGTAGAGGCCTCTCCACGTCATCTCTCTCGATACTGGGAAGGACGGAGGAATATCCTATACAAGCCCGAACTACCATCGGACCCTATCTACCGGATCATCTCATCCTCCCCAAGACACGGCGACCCTATATCCACCTCTCTAGCTGAGCTCAGCTAGCTCCTCATGCATGTGCCTATATGAGGGGAATCCCACATATGGCCTCCAGATAATGTCCACTCTGGACAACCCCTCCAACAACTACCAAAAATGGGCCACATCATATGTCGGCCTATCCGATCTCCGCTCTCCTATAACTGCACCCATCTCTCTGTATCCCACCCACACAAATCTCACTAGGAATGCATCTACTTGGGGCATCCCTATAGGTCGAACACAAACTATGTGCTCATAGGCCCAATAATGTAGTATAAATGTACAACACAAGCTAAACTCGCAAACCACCCATATGCCCACAACTCTCAGTATAATTGTGCACCAAGAATGCTGGTGCCTAGAAAACCGGTCTCCTCTACCATCATATCATGGAGCACCCCCATCAGTGATCGGGGAAAGCATCCACCCTCTACATCTGGCAGTGCATAGCAGCACACTACCTCCATCAATAGAACCACTAGCCTCGTCTCATCCTGGATGGGCTAGGTACATCTCACCATAGCTCAAACTGCACTATGGAATCTCAGATCCACCCCCCTCACCAAAAACTATCCCGATCAGCTCCTTTGAGGCCTTAGAGGAGATAGAGTAAACCTAGGCACCCAATATGGGTAACCGCAAAATCTGAACACGTCCTCTAGGGTGATAGTCATCTCACCCATCGGAAGGTGGAACGTGTTGGTCACGGAGTCCCATCTATCGATGAGCGTGACCATCAAGTTGGGCTACCAAAAACATGTCGGTAGTGCCAAATCCCACTCAAGCCCACTACCTCCACATGTGTTGCAGCTCCAAAGGGGTCGCTAAGCCACACAATGTCACCAGTAGAGGTGGAACCCTATCCCGCATGTGTAACTGTGCTCTCCCCTGCATCCAATCCAAGCACGACATTAATCCCTATTTACCATGACCATATTCACCAATTATCATTACCCTCCACCCTATTTTTACCCTACCCATCTCAACTACCTAACCTACATCACTTTTGCACCCTTGTGCCTAAAATCCTGACCGGTACCGGTTTATTCTAACCGACTTCAGTCACCTTTAAACCGGCATCGGTCACCTGTTTGGTGACCGCTACTGGTTCATCTTTACCGACCATGGTTACCACTTAACCGACATCGGTCACCTATTTGGTGACCGATCCCGGTTCTACCCAACCGACACCGCCAAGCTTGACCGACGCTGGCACACTCACACCAAAAATTCCGTGACTTCCCAAACCCCCTTTTTAAAAAAACTCTCCCACCTACCCCTTTTACCCCACCTACAATGACCTACACTACCCCAATACCCCTACCCACCCCACCTATACAATTTACTACCCTCCCCCTCTTTTTTTTTCCCATTATTCCCCCATACCCACATTTTATTTTTAACCACCCACAAAAAACCAAAACCCACAAACCCTACAAATAACAAATACCAAAACCTCTAATCTATCTAATCACCAATCTAGAGTTAGGTGCTTACCTCATCACACTTGTCCACCATCTCTCGGTGGCACATGTTGGCCCACATGTATGCCGTGGTCCACCCGATCCCTCTCCAGCCTCTGCCATCACCGAATAACTACTCACAACCTCCACCAATCAACTCTCTCACCCTGATCCCATGGACCCGCTACTCACCAACCCAACCCTCATCAAATCACACCACCTCACTGTCCCATTTCCTCCGACACTTTTCTCTTTTTTTCTCTCTCTTTTTTTGTCATTTCTTCACTTCAAAAATAACAAATGAATAATAAAAACATGGATTTTTTTTTTTATAACCCACCCGACCTAACCGACATCGGTTACCCTTGACCGACATCGGTCACGTGCCCTACCTAACCATCGTCGGTTTTCCTATACCGACGTCGGTTATCCATGACCGCCATCAGTCACCTCACCTACACATTGCCCTTACTTTTCCCTTTTACCCCACCCTTTACCTTGATCCTTTACCCCACCCCACCTGTACCCAACCTATTTACCTTACCTTTCCAGACCTCCTCACTTACCTACCTACTCTTGTCCTCCTTTGGGGACTCATTATTTTACCCATACCTTGGCCTTACCCATGCCGTGACCTAGATATTTGACCTGACCATCACTAGTGACCTTTGACCTCATGTGTTCACTATACCTTGCGGCACATTACCTACTGTGTTGATTGACCTAATGACCTTACCTAGCCTATTACCATGACCGTTTATCCTGACCCTACCTTTGGTGTACCAAAACATACCTAAACGTTCTTGCACCTAACCTACATTGTGTTTCCTGACCATATCCTATACCTTGGATACCAAATTCACTTCAACCTTGTTTGGATAAACCTATCGACCTTAGACGATGTAGAGTTTTCCTGCTCTTCAACCCGGTAGCATGCTGCAGTTTATACGTGTGCGTGCATTTGATTGTTGCTACCTTTGACCCTGACCCATTACCTAGATTTCCCAAGTAGACCTTTCACCCTTTTCCCCCATGCCCACCTACCTTTTCTTCACATTTACCTTTTATCAAACCACTCACCGCTTCACCTCTTTGCCTCGTCAGTTCCTGGTTTGAGGGGGATCACCTTCACCCACACATGGGGCAACCACATCTTATTTTTGTTAGCGCTCACTTACCAATACAAGCTACAAACAAAAAGGGGCAAAATGTAGACACTAAAATTAGGTCACACTCCCCTTTCGTACCTCGACCAATAAGCACCCTTTATTACATTTACCTAGCCATGACCCCCTTCACCCCACTAATATTAATTTAATTAATCTAATTAAATTAATTCATTATCCTCACTATATTTATTATTTAAATATCTTATTTAAATAATATCCACACATACACTTCACTTAGACACCTCACCAAGCCAACTCAACCTAAGACCTATTCTTAGCAAGTTGCCATAACTAACTAAGACTTACCCAAACCCTAAAAATCAATGCCTACATTCCCTCTAACCACATTCCCACATGCTCACAAGAAGCTCCCAGTCTAATCCATGGGATAATGACACATGAGATCTAAGGAAATCAAGAGGATCTCCCTAGTTTAGTAAACCTAGGAAATCCCACCTTGACCGACGCGTCGTTACCCCCTAACCGTCACCGGTTAAGCCGACCACCGTCGTTACCCTTTTAACCCCTAAACTACCTTATTCTCAAGGTTGGAAAACATTGAGAGAAGGTTGATGAGCAAGAACACATCTCAGAGAGATAACGCATCTTCAGAGAGAAATTCCAATGAAAACTTGCATGCAAGGAAGGAGATTGAGCATCTTCTCCTGCACAGCCATCCCAGCCATGATCTGATCTATCCAAGCAAAGAGGAGTGTACATGCAGCCCATGCAAAATATTTTTTCTTCAGTTGGTGATCACTTACAACCTTCAAACCCCTCATCAACACCCCCATCCCTCACACACAGGCATTCAGACCGGAATCCAAGTAAGTATAACATCATACTTTCCTAGTTTATTTCATTTCATCATCATTTTATCATCCATTGTTTATCTTTTCCCCCTATTGACCTTCTCCAACATTTTCACCTCCATATACCCATTAAAACCTCACCAAAGCCTACTCCAATAACCCAATATTTCATCTCGACTCACCAAAGTCCTTTGTGCAATCACAAAGGAGACCACAACTTGTTCTATGATATTTCCAGATCTCACAGTAATCGCACCGGTTACACCTAACCGCCGTCGGTCACCCCTGACCGACACCGGTCTCTGTATTTTCCCACACAACCTAGAACAGAGACCTACCCACCAAATTTCATCTTACCCTCATTCACCTGTGATCTATCTCGAGACCTCTGTCAAACCTGCAGAACCTAGAACCAATCATTTGACCTTTGGATTCTATTCTAGCTTAGCCTGTTAGATTAGATCTATTTCTTATTGTGTTTTTAAGTGAGATACCTAAATCATTTCAAACTACAATAGGATTTACTTTGTTTACAACATTAAATTGTTTAAAATAATGGACTAATAGCCATCTAGGAAGTATCACACTTCTCGGATCTAGCATACGCTAGGCAGTTCACTGCCCATATTGTTTAATTCCTTCTGGTCTTGCTTTGCATGGTCTTGTTTTGGATTCATTATGCGCGCAGTTCCTCCTAGCCAAAAGGAAGCTCTCACTCATCAAGGGTTCAAGTTAGATCGCGGGATTCGGAGGGGCAGTCATACGTTTGCCTTAGGGATCAACAACCCATCAACCAACATTAACATCTCCTCTAAACCTTTTATTTTGCTTTCCTCAAACAACTCTACCATGGAATCAACTCTTAAAATTTCCTCATACTTGGCTCTGATATCTCATGTACCTAGGACAATCAAGGATGAAATGCTCCTCCATTTCAACTGCCCCTATGGTACATAAAACACAAGTCCTCTATTCCCGTAGTTCCTTTGGTGTTGTTTATCTTCTTGTCTCACATCTAAGCATGTGGGAACCAATACTTAGTTGAGTAATGATGATCTTTTCCCTCCATTTAATTACAACCCCTATTTAAATGCTTTTGCACAATGATTATAAGTCGGGTTGAACTCTAAAATATAGTGTTGACACTTCCTACTTGTTTTCTTCCTCACATCATTGTTGAAATTCAGGCATTCATTTAACCTTATATCTCATCTATTTATGGTTCTACTTCATACACATGTTCTTTCGTCGTAACTGTCTAGTCAGACTTTATACTAGATATGCCTTTAAGACACATTTAGATGCTTTGTAAAATCATAGGCTTTAACGGCCATAATTTTGAATGGTCGTTTGAACGCGGCTCCAACGGCTACCTACTCTGCTAGTTCAAAATAACCTATTCCATCATTTCTATACGGCTGCTTTCTTCCCGCCCGGGTCCCATCTCTATACTAAAATAAAAACAATGATTACAAAAATAAGCTCGTTTGGGCTCCCAAAATGGAAATGGTGGATTTTCTGCATTCTCTTTCACGCATGGCGAGAGAGAGTTGAAGCGTCCGCAGGCGTGCGTTTCTTTGGTTTGGAGAGGACTTAAAGATTGGGAGGCAGAGGTAAGTAAGATGGAAGTGGAGGCTTTTCAAGAATGTTGGATTGAAGAATCTGCGAGTTTCTGTAAGGAGGAGTTTTATGAGAGCATTCAAGCTCCCAAGTGGATTGATTTCACCCTTCCTCGCCCCCAAGAGCCTGATGCTGATGACAATGTTTGGTTCTGCATTCGAGCTGGTATGTATTACATTCTCTTTGGCTTCTTTTCTTTTGTTATTTTGTTATTAGTTCGAACTTAGGCCTGATTATTATGGGTGTGGATAGTTTGTTATTGAATTAGGGCATACCCAACCACAATTCTCTTAGCTGTGCCTATGTTTGATGAGGTTTTAGGGTGCTTAGGTCTCTCTAGGGCAAGAGATTTATGGACTACACTGACTTCAGGAGCCAAAGGATTTGCTGGCACTCATTCCTCTGCTCTCCTCCAATCTTTTGTGGGCAGTTGAGATAGTTGAGTGCTTAAAGGTCCTTACCCTCCTCGATCACTCCACCATGAGCATTCTCCTGTTGGTCGAGTCCTCCATCTGGAGAGACGGTATATTTTGATACAGTCTACCTTCTACATGGCAAGGTAGTAAATTTGGGATTACAGCACTATGGTAGTGTTATTTATTAAGGCCATGCTACAAACACAAGAGTGCCTGCTTACACAGTGACACAGACGATACCATATACAAAGGGTAAATGTGGGATTGCTGATGCCCACAGAGATTAGATTTTATCAGGAGCATGACGATCTACTAAAATGCTAGATTGGGATTGGACTCTTCTAGGCACAGAAGCCAAAAGGGAAGGATAGAAAATCGATTTTGGTTTGGAAAGTCTTTTTCTGAAGTTTCCTAGAGTAATCATTAGAATGGAATTGGGGTTTGTTGGTGGTTTCCATGGTTTTGCATGCTTATTCAATTGGCATTACTTCTATGCTCAATAGATTTGTTTTCATGGATTCTTTATGCTTTCTAGTTTGCATTATTTCCGAGCTCAACAGATTGATGACCATTTGCTGCCATTAAGAAATTGCTTTTATCCCACATTAAGGTGCCTAGATTTGCAACAATGGAAACCCTAAGTTTCATCTCCGGAAAGGTTAGATAAGAGATCTGTAGGGGCACTTAAGATCTCAAGTTAGAAAGTAAAAAAAAAAAACACTGTTCTGCTTCGGTTGTTGATTATGGGTTTTGAAGTTCAAAGAGATTCTGAATTATACTGGTAAGGTGACTAGATTTGCAACAATGGAAACCCTCCAGAAAGGTTAGATAAGAGATCTGTAGGGGCACTTAAGATCTCATGTTAGAAAGGGAAAAAAAAACACTGTTCTGCTTCGGTTGTTGTATGGGTTTTGAAGTTCAAAGAGATTCTGAATTATACTGGTAATGGGCATCTCAGAATATCTCCTCTCTGAGAATAGAGCGAAAGAGTACAAAAATTATCTCAAGTGGAGAAATGACAGAGTTCGATATAGACAGAACCTATCCGATTTTACAGTTATGGTTCACTGCAAGATTAGACACAGACAGAGTTCAAGCTAGACAGAACCTATCCGATGTAGCTGGTTGTTCAGAAGCAAAATATAGAAAATAAAGTTTCTGGAATTCAATAAATCGCAGACCAGATGGCACTCGATGTCGCTTCTAGGGGTTTTATCTGACTCAATGAGCAAGTGCATTTTATAAATTGAATTAGAAACTAGACTGTGGTTTCCTTGGAATAATATGCAATTTGTACTGAATGTTAATGGTATGCATGAAACTAAATTGTGGTTCATGAAAATCCTCTGAATCTTAAATATGTATTGAGCCAAACCGAGTTATTAGGTTTTGGTTCAAGTCCATAATGACTAGTATCTGGTTATTAATTTTTGATGAGGTAAGGACTTTTTGTTTTGAATTTATTTACTATGTCAAAATTTAATTTACCTGTGATTGATTCCAGTACGCAGATCCAAATTGTTCAATTATATGTTTTCCAACTGAATGAGCAATTTTTCAGTCGAAGAATGGAACTTTTGATATTGAATTGTATTGTGATTCAGGATGTGATCAGAAGCACGGTACATTGTTGGAGCAGACACCTAATCATTCTTACTTGCTGAAGGTTTTGATTGTTTCCATCTAAAATATCTCTTTGGTTCTCACTTCTCTATATTCGTTATTTGATGATTTTAACTGTGAACCTCTGCATTATATGTGCAGTCTCAAGCATCCAGGTCTGTTAATTGCATCTCCAAGTTGCCAACAATGGAGGGAAAATCTAGGTGAGGTCTATCATGAGTGCATACATCTATTCTATGAGGGGACTAACGATTTACTCCCCCGCTGATTTTGCCCTTGTTTGCTGCTAGACCAAAACAAACAGCTCCACTATCTGCTCCATCATTAAAGGGCAGGGACAAGACGCCAGGGAAAGCAAAACCTGCAGGTATGTCTGCTAGCAAATTTAGACAGAAACGATGTGAGGAGAATGAGGATCCGAACTCACCTAATGCTGGAAGCCTTAACCTGAAAATGGATGCTATGGATGCTGAAGGCTTTTCAACTCCAAAACCATCATCCAAAGGAGATGGCATGAGTGGTTTAGAAGAGAATCCATCAGATTTCTCAACAGGAAAAGCAATACTTGCAGCTTCTGATGTCAATTTAACTCCACAGAATCAGACTATAAAGTCCACTGCAGCCTTCTCCACACCTCGGATTAAAAAAATCTCTCTGTCAAACCAGAACCCTTCAGAAGTAACCCAGCTTTGTCAAAGGGGATGAATAATAAAGGTAGAAGCAAAGCAGTTACACCAAGGTACTTATTATTCCAAACTCCAATTAAATCTGTAAAGAAAACTCCATCAAAGGACCTTACACCTGTAACAAAACACTGTACTAACCATACAAAACGTGTACAATTTGCTGCAAATGATCACAAGTATTCTTCGCCTGTGAAGGCATCTCCCAAGAAGTGTTTTTCTACTTGTAAACTCCAGCCTAGTGAGTCTCCAGTCTCAAGGACTCGTAATTTCTCAAGTTCTTCAAGACCAAAGGGATCCAGAAGTGTGAGAAATCACAGTCCTTCCTCACATAGAAAGGTCCTGTTCCCTGAACAGAAAATTGATTTGGTGCAGGGGAAGGTTGGAAGCTGTGTAGAAAATGATACTGCTGAGCATAGGGTTAAATGTTTTTCTGGGAACAGCCATAAAGAACAATCATGTCAAATATCTGAAAGAGATATGTCTCTTCAAGAGAAATGCCAGGAACAAGAAGATGTAGATGTTCAAATTTGTGTTTCTGAAATGATAAAACGTGAGTCACAGCATGATATACTAGAGGGAGGGAAGAATATTAGAGACAGAATCGTGCATGAGGATGGAGGGTGTAACAGGAATGAATTGTCAATTAAACAGCATCAGGCTGGTAACAATGATCAGAAACCTACATATAAAGAAGATGATGGTATAGAGACAAATGCCAATGAAACTATGAGGCAAGAGTCTGAAACTGAACAACAATATGCGATGCAGCTTGCAAGTCTAATTTCTGATGAGGGATTAACAAATGGGGTAAGTGAGATAAACGGCAACAAAGAATCTTCTGAGAGTTATGGTGCAGAAGAATCCATCACAACTGTGCCAATGAATGTGCCAAATAGGATTTTTGTGGGATTGCAGCAATTCTTTGAAAATTTTCCTAAAGAGAGAGAGAACAACAGTCAAATTGATTCTGATGGGAAAGCTGAGATAGCAATTATTGAAGGTGGAGAAGATGATGACCAGAGTGAATTTGATGTGGAAGCTGATGATAGAAATCTAGAAGGGATAGACAATAAAGCTGTGATGAATTCAGCTGCTGAAGACAGAGGAGCTAGAGAAGTGGCTTTCATAAAAGAAAGGTTTTCATGTGAATTAGAGTCCAATCTTCAAAGAGATTCTGTTGGGAAATCTGAGGTATCGTTTCTTGAAGTTGGAGACAATTATGGTCGACATGTATTGAATGGGGAGCCTCGTGATAGTGGCCTCAAAGGGGAAGCTAAAGTTGTGATTGGCTCTGCAGCTGGAGACAGTGGTGCTAGAGAAGAAATGGAGCTCAAAGATAGAAATCAAGAAGATAGAGGCCGTAGAGACCTCAAAAATGAATTAGTTGTGGAATGTCAAGGTTGTTTGACAGATTCTGCTGCGGAAAACAGAGGAACTGGAGAAGAACCCTCAATCAGAATTTGGTTTGCTTCTAAATCAGAGTCCAATCTTCAAAATGATTCTGATGGGAAAGCTGACAAGAATGATGGTGAGAGTACTCTGGATGTGAAACCTATTGATAGAAATCTACAAGAGAGAGCAAACAAGGGTATAGTTGATTCTGCTTCCAAATCAGATTTCAATGGTAGAAATATGGGAGTTACGGCAAGTACAGATTTGAAAAGTGAATTAGCTATGAAACCTAATGGAAGAAATCCAGAAGAGAGAGCAAGCAATGTTGCTATGAATTCTGCTGCTGGAAACAGAGGAGCTGCTGAAGAAAATTCAATCATAATTCAGTTGGGGTCTGCATTTGAGTCTGATCTTCAAATTGATTCTGATGGGAAAGCTGAGATAGAATTTTCTGAAGATGGGCAACATAATGATAGGAATCCAGAAGAGAGAGAAAGTAAAGTTGTGATGAATTCTGGTTGTGAAAACAAAGAAGGTAGGGAAAAAGTTCAATCAAATTTCAGTTTGCTTCTGAGGCGAAGTCCAATCCTCAAAATGATTCTGATGGGAAAGCTGATATAGCAATCCTCGGAGATGGAAAGAATAATCTAGAAGAGAGTGCATTGGATGTGGAACCTAATAATCATAATTTAGAAGAGAGATCAAATACAGTTGTGATGGATTCTTCTGCTGAAAATGTAGGAGCTAGAGAAAATTCAACCAAAAATCGATGCAAGGATAAAGATATAGAAGGGAAAGAAAGTAGAGCTCTGAAAATTGATATTGATATAGAATCTGATAATATAATAAAGGAGAAAGCAGGTGAAGTTCTGACATATTCTGATGCGGAGAACGAAAGAACTATACAAGGAACTGGAATTGAAGTCCAGCCTTCTGAGGCAGCCTCCGCAACTAGACATGTAGAAAAAAAGGATGATTTTAATCTGAAAAACAAACAAAATTCAGAAGAGGATGAATATCATGTTGTTTTTTATCAAGAGCATGCGATCAGAGGTGCAAAAGAAGGGAAATCAGGAGAAGCCGATCAGTTGGAGTCTGATTCAAAATCTCAGAATAAGATACTGCAGAAAGATTCGAGCTCAGATTCTGGGGAATGTATGCAAGTTACCACGAATGTTGCAATTAAATATGTGAAAGAAGATAATAGAGATTTAATGCAAAAGACAAATACAGCTGAGAATGGTGGGAATGCAGGCCTTTCTCGGCCTAATACAAGATGCATTGGCTCTCAATACTTTGATCCGGATATGAAGGTTGCTGCAAAAGTATCCTTGAAATCTACAACTGGAACTGAACAAAAGCAGTGCAACGAGATAAAAGACTGTACTGTTGTGGTTGATATTTCTGATTCTTGGACTAGTCCTTCAAAGGTTAAATCCAATGTTTGGGACTCACTGAATCAGTCAGAAACTGTTCAGGAAGAGCACCGTGATGGATTGAATTGTCTTCGATTGAAAGGTACAGATGGTGGACTACAGTGTCAAGAACACCCTATAATTCGTCAATCAATACCCAATAGAAGTTCTCAATTACTAGTGTTAGATGCCTCAAGTAGTGAGGTTGCTTGTGAATTACCAAGAGACTATGATGAAACTCCTCTAATGTCTGAACTGAAATAAAACAATGAGATTAGATTGCCTGATGGGGATTGTTTGCCACATTCAAAGTCTGACGGAGCTGTTGATGTTTTCGCTGTTGCAGGTTGCATTGTGCATGTTGTACCTGATACAACAGGAGATGAACAGAAAGAGATGCTCAGTGAATTTGTAAAGAAAGATACTCCCTCCACTCCATCAAAGGGAAAGAAGAGGTTGGCTGCTTCTTTACCTTTTTCGCTGTAAGAAGATTTAGTATTTTTGTATAGAAACCCATATGCCTGCAAAATTGACATTATTTCTAAGAATCTTCAACAGGAGTAGTGGTGAGATGAATTCAAAGACAAATTGTTCAAATGGGGAGCTCTGTCAAGATCAAAGTTGCCGCATGGTTGGTTTCCTTATTCTTTCATGATTTCATTTATTACTTCATCATTTTATGTTCACCCAGAAAAAAACATACATACTTCTCTGTTTCTATTTAATACAACAATAACTTCTCTGTTAACAGGCATCCTTCACTTGCCAGTCGGCACCTCCGATTAAAATTAATGGTGTGTCTACACGATATGCAGTTAAGCATAAGAAGATTAAACCTACATTGCCAAAACCTTTTCGACTGAGAACTGCGGTAGGCAAAGATTTTTTGAAAAGAGATAAATTTTCAAATTTTCCTATTGATTGGTGTAGAAACCTACAATTTATATGGGCTTTCTTGCAGGAAAGAGGAGAACGTAAGGAGGCAGGCCTCAACAAAAACACACAACAATTTGTAGCGGAAAAGGAAAGCTCGCCTTTGAGGGAAAAAAGGCCAAACAAAGCACGGGTTAGCCATTTTACTTGATGGTTTCAATCGACACAAATAGGAAGCTTAATTTAATTGCTATTCGAAAACCGCTTTTGGAAAAGATGTGTGATTAAACTTTTGAAACCATCGATATTTTGAATCATACCCTGTGATCCATATTGCAGATTACAGTTCATTATATATTTAACAGATAATATTCCAAATGTGAGCAACAAAAAGACACTAATCAGGGTTCTTTCCGGAAGCCATTTTCTACCATCAATGTAACTTCTTTTTCATTTTGTCCAGGAGAATCACACACACATTGAAATGCCAAAGCGTGGAAAACCTGAAAGACCTAAACCTGTGAGTGTTTTCTGCGAAGTGTTGTTTGGTGGCTTCATTATGTGGGGTTTCTTCTTATATTGATCACTGATACAGCCCTGTTTTAATTGAATGTTTAGCTGATATGATGGCATGAAAGAAAACCTAAATCCAAGCCTAGGCATGCATATTGTTTTGTGTGAAGTGGTCTTTGGTGGCTTCATTATGTGGGGTTTCTTCTTACATTGATTACTGATACACCCGTTTTAATTGAACCTAAATCCAAACCTAGGCATATAGAATTTTTAATACTTAAAGTGTGGGAAATCTGAAAGACCTAAACCTGTGAGTGTTTTGTGTGAAGTGGTCTTTTAAGGTCTTCATTATATGGGGTTTTTGTATACTGATCACTGATACACCCCTGTTTTAATTTTAAATGTCTTACTGATGTGATACCATGAAATCCAAACCTAGGCATGCATATTGTTTTGTGTGAAGTGGTCTTTGGTGGCTTTATTTTGTGGGGTTTCTTCTTACATTGATTACTGTTACACCCTGTTTTAATTGAATGTCATACTGATTTGATAGCATGAAAGAGAAGCTAACCTAGGCATATCGAATTTTTAATAACTAGAAATGTGGGAAACCTGAAAGACCTAAACCTGTGTTTTGTGTGGTGTTGTCTTTCATGGCTTCATTATGTGGCATTTCTTTGTATGCTGATCACTGATACACTCCTGTTTTAACTAAATGTCTTACTGATGTGATACCACGAAACAGAACGCAAATCCAAACCTAGGTATATTGAATTTTTAATGATTAGAAATGTGGGAAACCTGAAAGACTTAAACCTATGAGTGTTTTGTGTAACGTGGTCTTTGGTGGCTTCATTATATGGCATTTTTTTGTATTGATGCACTCCTGTTTTAATTAAATGTCTTACTGATGTGATAACATGAAAGATAATCTAAATCCAAACCTAGGCATATTGAATTTTTATAACTAGAAATGTGGGAAACCTGAAAGACCTAAACCTATGAGTGTTTTTGTAATGTGGTCTTTGGTGGCTTCATTATGCGGCATTTCTTTGTATACCGATCACTTATACACGCCTGCTTGAATTGAATGCTTGGCTGATATGATAGTATGAAAGAGAACCTAAATCTAAAACCATGGTATATTGAATTTTCAATAATTGGAAGTGTGGAAAACCTGAAAGACCTAAACCTGTGAGTGTTTTGTGCGAATTGGTCTCTAGTGGCTTCACTATGTTGGGTTTCTTCATATATTGATCACTGATACACCTGTTTTAATTGAAAGCTTAGCTGATATGATAACATGAAAGAAAACCTAAATCCAGATCTGGGTATATTGAATTTCCAATAACCGGAAGTGTGGGAAACCTGAAAGATCCTATACCTATGAGTGTTTTGTGCAAAGTGGTCTTCGGTAGCTTGATTATGTGGTGTTTCTTAATATATTGATCACTGATACAACCGTTTTAACTGAAGTTTTGGCTGATATGAATACCTTGACTAGTGAGTGTTTTGTGTGAAGAGGTGTTTTGGTATTTCATTATGTGGACTTCCTTCTTTTGATTGGATGTTTTTCTAATATAATAGTATGAAAGGAAACCTAAATCTGTAAGGCGTATTGAATTTTCTATAACATAATGGAAAAACGGTATCTGTATATGCTGTGTTGGCTTATTTACTGAATAACTCATCTGCTGAAAATGATGACGGAAATGCTGATATTCTTCAATTTTGCAGTTGGAAGACAAAGGAGAGGAAATAAAAAGCACTCTAGAGCAACCACCACACAATCGGCCTGCTATTAAGATGCCAAACTTCTTAAAACCACCTTTCAAACCTATGAGGTCTTGCTCTTTCCCATTGTTTTCATTCGAAACATTTTAGAGTTTGTATCGGTTGTCAATGTTGATCTTCCTCCTCTCCTAGACAATCACCGAATTTGGAAATTTATTGTTGGCTTTATGTTCTGAATTCTTCTAATAACGTAATAATTGATTAGTTGAGGGATGAGTATGTTTGTTTGCATGGCTTTCCCCTCACCTCCTTAGCGCAGTTGGACCTTAGAGAATGTGATGTAAATAGAATGCCCTTCAGTTTAGGAGCCTTGCCTTGGGAGCCTTCTCTAACCTGTGGTTGTTATCTTGCAATGTTATTTACAAGTTCCTAATTTACAAACAATATGGCATATCCCAGTAGTAGAGGATTTCATTCCATTACAATACTCAGATTGTTGTTTCTGCCTTAATATCTTTGTAGACTGTGTTGTTTGTGAAAGAGCTGATTTGGGAGCCTTCTCTAGCCTGTGGTTGTTGTCATTTGATGTAATTTACAAGTTTCTAAATTACAAACAATGCGGCATATCCCATTAGTAGAGGATTTTGTTTCTGCTTTAATCTCTTTCTAGACTTTGTGTTGTTTGTGAAAGAGCTGATTCTGGAGCCTTTCTCTGGCAATATACAAGTTTCTAAGTTACAAACAATGTGACATATCCGACTAGTTGATGATCTCGTTCTATTACAACACTCAGATTGTAATCATGTGATGTAATATACAAGTTTATAGTTACAATGTGGCATAGCCTCTTAGTTGAGGATTTCGTTCTATTACAACACTCAGATTGTTGTTTCTAGATTTCTTGTTGTGTTGTTTGTGAAAGAGCTGATTTGGATCTGCTCATTAAAATCTAAATAACTTACCTCACTAACAGAATAAGGCTTCTGTAATGATCCATCACCCTATGTGATCCATCACGGTGCTGATGATTCGAAAATGGATAAAAATCTCATACATAGGTCATTCCATAAGCAAAGACTGTAGAAGCTTAAGAGATCTACTAACTTCACTGATTTATTTGTTGATATTGCAGATCGACAAAAAAACTCACAACACCCCAGGAGCCAAATTTCCATCGCATGCATTGTAAGAAGGATTGCAGTGTGGTAAAGGAGTAGGGTCTGAATGTGAATGTGGTGTTTTGTTCAATAGGTGTTGAATTACCAATAATTCTGCAATTCTTTATTTGGTCTCACCAAGTGTGTAAACTAAGAGGCTTATATTTGGCCTTTGCTGCTGGTCATATCAGTTTAGACTAAGAATGTATGTGTAATTTATAAGGAAAGCATTTTTACATTGTAATATTTTTTTATTTTAAAAATAAAAATATAGATGAAATGATTTAAAATAAATAAATAAAAAGTCTATCAAATCACTTAAAGATTTGAGTCTTCAAAAATATGTTATAGTGCTTGCAAGGTTTTGGGAACTAATTATATTAACTTTTCAGATTTCACTACGAAATTTGTCGTTATGTTAATGTTAGACTAGAGTTCCTTATGGCTCACCAAAAAGGGTAAAAATGATTACCTCTAATGTGCAAATATTAACCAATAATGTGTTTGAAAGACAAACGGGGGTGGGGCGGGGTGAGGCGAGGCGAGGCGGGGCGGGCCGGTAAATGTACTAAGTTATTTATGCATCCTATACATGGCATACTATTGCAAAAATGTATGGTTGTCTATCTTCCATGTTTGTTGCTTCACTTTTGATTATGTGGCTAAAAAGATGTGCAATATGTAGAGTGACAATTTGGTGTAACGACCCTTAGAATTACAACGTGGCTTGGTGTGGAGTTGCATTGAGTGATGCCACTAAGGTTGTCGGTAGTGGGGTGTTGGCATCTTTTTAAATACCACATGGTGTGAGTTGTCCTTCTCGGTTTTGCATGGAGGTGTATGGGACCTTACCGAACCAAATGTTGTGTTCTATAGATGGTTTGGTGCACGAATGGTTGACACATGGGTGGTGCCATGGCCGATCTATACGAATTGGCTCACACCACTACAAGGGTTTGCAGAGAAAAATTCAACATAATAAAAAACCTTGAGAGTACCATGTGGCGTGGTGTGGAGTTGTGTTGTGTGATGTCACTTAGTTGTAGGTAGCGGGTTGTGTTAGCAACTCGCGGTACCACGAGGTGTGAGTTGTCCTTATGGTTTTTATGGATGTGTACGGGACCGTGTTGAAGCTTCTGATGATGTTGTGTTATATGGAAAGTTTGGTACATAATTGGGTGGAAAATAGTGGTGCCATGGATGATTTATACAAATTACATCGTGCCACTACTGGGTATGTGTGATATTTGTTAGAGACATATGGATGCATTGCGCTGATAATAATCGTGTCTTGGAAGTATTGTCAACATGTGAATGAGGTTTTGAGTATTAAAGTCCATTGAAGTGGAAGTGCATGAACCGCAAGCTATGAAGACATGCTTGGGATACCGTCACCCTCCTTGTAAAGCAATGACCCTAATTGCATTAAGTCTAAGAAGTAGGTGCAAAATCATGGATTTTAGTTGATACCACGTGAAACATTTGGCTTGTTGCGAGTTGGCTTGCTTTGACGACTCTATATTGGCATAGAAACAGTTGTGTGTATACATGGCTTTTAGAATCTATTTTTTCTTTGGCTTCTAGAATTTGATTTGTCTTTTTTTGGTGGGGGTCATGCATTAGTATGAAGTGAAGTTTTGAATGCGAAAAATGCATTGCAATATGACACAATCTTCTTTAGAGTTGGCAAGATGTTTAGAGGATTGAATCACTACTAAAATCTAATATCTCTTACTACCCATTAATACAAGTACATTGTGAGGATTGTGTTGTATAAACATTGATGACTATGCATGTATGGATACCCGAGTTACATCAAAAACATCAATAAGTGCTACATCACTAACTAACCCATCTTTGAAAGGTTAGAGTATGAGAAGTGGTATTAGAGTGTGTGTATACCTTTGTTGTTGTAGGAACTGAGCCATCCCAATTTGTAAGGTTGTGGACAAGACATGGTTAGAAGATTTGCTTTATTGATAGTTGCTTCAAAGATGAAGTTCTTCATGCTACCAACATTGATAAAAAGTCTAGTGATTTCCATTGTGCCCACATATGTGAATAGAGTAGATGTTCAACATATTTCGTTTTTGAGGTTGCTTGTGTCATGCTTACCCAATTACTAGGATATGTCTCGATGATTTATTCTAAAACATTAATACATCATCCTTTATTTCTACACATGTAAGCAACGTATTTTGAGAATGACACTCATTGTTAGAGTAGGAGAGGGACCATATCAATAAGTATATTTTATTTTCTATATGTGTCATATACAAGGCATACTCTAGTGAAAGATTTATTGTTGTCTATTTTCCATGGTGAAGCTTCACCATTCAATTGTTATATGGCTATAAAGATGTGTGGCATGTTGAGAGACAATTTGGCACAACAAAAAACCCTAAGAGTACCATGTGGTGTGGCATGTAGTTGCATTGAGTAATGTCACTAAGTTGTATGTAGCGGGTTGTTGGAAACTCGAGGTACAATGTGGTGTGAGTTCTTTTGGTTTTCTATAGAGGCACGCAGGACCTTGTTGAAGCTAATGTTATGTTCTATAAAGGTTTGGTATATGATTGGGTGGAAAATGGTGGTGCCATGGGCAATCTATAGAAGGTTTGGTATATCATTGGGTGGAAAATGTTGATGCCATGGATGATCTATACAAATTACATCGTGTCACTACAAGGGTGTGTCTGAAATTTGTTAGAGGCAAATGGATGTATTGCATGATAATTTGGTGTCTTGGAAGTACCACCAACATGTGAATGAGGCTTTGGATTACTAAAGTCCATTAAAGTGGAAGTGCATGAACCACAAACTATGAAGATGGGTTTGGGGTACTATAGAACCATCATTGGTAAAACCTCCCAAATCAATCACCCTCCTTGTAAAGCAATAACCCTAACTACTTTAAGTCTAAGAAGTATGTGTGAAACCTTTGATTCTCGGTTGATACAATGTGAAGCATTTGGCTTGTTGCGAGAGTTGGGTTGCTTTCTAACGAATCTATGCATTGATGTAGAGTAATTGTGTATAAATGGATTTTAGAATATGATTTGTCTTTGGCTTCTAAAGATGGTATGTCTTTTTGGTAGGGGTCATGCATCGGTAGGAAGTGAAGTTTTGAATGCGAAAAATGCATAACAATGTGCAACAATCTTCTTTAGAGGTTGCGTGATGATGTGTAGATGATTGAATCTCTTCTAAAATATTGTATCTCTTCTTACCCATTACTACAGCTACATTGTGAGGATTGTTGTATACACATTGATGATTATGCATGTATGGATACCCAATGTACATCAAAAACATCAATGGGTGCTTCATCTTTAACTCGACACATCCTTGAAAGGATAGATAAAGTGTGATAAGTGACATTGGAGTGCGTTTATACTTTTGTTGTTGCAGGAACCGAGCCATCCCAATTTGTAAGGTTGTGGATGAGGCGTGGTTGGAAGATTTACTCGATTGACGACAACTTTAAAGATGAGGTTCTTCATACTACCGTCATTGATAAAAATTCCAATGATTGTTATTATGCCCACATATGTGAATGGAGTAGATGTTCAATATCTTGTGTTGTTGAGATTGCTTGTGTCATGCTTGCCAAAATACTAGGATATTTTGAGGCATTGAATACATCATCCTTTGTTTCTACACACGTAAGAAAAGTCTTTTGAGAATGACACTCACTATTAGAGTGGTTGCTACTTTTATGTTTAGGAGAGGGAGAGGGAGAGAGAGGGGGAGAGGGACCAAAATAGTAAATATATTTTAATTTATCTATGCATCCTATACATGGCATACTCTTATGAAAGATGTATGGTTGTCTATCTTCTAGGTCTAACACTTCACCTTTTGACTGATATGTGGTTATGTATATGTGTTATGCAAAAATACAATTTGGAGCAACGAAACCCTTGGGAGTACCATGTGGCGTGGCATGAATTTGTGTTGATTGACGTTATTAAGGTTGTAAGTAGCGGGTTGTTTGCATCTTTACGGTAGAATTGTAGTGTAAATTGTCATTTTGGTTTTGCATGGAGGTGTACAAGACCCTACTGAAGCCAATGTTGTGTTATGTAGAAGATTTGGCACACAATAGGGTGACACATGGGTGGTGCCATGGAAAATCTATAGAAATTGCATCATGCCACAATAAGGGTGGGTATGAAATTTCTTAGGGATAAATGGATGCATCACACCACCGTGAGTAAGTATGTCCGTGCATGCGGGTGTGCGTACGTGCGTGCGCGGGCGTGCGTGCGTGCGTGTACATGTTTGCGTGTGCGTGCATGTGTGTTTACGCGTGCGTGCATGTGTGTTTGCATATGAGCATGTGTGTGCATGTGCATGTGCGTGTGTGCATGTGTTATGTGTGTGTGTGTATGTGACGTGTGAGTGTGTGTGTACGTCATGAGCGCGTCTTATACAAATTGCATCACGCCAACAAGGGTGGGCATAACATTTCTTAGGGACGATGTATGCATCACACCACTGTGTGTATGTGTGTGTGTGTGTGCATGCGGGTGCGTGTGTGTGTACATGTGCATGGGTGTGCATGTGTTTGCACATGTGTGTGTGTGTGTTGTGTACATGTGCATGTGTGCTTGTGCCTATGTGTGTGCGCATGTGCATATGTGGGTGTGTGTGCGCGTGTGCGTATGCAGTGTGTGTGTGTGTGCGCGCGTGCGCGTGTGTGTGCATGTGCATTGTGTGCATGTGTGTGTGCGTTGTGTGCGTGTGTGCATGTGTGCGTGTGTGTATGTGTGCGTGCATGCATGTGTGTATGCGTGTGCGTGCGTGCGTGTGAGTTACCAATGAATGGATGATATGGTGTCTTAGTGGTACCAAAAAACGTGAATGAGGTTTTGGAGTACTAAAGTCCATTAAAGTGGAAGTGCATGAACCACATGCTATAAAGACAGAGCTTGAGGTACTTGTAAGAACCGCGATTGGTAACTCATCTTAAATCAATCACCCTCCTTCTAAAGTAATAGCCATGTTTGCATTAAATCTAGGAAGTAGTTGTAGGACCTTAGATTCTAGTTGATACCACATGAAGTATTTGGCTTATTGTGGGATTTGATTTTCTTTGAAAAATCATGACGTTGGCATCAAGTAGTTATGTGTATACATGGCTTCTAAAATATGATCTATCTTTGAATTCCGAATATGATCTATCTTTTCGGTGGGGGTCATGCATTAGTAGGAAGTGAAGTTTTGAATGCAAAAATGCATAGTATTACGGCACAATCTTATTCGAGTTGGCAAGACGTGTGGAGCATTGAATCACTTCAAGAATCTTTTACTCTTATTGCCCTTAATACACATATGTTGCAAGGATTGTGTTGTATCTACACTAGTGACTATGCATGTGGATACCCAAGGTACATCAAAAACATCAATGAGTGCTACATCAAAAACTAACCCATCTTTGAAAGGATAGATAAAGTATGATAATGGGAATCAAAGAATGTGTATACCTTTTTTTGTTGTAGGAACTAACCCATCCCAATTTCTAAAGTTGTGGATGAGGCATCCCTAGAAAATTTAGTTGTTTGACAGATTGCTTGAGAGATGAGATTCTTCATGTTACCGCCTTTGATAAAAAAAAATCCAGGTGGTTGTCATTGCGCTCTCATCTATGAATGAAGTAGATGTTCAACATCTTGTGTTATTGTAGGGTTCATTTTAAGAGACCTCTTGGAAATTGGAGGTGGAAAATACCTAGCGAATATCCCGGAACTAGTTTCACTGAAAGGTGAATTTACCAATTTTTCTAACTGAATTTTCACCCACTTTTTTTTTGAGTTAGAGAGATTGCAGAGTTACGAGATGCTTTGCGTGCATCAACAAGGCTCGTTGACGCGTGTCAACAAGCCTTCAGAACCTTGATTTTGTCCTATAAATACCCTCTCACCGGTCATTTTCACGTTTACACTTTCGGCTCTCAAATTTTCTTGTATACAGGAATCCATTATCTAGGTCAGGTATAATCAAGCTCAAGGACAACTACAATGGTGACTACAAGTGCATCCCAAGCTCAAGACAAAAATCAAGAGGAAAATCTAGTCAACCCACAAGTTCTATCAATGGGCAAGATAGTCTACAGGAACCCTTTGTGCCCCCACATCCAGACTGTTTTACAAATGAATTCGGAATACAAGGATTTGATCGATGTGTGTGAGTTTGGTGGGCTCATTAAGATGCCCCATTTCAAACAGACCAAGATATTTTGAACTACCTTCTCTCCTCGTATAATATAGAGGACAACTTGTTTAATGTTACTATGGACGACGACCGATTGTTTCAATTCGGTATCGACCCAGGTGATATTCATTGGTTTACAGGCCTCCCATTCAAAAATTTACCCATTGTTACAACAAAGGAAACACTTGTCGAAGACGATAAGAAATATCTCGAATCGACTTTCGGTTTCCATGTTGATTGTAAGTGTAAACTATTTTCATTCGTCATTTTGTATTCAGTTTTGATTTTGATACAATTCAAATTTATATTAATTCCAATGGTTTTTTGGCATTTGCAGCTCATGTCAATAAATCCATATGTGGTGTGGATACGCAAGGAATTGCACACCACTTTCTTCTTGCTATGATTTCCTTCTTTCAATCTAGAATAGTTTTGCAAGGTCAACAAATAGATATACCAAACTGGGCCATTGCATACATTCTTGCAACTATCGCAAAGCAAAAATTTGATTGGTGCACCTTTTTATCAAAAAAATAAGAACTGACATTACAAATGCAAAGCTTTTAAAAAAACCAGTCATTCACACCACAAACTATCTCCTTGGCCTTTATTATGAGGCTCTTTTAAATTTAAAAGACAAACCAATTCCCACTTGCACGGACAAGGCGTTGATGAATTTTTCAATTCCATTTCAAGAACAATAGGTATAAACTATAAAGTTTGTATTTCGACATTAGACTGACAACAGGTATTAACTATTTACTTGTTTGTAACTTTGTAGAGAAGATTTTTGGAGGCCCTTCCTCGAAAAAAGGCGACATCAAGAGGAAGAGGCCAACAACACACTGAGGTGTCGGGAGATTCACAATCTGAAATGGAAGCTCACTCATCTCTGAACCTGCTAACCGTTTGAATTCATTAAATGCCAGAGAAGTAATACCCTTACATGTATTATTTACAAATTCCAAATTTGTATTTTCATTTTCCCATTTAAATTTTACCATATTGAATTGACATACAATTGTATGTTGATGACATTGCAGGGGCTTTGGACCATACGCATGCTTCTCAAAGTCAACCATCTTCCCCAACTCACTCAGTTCAGTCACATGCATTTGTGTCTTCTCAACAACCACCTCAAAGAATCCCAAAGAATGACACAACAACTCAAAAACCACCAATTACTACTCCAACGCGCCACCTCAAGCACCGCAACAAGCTACCCCTCAACAACAAGGTACAAGTTTTGAATAGTACTTCGTTTAATTTCATAGTTTTTGCATAGTTTTCTAGTTTTTCATATGATTTTTCTTGAAATTTTTAGCACATTGCAGTCCTCCGCCTTCTGTACAAACAATGGCACCCCCTCCTCAACCAATAATATTCAAAATGCCAACCAGAGGATCAGGAAAAAAGAACATTGGTAAACGCATGCCAATTCCTCCGGCCCCTAGTGGGACACTAAACATTGCCTCCTCATTTCGAATTCCAACCCTCTCACTTGGTGGCTTTCCCAACACAATGGGCATATCGGTTTTAAATAATATAAATTTAGATGAATATTACTTGGGCATTGATAGCAATGACCCAACATGATTTTTCAATACACGTGAGATGATTCAAGGCCAGCAAGTATACTTCTATTTCAACATAATTTATTCAACTTTCACTACATTTCACTTTAGATTTATTTGTTTGAATATTGATTTATTTTATCACAAACAGGATCAAGCCACCCAAAGTCGAAACAAGTAGAATTCAATCAAACCTGAAAGCCCCCATACCTCTCCAGCGAGATCATCTTCTTCAGATACAGATGGTGAACAGTTGCTACCTTTTCCTTTAGAGAACTTAATTGGTTATGATTGTCAATCCCATGTCGATGAGTTTATTCTACCTCATATTAGTTAGCTCATAGAATGGGAGAGAAGGGCTAAAGTACTTATCAATGAGATAATAATTCGTTATGAAAATTATTGGCAAAGGGATAGTTTATACGTTGCAGTCCAAAATCAACCTGCGAAGATGGATTCCTTACTTACCCAAGTAAGAAGTGGGACTATCACGTATAACAACAACTATAAAGATGACATTTTGGATAAGACATTAAACAAATTGGAAAATATTAGTGCTAAGGCCTAGACATATTTTAACAAATGGTCTAAGGACAAGGATCTAATAGCAGTTGCAAATGCCGAGAGATAGAGAAGTCGTAAGTATTATCACTTTCAAACAATATTTTTTGTTAATTTGAAGTTTTCTTATTTTAGTAATATGTTGAATTGACATCACTTTTTTTGTGTAGTTGAAATATGAAAATTTGAAGAGTCAAGCAAAGGTTTTCCAAGTTCACTTGGAAACCGCGAAGAACAGTTTATCCGCAACAAAAGAATTTGAAGGAAAATATTGTTTTGGTTAACAAACAAAACAATACACTGAAGCGGATAATTAAAGAGCATGGCTTTGACCCTGAAATTTTATTCAAAACCAAGGCAGCTATTGATCCAAATTTGCTATCCCATGGAGATGTGACAAAGCAAGAAGAAAGAATTTTAAAGAATCTAGACAGTGTTGCGGAAGATCTCATAAGTTCAGGATTATTTCTACCATTGGGGAAAGGGGAAAAGCGGAGAAGCCATTGGGGAAAGGAGTACATGAGTGGAAAGGGGTACAAAAATTGAGGGTTGAAAAATTTCATTATTGAGTGTGGAAACTTGAAAAATAGAATCTATATTTGAAAATTTGAAACATTGAATGTGATGGTCATGGCATTTGAATTTTATTATCTAGATTTGAAAGTTGAAACTTGAATTTGATAGCCTTTGAAAATTTGAAATACTATATAATCTTTAATTTTATAACTTCCTATATATTATGTATAGAATTTCTAGATTGTATATGGTGTTTATGTTTCTTCTCTACTTGTAAGTTGTAATGATGATTGCATTAGATGTGGATGATGACATTGCAATAGAATCATAGTCTCATAGATATGGATTATCATGAATTGTATGTGGACGTAGATTTAGCTTCAAGCACGATCATGGAATTTGGATGATGATAATGGATAATTGTTTTAAGAAAATTTGGAATGTAGTACGATAGAGACATTTAAACGTTCTCAAAATCTTCTTCTCTATACTTGTAATGATATGATGACATTAGAATGGATATAGAATTGTATAATGGATCGTGGATTATGAATTGTATAATATGGAAAAATCTTCCTCTTTGTAAAATTCGATTGTGTGATTTTATCCCACAAAGTTTAAAAAATAAATTAAACATAATTGTAAAAAATCAAGAAATGTCATATGATAGGGTTTAAGTTACCTCTAGTGTTTTAGATGGTTGTGAAATCATCCTTCGTAGTGTGCTAGATCTTTGATTTAAGAAAACTCAACACGAGAAATGGATTAGTAGATAGATGGGTGAGTTTCCTGACATTGTCAGTCCCGAGAAGTGCGAGCTTCCTCGGATGGATGTCAACCCATGTTTTCAAAAAAAAAAGATGAAATAATTGTATTTAAATAAATGTAAATATATATACTTGTAACATCTTTAATGATAACAAGAGCTGAAACAAAATTTAAGGTGACAAACAATAAAAGTAAGGTGAAGGAGATACCTATTTAAAGTTGAAACAATCCATTATCAATAGCTTCTTCAAACTTGATGTTCTCTTTTGTAGAGTGTGACGATGCGCCAATTCCACTCTCATCATTGGGAACAATTGTACTTGTAGTTGTATTATTCACACCTCTTCTTTCGCAAAGGGAATTCCAATGCGTAATTGCTCTGTCTAAAAGGAAAGGTTTCCATGGAGTAACGAGATACATAACACCTCATGCAACTTTCTATATTTTTATCCAACTTGTTTCTCAGTTTTGATTTTATAAATGATAAAGCACTGAAAACCCTTTCATCCTCCATAGACCCCAAAATCATTGTTTGGCATAACTCATATAATCTAAAATATTCACTGATGTCTTCTTGTAAGATAGAAACTTTGATAGATTCCTCGCCACAGCCTTGTAATAGCACCACTTTCAAAAGGTTCGTCTAAATTTTTATATTGATTCCTCATTGTTGTTGCAAAATTTTTGATTGAAACTTTAATAAATCAACATTCAATATACCTTTGATTTCCATACCCTTGAACTTTGAAGTCTTTGTGAAATGTTCCATTATTGTACCCATGGATTTATGGACCATCTTGATTATTCCACACATTATGATTCATCACACCCATTGCTTCAAGAATTTTATCTTTGGGGAAAAGTTCTCTAATTTTTGATGATAAGGATTCTGAAATTTTTAAAGCTTTATTCTTGTTTCAACTATAACAGACTCAAAGAGATTACGTGTCATAGGAACATCTTCTCGTTCCGATCTTGTAATATATTGACGTTTTTGCAAAATATGCAGTGGTATGTCCCTCCCATTAATAATGATGCAGAGGTGATCGTGGATATTAAATCTCAAATAGTTACTGGGATTTTTAAGATCTAATAAAGCTTTCCAATTTTAAAAAACAAGTGTATTAAAACTATCTTGGGAATAATACAAGATATCAAGAATTTGACATACCATTTTTCTCATCCGTATAAAATCCACAATATAGATTAATCTCCCTTGTGCATGCTTCATTAGTGTATTGATCTCCTGCAACATTGGAAGAATACCAACCAATGTAAGCAATGTCTCCAAATTAGTTAAACGGAACAACAAGTCCCTCACCCTATCAACTTCATGACGATATTTGTGCATGAAACCAACCAACGAAGGATACTCCTCACAAACTCTGCATGTAGGTTCATACAAAGAGATCCATCTCATCTCAACATCTTTCAGAAGTTTTTTTCCATCTGTAATTCCAATTGCGAATTTCTGAACTCAAGAAATCACTTTGGGATGCTTGCCATATAGGCATGAAGTTCTCTTATAAGGTCTTCTAATTTAGCAACATTTTCGTAGTTTCTTACCATTTTATACACTAAATTCATTTTGTGAGTCATACAGTGAATTGGTAGCATATATGGGGCCACTGTTGTTTGTAATCTAACACACAACCCTGTTTGGTGACCCTGCATGACTGATGCACCATCTTCTCCGACGCATACCAACTTCATAGTAATTTCATAATCAATCATTCCAGCAATATCTTTCAAATGAGAAACAACTATTTTATGTAGGTTTTCAGCATTACAATTTTCAACCATTTTCATAACACCCAGCAGATGAGGTGTCCTTATATGATTTTCTAAAGTATAGACATGGATACATACCCATGCAGTGTTGTCGATTGTTGTCACTTCATCAATTGAAAGAGAGATAAACTTTGATTTTTTTACATTCTCTTTCAAATCTTCCTTCTCTATCATCGAAAGGCATTTTGCCATTTCCCATCCACTACTTTCAAACCAATGAGACTGAGGTACATTTGACATTCCATTATATTGATACAAAACTTTGAAATCGAGGAAATATGAAATTGGTCTTCCTTTCTTTAGTATGTGAAATAAAGTAGAGAACTGTATGAGTTTTGCATGTAGATTTGTTTGATTCATCTTACCAATTTGTGATGTGATTGTTCCTCCCTTTTCCACGAGATGTTTGCATTTTTTTACTCTGCTTCATAATCCACTGCGTATTTAACATGCATGCATTCTTTTTCAGTTTTCCACCTGTGTGTTTTGATTTTCTGCCATCCGCCCCGTTACAATCAAATATTATTTTCCACAATGTTTTTCTATAGTGTCCAACTTCATTTGTATTTTTGTTGCTTTCCCAATTTCCATGTACATATCTTACATGTACATTCGATGGGATCTCTTCCAATTAGATGATTGTACATGTTTGATAAATGAAATTTGGCAACCCAATCAAATTGTTATGTCCTACCAATGGTCCACATATTCTTGTTCATTTTTAATGTTTTACTTTTTTAGTAGAATTTTGAGTAATATCACAATCACTGGTTTCCTCTTTCGTGAACCAGAATTTGAATTTGATTTTTGTGTTCCATTTTGCTGAGTATTTATATGTGTGATATCTTGATGCACTCCTGGTTGCACCCCAACAGGAAGAATATCTTCAGGATCTGGCATCTCAACAGTTATATCTTCAAGATCTGGCATATTATCGTAGGTGTCATTTGTTTGATACTGTGCAGAATGCATGTCCACCTCAATATTACCTTCCACACAGTTAGTATTCTGATTCTTTCTGGTGGTAGCTATATGGTTGTTGGTAGTTGCAATATCTGTATCGATGAGTTTCCAAAATACTTGAACAGGGACTTCTGAGATTTCTTAGTTACTTTTAGGGTCTTCACATTCTGAGGACTAACACCTTCCATTATTCTGAACAGAGTCTTGCATCAGCAAAAGAACCAAGTTGCGCGTCAGAGACAAAATTCTTGTCACGCATCTGCAATAACTCCTTGTCGCACGTCAACAACTAACCCCCTTGTCATGCGTCTAGCAATACCTCCTTGTCGTACATCAACTATATCCTGTCATGCATTAACTATATCTCTGTCACGCATCAACAACTAACCCCTTGTCACACGTCAACAACGCCATCAACATCACATCAACTATATCCCTATCGCATGCATCAACTATATCCCCATCGTGCGTCGCCCGCATACCTCCTTGTTGCGTCAACAAAAACCCCCTTGTCACACGTCAACAACTTACCCCCTTGTCACGTGTCTGCAATACCTACTTGTCACGTGTTAACTATATCACTTTGTCATGCATCAACAATAACCCCCGGTCGTCGCGCATCGATAAATATTATCATCACTTTGATCTAAACTACTAACAAGCTAACAACAATCTCTGGTGCTTAGAGTATGTGAGTTCACGGTATTGGTAAGCTACTGGTGGTAGTACCGTAGTATACTACCCGACGAATCACCTAGGTTTTTATAGGAGATGTTTTCAAATGTAGGCGAAGCCGACCCCAAAAAAATATATACTGTAAATTTTAGGCAAACAGGACACCGACCCACTCCAAAAAAATCACCTTTTCAAATTTTCCTTAAATGAATTTTTTTCCATATTACGAATATTCGCCACTAAAATTATCCCTAGTTATTGGGGTTTCTGTTTCATCCTTACCACAATACTAGGATATGCGTCAATGATTTCATTTGAGGGCTTGAATAAATCATCCTCTATTTCTAGCCACATTAATAAAGTATTTTGAGAACGACACTTTGTGTCAAACCTGTTCTACTTTTATGCTTGGGAGAGGGCAAAGGAGAGGGAGAGGGAGAGGGTAAAAAATAGTAAATATATTTTAATTTATCTATGCATCCTATACATGGCATACTCTTGTGAAAGATGTATGGTTGTCTATCTTGCATGTATGCCAATTCAACTTTTGAGTGTTATGTGGTTATAAAGATGTGTGATATGAAAAGAGGCAATTTGGATAACTAAAACCATTGGGAGTACTAAGTGGCATGGTGTGGAGTTACATTGAGTGATGTCACTAAGGTTACATGTAGTGGGTTTTGTCATATCGCAGTACCACATGGTGTGAATTTTCCTTCTAGCTTTCCATGGAGGTGTATGAGACCTTGTTGAAGTTAATATTGTGTTATGTAGAAGGTTTGGTGCACAATTGGGTGGCACATGGGTGGTGTTATGGAGGATATGTGAAAGTTACATTGCACCACTACATAGGTGTGTATGACATATGTTAGAGACAAATGGATGCGTCGTACCACCTGCTGACAGAGTGTGTGTAATCTTGTGGAGACAAATGAATGGATGATTTGGTGTCTTGGAAGTAACAAAAACACATGAATGAGGTTTTGGATTATTAAATTCCATTGAAGTGGAAGTGCATGAATTGCAAACTATGAAGACATGCTTGAGGTACCAAAGGAAACAATATTGGTAAATCTTCCTAGGCCAAATAACCTCCTTGTAAAGAAATATCCCTAATTACATTAAATCTAGGAAGTATGTGCAAAACCTTGGATTCTAGTTGATACCACATGAAGGATTTGGCTTATTGTGGGAGTTTTTTTCTCTGATGACTATGTATATTGGCATAAAGCAATTACATGTATACATGGATTCTAGAATCTAATACTTCTTTTTGATGGGGGTTATGCATCAATATGAAGTGAAATTTTAATTACAAAAATGTACGGTAGTATGGTATGATTTTCTTTGGAGTTGGCATGATGTGTGGAGAATTAAATCACTTCAAAAATTGTGTATCTCTTACTACTGAATGATCCAACCACATTGCAAGGATTGTGTTGTATACACAATGGTAACTATGCATGTATGGATACCCAAGGTACATCCTAAACATCAATGTTTTTGGCGAAATAATTTGTCACTTGGACAAATTTGTGGTTTTATTCAATACTCTGTACTAGGTCCTTCCTCTTGGGAATGTGGAGCCTCCCATTTATTGAATGCGAGAAATAATAAAATTTGTGGTGGCCGTTAGCTTGGGGATCAAACTAGAATACTCCACTAAGCATGTGGTAAATTGCTTGTATAGAATACTACAAGGGAGGAATTTTCTTGAAAAGAGGTAAAGGGAATATAGGAAAATAGGGAGAGGGTTAAGGTTACAAGTAGGCACTTGCAAATTTAAAAAACATTAACTAGAGCAGGTCCACATTCAATAGGAAGAGAAACAAATGTGTAAGTAATAATAATAATAACAAATCAAAGACACAAAGTTATTTCTTGGTTGTTAAAAATTACAAACCTTGCATAGTTGGAAAGTAGAAAGTAGAATAACATAGAAAAGGAGATGGAAGAAAGTAACTTATTGCTTGTAGTAGTAGGAGTACAAAAGTTAACCCTTTGGAATGGAGAAACCTTCCTAATATATAGCCTTATAAAGTCTCTTCATTTCCCCCAAGTGACCTTTCATATTCTCGTAGGAATAAAAATAAGTTATTTTATTATTTATGAAAAAGAAATTTTACAATGAAAAATTAAAAAGTCACTTAAGTGAATAAGACGAAATAGCCAAAAAGTGCATTCCCAATGAAGAATTAGAATGTAGAGAGAGAAGGAAGAAGAGAGAAGAAGAGAAAACTGATCAATCCAAATGTGAAGAAGATTATGATGATGAAGATATTTCTCATAATGGAATTTGTGGAAATGCTCCAAGGATGAAATACTCTCCCTTGAACTCTTTTTGGGATGCACATATACCCCAAAGTACTGATCCAAGTATCAAGAACACTAACAAGGATTTGCCTTTGTGGGAACCATACTTTATGATCTCTTGCGATATTAGAGATGGAACCTCTAATCTCTGCTAGGGATTCCAATGTATCCTCATCAAATGAGAAAGGTTCTCTGTCTCTTTTGGACTAATTATTGAAAATAATTTAGGAGTCCCTCAAGTATGAATGTTCACTTTGAGTGAAGGGGATTCAAGATTATGCACACTTTTATTGATTTCTTCCAAGATGTCAGATACATGTTCCTCACAAGACTCAAGCTCTCGAAATTGCATCGTTTATCAATTCACACCTAGCCTTCATTGTGCATGAAAAAAAAGGAGACAAATTCTCACCTAGGATTTAGAATCGAGAGCACTCATCTCAGATATCGATGGGAAAACACTATCCCAATGGGATCTTTCTTTCTCAATATCAAAATTTGTCATCTTCACCTTGGAAATGGTAATGAAGATAAAATTGTATAAAGAGAAGATCTCATGAAATATTTCCTTCCCCCTTTTGAAGATCTTCTCAACCCATCTATCATTGGATATCCCTCACACAGTGTGCCCTTGAGCTCTCTTGAGAATATATTTTCCTCCATAGCTTCACAGGGTTTTCTCAACATCCTTATTTTTATGCCCTCTAGATCCATATTTTTCACATCAGTATCACCTACATTGGGATACTTAGTGGTTAAAGTGGAAATTGGATCTAAAACTAAGTATTTAAACTTCATGGTGAAGGAAAATAGTGAAATGGGTAGGAGATGGATGGATATGAAGATTTTTACCATGATCTCGACACTTATTATTTTTAGCATATCCCACCCCAAAGGTGTCTATTTTTAACAAGTTTCTCAAATTGACACTTTTGAGTGTTCTTGATGTGAAAGGAGTGATGGTGACTTAAAAAGTGATTGGTTTCTAGAACTTAATATTTTTTAGTATGTGAGAACCTAATAAAACTTACTATTTTTAGTAAGTTGTCTTCTATGTGTTAGAAAAATATGGGAGTGGTCTCAAAAGTTTCATTTTCACTCCAGGATGTTTTTCTCCAAATTTCAAGGGTTTTTAATCGCCATATTTTTGTAGATCTGAAAAGGAAGGTTTTATGGCTACATTTTTGTTGGACCATTAAAAATTATCCAAACCATCAATGGAGGCAAGGTTGGAATCAAAATAAGGATATTTTTTCAAGGAAGGGGTTGTCCAAATTTCATGAGATTTTGATTCGAGGTTTTGAAGTTATGAGAAAAACTTCATTTTTGGGCATGGGGGTTTCTATATATTTTCAGATATCATAACAACATGGAAATGGATTTTGAGAGGGAAAATCATTTCATTTGAATATGAAAAAATGGTTAAGTGTTTGAGTGTTAATTATTTATCATATTTGTGCACTTTAACTCATGTTTAACTCAACAAGGATTAACCCGATTCAATTAGGGGTTAGAGGGTGAGTTTCATCCATGAAAATAAGGGATAATTGAGGTGAGGGGATAACAGAGACACCAAAGTTCACTTTGCATCATATTCTAACAATTGTCACCATGTGGGAGTAAGTGAGGGAGATGGAGGGGCTAAAAGCAGATTCTCGGGAGCTGAACCGAGGTTTTCATGTGACTTGGGCTAACCGGGAGAGCTTGGGTGAATTTTCATGTTCAAACTATCCCCATGGATGTTGGGACAAAAGGAAAAGGGATAAAAAATTGAAAAATCTGCCAAGGGTGGAGGTTGCCATGAGGAGGGGCCAAATTGATCTAAAAATAAGTTTGTAAGTTGTCCTAGCAGCCCAAGTTTTCACTTAAGTGACAATTTTTTTTCCAAAATGGGGAATACATTTTTGTCACCACTTTCCCCTTGCAACAAGGGACAAGGGACAAGGGACAAATGACAAGGGACAATTCATGTTGTAAAATTGCCATGGGTTAAGGGGGCCATGTTTTCAAGTTGTGCACACTCCTAAGACACAAGTGGTGTACTTTAAGTGATGCACACTAACTCGTCAACAAGGGGGTGCACTTTTATGTCCCCACCGTTCCCTTACACCAAGGGAAAGGAATATCGAGAGGTGAAAAATCTTGCCACTTACTCAAATGGAGTGTTGATGTCATCATGCCAACGTAAAAATAGAACACGGGAATGCCTTTTCCGATCTGGGAGTAAAACTTGGAGTTCCATTGTCGAACATTGAATGATTTTGACTCTAAAACACCTTCTAATTCCATCTAAACAATTTTAAGACCCGATTCTACTTAAATTTTTATTTTTAAGCGTAGTCACCCTTTGATAAAAAGAAGCAACAACATTGACCTAGACCATTATGTAGAGTAGTAAGGATTAGGATAAAAAATAAGGTATTTACCATGGAGAGGAATCCAAGAAATTTATGTTGACTATCTTTTAGCTCCTAAATCCCCCTAAACTCCTGGAATCTTCAAAGAAAGATTACTTTCTCCATTGAGGATTATATTCCATACACCTAGAGTGACCCGATCTTAATCATATGGATCCAAACACCACATGTATCCACATATTTATTTTAAAATACCATGGATCTCATCATTTCTCCCTTGCACAACCTCCAGATGGGTTGAACCATTGCATGTAGATTTTGTTGGATGTTTTCTTGCTGTAATATGACTAAAAATAACCATTTTAGTGACTTAGGGAACATTGTTCCACCTTAGAGGTTAGTAGCATCATAGAATCTACTTGGATATACCCTATTACACATGAAGAACACTATAAATACATGTTAGTACGTTCCTCTCATCCGAATGATGATGACACGAACTTAAATGGGGTTGTATGAGTTGAAAGGATGGCTAGAGGAAGGGTTCACAATGATTGCGAAAGGGGATTTTAAGTGGGGGTTTGGTTATCATGACCAAAATTTTAAATTTTTCTTGCTAGACATTTATCTTGATAATAAATAGCTCTAACTCTAGGACATAGACCATAAGGGATAATGAAAAATCCAATATATCTCATGGATGAGTAGATCAATGCCTTATCCATTCAACATTAGAGTCACCATATTCAACAACTAGTACAAACAAAAAACACAACCAAGGGAAAATAATACAAAAATATAACATAAAAGAGAAAAAAACCAAGAATAAAGTGAATCACACAACAAAAACAAACCTAAATCACCTATGGACAGACATGGGGACAACCCACTTTTTTGTATTACTTTTTCTTCTCTTAATGTTACCCGTGCACAAGTAACACCAAATGACTATGCTCTACAAACCCATTGAATGGTTCAATTAAGTATGACCCCTTTCTCAACTTCTTCATAAATCCACCTACTACAAGAAATCTATATATACATGAGAAAGATAAATTTACTTGTTTCTTATTGAGAAATTTTACATAACTGTCCTTGTAAGTGAGGGTCCACTCGGATAGCTCATTTTCTTCGCTTCTCTGAAATTTCATTTCCGGCTACTCATCCATTTTAGATTCATCCCTACTTTTGATTTCCTATTTTTCACTTCCCCTGCTACTATAAGAAGGGTTCTTGATCATGCTAGACCTACTATTTTCACACATAGGCTTGTGTTGTCCAATGGACATGTGTTCTTAGCTAGTCATGCTCCATATGATCATCATTTCTATGAGTTGGTTCTCAGTATATATTTTGATATTTTCAACACCATCACAAGATTCTTGGTGCTCCATGTTTCTCAGTTGCTCCAAACGGATCCCTCTCACACATACAAGATCATCCTTGATATAATTCTCACTATGGTGTGACTTACATAGTGTTTCATCCTCTTGAAATGAGAATGAGAAAAAGGTTGGGGCTGAAATATGGAGATCATCACTTTCCTCATCTTGAGCTACAATAATCATCTCCATGATGGAGATACCTTCTTCCCAAGTGGAATCATCCTTAAGAGATTCAAGCACCTTATTATTTATATATTCATCATTGAGAATTGTTGGCATAGTGTTTTCATTGATGTCAAAGTATGATGTTGTAGGTGTTGTCATTGATTGCATTAATGCCAAAAGGAGTATGAAACATGAAGGTTGAATGGTAATGTCTTATGTGTTGCTTGATCTTGGTGATGGTTAATGGTTTCTTGTGTCATTTTGAGGGCTTGTATAGGTGATGAAGTATTTTGGTGATTCTAGAGTGATGTCACGAGGTATGATGAAGGTCCTAGTAGGTGTGCAAGTGTGCCAAAGTAACGACGAGGTCAGATTTGATGAAGAAAACATGTTCAAAGTGTTTATTCTTGAGGCCTAGTAAGAAGAATGAGGTATGAAATGTTGAAGTGAAGAATTTAGAAGCTGAGTGAGATTTATGAGTGCATGGGAAACATGATTATGAGGTGTAGGGACACTCACAAGTGTCTCAGAGTGCATATATGAGGTGAAGACATGGTTTCTAGGTCTACACTAGACCTATTCTCAAGCCCTATGTGACCTAATGAGGTGTGTAGGTATGATTTCAGCTTGGAAATGAAAATATGAGCTATGTTAGAGCTATGGTATGTTGTTTCTAGCATTTTAGTGAAGTTTGAGGTCAATTATTTTGAGCATTTTACATGGAAAGTGAGTTTTAGGTTTGTTCCTAGACCTAGTCTTTGAGAAAACATGCCCTAGTGTGGTGGAGTCAACATTTATGAGTATATTTGAGAAAAGGTTAGAATTGGAGAATGTGTGGTAGGTTTATATGAAGGTGTGGTCCAAATTTCAGGTCTTTTGTTGAATATTTTGTAAGTTATTGCATTTATACCCTTCTTGTGTTTTAGGAGTGAGAAACCATGGTCGAATTTGGCCTTTCTCGATGCTGATTGGCATGGGACCCCAAGATATTTGGGATATTTAAATAGTTATACTAATAATATTTTCCAAGTGGAATGAGGTCATTTGATCGTCATAATTTTATGAACAATCGTTAAGAAGGAAAACAACTTTTAAACCCTCTTAAAACCCTAGGTCTAGAGCGATGGAGAAGAACTTCATGATACATTCCTATAATGGATTGGTTGATAAAATTTTATGATTTGAGGTTGTAGAGGAATATTTCATGTTTCTCTCGGGTGTAAGTTAAGTGTCTTGGCTATGTTCGGGCCCCACTAAAAATGTAAGTTTCTTAAAAATTTCAATTTGTGCTCAAATTTCCCATTGACCTATTGATTAAATTTATTTTGGATGAATTATGGGAGCTATAATTCTATTTGGAGTGGTTTTAGAACAATTTTGAGCCCTTAGGAGGTATGTTGAAGTCCATTTTGCAAGATTGATTTTGGGGCGGTTTGAGGTGATCTAGTTATAGAGGTGCGTTGGGGTGTTATAGTATTATATGTGGCATTAGTTGAGTTTGGTGATGAACATGTGGTCATAATATTTCCATTGGTATATCACACTTGAATTTTTGATAAGATTTGATGAATTCATGGCTTGATCTTTGAAAGATTAGTTTTTGGGCATGGTAGTTGTGTCTTGTTGTTGAGTGGCTTCATGAGGTGAGATTTTGGTGCAGAGTGTTTCATGGTTTTGGAGGTTTTGAAAGTCTAGAAAAATTCTAAGTGGTCTATGTGTTTTGGTGAAGGTGTTTTTTCTACAGAGAATATTCCATTTTTGGCAAGTAAGTCTTTTTGGTGCTTTAGGGCTTCTTGAGTTTTATTGGAGGTCCACATGGTTATAGATGATGTTGGTGACCTATATGGTCTTATGAATGATGATTTTATGATTTGATTATGATGTGCTGATGTATTTTTCTATGATGGCCTACCTACATGTTTTAAGTTCATAAGACGGGTAGAAAAGTAAGTTAAAAATCTCATTTGAGCTAGTTGAGAGTGTGAGAGAAAGTGCGAGCTAGAGGGAAGAGAAGATAAGGTGTAGAGGGTATTTGTGACCAAAAAGAGAGGGAAAAGAGTGTTAAATTGATATGTCATCATGCCTAATTAGCTTGGAGAATAAGATCTAGAGTGAGTTGGCCTAGAGAGAAAATTTGAAGGAGGAAGGAGAGTGACCTTCATTTTGTCATCTTTAGTTGTTGTAGCAACATTTTAGTGGTAACATGCATATCAAGTGGATTTGGATGGTGTTGAGTCATATTTGGGGATTTTTGCCTCCTTGTAGGGTTGGTGCTCCTTATGGGGTTAGTACCTCACTAAACCTAGGGGTTGGTGCTCCTTGTTGGGTTGGTGCTCAAATAAATTTTATTCATTTCTCTAATAAAGTTTTATTTTAGTAGGTTTTCTTCCCCTTAAGGGTTTCCCACTTACATCTTCTATTCTTGTGTTGCTGTATTATCATTTACTCTTCTATGGTTATGTTTTTGTGGATACATGTTTAACAATAGATTACTTAAGTAGTTGAAAAGTTTAATTGATCACTAATTCACCCCCTTTAGTTGATTGTGCTTCCAAAATTGGTATTTGAGTGAGGTTTTGGAGAAAGATTAACAACTTGATGTGATGCGTAAAACACATAATGGACCGGCTATAGATATTTGTGGTCAACTTCCTAAAGGAGCAAGTTGGGTTCTTGACAAACATCATGTTAAAAAGAGCTAAGAGGATTGTGTCGATTATTAGGAATGAGATAGAATATGAAGAATGCACTCAGTTTAGGACAAGGATGAAGAATGAAGAAAAAACCTAATTGTTCAAACTACCTTTCATACTTAGAATGAAGACATGATTTAGTACATTGACAGTGGATGTTCAAGTCACATAACATGAAATAAAATTAAATTTATTTCATTAAAGGAGAATCTAGCAGGATTAGTAAGGTTTGGTGACAATACATCTGCCAAGATAGTTGGTAAATTTTCCTTGAGTCTACACAATTGAAAGACCTTGATAAAATAATTTGCTATAGTAGAAGGGATGAAACATAATTTGCTTAGTGTGAGTCAGATATGTAGTCAAGGGCACACATTGACATTTCATAGCGAGGATGTGATGTAAGAAAATTCAAAATAGGAGAGTTGGTTTTAAAGGCTAAAAGAACTAAAAAACAAGTATATTTTGAATGAAATTAAGAAGGAAATATTCTTCTTGAGCAAGGGTGATGAAGGATGGATATGGCATAGAAGGATGGGGCACCTAAATTTTGACAATTTGGTCAGGATCAGTACTAAGAAATGTGTAAGAAATATGTGCAATATCAGCAAACTAGCTAATACCTTGTGCAAATCTTGTCAACATGGAAAACAAACTAGGAGGAAGTTTAAGTCCAAAGAATATTCTACCTTAGACCTCTAGAGTTGATACATATTAATCTATGTGGACCTACCAGGGTTCAAAGTATTCAAGGAGATAGTTACTTCATGTTTCTTATTGATGACTACACAAGAATGACTTGGGTGGCCTTCTTGAAAGAAAAATTAGAGGCTCTTGACAAGTTCAAAGGATTCAAATCATTGGTTGAAAATGAGAAGAATGTGAAGATAAAATGTTTGAGATCTAATAGAGGAGGTGAGTTTTGGTCTAATGCATTTGATGATTATTGTGAAGAATATGGTATTAGAATGAAATTCTCAGTTGTTAGGACACCCTAACAAAATGGGATTATTGAAATAAAAAATAGATAGGGTTGTCAAAGAGATGAAAATGACTATGCTAAATGAGTTAAAGCTTCCTAATATTTTTATGATAGGCAACAAGTACAATTGTATATATTAAATAGAGGTCAAATTAGAGTTAATAGCAATCATACTCCATATGAGTTATGGAAGGGAATATATTCCAATGTAGAACACTTTAGGGTATTTGGGAGTAGATGTTTCATCAAGAGAGATGAAGAAGATCTAGGAAAATTTGACTCAAGAGATGATGAAGGGATATTCTTGGGATATTCAGGAGTGAGCACAACCTATAGGTGTTATAACAAGAGACTAAAAAAGATAGTAGAAAGCACACATGTGAAATTTGATGAGACATGCTCAAGAAGATCTAGGATGCCCCATAAAATATGAAGACCAGAAATAAGGAAGAATTCATAGAATCAACTAGAGAAGAAGAGGAATATGATGAGATACAAGACTCAAAAGGTCCTTTAAGACAAATTCAAAAGGATCATCTTGAAACTCATATTCTTAGCAATAAGGAAGCAGGTGTGCAAACAAGAAGAAGATTGGTAAGTAACTTGAATCATGAAAATAATGCTTTGTTATCTAAAATTGAACCTAAAACCATTCAAGAAACTAGTAGAGATGATTTTTGGGTGAGTTCCATGAATGAATAATTATATCAAATAGAGAAAAATGAGACTTGGGAACTAGTTCCTAGACTAAAAAAAAAATCATTGGTACTAAATGGGTGTTTAGAAACAAGTTGAATGAGAATGGAGAATTCACTAGAAATAAAGCAATATTGGTGTGTAAAGGCTATGCACAGTAGAGGGAATTAACTTTGAAGAGACATTTTCTCTTGTAGCTAGAATGGAGTCTATAAGACTATTTTTGGCATATGCATGTTTTAAGGGATTCAAAGTATATCAGATGGATGTAAAGTCAACCTTTTTGAATGGTAAATTGGAAGAGGAAGTATATATAGAGCATCCTGAAGGGTTTCTATTGAAAATAATCAATACTATGTTTACAAACTAAAGAAGGCTCTCTATGGTCTAAAACAGGCCCCTAGGGATTGGTATGCAAGGTTGGATAGATATCTATTAGACCAAGGTTTCAAAAGAGGAGAAGCAGATAACAATATTTACATAAAGATAAAAGGAGATCATCAGTTGATAGTTGTGGTGTATGTAGATGACATTATATTTGGAGGAAACAATGAAGACATGACAAAGGATTTTTCTGATGTAATGAAGGAGTTTGAGATGTCCATGTTAGGAGAGTTGTCATTTTTCTTGGTTTGTAGATCACCTAATTAGAAAAAGGTATTTTCATTTCACAATAAAAATATATAAAATAAATGTTAAAGAATTTTGGAATGGAGGACAACATGCATGTTAGTACACCTATGATTATAGGGTGTAAAATAAGAAAAGAAGATGAATCACCAAAAGTGGATCAGATAATATATAGGTCTATGATTGGAAGTTTGTTATACTCTACTACTTCTAGGCATGATATTATGCAAGCAGTTGGAATTGTAGGTAGATTTCAATATGATCCTAAGGATAATCACTTGCAAGCTGTCAAGAGGATTTTTAGATATCTCAAAGGGATTGAGGAATATGGATTGTGGTATCCAAGAAGCAAATATTTTGATTTGATAGCTTACATTGATGTTACTAGGGAATGAAGTCAAGATGATAGGAAAAGTACTAGTGGTGGGGCCTTCTTCCTAAGAGACTTCCTAGTCTCATGGTCAAGAAAGAAGTAAGGGTTAACAATTTTGTCTACTTGTGAAGTTGAGTATGTTGTTGTTGTTTCATGTTGTACTCAAGTTCTCTAGATGAAACAGACCTTAAAATACTACAAGGTAATGTATGACAATCCCATTCCTATTCTTTATGATAACACAAGTGCAATAAGTGTGTCAAATAACCTTGTCATGCATTCAAGGACCAAACACATTCCTATTAGGTATCATTTTCTAATAGAGTAGGTGAATGAACAAAATGTCAAGCTTGAATATGTATCAACCAAAGATCAAATTTATAATATCTTAACCAAACCACTATTAAAGGAATCTTTTGAACATCTAAGGAAGGAATTGGGTGCGATTCATGTGCCAAGTAGTCATTAATGGAGTTAAGGGCTTAGGAGGGAGCTAAGCTAGTCATCTTTTAGCTCCAAGTGCAAGAAAATAGGTGAGAGAAGGATTTACTAATGAAAAGTTAGTTTGATGCATGTATATTCGAGACAATAAGGTATGATTTGAAACCTAATTAGTCAAGATATTGAGTTACAAGGTATGTATGATGGTTGTTCTTTCATGAAGTTGCCAAATGCATAAAGAAATGGTGTTTTACTTAAGAGTATTCAGAAAGGTGGATAGAAGTCATAGTGTTTCGTGTTGGTATTCTGAGCTTGAAATCAATTTTGATGGAGATCTTTCATGATAGAGCATGAAGAAAATATAAATAGGAATTTTTTTGTGATTGCAAATATTTTGCATTTAACATTCAAATTTGGGCATATAATTTTCTCAAGAGTGTTCTTTAGATCATGTTTCAAACTTAAGGGTATGAAATATGGGGGTGTTGAGTTATCATTATAAAATATATGAAAGGTTTATGTTTTATGTTTGGAGCCATGTTGAATACCTAGTCATGTGGTCAGTAAAGATTTTTTTATCATCTTTGAAGGTTTCTTGTGGTCCATTACATTCTTTGAAGAAGATTTAATAGGGTATGAATTTTTCTAGCAAATTTTGAAGGAGTTCGACAATCCTTAGCAAGATATGAATTTTTTTTAGTACTTGGAATGGTATGAAGTATGTACTGTCATAAGGTGAAGCTATGTGTTTGGTTGGCTTACACTAGTCTGTGAAGGGGTATTTGACCGAGGGGATCATAACAAGTGATTCTTGAGCTCCATAAGCAAGATAAGTGATTCAAGAAGATTGTTGGCATCATGAAAGGTGAGAAAAATTTGTATCTATTTTTAGTCATTTAGTTGATCTTGATCTAAGTTGGAAAGTGGTGTTAGTAGTGGTTTCAATTGGTGAAAAGACTAGTGGTAGCTTTGTGTGTGTGTGTGTGTGTGTTGATATTGTGAATCTATTTGAATTTTAGCATATTGTATGAAAATGTGCATGGTATGAGGGACATATGACAAGTTTTAGGCATTACTTCATATCTTGGAAATATTTAGTAGCACAAGATGACATGGAGGTTCAAGGTCTTGAATCAACAGTAGTTCAAGTGCATCAAGATGTGGCCTTGATCAAGAAGAGTGACAATCATAGAGAGGCAGAAATTCATAGAGGAAGAGCAAAATATAAGGTTGTTGTTCAAGAGAAGTCATTCAAGTATTAACTTCAAGTGGTGAGTGTTTCTTTTCCAAAGCATGATATGTACAATTTTTGTCCATCATGAAGAAGAAAAAAGGTATGTTAATGATTTTTGAGTGCTTATTTCCTTATATATGATCTAAGATTGGTTGAGCATAATTGCTTCATCCTAAAAGAAAGTTACTTATTAGTTCAGTTTGAGAAGGTATATGTGCCAAGTTTAGAGAAAGTATGGTTTGTATCACTTTCCTCTAGAGAAATTTAAGGTCTGTGAAGATGATTGAAGTCTAGGAATAGTTTCAATCATGAGGGTATAGTCACCGGGTTAATTTTGAAGGTATATGTTTCTCATGATGATTTGGTACATGGTGATAGGCTCCTTGAAAAGTGTAAAGATACTTGACAGGTAATGAGTCAGTTGAAGCATACTTGAACCTTGAGTTGTGTATTAAGACCTTATTTAGGTTTGTGTTGCCTATGAATTCATTTTGGAGAATGCAGTAAGGGGGAGCTTGATATAAAATAATGCAAACAACATCTTTATTGAGGTGGTGAGTATCTCTGAAGATGGAAATTGATACAATTATGTAGTTGTTTTGACAGGGGTTAGAGTCATAATGGATTTAATATAGTTGTGTGGTGTTTGATTAGTCAAGTTTGTATATGAAGACAAGTGAAGTAAGGATGCTTCAAGAGTTATATGTTGCTTTAAGATGATTTGAAGGTTTGAAAGCAAGAAATAGGGATATTTTGTGAGGTAATTTCAAAAGGTTATGTCATAGAAGGAGATATGCAGTTTAAAGATGAAAGGATGTAGAGAAAGAAGGCATGTTGACAAAGGGAGATGGTTGGCACTTTGAGGAATCAAGGTCTATCTCTACTTTGTTTTGGTAAGCAAAATGAGGTCTCAGTATATTGGTATCCAATAATCAAGGGTATGAAAGTGGAGTTGCCTTGGTATCTAATAGTCGGTTTGGAGTATCAAATGTCTACATGTATGCTTGTAAGGTTTGAATGTATTTATTCATGCATAAGACTGAGTTTGAATAGTTGGTACAGGTCTTAATGACAAGAAATGGAGTCTTCTAGCATTGTTTTGAGGAAATTGATACCTATAGTATCTAAGGCAAGTTTGTTTGTGATTATAGTTGTCATAGAGATGTATTGAATCTAAGGGGAGTTGTACAGTTAGGTGTTATCCGATGCTGATCCAGGATCAATCAAATTTGTTCTCAACTAAAGAATAAGGTCTGAATCATATTTAGAGGTATGCATTTGCTAAAAGGGGTATGTGTTTCTCAAAGTGTCAAAATCAGATGGAAAAGGTGTAATGAACCTTAGTAGGTTTGGTTGATATTTCTAACAAAAGATGAGCCTATTGTGTTATCATATGAAGAGGACCATGATGTTGTAGGTATGTTTTTCTTTGTCATTTATGTCAAAAGGGTGAGAATGAGACACTGGCATGTGATTTCCTTAAGGGGATGATGATGTTTTCCATCAATGTGATTTTCCATCAATGAAAAAGGGAAGATTGTTTGCATAGTGTTTTCATTGATCTCAAAGTATGATGTTGTAGGATTTTTCATTGATTTAATTGATGCCAAAAGGAGTTTGAGCATGAAGGTTGAATGGTAGTGTCTTGTGTGTTATTTGGTCTTGGTGATGGTTCATGGTGTCTTGAGTCAGTTTGAGGGATTGTAGAGGTGATGAAGTGTTTTGGTGATGCTAGAGTGATGTCATGAGGTGTGATGAAGATACTAACAGGTGTGAAGTGTGCTAAAGTGACGAGAATTCCAAATTTAGTGAAGCAAACATGTTAAGGTGTTTGTTCTTCAGGCCTAGTAAGCATAATGAGGTATGCCATGTTGAAGTAAGGCATGAAGCAACTGTGTGAGATTAGTGAGAGCATGAGAAGCATGAGTATGAGGTGTAAGGACACTCACAATTGTCTCATAGTGCAAATATGAGGTGAAGACATGGTTTATAGGGATACACTAGACCTATTCTCAAGCCCTAGGTGACCTAATGAGGTGTGTAGGTATGATTTCTCTTTGAAATGCAAATTTGAGTTATGGAATGATGTTTTTATCATGTTGGTAAAGTTGAAGCCACTAATTTGATAATTTTTCATGAAAGTGAGTTTTTAGGTCTGTTCCTAGACTTATTCTTTGAGAAAGCATGCCCTAGTGTGGTGGAGTCATCATTTCGAGTATATTTGAGAAAATGTGAGGATTGAAGAATGTGTGGCATGTTGATATGAAGGTGTGGTCGAAATTTCAGGGCTTTTGTTGAATATTTTGTAAGTCATTACATTTTTTCCATTACCAAGTTTTGGGAGTGAGAAACCAAGGTCGAATTTTGTCCTTCTGATGCTCATTGACATGTGTGTGCTTTGCACAAGAACCCAAGATATTTGGGATAGTTAAATAGGTCTACTAAGAATATTTTCCAGTGGAATGAGGTCATTTTATTGTCATACTTTTATGAACAATCGTTAAGAAGGTAAACAACTTTTAAACCCTCTTAAAATCCTAGTCAAGAGTGATGGAGAAGAAATTCATGGTACATACCCAAAATGGATTGGTTGAGAAAATGTGATAATTTGAGGTTGTATAGGATAGTCTCAAGTTTTTCCAGGTGTAAGTTAAGTGTCTTGGCTATGTGTGGGCCCCACTCAAAAATTAAATTTTATGGTAAAGTTCAGTTTGTGCTCAAATTGCCCATTATACCTATTGAATAAATTGGTTTTGGATGAAGTGTAGAAGATTTAATTAATCTATGGAGTGGTTTCAGAACAATTTTGAGCCCGTAAGAGTTCTCGTTGAAGTCCATTTTGTAAGACTGGTTTTGGGGTAATTTTTGGCAATTTGAGGTGATCTAGTTCTAGAGACATTTTGGGGTTCTTCAGTCTAATTTGTGGCATGAGTTGAGTTTGGTGATGACCCTAAGGTCATGATATTTCCATTTTTATATCACACATTCAATTTTTATTAGACTTGATGACGTTATTGCTTGATCTTTGAAAGGCCATTTTTGGGACATAGTAGTTGTGCTTATCGTTGACTGGATTTATGAGGTGAGATTTTGGTGCAAAGTGTTAAATGGTTACTAGAGGTTTTTAAAGTCTTAGAAAATTTTCTAAGTGGTTCATGTGTTTTTTTGAAAGTGGTTTTGCGAGTAGGTCTTTTTGGTTCTTTAGGGATTCTTGAGTCCTATCGGAGGTCGATATGGTTCCGTATGATGTTGGCAACCTATATGGTCTTATAAATGATGATTTTATGATTTTATTATGATGTGGTTATGTAATTTTATCTATGATGTTTGACCTACATGTTTTAAGTTCATAAGATAGGTATAAAATTACGTTAGAAATCTCATTTGAGCTAGTTGAGAGTGTGAGAGAAAGTGTGAGCTAGATGAAAGAGAAGAGAAGGTGTAAAGGATATTTCTGACCAAAAAGAGAGGGAAAAGAGTGTGTGGATATTGTATAGAGGTTTTTAGGTGTTAAATTGATAGGTCATTAGGCCTAATTATTTTAGAGAAGAATATCTAGAGTTAGTTGACCTAGAGAGAAAATTTGAAGGAGGAAGGAAAGTGAGCTTTATTTTGTCATCTTTAGTTGTTGTAGAAAATTTTTAGTGTTGCCACACATATCATGCTTTTTTGGTTGGTCTTTCAGTCATCTTGGGGGATCGGTGCTCTACTAAAGCTAGCGGTTGGTGGTATTTGTGGGGTTTGTGCCTCACTAAACCTAGGGGTTGGTGCTCCTTGTTTAGTTGGTGCTCAACTAAATTTTGATTAATTTATCTAATAAATATGTGTTTCAAAGGGGTTTTCTTCCCCGAGAGGGATTCCCGCTTACATCTTGTGCTCTTGTGTTGATTTTCTCTCATTTGAACTTCTATGGTTAAGTTCTTGTGGATGCATGTTTAATAGTTAATTGAATGATTAATGAATGAGATTGTTTTTAAGTGGTTGAAATTTTTTATTTTTCATTGATTCACCCCCCCTCTCAAGTGATTTTTCTTCTAACAAGAAGTTATTCTTCTCCAAATGAAAAAGAGAAATCTTCATATTCATAATGATATCCATCAAACAAATCCTCATGCCGAATCTTGGGAAGATGATTGAAAACTTGGGGCTCACCTTTATAGACCTCATTTGACATCACTTTCCTCTCATTTTATATATTACTTATCATATCAGGTTTGATTTTTGGAAAGTCAAGCTATCATTTATCCTTATCATCACCAAGTAGAAAACCTACATACATACTTAATGGGAAGTGTACATTGTCAAATTCTGGGTCCATCAAGTCATCATGTTGTTTCTCAACCAAACCCATCATACCTAGGCACTCTTCCATCAATATGGGCATCTTAGCATATTCCTCCAAAGTTAAGAATTTTTTCAATATCTTGAATCTTGATATAGGATGTTTTCCCTTGTGTCATCTTATTTTTGAACAATATATCTCATCTTTCTTATAGGAAGAAGCTTCTTAATTTTACCATTGGTAGGCATGGTGACATATGACCAATCCATCTATATATCTCCACCAACATCTCTATAAAAAATCTTACTTAATATCCCATATGAAGATGGAATTTTTTCTACGTGTATATTCATCTTGAATTTTAATTTCTTTTTCAGCAAAGTATACCAATGTTACTTAAACATATTTGACTTGACCAACAAGAGGTACTTCCTTGGTATCTATAGAGTAAGAATGACCAACAAGATGGGTGAGAGTGAGACCATGGAAATTTGCAAATTTTACATGCATGACATTATCTTAAGCACCAGACTCGATGATACAATTACTTAGTTTATACCCATTGATCAACAAAGATAGGTAGAAGGGTTATACTTTCTCATAAGTGGAGGATGTTGAAGTAAGAAGGTTCTAAGAGGGAGTGTTACTAGGATAAAGAAGTGGTTCTTTGGTAATGGAATTGATGGAACCAAACTTTGAACTACATCCTTCAACAAAAGTGGACAAGTTTATCGAATTTCTTGGGATGGGTTCTTAGGTATTCAAACTTAGAAATTTAGAATTTTTATTTCTTAACATGCTCAATGATGTCAAAGGATGATGAGGTAAACACATCAAGAGTAATGGAAGCCTTGACATGAATAGTGTTTACATTTTTAGGGACAATGAAAAATATAAGCATAAACTAATTTGAAAATGGGAGAAGAAAGAGGCTTACTTGAAGAGGTAGATGTGGCCTTGGCTGAGATGGTATTAGGATTATTCTTAGTTGATTGCATGTTAGCAGGAAATGGTGATCCTCCTTTTGTTGTTATTTTTTGTAGGGTCTCCTTTTGAGGATTTGAGTGATTTACTTTGGTAGCAGAGGAAGAGGCCTTTTTATGTGCTTGTGAGTGAGAAAAACTATACTAGAGGAGTTACTCAAATTAGCCATGGAATCCTTGGAATATTCATCAAATGAGTATTCAAAATACTTAATGTTAGCTATCCAACTTCTTTTTATTCAAACTCCTATTCAACAATTTCATCTTCTTAGGTTCCACATGTCGTATTAACAGGAGGATCCTCTACGGAAATCCTTCGGGAGCTCTAGAAATTTGATTCAAGTATTAATTTTTATATGGGGCATGTTAATCCATTTCCTTCTTTAGTGTAGTCAGATCCTTAAAAATATATATAGTAATGAATCATTTCCTTTATCTTGAGAGATTTGGATTTTATTTCTTGTTGAATGATTCTTGATCTTTCCTGACATGATAATATCATATTCCACTTTGATAGCAACTTCTTGAGCATTATTCAATGTATTTGGTTGAGTTCTATGCAATATGAATACAACTTTTGATAATTGAGCATTTATGAAGAACCTCTTTTGATTATCTATAGTAGGACGAGCACTAGTAGGAATCTTGTTAATCAACTTGTTAAATTTGTCCACAAATTCTCTCATTATGCTCCTGTGGTTCCTTCTTCATTTGAGCTAATTAAACAAGGGATATGTAAACTCAGTAAATTTGGAAACTTACAAGACCAAAAAAATTACTATTCTACTTCCAATTGTTTTGAAAATGACAGTTCTTAATGTTAGTGAATAAAAACTAAAACTTAGAACTATTTTTCAATAGTAGAAAAGCTAACAATTCAACTCATAACGTATATTTATCCTAGAAACCCCTAGTTGAGGGAAAACTAGTCAGGAAGGGAAATTGCTCTTTCTTCCCAATATTATATTGGCCAATTTAAAGAGAAATACAAATTACAATAAGATGAAGGAAGATAAACAATGTCTACACCTCCCTTCTATACTTGCTTGCTCTGTTTTCACACCTTGCTTCTACAAAACACTTCCAGCTCCAATGGTTTCTTGCTCACTTTTCTTCATTCCAAATTTGATTATCCATTTCAACTTGCTCTCCTTGTATTTATAGCTTCTTCCCATGTCCTCCCATTCACTGGAGAATGGGAAGAGACATCCTAAGGAAGAGACATGACCAAATGGTTCAAATCTCGCAACCATTCATGGCTTTGTTTATTTATTTTTTCCATTAGTGACAAGACCGCCGATGTATGCAGACTAGTGGCTACACAACAACCCGGGTGGCTACGCAACCCATTTCTCAGCGGGCAGCTTATGCAACCGCCAAAGAGGTTACATGATAGCTACTCTACACAGTAGGGGCAATTCTATAATTTAGCAGTCATTCTTAATTTTGTCTGATTTTTTCTTCTAGTTCTAGTTGTTCTGATGAAGTGTTGTTCTTCTAGATCCTCTCGGATCACAAGGCGGTTATACAACCTCTAATCTACACAGAGGGGTGGTTATGTAACTTAACAAAGTATGCTCTTTATTTTTTCTAATTTTTTTCTCCCGGTTCTAGTTATTCTCGATGAAGTGGTGTTATTATAGTTCCCTATGGATCACACCTCCCCTGCTTAGGAGGATTTTGGTCCCACATAATATTAGTGGGGGAGTATATGAGGAAACAATTCCCTCACTTTCTCCTTTGAGAACCACCAAGCCTTCCTTGGTGTCTTCCCCTTGAGTCCAACCTACCAAGACTCTTGTGGACCTCTCCTTATCTCTATGTTCTTTCACTTTGAGATGGATTTGTCAGATCCTCTCAACAAATTTTTCTACTCTAGTCACCTCCAAATCATGTAGCTCCCCTTCTTTATGTTTCCTAATTGCCATGTTTGGTTTATTAGTAGGTAGATATCCCAAGCATGCTTCAAATGGTGACTGCATAGTGGATGTATGTACCGCCTAGTTGTAGGAATGTTGAATGTAGGCTAAGGACTCATCCCAAGTCCGTGGATATTTACTATTATATCCTCTAATCAGTTGCACCAAATTCCTGTTCACCACCTTTGTTTGTCCATCTATCTATGGATGGAAGGTCATGCTCCTCTATAACTTGGTGTCCATCTTGTCCCACAAAGTAGTCCAAAACTTCCCCAAGAACCTGAAATATCTGTCAGAAATAATAGACTTTGGAAAACCAAAATGCACCCATACATTAGCAAAGAAAAGTTCAACTTCCTCATATGATTTTATTATCTTTTTACATGCCATAAGAACACACATCTTATTGAATCTATCTACAACATATAGATAATCATGGCCATGTTTAGACATAGATAGTCCTCTTACAAAATCGATGGAAATATCTTCCCACGAATGAGTAGGGACCGGTGAAAGGCATATACCAAAATTCCTTCTTGATTTTACATTTCCTCCTACAACAAATTTTACATCCTCTTATGAATTTAGATACTTCTTCTTGCATATTGGGCCAATACATGTACCTTTGCAAATGTGCCATTGTCTTACCAATACTAAAATGTCCTGCTAATTTTGAGGTATGTGCTTCCCTCATCAATAGAAGCCTTTCTTCCTTTAGCACATAAATATTTCCCCATCAGAGAGCATCCTATCTTTGAGATAACAATCTTCAATACCCATCTTCTCATCCCCTTGAGACTGAAATTGCTGATATGTTACCCCAAAATCTTTGTCTTGAGCATATGCCTCTTTGTAAGCTTCCTTTGTGAAGGGCTCAATATGAGAGATAGTGGCAAAACTAGAGATTTTCTCTTATGTAGGTGGCCAACTCATGCTACATTTCTTATACCGATCACCAAATGGAATTTCTGAAGGAATCCCATCCACTTATAGTGCCTTGCTTGTTGTAATTTAGACTATGCTTGAAAATACTAGAGAGGTTTGTGGTTAGTGTGCACAATAGTTTATTTACCCAAAAATAATGTTTCCATTTTTTTATTTCTTGAACTAGTGCATACATTTCTTTATCATAAATTGAATATCACTTAACTACTATAGTGAAAGTTTTAGAACGATAACATACTAGCTTACCTCCCTATAACAACACTTCTCCCATAGCATAATCACTAGCATTTGACTCTACTTCAAATGGATGTTGTAAATTAGGAAGAACAAGTATTGAGCATGAATATTTTTTATTTTAGTAACTCAAAACCCCGATCTTGTTCCTTACCCCACCAAAACCCTTACTCTTTGTGGTAGCTATGTGTAGAGGTGCTAAAATAATGGAGAATCCTGGAATGAACTTCCTCATATATTTTCTTACTCCCACAAAAATTCTAGTCTTTGTGGCTCCCGTTGGTGTTGGCCACTTGGTGATGACTTCCACCCTCTTTGAATCCACTCGTATGTCTCCTCCTCTAACCACATGCCCAAGATAGACAAGTGAATGTTTGGAAAATTCACACTTCTTCATATTACATAGCAACTAATTCTCTCTAATAACTTGCGATACTTGTTGCAAATGAGTTAGATGTTCCTCTCATGTGGCACTAAAAATCAGAATATTTTCTAGATAAATAATGGCACATAAATCTATGAATTCCCGTAATACATCATTCATCAATCTCATAAATGTAGCGGGTGCATTACATAAACTAAATGGAAGTACTAACAACTCATAAAAACTTTTTTTGTTTTGAAGGCATTCTTTCATATACCCTCCTTCATCATGGCTTGATGATAACCTCGACTTGGAGATCCAACTTCGTGAAGAAATTTGTATGTTGAAGCTAGTTAAGGAGGTCATCTATGTGTGGGAGTGGATATCTATTTTTATGGTAATCTTGTTCAAATATCAATAGTCCATGCACATCCTCCAAGAACCTTCCTTCTTCGGCACCATCACAATAGGCGAACCACATGGCGAGGTGCTCGGGCGTATTACCCTTGGTCCAATAGCTCATAGAGTTATTTTTACCTTTGTAATATCCAAAAGGATTTCCTATACAACTCGATATTTGGTAGAGGGGACTCGAAACAAATAAATATCATGCTCTACCTCCTGTTTTTGGTGGTAACCCACTAGGATTCTAGAATACTTCCTAAAAGACTGAATAATGCTATCCAAATCCTTCATCCCTTTGTTATAAATATCTGTAATTTCTACCCTGTCTTTCTTATCTTTCAATAAAAGTAAACAAAACTGATGATGATTTTATTGAATTATTCTCTTTGGTTAGTTATCACTTACCATAGAAATATTTTTCTTACACTGGTGTGCTCATATGTTGTAGCTACTTCCATCCTTGACCCATCTTTATCCATTTTCCCTCCTTGTGAATATCGCATCCTTGATATACATGTAAGGACTCCCAAATACAACATCAAATGCATCAAGTGGAATTACATCTCGCCTCCACTATATCTATAGAATGAGATTTTATCCCAAACTTGAACTTACATCTTCTTGTTATTTGAATTTCTACACCCTTCTTGACCCATCCCAAAGGATAAGGATTTCGATGCTCATAAGTTTCAAGAACAAGCTTCTTTACAACCACATCAGAAATCAAATTAGATTGAGAACCAATATCAACCAAAGCATTTACCTTATTTCTCTTGATTTGGATTTTGATATGAAATAGCTTACTCATCTCTTCTTCTTGTTCTTGGCTATCCATGTTGGTGGCCATGCATCCAAGCCTCTCATCTATATATGAATCATATTCTATCTCTAACTCCCCATCTATCTTTACAGTGGTCATGGATTTCTTTAAATCCTTGGTTCGGTTCTTTGGGTGTAATTCCGAATGTAACTTCCAACATGTAGTGTTAGTATCACCATTGATATTACAATTATTATAAATTTTTTTATAGGATCTTTACAAGTATTTAACGTAGTAGTGGTTTTTTTACCTTTCCCTTTCCATTTACCTTTGTTACTTGTTTGTCCTTGATCTTTATTTTGTTGATTTGTTTATGCTTTTTCCTCGAATCCATTTTTCCTTACTTCTTTTCATCATCAATATAGTAGGCTTGCACACATGCTTCAATGATATCCTTGGGCTTCGTGGAGATAACCTACCTTCGAAGGTGAGTGTGAAGTCCTCCCAAATACTTGGTTAGAATATCCTCATCCTCCAAGTCCATATTAAGCAACATGGCTTGTCTCTCGAAACTTCGTAGTATAATCCTACACACTTTGACCACTGCTTTGTCTAAAATATTGCCACTTAATCATTTGATCAGTCTTATGGCCAATAGGATAAAAGTTAGCTCTAAGCAATTCTTTAAAATCCTCCCAAGATCTTACAATAGGACGTTTCTTATTTTCACAAGTGGCTAGATGGGTTTCCCACCAAACCAGAGCATGTCCTTCCATTTTGAGACATGCAAAGGTGATCCTTTGTGCCTCAGTAACATCATGAACACTAAAGTAAACTGTCTATTATTTAAACCATTTATCAAGAAATTTTGCATCTACTTGTCCTTCAAATATTTTTATCTCAACCTTAGTTTCAACTTTAAAAGGAGCATGATCAGATTTTACCTTCTCTTTTACAATTGGAGTTTCTTCTTCACACTCTTCCACATCTTCTTCCTCATCATGGATCTTTCTTATGCCAAATTTTTGACCAAATCTCGAACCATTGAGTCCATGGAATCTTTCTTAACTGAAGCCATCTTTTACAGATCTGAAAGTTCTTGTTGGTGTCTATACAACCTATCCATCATGGTTTCTAACATCTCAATTCTATAGACCAAGTTCTCTTCCTCCATTTGATCTCAAAATATTTGTTTCCACTTCTTTGTAGATATGTATGTATTGCAACGTAATTTTTTTCTCCTTTAGACCTTGTTATTGTCATACAAATCACAAGAAGAATACCATAGTCTTGGATAATAATCAAGTATGACACCAAAATGATCTGTAAACCTATAGCTTTGGAAATTTACAAGACCACAAAAATTACTGTTCTACTTTCAATTCTTTGAAAATGACAGTCTTAAAGTTAGTGAATAAAAATTAAACTTAGAACTATTTTGCAGCAATGGAAAGATAACAATTCAACTCATACCACAATATTTATCCTAGAAACCCCCAAGTTGAGGGAAAACCAGCCGGGAAGGGCGATTTCTCTATTTTCCCAATATTATATTGGAAAATTTAAAGAGAAATACAAATTAAAATAAGATGAAGGAAGATGAAAAATGTCTACACCTTCCTTCTATACTTGCTTCCTCTATTTTCACACCTTGCCTCTACAAAACACTTCTAGCTCCAATGGTTTTCTTGCTCACTTTTCTTCATTCCAACTTCGATGATCCATTTCCACTTGCTCTCCTTGTATTTATAGATGATTCCCATGTCCTCATGTGTACTGGAGAATGGGAAGAGAGATCCCAAGGAAGAGACACCACCAAATGGTTCAAATCCGCAATTGTTCATGGCTCTGTTTGTTTTTTCATCCATTAGTGACATGACTTCAGATGTGTGCGAGACAGGGCTTAATACGCAACCGCACGGGTGGTTACGTAACCACTGCTTTTATGTACAGTTTATTACACAACCCCTGGGAGGTTACGCGAATGCTACTTTGCATGAGGGACAATTTTGTAACTTAACAATTTGGTATTCATTTTTTCCGATTTTTTTCTTCTAGATCTGGTTTTTTTGATGAAGTGGTGTTCTTATAGATCCCTATAGATCATAGGGTAGTTACGTGACCGCTACTTTGCATAGAGGGGTGGTTGTGTAACTTAACAGCTTTACTCTTCATTTTTTTCTTATTTTTTTCTTCTAGTTCTAGTTGTTATGATGAAGTGGTGTTCTTCTAGATCCCTATGATTCAAAGTTAAGAAGGGCATACAAATATTTTGATGACTTGAACTATGCTTCAAACTTAGCTTTAATATCTACCCAATCAGAATTGAGCAAGATGAAAATATTAGAACCATTACATAATGACATAGTGTAATGAATTGATTAATAGCCAAACAACAACATCTTAATATTCCACTCTAAGAACACCACATGATGTGATAAATGATGTAATATGTTCATTTAGATGGTGTTTCCAATCTCCATAGAATTTAGGAAAACTATTTCTCGATCCTCTGAATAATTTATGGAGGGGAGGAGTCAAATCCAATGGATTAGTGTTCTAACCCCAAGGTATTGGTGCAACCATCTCTGGAGGAAGAGTGTTTAGCGGTTATGGGGAAAATGGAAGTGTAACTAGACTATGAGGTGGAGTCTCAAATGGAACTTGAGGATCTTGTCTTGGAATTTGTATATGAGTAACTATGAAATCAGATTGTTCTTGTAACTCAAACACATGATTATGAAAGACTAAAATTCTTCTTGCTTGGGATCGCCTTGTACATATTGTATCTTCCACTTTGTAAAGGATTTTTCAATGAGAAACGTGAAAATTTACAACCAAAAATCAACAAAGGGGTTTCATTTTTTAAGTTTTGTATTTTATGGTTTATTGGAATATTTGATTATTAGGATTTTGTGGATCATTATAAGGTATATGAAAAAAATCTTTATCCTGTAGTGGGCACCAAAAATATTTGGAAAATAATTTATCATAGGAAACATTAGTGGTTTTCATCAATATTGTAGCCTTATTTTCTATACTTAATTACCTAGGCACGCTAACACTTCATCCAGGACAAAGTGAACGATCACTCAAAGTGTACAATGCTACCAAGTCCCTCCTTTGTACTAGCTTGATAAGATGTTAGCATGCTTAACTAGAAAGATAACTAAGCATATCCATATTCAACCATAACAACTCATTGCATGCATTCAATTGGAAACACACATAATAAGGAAACATATAGATCGATCATAATTAATACCAATTGCACAAAAAAATCACCATACTTAGAGACATCAATTATCAGAATTCAAACACATTGATCCATTAATAACCAAAGTATTACATATTAGAAGTTAATACATATCAATAATCACTCAAGAGTAACGCGCACTAGTACATCGAGCAACAAAAATCTAATATATTAGCGAGGTATACAAAACAATGAAGTAAAACAAATATTTATAAGGGTGGGGACTTTCCCTTCACCACCTATGCATTCTCAAAATAGACTCAGTATGCTCGAATAGCCATGCGTATATAAAAAGTAACTATAAAGTATGTATGCTTTCCTAACAAGCCTAATAATAGATTAATCTATAAATAAACTCTTCTTTAATCCTATTATTAGCTTGATCCATGCATGACCTTTGATCTCCTCCTTGCATGTGCTTTATCTCCAAAAATAGACATTCCTTGGTCCTCAATTTTCCTTGTTTTTCTCGTTTACGTGATCCACACTCCAACTCTTCTTTTCCTATTTTTAGCCCGTGACTGCAAAATTGGCTAAGTCCTGAATCTATCTTTCTGGGTGTGTGCCACTTCAACCGATCTTACACGTGTTCACGCACCCTACTTACGTGCCTCACTATTCCACACACTCTTTGGATACTTAGTCAATTTTGTCACCAAAACATTACCCCACACTAATTATATTTCCATCCTCGACAATGGGGTCCATTAACTTATCTCTCCAAGACATAATGAATAAATAATAAAATAATAACAAATGATTACAAGAATACAACATAAAGAATAGATTCTTAAGGGTGCTCTAGTTTCCTTCCCCTTAGTTGGTAACAAAAATTTAGGATACTTATTGTTAATTGTTTTCTCTAGCTCACTCCTCTTTGTAAGCCCCTTCTTTACTTGAATCTAGAACTTCACCAATTATTTTATCCATTTCATCCATATTCATATCCTCGCCCTTATGATTGAGCTCTCTTATTACACCAGCCAACCCCCCGAAATCATCCCTTCCACAAAGTCCATTCTTTGTGCCATGAAATACCCCAACTCCTCTATTTTTGTCTCATGAGGCTCCTTGCTATCTTTAGCGTCACACTTCTTTGTGATTGCTGAAATTGTATCCTCTCTCTCCCCTAGAGACTCGTCCTTCTTGATTGCGAGGACTTCATTCTCCTCCCGGAGTGTGTATGCTTTAAGGATTTTCATAGGATCCTCACAATTGTTCAACACCCAATTCACTTTCCTAGTTCATCCTTCAATTTTTCTAGCATAGCGTTATATACCCCAATCCTACGTGTTATAGTTTTCTTATTCTTTTCTTTTTATACCACTAGGTCTATCGGAGTTTCCTTCGCACGATCGGTTTCTCCTTAAGCAGCAAGTGGACCAAAAATTGTAGAAAATGTAAGGCCAATGGGTATGTCTTCTGTGTTTGTTCATATAAATTTGGACACACCTCCAAAACTTCACTCCCAATGCTAGCCACAAACTCTAGAATATCCTTCTTCATCTTTTTTATCACCAAATCATTACACCCTCTAAATGACCAAGTGATGAGTAGGACATTCAATGTGATTGGGTAACATGGGATCACCTCTCAAACTGTGGGACTTGGGCTCGAGGTGAACCTCCGAGAATTCTCACTTCCTCTTCCTAAAATAAACACAAAACTAATTATAATGCAATAAAAAAACTAGACCTATACTACCATTTCATGGGATTTAGGGAGAGAGATTTGCAAGAAATAAAACCTATACTAGAAGTGGTGATGCACCAAGAAAGGGTGTTGCTAGACAATTTTTCGGTTTTCCAGTGAAGGAAGATGAAAATGAGAAGGATGAACAAGCACAACAACTCAACCACATACAAAGCTTCACTCTCAGATAAGCACAAAACTCCAAAAACCTATAATGGAAACTTGAAAATGCACAGTATACCTGCATGCACGAGAATGGAACAACAACGTAGCTAGAATGATGAAAGGACCAATAATTAGTCACATAACACAATTGTTTTTGCTTCAATCATGTGTACAATGCATCATTACATGAAGAAGAGGCAAAGTTTTCCATTACAATATTGGAAAAGAGGCTTGAAAGTCCCCACAATCCACAATATACTAGATTACAAAAAGGAGAAAGGAATATTTTGAAAAATGTCCAACCCCATAGAATGAACTTCTCATTTACATTTATAGAAAATCCACCTGTTAGAAAAGAGAGGAGAAATCCCTTAATCTTGGGCACTGGTCTCCATAATTGATTACATAACTAATTGCATTTACCCATCATGCCCAATAAATTTAATAATGAACTTATCCTCATTTAATTAAAAATAATTTTTTTAATAACATATTTTAGTAAAAAAATATTTTATCAAAATATTTTAATAAAAACAAAACTTGACTTTGGTGAGGTCTAGATTTTTGCTTTGAAGGGGTTCAAATACTCGACTTGGCCAACTAGCTTTCGCCATCCAACTTCCAACTCAAACCTTGCAGTCTGGTGGCAAGTTCCCACATTACATGACGGTTTCCTTTTTATTAGATCGCTTCTATGAGCTCCTCCTTAGACATCGAGATGGTCACTTTCTATGCGTTGGTTTGTAGTTTACATTGTATGGAGAGCCTTTGAAAACAAATGAACCTAAATGATTTGATCGGGTCCCCCACTCAACTCGAAGGGATTGTTTGTCCCACGCCCCCAATCTCGTCGTGGAAACCTACCTTAATCGTTCTCGCGAGTTCCTTATTGGTCCGACTCGAACATTTACTTCCTCCACACGCCTTGAATATGGCTCAATGGGTGAGCTTAAAACCTATCTCTCCACGTGAGAACACACATCAATATTCCTAACAAACATTTGCATTGGAAAAATTTGTGTAATCATGTCGAGATTTTAACTAATATTTGTTGCATTAACTACCTCCCCAACTTACATCAATCAATGAGCTCCGGTATTACCTCACCTCCCAGGCACATGGATACATAGATGCCAAGCTTCTCGGCTTCCATGTGATACTTAGCCAACATGTACCCGATCACCCCACCTTTTAGCTCAAACGAGCTCCTCACCTATCCCTATGTCACGCTTGTATTTGTTTAGGTCACGACCACTTCCCAAAACACATCGAGTCCCATTTACACTAACACTTCAATCGCCTCTACCACATTCTCCAACTTACCTTCCGAGCGGCTTAAGATTGCCACGTAGTCGAGTTGATCGTTCGAACATCCTATCTTTTTTGGGAAAAAGAGATCGAATTTCCTTGTTCAAATGACCAAAATATCTCCCATGGCCACAATGACTTGAAACCCTACGACTCGGATTTTTCCTCACTACGTTACCCATGCGGTAAGATAATTTCATGAGTCCCGGCATCTACTTGAGCAATGAGTGCTTTGGAAATCGGCTTCCCTAAGCCTAAGGCCCCTCAAAACTTCCCATGTCAATGCTCTGAGCGTGGGGTTCTTAGAATTGTTTTCCACTTTCAAAATCCTAATCTTGGCTTCAAACTACACTTCTCCCACCGATTCGACTTCGTGTGCCCCCATCCAACAATTAAATAGATTTAGAATCAGCTTAGCGAGTTGTCTTCTTAATTGAGTTGAGTCTCTATCCCCAACCTATCAAGCCTTCAAGCTCGAGTCTCCATATCGTCAAGCTAGTGACTACATAAGTAAGTGGATGCTCGCCCTCCCGTGGTGATTTCTCCTATCAATATTTGCCCATAGTGCTACCTTGCTAGTTACTCATATGTCTCTAAGTCATCCAAATCTTTAGCCCAACACCAAGTCCTACGAACTTGAGCTCTATTTACCTCACCATGTACCGAGCTCATAGCTTTGCATGGATTTCTTTCATATTGTAATGGTTAATCTCCAACCTTTTTAACATTCCGACCTACTAACAATACCCGGTCATTTACACTCGAGCCAACTTACGAATTGTTATCCATGACCTCCAACTGAGCCAAGTTTTCTTCATTCACGGATTGAATGCATAACTCTCCAAGCTCATCTCGAGTGATATACAACTCACCTATGGATCAATGATCCAAACACCGAGTTGGCCCTATCTAAACACTTTACAAGTTGATCCTATGTTTGAATTGCAGAGCCACTCATGTTTTACTATCCTCACTTGAACACAAGTCAATCTTTCTTGACTTAATCATCCTCAACTTAGAATCAACTTGGTAGCTATATCCTCAAACATTATCTTGGCCGTGACTTGGAACCAATATAGCTTCCACTTGGTCCCGATCTCCGAGTTGAGCTCTACCCTTGAGTTCTCCATATGAATGACTTGACTTGATCCTCATTTGTTTTTGGTTCACCTCATGTTTTGCCAAATAAATTTCTCTCGCAATGATGCACCATCTTCTAAGTCTCATTGGGATCCTCGTTACCATCTATCCGGTCGCCTACTCTTCACTTGCATTCCACATTCAAGATTCCATGAACAAATTAATGAGCTCCCATGTTTTGCATGGCTCTGAGTGACTTGATTCTCATCTCTAGAGAGCTGATAAAGGGGCTTGGTCCATTCGATTCCCCAATCCATGACACTCAAATAAAGGCTCAATGTTGAGCCATTTCCAATCTATATTCCTAGGGCTCTTGAGCGGTTTGTTTGACCACCAAATCCTCTTTCTTATGTCACTGTCATGATCCCGAAGGTGGCTCAACCTAAAACTAATTTTCATCATCAACCTCTTGCATTAAGCCAATGTGACGAGTGGGCCACCGAGTTCGTCAGACAATACACCATTTATTGATTTTAATTAACCAACCTAACCATTTAAGGAAAACTATTTTAATGTATCACAAGCTCGCTTGAGCTACTCGGTGAGCCATTTTTTGCTCAAACCTACTCTTGACCCTATCAATAAGTGTCTTCACTTTTTCCTTGACCCTCAAATATTTTAGGAGTCTTTCTTACACCAAGGCATCATGGAGATTTATCAAGACCCTTGAAAAATTTTATACACTAATTTTTTAGACGTTTTTCCTAAATTAGGTGAATGTGGGCCTCTTATGATAATCTCTCATTCTCAATGAAAGATGAGCCTCCAAAAAAAAGGAATTTTTAGTCCTAGGATCCAATAGGTCCTCATTATCCAAATTTTCCAAGTGTGCTAAATTGGATAACATTTTTTGGCGACATCTCGGGAATGATTACCTACCGAGCATGATTCCAGTAGCCTTAAGTCATCCATTAGGCATGGAGTCAATGTTGGAATCTTGAAAATGATCTGATATTTTGTGATAAATCCCAAATTTTCCTCGGGTATTACTAATCCTTAACTCTCTGGTAATGCTAGGTAGGAAAAAATATTGAATCGATATATACTTGACACCTACAGAGTATTGTGGAATTTTGAATGAAGCATCTAAGGAATTGGGAATATCCTGAAACTATTTTTGAACTTAAAACATTTATTCTCCTTGAAAAATTATACCGGTGACACATTGTGCAAGAACAACAAAAAACACAACACACACAACAAGGAAAGAAAAATAACAAAACAACTACACACAAACAATGTGCAAAGCACTTGGAGAAAAACACCTAACTAAATTGTACAAGGTTGGAATACTCTCAAAAAAAGCTTTGAGATGTATCCCATTCACATGAATGGGAAATTCTTCTCCATTGAGCCTAGATAGATGAAATGAATTTTCCTCCTTGTAACTTGTGATAATGTATGGCCCACTCCAGAGCGTCAAACTTGGCGTGCATGACTAGTTTGGCCTATCTATTCATCCCATTTGAGAACTAAATATCCCTCTTGAAAATGCCTATTAGATGCCCTTATCAAAATATTTCTTAACTTGAGCCGGATGTTACTCCAAATTCATCATGGCCTTGTTCCGTACTTCTTCTAACTCCATGAGTTCAATGAACTTGACTATCATAGGATCACTCTCCATAACCTCAAGCTGATGATGCTAACTCCAAAGAAGGTAATTCCAAGGATAGTGGGATTTTTGATTCTCTTCCATATATTAACATGAAAGGAGAATTTCTGATTTCTCTTTTAGGTGTAATCTGATCCACCCATAAGGAAGTTTTAAGTTATGTATGCCAAGTCCTCCTGTTGGTTTCCATTATGCGATTTGATAATTCTTATGAGATTCTTGTTGCTAGAATCAGCCAATCTATTTCCTTACGGATAGTAATTGGATGAATTCTTGAGGTAAACACCATTCTTAACAACCCATGTGCTCAACATCAAACCAAGAAAAGCCATTGCATTTGTCTAAAATGACCGTATTTGGACAACGAACCTTGTCATTATACCTTCTAGGAAATTAAGAACTACCTTCTCATTTCCCTCCTTCAATGCTACCGCTCTGTCCATCGAGTAAAATAGTCTATTGTAGTAAGGACCCATTTATGTCCATCACTGGATGGAGGATTAATCATTCCAATGAAATCTAACCCCCATTGAATAAAGGGTTGATCAACTTGAATTGGATGGAGGGGAAGAGCTGCCAACTTCTACTTTCTGGTGAAAAGGCACATTCCTTGCACTTCTTTACCCAGAGATGGGAATCCTTTGAATAAATATGGCCAATAGTAGTCGACCCTCATGATTTTTGTAGCAGTATTCATGCAGAGTAATGCCCTCCCGATAGACCATTGTGGAATTCTTCTAGTATCTTGTTCACTTGTTCTGGCCCTATGCACCAAAGGAGAACACCATTCAAATCCCTTCAAAAGAGAACATTATCTACTAGAACATAAGGAATAAACTGAAGATGAAAGTTCCATCTTTGAGTCTTATCCATGTCAATAGGATATGTTCTTGAGAAAAGGAAAGTCTTCATTTTGATAACCAGTCAACTTGATCATCACTTTCATCATCGTTTAGGAGCGTCACATCCTCATCACCTTTTGATTCCAAATGTAGCAAGTTGTTGACACAAACCTTTACCTCTAACTAGCTTAGTAACCTTGATGTGTACATCATACTCCATCACCTTGGTAATCCATCCAACACGCTTCTCGTTCATCTCTTTGTTCAACAAAAATTCCTTGATGTTTAGATGAGACACCATCAAATGAATTTTTTTGTTGGAAAACATGTGCTTGAATTTTTCAAAGCTTGAATAATAGCAAAAACTTGTTTTTCAACAAATGAATATTTGAGCTCATAGTCTTTTAGGGATTGGCTGAAAAAAGAAATTGGTTGCTTCCATAATATTGTCATTCTACTTGAGTGAGGATCCCTGAAATGCTCTCCTAACCTACAAAATCATAAAGAATAAAATCCTTATCAAACCTTGGATTCACCAATGATAGGAACTTGAGAAATGGCCATTTTGATGGCTTCAAATCTCTCTTTCCTTCCTTTGTCCATGAGAAAGGAATATTCTTCTTTAACATGGCTATCAATGGTTTAGCCAAGGCCGAAATTGAGGGATGAATCTCTCACACAAAATTTATGTTTCCCAAAAAACTCATGAGACCTTTCTCGTGACTTAGGAGAGATAGAGACATAATTGAATGAATCATGGCCGATTGATTAAAAGTCCTTTTGTTAAAACAATATGTCCCAAAAAATTTCCCTCGTGCACATAAAAATGCATTTATTAGGATTGAGTGAAACCCCAAATTCCCTGCACCTCTTGAAAACCTTCCTTAGATGCAAATGTGATCCTTTAAATGATTATAATACACAATTATATCATCAAGATACACCAAGATGATGTCGTTGATTAATCCTTTAAATGCCATGTCCATAGCTCGTTGGAAAGTAGCTCTCGACATTGGATAACCCAAATGAAATTTTGTTGAAAGCATATGTGCCCCACTTCATAGTGAAAGCTATTTTGAAATGATCGATTCTTTGACCATAGTTTGATTGTAACCCGAATATCAATCAAGTAAAGAAAACCTTTGCACTCCTACCATCATTCAAAGGATTTTCTCCATTGATGGAAGAGGATAATGGTCTTTTAACGAACCACGATTCAAATCCTTGAAGTCCACACATAACTGAATCCATCATTCTTCTTTCTCACATGAACTAAGTTGTCTACCCAAGAGGAATGCTTGATTGGAAAACTAATGCAAGCCTCAATAAGCTTGGACAACTCCTTTCTCATCAGTGGCTCAATTTTAGGATTAATCGACATCTATTTTTGATGAATGGCTTGGAATTAGGATCAAGTTTGATGGAATGTTGTGCCAAACCTAGGTCGAATCCATGCAAATATTTTTATAACTCCATGCAAAAATGTCATTATACTCTTGAAAAAGTTTGAAAAAATCCTTTTTCTCTTCTAGGGTACACACTTTGCCAATCTTTAGAGAACTTTTCATTTGCTACCTCAACTTCTTCAAAATCATCCTCTTTGATTACCATGTTAGAACTTTGTCTTCTAGCCTTGATCATCTAAATTAAAAATGGACTCAAGAGTAACCAAGCCTTTTGGTAGCTTGTTTCTTTTCAATTGTATAATCTAGTCACCATATGATTCTTGCAGCTTATCTTGATTTTTTGCAAAAAACTCCGCTTCTTCTTGCAGAAAAATAATAATTTTTTATCACTATCAAAACTTGCCAACTACCCACATTATCAAGAACTATAGGTCAAATAACCATTTTAATAGGCTTCTTCTCATCTTTCATGATATCAACAGGTACATCATGTATTGTGATCAAACTAACTATAGAAAGCCTATAAACATCTTGATTTTGATTTCTAGGAATCACATGGATCTCAAAGCTTCAAAATATTCAATCAAATCCTAGACTTGGTTCTTGTAAGATCTTAAAAAATCATTTTTGGATGTGCTACGAGATCTTTACTTGATGTATAACCAATTCACTGTCACCAAAAATAGTCAAGGATTTGATTCCCTTCTTTTGACCAACTAAATTCCTTGCACGAGAGATTCATATTCGGTAACATTGTTTGTGCAGCTAAATTGTAGTCAAAAGATGAGAAGTACTTATCTCCTTCAAGAGAAATTAACATGAAACCAAAACATGCTCCATTCTTACTCCTTGAGCCATCGAAAAATAGTTTCCAAAGTCCTTCAGAGCTGTTTTGGGTCTTGATGAGTTGTGGTATGATGTGTCTTCTTCTTGAATACAATATGTACCCAATCTTGTTTCTTCTAAAAGTAGAAAACCAAATTCTTCTTCTGCTAATGCCTTAGCATAGGGATCATACTAATGATCTACACTTACCTCATCCAACACAATATCAAGGACTTCTTCCACAAGAGTGGTTGGTTTGTGATCAACAACTTCTTCCTCTCGATCATGAATGGTATAATTCCCATTTATAAGACTAGCAGTATAGGGATCCACATGATTATGAAAAATTGGTTCTTCCCTTATAGTCACTTTAGTTCTATATCAAGTCCTAAGGATCATATGCAACCAATCAGCTAATAGGTAACCACCCATCTTGGTAGTGAAATCTCGTGATAGGAAAATGGTGAAGAGAGGAGGAAGATATGACTCGATATGTCTTGTGTGAATGAAAAACTAGGACATGCATGAATAGTAAGCTAGATTCCTTTGATGATTCCAATGGTTTGGAAACTGTTGTACCATCCAACTGAACAACTCCTCTAGAGACTAGTGTATATTGTATTCCCAACACATCTGCAATTTTCTTGGGCATGATTGAACTATTGCACAAGAATCGATCATGCAATTATGTACCAAATGGTCACCAATGATCAGGGAAATATAGAATGGTGGTGGCTTATTTTCCTTAGGAATAATTTTCCCTTCTATTTGACACAAACCGTAGTAGCTTGTTTCCCCATTACCCGATGCTTCCATTAGTTGTACCAAAACTTTTTAGAGCCTCTTGTAACAAATTTCTTTGAGAAGGAATTGAGAGTGTGTCCCACATGGTAACACTCAGGTTGGTATTTTCATCTATTCTACAATAATGAAAGGAATTGCTCCTACTTTGGTGACATTTCTTTGGGAATTAGGATCATCTTTTGGAAAGTGTTTGTTGGGTGCTATGATGCCTGAAGAACCTTCTTTCCTCGTATCCTAACTAGGTTACGTTTCGCACTTTCTTTCCCACATATTTATCAATCGCCACTTATGGCCGAGGTTGTGAAGTGGATGCTTGATCAGATTTGGAGGTGAGATTCCATTTGCCACCTCTTTTGAAGAATGTTTTTTCAACTGAAAAGAATATTCCACTTGCCAATTTAAAATAGTGGTTTCTTTAACAAAGTGGTTTCTTCAAGGTTGATTTGATCTAATTCTTGTGTGGATGAGCTTTTGTTTGCCTCGGATAGACCAGATACACTTTGAACCATAAGGGCTTGGCTAAGAACTCCATTGGGGAAAATATTTTGATTATGGGGTTGAGAACAAGGATATCACCATTCATAGTCTTGAACTAGATTATTCTAGACATGTACAAGGGCTCTAGAAGAGCTAACAGCAAGAGGATTCCTAAAGTTCAGAGGCTTGACATTCACAACTTGATTTTCAGCTTGATTTTATGATTGATTATTTCCTTGAAAGGGGGGGTTAGCCTTGTATTGATTAGGTAAGGACGAGCATATTGAGATTGTTTCCTCTTGAGTGCTACGAGTTCATTCCTAAAAATTTGCAGCAGTGACTTGACCTCAACTAGATCATTTGAAGGGGCGGGTAAAGGCACAACTAGTGCAGCCATAGCTATTTAGATAGAAGTTTATGGAACAGGGGAAATGGTTGGCTGATTACTATAAAATTTAGAAAACAAAGGCATGAGAGGTCTGGTGTAATCTTCCTACTTTGATAAAATAATTCTTAGCTCTTATTACAACTTCATAGGCATCAGGAAGTGTAGTCCCTCCCATGGAATGGATCATAAATACTCATCATTGTTCAAGGCTCGTAAATAATACAAAATGCATTATTAGGAGAAGGCTTTATGAGTTCCGAATTTTATTCCAAGTCTTTTGGAATCGGAAGTTGAAGTCACTCATATACTCTTGAGGAGATCTCTTTATGGTAGTGAGTTGTTCCATGAGTGATAGGTGGTCACTCTTGTCTTCAAACTATTTGCAGAGCTTCTCTCCCAACTCATCCCAAGTGGTTATAGTACCATCTTCTAACCCATGAAACTAGTAAATTTATTTTCCTTGAAGGAAGTGGCAAGGAGTCTAACCATAACATTGTCTTCTGTAATATTATGTACTGTGAAAATGTTGGCCACATCAAGAATATGTTCCACCGAGTAATATGAGTTTCCCCTGTGTAAAAGGGAAAATTTTTGAGTGCCGCACAAGTATAGGATCATGTTGAGCCAATTGGAGAGGACTACTTGCATTGAAAGGAGGAAAAACTTGGTTCCTTATAGGGGCTGCCATAGCGACAAAAGGTTGATTATTCCTAGGTGGAAGAAACCTTTCATAAGGGGAAGTTGAATGACCCCTACAGGTGATGCTGTAACTGGTGATGTTGAAATGCCTCTCCTCCTTCTCCTTAGAGGAGATAAGGATAACTCGATATGTTGATAATTTCCTTCTCATCTCGCAGAAGCTCTTATATGAATTCTTCGCATAAGTTAACACAATGATATTCAAAATCTAGAGATATGGAGTCTCTAGGTACTTTGATTCATACAAGTATGAAGAGAAGTACCAACTCCGGTCCCATTGGGCATGCCAAAATCAAGTTATCACCAAATCACTACACCCTTTGAATGACCAAGTGATGAATAGGGCATTCGGTGTGATTGGGTAACATGGGATCACCTCTCAAGTTATGGGACTTGGGCTTGAGGTGAACCTCCGAGAGAAGGTCGACTTCCTCTTCCTAAACTAAACAAAACACTACTTCTAATGCAATAAAATAGCTAACTAGACCTATACTAACATTTTCATGGGATTTAGGGAGAGATATTTGCAAGAAATAAAACCTATACTAGAAGTGGTGATGCACTAAGAAAGAGTTTTTCTATACAATTTTTTGGTTTTCCAATGAAGGAAGATGAAAATGAGAAGGATGAACAAGCACCACAACTCAACTATATACAAAGCTTCACTCTCAAATAAGCACAAACTCCCAAAACCTGCAATGGAAACTTGAAGTTGCACAATATACCTACATACACAAGAAAGGCACAACGAAGTAGCTAGAATGATGAAAGTACAAATAATTAGTCAGAGAACACAATTTTATTACTTTAATCATGTGAACAATGGATCATTACATGAGGAAGAGGAAATTTTTTCCATTACAATGTTGGAAAAGAGGCTTGAAAGTCCCCACAATCCACAATAGACTAGCTTGCAAAAAGGAGAGAGGAATACTGAAAAATGTCTAACCCCTTGGAATGAACTTCTCATTTACATTTATAGAAAATCCACCTATGAGAGAAGAGAGGAGAAATCCCTAAATCTTTGCACCTAGTCTCCATAATTTATTACATCATTAATTGCATTTACCCATCATGCCCAATAAATTAAAAAATTGAACTTATCCTCATTTAATTAAAAAAATATTATTTTTAATAAAAATAATATTTTAAAAAATAAAACTTGACTTTGGTGAGGTCTTGATTTGTGCTTTTAAGGGGTTTAAATACTAACTCATCTAATCATCTCGCCAACCAACTTAGCGAGCTGGTTGGCGAGTTCCTTGTGTTGCATGGCAGTTTTGTTTTTATTAGCTCGTTGCCATGAGCTCCTCCTTGCACATCGAGCCGAAAATTCATATGCATTGGTTGGTGGTTTAGATTATATGGTGAGCCTTTAAAAAAATGACCCTAACCAATTTGACTGGGCCTCCCACTCGAATCGGATGGCTTGTTTGTCCCATGTCCCCAATATCGTCTTGGTGAACCCACCTTTATCGCTTTCTAATGAGTTCTTTATTGGCCAGACTCAAACATTTGCTTCCTCCACCTAGTCTTGAAGATGGCTCAATGGGTGAGCTCGAAACCTATCTCTCCACATGGAGCGCACATCATTATTCCTACCAAACATTTTCATCGGTGAACTTTGTGCAATCATGTCGAGCTTTTAAATAATGTTTGTTACATTAACCGCCTCCCCAACTTGCATCAATCAATGAGCTCTAGTATTACCTCACCTCCTAGGCACGTGGGTACATATATGTTGAGATTCTCGTGTTTCATCTACACTTTGCCGACATGTCCCCGATCACCCCGCATTTTAGCTCAAACGAGCTCCTCACCTATCCCTATCTCATGCTTGTATTTGGTGGGTCATGACCACTTCCCAAAACACGTTGAGTCCTATTTACATTAACACTTCAATTGTCTCTCGCCATGTTCTCTCAATTACCTTCCGAGTGGCTTGGGATTACCATGTAGTCGATTTGTCTGGTTCTGGACATCTTGTTTTTTGCGGGAAAAAGAGCTCAAATTGCCTTGGCTTCAATGAGCCAAATCTCCCCATCGCGGTAATGACTTAAAACCCCCCGAGTCAGATTTTCCTCACTATGTTCCCCACTTGGCAAGACAATTTCACTTTGGTCATGGCATCTACTTGAGTAATGAGTTCTTTGACAATTGGTTTCTCTAAGTCCGAGGCCCCCTCAAAACTTCCCATGTCAATGATCCGAGCACATGGTTCTCACCTTGGTTTTCCACTTTCAAAATCCCGATCTTGGCTTAAAACTACACTTATCCCTCCCGATTTGACTTCATGTGCCCCCATCCAACAATCAACTAGATTCGGACTCGGCTTAGTGATTTTTCTCGCTTGATTAAATCGAGTCTCGGCCTTCCCAACCCATTAAGCTCGCCACCGCATTGGTGAGTAAGTGGATGCGACTAACTCAAACTCACCCACCTACGGTGCTTTTTCTTATCAAATCTTTGTCCACAAGTGCTACTCACCGCTTACTCATATGTCTATGAGTCGAAAAATATTTAGCCCGATGCCGAGCCCTATGAACTTGATCTCTCGGTTACCTTGCGATGTATGGAGCTCATAGGCTTACAACTTACTTTCATACCGCAATGGTCGAGCTCCAACATTTTAAGCATTCCACCCTCCCCGTAGCTTTGGTCATTTATGCTTTGAGCCAACTTAAAACTCACTATCCAAAACTTCCTAATGAGATGAATTATCTTCATTCATGGATTTAATGCATAACTCACCAATCTCATCCGAGCGATATATGATCTCGCTTATGGATCATCGATCCAAATACCGAGTTGGCTCGGCCTAAACACCTTACGAGTTGATCCTATGTTTGAATCGCTAGATCCATCTCATGTTTTACTATCCTCACTTGAACATGAGACAAGCTTGCTCTACGAATCATCCTCAACTTAGAATGAACTTGGTATTTGTAGCCTCAAACATTGTCTTGCCGTGTCTTGGAACCACTCAAGGTTCCACTTAGTCCCGAGCTCGCTTTTAGGTCTACACTTGAGTTCTCCATATGAATGACCTAAAATGATCTTCATTTCATTTGGGTTTCCCCTATAATTCTTTAGAGCTAGTTCTCTTCAATGATGTGCCTTCTTTTAAGTCTTTTGGGCTCCTGCGAACCATCTAGTCATCTACTCTTCACTTGCATTCCACATTCAAGACTTCATGAACAACATAACGAGCTCCCCTTTATCGCATGGCCGGAAGTCACTTGATTATCATTTCTAGAGCTGATAAAGGGGCTTGGTCCATTCGATTCCCCCAATCCATGACGCCAACAAGGGCTCAATGTTGAGCCGTTTCCAATCTCCATTCCCAGGGCTCTTGAGCAATTTGTTTGGTCACAAATCCTCTACCTCATGTCCGCTATCGAGATCCTGAAGGTGGCTCAATCTAAACCTGATTCTCATCATAAACCTCTTACACTGAGCCAATGTGATGAGTGGACCACTGAGTTCCTTGGGATAATATTTCATTTATCGATTTTAATTATCTGACCTAGCCATCTTAGGAAAAATATTTTAATGTATCACAAGCTCTCCGAGCTTCTCGATGAGCAACTCGGTGAGCCATTTTTTGCTCAAACCTACTCTTGACCCTTTCAAAAGGTTTCTTCCACTTTTTCCTTGATCCTCAATTTTTTTAGGAGTCCTAGCACTAGGGCATCATGGAGATTGATCAAGACCCTTGAAAAATTTTATACACTAATTTTTGAGAAGTTTTACCCGAATTAGGCTAATGTGGGCCTCTTATGGAAATCTCTTATTCTCGAATGAAACATGAGCCTCCAAAACAAAGGAATTTTTATTCCCAAGGTCAAATAGGTTCTCATCATCCAATTTTTCCAAGTGTTCCAAATTGGATAAAAATCTTTACTTCTCTCGTTGCGCGCCTCACCAATTGTTGGATCTCTTTCTCTTATTCTTGTTACCTTCCAACAAGGTCTTCATCATAGTTGCCTTGTCTAGATTTCTCCTAGCCACTTCTACTACCTTTTTTTCAAGGGATTACTTCCCTTTTCATATGTAAATTATGTAGGCTTTACCATGATATGGGTGGCTTTAGGAACCTTTTTCATCACATGCCTTATACATGCTTCCTCCCTGACATCAAATTTAGTTTCATCTATGTGCTTCGCATCATCCAACTCAACATCTTCATTATATGCATGTTTGCATTCTTTGGTCCATCATCTCCCAACCATATAACTTATCATGAGTGCATGTGCTCGAACCTTACGTGGATGATCTTAGGAGGATCATTAACATACCCCAAGTCTAATGTTTTCAAAATTTCTTCTCCCTTTCTTCTATCAAGTGCCTACCTAGGGTTAGGCCTTCTCCCATGCCCACATGCTCACCTGATGGTTCTCCTACACTCTTCTCTTTTTTCTCCTCTTTACCTCCTCTTGTGGGGCCTTCCACCTCGTGCTCATCATGCACCCTTGTATCATGTTGGGTTTTTTCTTCTCTAAGCTCCTCCTCTCCTTCCACATCAATAATTGGTGTGGAATTTGTGTTTTGCATGGATTCCTCATATAATTCTTCCTCATTATCACCCCTAGGCACATACTTGCACCTTTTTTATCTTCTTCTATGGGCTTGGTTTAACAGTGATATCCGGGGTGACCTCCTAAGTTGTTTCATGCCACTACCCTGAGGCTTGGTTCTTTTAACTTTCTCCTACCACCCTGCTCAACCGCATTACCTTCCTCTTTTTGTGTCTCCTCAAAGTAGTCTCAACTCTTACTTCTTCTTCTTGGAGCGATTTCCTCTAGCATCCTCTTTTTACTCGTAGTTTATTTCCTTATAGCGCCATGATATAGCGCTCCAACATCCTCCATCTCCTCCTCCTCATCCTTAAGTTCTTCCTCTTCTATTCTGAGAGGAGTGGGCTCATTCTCCTGCATGGTGCCAACTATGTGTCATCCCTTGGGCATCTCTCGGGAGTTTGAATTCATTTTCAATAAAATTCCCTTTACCAGTCTAGGCTTAAGGTTAATATATACCTTATCCTCACTCACCTTTATAATATCCAAATTCATATAATTAATGAGGATATCATCTGATATCAGAGTCTCAATGTAGGCCAACTTAAATGGATACACATAGGTTTTTCAAAGTGTATGGTGGTCATAGTCAACTTTTTAGCATCAAATCTAAACTTCCATGCATCGAGAACCTCGTTTAAAGAGGCCTGAAAGTGTCACATTGTAAAGGCATATGGAAGCTTACACTATGGGCTCCATTTAATAGTCTTGACCTGAAATCTCCTAATACAATAGTGCTTGGTATACTACAAACTCGCCGTGCCATCAACCATCGCAAGACATTCCTTTTGTATGCATCACTCATGTTCAAATCCCTCATGCATACGTCTATACCAAAGCTACAACCTAAGCTTATATGTGCCTCCCGTAGCTCCATAATAAGCATACTTTGCAAATATCTCTCAGTAAATGACTTCATTTCATCCGGGTATTGCCAAATTTTATCCTCGGGCCATCCGAACTCCAATTTCGAGAATACAATAGACAAAAGGATAACAACCCAACTGATTTTATCTCCTTGTGTGCTTCTTCAATTATAGCTTATGTGACGAAGGCATCCAAATTGTAGACAATCCCTTCTAACATCTTCTTGGAAATGTGAATCCATTTCTTATTCACTTGGCCCCAACGCTCTCCGATTATTTAACTTTTTCGGGGGGTGTACAAAAGTTTTCACAATATGATTAGTCACTTTGGATATATCCATTTTGCATCCTCTTTTCTAGTACCATATCCATGGAAGTGTTTTCTACACCCACTTCATCATCAATATAATTGGAAATTTCAGGTGCTCGAGATTCTCAATCTTGTGAGCATCCCAATCAAAGGCACGATGATACGCACCGCCTACCCGCAAAGTAAAAGAAGTCCTCATGGACTCTGGACATCAGCCACTAGTAAAGTTTTATGGCTTTTAAAAGTATGACAACTCATATACTTATAAGACTCCAACTTTTCCAAGGTCTTTTTCCTTCATTGTCGTAATTAGGTTTGTCATCCTTAGTGCACAAGTGAGTATTTTTCACCAATTCCTTCTCTATCTAGTCTATGTTTTCATTGGTGTGATGGTTATAATCACTTTATTTTCTCTTACAATCGTGAGAATCACATACACGCCCTATGATGACGCCCTCGGGATACCGCATCTCGTAAAATCTCTCCTTTGGTGCGTCATTGACCTCCACCTCTGGTTTAATCATTTTCTTGCCCCTAGTAGTTGCTCTTTGTTCTCGTCTTGGTGCCATGTCTTACTTATAACCTATCCTTGCAATGTTTCTACCTTGAACTTCTGTAGCCTCAAACTCACGTACTTAGCCGTAGTTTTTTTCTCAAACCCTAACTCCTTGAACCCAATACTTCACACACCTTCTATTTCTCAAACACTTTTTCAATGGAGCTCCACTACGACCATGACCAAATTCAACTGGTTCAAAATTCTTCTCATTTGCACCCACACATTCTCACTCATTCATTATTCAATTTGCTCTTCCAAGGCTCAAAATTCATATATGCAAGGTAAGAATTAAGACACATGCACCCCTTTTATAGATTTTACAAAATTTTATAAATTAATTACTCCTCACCTACCACTATACTTCAGCTATAATGATTATTTCCTACTTTTTCCACACTTTTTTGTTACTTTCTTTTGAGCCCGAGTCATAACCTTTTGGTAGACATACTACTTCTCACCACAGCACCTCTTTCTACGTGCCTCCATGCACAAAAGTACATAACCTTCAATGCCTCACACCAAGTAGTTTATCATGTTACTTCCTACCTCGCATTACACTATGTGAACACTTTCCTACATGTGGTTTTCAATATGAGAAAAAAATTTTAAACACCTTCATCTTTCTCTTGTGCGTACTGACCCTTCGTGAGGACATTCATATTCCAGCCCATATATATAATTGTGTACCAACCTACATCTGAATCTCAACACTAATAGATTCCTTTTTATACTCCACCACACAATAAAAGTATGTGCGGTCCTCTATTCATAAACTCAATAGATAGTAATAAGGTTCCTACGCTCAAACACGCTTTAACAACAAAATAAACAACTAAAATTAAAAAGCATAACAACGATGGAAAGGAAACACATGAAAGGGAAATATAATCTAGGTGGAAGTACTACCTTATTACAAACACCAAGAATATTTATTTATTGTATGGCTTCACCTACTCCCATTGAAGTAATCAGCAATATAGTGCCATCCAAAGACTTAAACTGGAAAGTTCTGAATCAAGTATATGGGTTACTACAAAAGGTCCCAACTAATGCACCTTTAATTTTCCTAGGTAGTGTGCAAACTTGGAGTCATAGAGAAGGATCATCTTTTCGACCTCAAATGTTTTTTTCCCAATATATCTATCATGACATGCCTTCTATCTTTCCTTCTCAATATTTTTGCTCTAATGCGCAATGACACATTGCTCATCCAATTGCATCAATTTATCAATGTGCTTTTTAACATATTTCTCATCAACCAATCCTCCTACACGTGTAATACATAGATATGGTAACATAAATTCAACATGCAATACAACCTACACACCAAACACCAAATGAAAGGGTGTGGCCTTATTCAACCTTTTATAAGTGGTCATATAAGCTCAAAGTATAGCCGACACTTTAGCATCCCAAAGATTTTCTTTCAACAACACAATTTTTTGTCAATGTTTGTCCCAATATTTTGTTGAAGGCCTCAACAGTACCATTGGCTTGAGGGTGATAAGAATTTTTTTATGGTGTACCACCATAAATTCTACCAATAAGATCCTAATTATATCATTAAGAAAATGAGTTCCTCTAGCACTAGTCAAGCTCAATGGACAACCATACTTGTTAATAATGTTTTCCCATAAAAATCTTGATGGTGTTTCCACCGTATAATCCTTTGTAGGTGCTGCCTCTTCCCACCTTTTCGATAATCTATACAAGTAATGATATAGCGTGTGCCGCCCTAAGCGTGGGTGGTTAAATAGGACATATAAAGTTGCAATGACATCTCATCTCTATTTTCAAGCCTGTCAAGGTGTTTACAATAATCATATGCCTTCACATATTCCTTAGTATCCTTATACAAATTCTCCCACCAAAGGCCAGCCATTAGAATCTTGCACGTGGTAAAGATCACCCATATAATGTCCTCTTGTGATTCCATTATGAGCCTCTTCTATAATACCCTCAAAATCATGCTCTAGAACACAAAGATGCAAAAATTCATCATGAGCGAACTTATACAAGTCTCCACCAATCAACATATAAGGCACCGCATGTATTGCAAACTGCTTCTTCTCCAATATATTCATTCCTTCAAGTGCCTACCTAGTGCACAAAAATACTGCAATGTCCTCCAGTTTTGTGGGCTCGTGATTTAATCTGAACAAATGTGCATCTAGATTTTTTCCTCAATGTTCAATGCATCCTCACTAGAATTGATCCTTGATAAATGGTTAGGCCCTGAATTACTCTTCCTAGGTTTCACAACTGTGAAATAAAACTCCTGAAATAGAAGTATCCATCTAGTATATGTGCCCTTGCAAAATAGGCTTGTTGACCAAGTACTTGAGTGTCATATGATATGTGTAGAAGATGAATAGGGTTTCCAACAAGTACTGTTTGAACTTATGCAACACGTAGATCATAGAAAATCTTCATGCTCAATAGTTATGTAATTCTTCTCAATGGGGTCAAATTCCTACTTACAAAACAAATAGGATGATCCACAATTCCTTCTCCTAGTTGTGTCAAAATTGTGCCAATTTCCATGCCAAAAGAATCAACATGAACATGAAAAGTTTTGTCCCATGAAGGAAAACGCAAAACAGGTGTAGTCAACCTTTCCTTTAGTGTTTCAAATGCCCGTTGTTACATGTCACCCCAATAAATTTTTCCTTTAACCTTCAATAATTCTTCCAAGGGTACAAAAATATTTGCATATCCTTTAATGAACTTCCTAGTAGTAACTAGTATGTCCCATAATTACTTGCACTTCACTCTAATTGTTAGGTTCTTATAAACCCAAGATCACATCTATCTTGGTGGGTCTACCAATAATCCTTCCTTGCAAATTATATGCCCAAGTAAAGTGCCAAAAGGTGTTGTAAAGATGCATTTCTTAATATTGAGAGAGATGATCAACTGCCTACACCTCTCAAACATGAGCCTTAGATTATAAAAATGATCCTTGACTAAGCCATACACTATCCAAACATCCAAATACACCTACACGAATTTTTGAATAAAGTCTTGAAAGGCCTACATAACAATGCGCGAAAACATTGTTGACACATTCTTCAATCCAAAGGGCATAACTATATATGCAAAGCTACCCTACTCAGTGGCGAAGTAGTTTTCTCCTAGTCTTCCTTTGTGATTCGCACCTGGTGATAACTTGAAAATCTGTTTGTAAAATAATATATCTCACGTCCAATAACTCCTTCGAGGATTTATTTTGTGAACAGAGTGGGAAAAGGATATATAACATAGGAAGCGTTGACTATCCTATAATCTGCACAAATCCTTATCATGACATCCTTCTATATGCTTATAAACATGGGGCTAACCCATTTAGATTCTTCAATAGGCTCAATTTTTCTAGATTTAAGCATCTTATCAATTTCTTCTTTCACATTGAGGCGCAAATTAGGATTCATCCTACAAGGCCTCTTCCTAACCGTAAGTGTTCCTTATTTTAGCTTTATCTTGATGTAGAATAGAATATACCCACAAATCCCAAGGCAATCTGACACATCACTCAGATTGGATTGAGTGATCACCCGAAGCACGCAAGGGTACTAACTCCCTCTTTATAGTATCTTGTTCAAGATGTTAGCATGATTGCAAATATAATTCAGATCTATAACGTATAATCAATTACACCACATCGCATATACCGGATATTAGATCGAAACCATATGAAAGATTGACTAAATAACTACTATAATGATATTTACAATGCAAGAACCATATTCAATCACATCTAACACCATCATCTAGCCAATAGTATCCATTATATTAAGTACTATAAAAGATAGAATCTTCATACATCATGATTCGGCCTATAGTCATGCGCGCTTAGCAATTCCACAAAATAACACTACAATAAAATGGTATATCCAAACCGTTCAAATTAATACATATATAAAGGGGTGGGGACTCTCCTTCACCACCCATGCACCTTCCAAAAATAGGCCATATTATAATAGTAGTTGTTATCTCTCGAAAGTGCACCCTGTAGAGAGATGGCTGTAGGTTTTCTAAGCTTGCATAATTGATCTCTCTCTTTCGTAGATACAATGGAAACACCTCAGGTCTATGGGTATACCTATTTTGAGGTGAGTCTCGGTATCAAGGCCGGTTCCTTGTTGGTGTATCCTAAACTGATTTCTGGGAGTTTGAGAGTAAAAGATGACTGTAAAATAAATAAAACTGAGGTGATACACCAAATTTATGTGAGGGCTTTGACTGAGTATATGCACAATTGCTATGGGAAGGATTCTTGATGCATGAGCCAATAGTTTACTGTAGAATATTTAAGGGAAAACACTTGGTGATACTGAGGGAAAATCACAATAGTACTAATAAGTTAACATGCACATTAAAATTAAGCAGAAAATACTGAATTTACAGTAGGGTAAGATGATTGATTAGGGAATTTGCATTCACAAGACTAATAGAAACATACACAAGACTACAAATAATTGGAAAGGTAGAAAATACTTCACACACAAGGCAAAACTGGCAAAAATTGCTTCAGTACTCCTATATCCAAAAAGTCCTCTAAAGTTCTCCTTTGTGCTTTGCAAAGGCACACAATATATAGCAAAAATAAAATTCACCCTCTTCCTAAAAATAGCCTAAGGCTTGTACTCACCCATACATTCTATTTTTATCCTTTATTTAATAATAGATAAAGGAATAAAAATAGAGCATGCAATTACAAATAGGCATTAATAGCCTTGATTACAATTGGTCAACTAAAGTTGACTGATCTATTTTTAAGAAAGAGAAGGATGAATAATTTGCTAAAAATAAGATTACTTGCTAGGCAAGTCTCTCTCCATGAACATGCAACTTTTTCTTCTTCTCTATTTTGTCCTGTTGTGAACGCATGCAAAAATACAACTCCTTGTTTGTGAGAAAAATAATTCATCCAAACATCAATCCTGATTAGGATCACCTTTGTCTCTGATGTTGACACTCATTCTATTTTCTAGTGATCACATGGATAACACTTGCAACTCCACTTCAACTCCTTGGCGTGGGGACCACCTTTACTTTACTAGGTTTGGCCACCTTTGTGGACTTAGCATATTTGTCAAGGTTTTAGATACACATGGGCACTTTGTAAAAGTCACCACACCATGCTCGACCACCTTTTGATTATGCATGACCAATAGTTTTTCTTGTCGGCTTTGTATGTCTAAATGATATATAATTTAGAAATTCACCTTTTCGGTGATCATTGGGTATAATTTGGTCGGCCCCTTTATATTATTTGGAGTATGCACTATGGTTAGACTTTGAAATTCATTGCAAATGTTTTATTCGATGGACATGTGGGTTGTCCCCTTCTCCATGGTGACTCACCCCTTGGTAACTTGTCGGTGGCTTTGATATTTGTTGATTGTTCTGGGCGCTTGATCTCTGTACCTCTATTTCATCCTCAGCTGTTGATTTTGAACCTGCGGTTTAGGTTTCGGCCATGGAGGCTTGGGCTTGCAGGAATTTTTGGAACCTTATCCTTTTTTGTAAAATTTTCAAACCTTAAAAATAACCCTTGGCCTCCTCTTTTGTTATAGTGATGTCACACGTACTTCTCGAACCTCATGGGCCTAAGCTTGGAAATTTTTACTTTTGCAAAATGTTTCAAAACTTAAAGAGGGCCCAACCCCCGATTTTCCACTTCTATTCTGGTGATGACACGTATACACTGCAGACTTTTGGGCATGCGGAGGAAACTTTGACACTTTACAAAATTGAAAATTGACAAATTGGACTAAGTTTAACCGCCATTATTCTGTCCCAATGACTTTTACCGCAATCTTGATGATCAATTCGTGAGCGTTGATCTCTATACTTGTAGATTTTTTATTGTTGATCTCAAAGGCATGATTAGGGTTTCTGACTGTGCATTGAATGTGGTTTTAATAGCTCAAACCATGGTTTGCTTTGGACTTGGAGATCGATTCTCAACCCTTGATCCTTGCACGACTTGATCTTCAGACGTTGATTATTTGATTATGGTTGAGTTTCATAAAATCACCCCTTGGGTTTTCATGGTAAAGGGTAACTTCGACCCTAATAATCATTTCATTTGGATTTTTGGTTCTTTAGGCGAAGCCCTGGAAATTTTTTTGAAAATAATTGTTTGATCTGTGAAGCTCGCTGAGCATTTATGAGAGTGCCATTGTTGATTATTCTTTACTCGACTCTTTACAAAAATGGTTCTTTGCATTTTGTGCTTCTTCTGAGTGAGTTTTTGTAATAATGCTGCCATTGTTTAGTGTTTCGAGCTTGATTTTGTATAGGCCACCATGGTTATTTTTCTTAGAGATCGGTCTGCTCCCATTTTCGTATTTGTTCTTTTGTTCTATCTCTGATTTTCTGAGCAAGACCATGGCCATCGTTTTCTATATGGGTTTCGATGGTACCCTCAACCTTGAAACGGATTATGAACCTGCTCCATTACTCTTTGAGCACATGATTTCTTGATCAATGGGAACTCGTAGTCATTTTACTTGAAATTGCCAAGGATTAAGGTGAGTGTATTCTTCGGCCCAATCTACATCATGAATTATAGATCTAGTATTTTTCAAGTTCGGGTATCTGTAGATATGTGACTTTGAGAAATTCTTCAACTCTGTGTAGAAAATATCTGTAAAAGTTTGAAGTATTGGTTTCATCATGCACTATAATCATATTTCCTAGTTTTCTTGTATTTGTCACGCTCATCCATTGATAAGAATGAGCTCGAAAAGGACTCTGTGATTATTGTGTGGCTCTTTATGAAGCTCTGATTTACTTTGTATGAGTTCATTTTTGCTTTATGGCTCCATTGATTGGCTAGGATCTGTGCTTTTGAGTTCCTGTAACCCCACTTTACCTCTGAAAGTGCTTCTTACTTTGATTTGAAAAGGTGGTTGCCATAGAAGTAGAACTTTGTCCAATATCGGGTCTCCATTCTTTATTACAGCCTCGCTCCTCCCTTAACTCCATGATCCAAAAATAACCAGATTATTACTACCTGATCTCGGACCCTTATAGGATTTAATTATTTGCCGATAATTTATTCCTTTTAAGTAATCAATTTAAAATAATGCAAGACAATAATGACAATTGCACACTGATTGATTACGGAGTTTGGAAATTGCCTACGTCTCCGGGTTCGTGGTCGAACCGTTCCACTAGTCAAAACTTGTAAGTTACAATAGTACTTTCACAAGAAAACCTAATGGAATTTTACTTGCCTATCAGTACACCAGTTCTTCGGATGACAAGGGTGAAAAATAGCACCCGAATTCCACCTTCCTAGCGTACAATCTCCTTCAGCTTCGATCAGCCTTCCCGACGCTATCAATGTGAAGCTAGCACTCCGGTCGACAATCTAGGATTTGCAAGTAATTGGTGTGGCTCAATGGGCCTATTGGGTAGTTTAAAATTTACTCCCAATCACAAATATTTCATCTACTATTGCCTAAAATAATAGGCCAATAGACAATACCTGTTGACACATCCCACAAATAAGCTTAACAAATAATAAGCTCGGGTTGTGTGTGTCCACAACAAGCTTAACAAATAATAAGCTTGAGTTGTGTGTGTGTGTTCTTACAATAGAATGGGTTCCCTATTTATACAAAAAATAGGGCCCTTAAAATATGCATTTGCAAATTATCCTTAGGCTATTTTAAACCTAAGCCTTACCCGTAGCAAAATAAATGGGATCAAATACCCATATTGGCGGATTTGCTTGTTTTAATGGGTTAAATCCCAAATAGGGCACTTAGCATTTTAAATAGGATTAAAATCCCATAAGAACAGCTAAGGAGAAGTGGGTATATCCCACATTAGGCGGTTGGATAATAGTTTAGGCTTTATTAAGCCTTTCCACGCACATGTGGAGTGGTCAAAGGACCACGTTAGACTTATCCGCCCCCATCTCCACCGCTTCACCTCCCTCACCACGTGGACCTCCATGCATGGCATATGGTTTGGCGGCTATGTGGGTAATTGCTAACCATTAATACATGGCTGTTATAATAAAACCCGCCCCACTTAGTCATGTGGCATGGAAATGGGTTTGTAAGTGGACTTACCAAGATAATATAATTTTGACCCATACAATGTGGCATAGAAATAATTAACTCAGTAAATAGCATATAGCCCACTTGTTGTCTCTCGATAGGCAAATCGAGCGAATTCGACGAGTGGTGGCAAGCCACGTGGTGGCTTGTGGACCCACCACGTTGGCGATAATACCATAGTCCACACGGCGGCCGGGCTCCCCTCCATAATAAAAGTTGAGCCTCTTGTTCCCGTGCACCATTTTTACGCTCATCAAAGACCGGTGATCGAAAACCCACAAACAACTCCCTTTTGCCTTTTCGCCACATGTCGCAGTGCCATTGGTCCAATATTGACCAGTTGACCAGAGTTGACTTTCCCATTGTCTGAACTTTGACCGAACATATCTAGAGCTCCCGATGTTTGTTTGTCGCGTTCTCACAGTCGATAGAAAGCTCTCGAGATGATCTTGTGCACTAACACCATTTAGGGATGTTTAGGGAACTTTTAAAAATGATCCCCTGATCACTCCATATATGAACATTTCTTGATTTGGGTATTCGTATTTCATACACTGTAGTGTCTCTGATTCAAAGGTTGAGTCGAATCCACACTTCTTATCTGACATTTGTTTTTGTAGAGGCTTTGTATATACTTCATTTCCCCTATTTGATCATGGTTGGGAGTTTTGAACTTGATGATCCCTATAAATGTTTGAATTCATTTGATCCAGATCTATACACACTCTGATAATGTAACTTGAATATGATTTTTATGGAGATGACAATCTCTGAAATACTGTAACATTTCTTTGACTTGGGTATGTGTGAGTTTGCAATGTTGAATGATGTTGATAAAAATTTTAAATGAAGTGGTTGCTTGTTCATATCTTCCTTCATTCACTTTTTGAAATGCCTGTTTGTAAATCTAGTTGCACTTATACTCTTTGATACCTATAGTAACTTTAAGCAATTCTTAATCTGCTTTTGATGCCATTATCGGGCATAAGCCTTGATTCAGATACTTTGTTCTATTACTTTTACTGCACTATGGTTAGACTTTCAAAGTCATTACAAATGTTTTATTCAATGGACACGTGGGTTGTCCCCTTCTCCACGGTGACTCACCCCTTAGTAACTTGTCGATGGCTTTGATATTTGTTGATTGTTCTGGGCCCTTGATCTCTGTACCTCTATTTCATCCTTGACCGTCGATATTAAACCTATGGTTTAGGTTTCGGCCGTGGAGGCTCGCAATTGCGGGAATTTTTGGAACCTTAGCCTTTTTTGTAAAAGTTTCAAACCTTAAAAATAACCCCTGGCCTCCACTTTTGTTGTAATGATGACACATGTACTTCTCGGGCCTACGGGCCTAAGCTTGGAAATTTTAACTTTTGCAAAATGTTTCAAAACTTAAAGAGGGCCTGACCCCCACTTTTCTACTTTTGTTCTGGTGATGACACATATACACTACGGACTTTCGGGCCTGCGGAGGAAACTTTGACACTTTACAAAATTTGAAAATTGACAAATTGGACTAAGTTTGACCGCCATTATTCTGTCCCAACGAATTTTGCCTCAATTTTGATGATCAATTCGTGAGCATTGATCTTTGTACTTGTAGATTTTGATCATTGATCTTGAAGGCATGATTAGGGTTTCTGATTGTGCATTGTATGTGGTTTTAATAGCTCGAACCATGGTTTGCTTTGGACTTGGAGATTGATTCTCAGCCCTTGATCCTTACACGACTTGATCTTCAGACATTGATTATCTGACTATGGTTGAGTTTCATAAAATCACCCCTTGGGTTTGCATGGTAAAGGGTAAATTCGACCCTAATAATCATTTCATTTAGATTTTTGGTTCTTCGGTGAAGCCCTAGCAAAATTTTTGAAAACCATTGTTTGATCTATGAAGCTCACCAAGCATTTATGGGAGTGCCATTGTTGATTATTCTATACTCGACTCTTTACAAAAATGGTTCTCTACATTTTGTGCTTCTTCTGAGTGAGTTTTTGTAATAATGCCACCATTGTTTAGTGTTTTTGAGCTCGGTTTTATATTGGTCACCATGGTTATTTGTCTTAGAGCTTAGTTTTATTCCCCTTTTTGGTCTTTGTTCTTTTGTTCTATCTTTGATTTTCTGAGCAAGACCATGGCCATCATTTTCTATATGGGTTTTGATGGTACCCTCAACCTTGAAATGGATTCTAAACCTGCTCCATTACTCTTTGAGCACGTGATTTCTTGATCAATGGGCACTCGTAGTCACTTTACTCGAAACTGCCAAGGATTAAGGTGAGTGTATTCTTCGGCCCAATCTGCATCATGAATTATAGATCTATATTTTTTGAGTTTTGGGTATCTGTAGATATGTGACTTTGAGAAATTCTTCAACTATGTGTAGAAAATATCTGTAAAAGTTTGAAGTATTGGTTTCATCATGCACTTATAATCACATTTCCTATTTTTCTTGTATTTTTCATGCTCGGCCATTGATAAGAATGAGCTCGAAAAGGACTCTGTGATTATTGTGTTGCTACTATGAAGCTCTGATTTACTTTGTATGAGTTCATTTTTGCTTTATGGCTCCATTGATTGGCCAAGATCTATGCTTTTGAGTTCCTGTAACCCCACTTTTCCTCTGAAAGTGCTTCTTACTTTGATTTGAAAAGGTGGTTTCCATAGAAGTAGAACTTTGTCCAATATCGGGTCTCCATTCTTTATTACAGCCTCACTCCTCCCTTAACTCCATATATGAACATTTCTTGATTTGGGTATTCGTATTTCATACACTGTAGTGTCTTTAATTCGAAGTTTAAGGAATTTGCACTTCTTATCTGGCATTTGTTTCTATAGAGGCTTTGTATATACTTCATTTCCCCTATTTTATCATGGCTAGGAGTTCTGAACTTGATGATCCCTATTAATGTTTGAATTTCTTTGATCCGGATCCGTACACATTCTGATAATGTAACTTGAATATGATTTTAATGGAGATGACAATCTTTGAAATAATTTAACATTTTTCTTTGACTTGGGAATGTGTGAGTTTGCAAGGTTGAATGATGTTGATAAAAACTGTAAATGAAGTGGCTGCTTGTTCATCTCTTCCTTTAGTTCACTTTTTGAAATTCTTGTTTGTAACCTACAGGTTGCACTTATACTCTTTGATACCTACAAAGAACTTTAAGAAATTCTTAATCTAACACCTCAGAATTTTAAGAAATTCTTAATCTGCTTTTTGATGCCATTATCGGCATAAGCCTTGATTCGAGATACTTTGTTCTATTACTTTTACTGCATTTCTTTGATTTCAGTTTTATATAGATATTGGAAAAGTTGTAAATATCCATTTACATGGTGAAGCCCTGTCAAAATTTTCCTAGAATTCCTTTCCTTTAACTGAAATATAGAAAATGTAACTTGTCTACAAACATCTTCTTTGTTCTGTATTGTAACCTCTTCCATTTGTAGACAATATCTGAGTTTCAGTTACATTGGTCCTCCTTTTTCAGCATGTACATGATTCTTTCTTCTTGGTTGCAACCTGTATCTACACACTTTAAGAAAATAGTTAGAAAAATTAGGCTTTTTGGCCTCTCTTATGTCCATGTTTCTTATTCTCTTTTCTATTTCTTCTTTCTGAGTGAGATATGTAGTTTGATCTTCAAGTAATCTATATCTCCTATTTCTTAGAGATCCATATGCATGAATTAGGCAAGTGTAGGAATATGGATTAACCCTGAGCTCTTTATTGATGATTCCTTTCTTTTACTTTTCAGATACCATGCCTTGAGGATGAAAGGAGCTGGGCAGGAGATGCTTTGCACAACAAAGAATATACAAAGGCAATGATGGGTTCACTCATACTCCTTTGCTTTCTATTTCATGCATGTGTACCTCTTTCTTTAGTAGATGTACATTAATTTTTAGTCACATCCCATGGCTTGTGTGGGAAACATTTGACCTTCCTTGTGAATAAAACATTGAATTCTGTAAATGAGTTGTATATTTCTTTCTACATTTCAGCTTTCTAGTATGGATTATATAATGAACTAAACAACTCAGTAACATAATTGAATGTCTTTATCATGAAGGAAAGAACATTGATGAGAACTTGTAACATTCAGTAATGAACCCTGATTTTCTGATATCTGTATTTCTATTTGTTGCTTCAAAACTCAGCACTTCACCTACTCTGTAATTTTTCATCTTCATCAAGACAACACATCGCCCTTTGGGGCTTTGTGTTCTTTTGTTGAAGATGACATGAATTTGCAGACTATGTGATCTGTTATGTTTTGTGACAACACACATAACTGCAGATTTCATTTAATCTTGTAACTAATTCAACAGTAACAAATAACATAAAAACTTCCTTATCTTAGGTATACTTCACCCAAGACTTTTCATCGTAACGACAAATTTTTGAGTTGCCCATTTTTACACAAGTGAAAAATTGTCAATAGTATCCATGCTCCCTTACATAAGAATATAAAAGCATACAAGTGCTGATAATAGATCTTCTACGGTGAACTCTTAGTACATATCCTATTATTAAATGAAAACTCTACATGACGCTTGAACTATCAGAAATCCCAAAATAGCCTTGGTATAGTCTTCAAGTCTCCATGTCATTATGTGCTCTGCATTCTATATCCAAAACTAACCTCATGAAAAAATGGTTAAGTCTTAATTCCGAGAGCGCCATGTCTTACTACTTTACGCACCCCATGTTTACACGGCCAAACCTTATATGCATTACCAAATTTAGGCCATATTTTTCAACCCAACATCACCGCACACTAAATTGGATTGATTCCCTCAACGATGGGTACCAACTTATCTTGAATGAATGAATGAATAATTACTTGTTAAAAAGAATGGCCTACCCGACGCTTAAGAAGGAAGTCATACTACTTGGTATCTTTCCCTTCTTCTAGAATTAACTCTTGATATTCACTCTGGACTTCCGTTTCGAATGCATACCAAGCATTTTGCAATGAATTTGTTTTATCTAGGATTTCTACAACTAATCCCTCCAACTCATTAAGAGTCATCTTACCACCTTCATTTTGCAGAATTCTAAGTATATTGGCCATACTTGAGACCATCCCTTCCATCACGTCCATCTTCTCCACGATGGCCTTCCCAATTTCCTTTATTCTCTCCTTATGTGGGACCACCGGAAACCTCAAGCACATCACGCTTAGTTTCTACTAGAGTAATTATTTATATGTGCCCAAGTGTTTCATTCTTGGTCACTTGAAGGACCTCACCTTATTCTGCTAGAGTCTTTGTCTTAATGATTACATCTAGTGTTGCACACATGGTCAATACCAAATCCACTTTCTGTAGTTCATCCTTCAAATCCTGCATAACAAACTCATAACTAGAAATTTTTCTTACAACTACGGATTTGGCTCTAGCCACCTCCTCTGTAGCATCCTTTGGTTTTGGTAGGTGCACTGGCCCTTCTTCCATAAGAAAACAGTTGTTGTGCACAAAATCGAAGGGCAATTGAAAAACTCTATGACACCTTCTCTTGAAACTCATGCCTCTTCTCCATAATTTCATCATATCTATTTGGCCATCTTAAGAACATTCTATGATTTTTCCATAGTATTATCTTGCTCCTCTGTTAGCCACTTGACCTTAGTATCTTTGTCCCTCTTCTCATCCATAAGTGCCCTTACAAGTGCCACTTTATCAATGTTACAATGCACAACTTTTGTAGATACTTTGACTAGTGCATTGCTTACCTATTCATCTGATAACTATGTGGGATTAATGGTGATATGGTGGGTATGTGGCACTCATTTCATCTTCCATGATACACACAAATCCTCGCAAACATCAAATTCAGGCTCATCCATGTGAGTCTGCAAGCTCCAAGACAATTATTTGTGAGTGCGCATTATCACCATTTCTGGGTCCATCAAATCCCAACCATATAATTGTTCCTTAGGAAAGGTACTCAAAAACAAGCGCATATAATTTTAGTCATGTCATCAATGTAGCCCAGGTTTTGAGTCCTTACCACATCATCCTCCATGTTTTCACTTGTGCACTCTCTGAAGTTTTCTTGTATGTAAGTACCTGCATCCTATTGTGCTTTAGAGCCCATGCTTTGGTGTACTTCTTCTTCCTTTTAATCTTTTCCTTCACGCGCTAGGCACATATAATATCTCGTATCACCACCAACATTGATTTGATCTCCAACTGGCTCCTAGATACTTACACTTGGGCCAACCTCCTCGTAGATTATCCATTCACCTATCTCCTCATCATCCTGCATTTCAAGACTTGGAGTAGCCTCATATCACTATGTGATTTGTTGAGGGACATCTCCTCCTCACTATCCTTTATCGGTACATATTTTTGGTGCTTCTTCCTTTGCTCCTCTACATTCTTCACTGGAGTGACTGTGGTGACCTCCTTATAGGTTGTGAAGTCCCAGCTATGGACATACACCTCTTTACGCAATACTCTCCATGTGTAATCCAGTCCATTGCTATCATCTGGTTCCTCCTACTATTGTTCTAAAACATTATTCAATTCAGCAAGAACTTGTTCTTCCCGAGTGGGGGTGCAAGTGTAACGGCCTTGAGGTGCCCACTGTGTACTTCTACCTTGGAGGACTGCAGCAGAGCTATGTCATCACCCTTTATCACCTTTCCATCTTTGAAGCATGACCTTAAGTATACATATACATGCACTTCTTCCAACTTTCCTATGGCCATGCTCTCCAGAGTTATGCCAATATTAGCTGATTCAAGTGTTTTGACATACGCTTCCCGATTCGGCCATACATAGGTTTTTCACAGGATATGAATATTCACATCTACCTTATCAGCATCAAACTAAATTTTGCGCACGTTATGGAACATGTTGATAAAATTATTAAAAAACCTCACGGTAAAGGCGAAGGTAACTTACACCATGGGATCTTCTTGACTATCTACATATGAAACTGTCCCAAGCTGAAATTTTGATAGATGGTGAACTCTGCTTCACCATTCAATATTGTAGGAAGCTTGTGTGAAATGTGTCACTTTCCTTCAAACACCACAAGCGCACCGCCTAAACCATTTTTGTTGGCACTCCTTATAGGTGTTAGAAATTGAACCCCGTAATATATACTTTGAGAACTTCTTTTTGGGGACTTATTTTCCAAGGGAAATTCCCAAACATTTTCCCTTGGTCCATCAGGTACACCAACCTCACTGAAAACAATCAATAGAAGAATGGCACCCCAAGTAATCTTCTCACCTTTTTATGCCTAGACGCGCCTCCTCAACTACCATGCTTTCTGCAATGTCGACGTTATAATATTATTTTTTTCGCCATTTTGTGCACTATGTGTAACCAACGCTAATTTACCCCATTCCATCTCTTAGAGGCCCCTAACTTATAACTCATCAATCATGCTTGGCCCCCCTTCTTATACTTGAGTGCAAGTGTGATTTGCTGCATCAATTTAGTGGTGATCCATATTCTTCTACCTGCAAAGTAAAATAAATATTCATGTACATGTGACATAAGCCATTGATACAGTTGCTCAGGATTCCCAAAGTAAGGAAACTCAAGGATTTGCATGACCCCCACATTCTCCAAAGCAATCTCCTCACAAAGTCATCCAAAACCCTCTCTCCATATATCATCCTTCAATTTGTCTTTCTAACAACTTCGACAATGATATCCTTCATACACTTGTCTATTCTATGATTAGTGTCTAAAATTTTACATTGTGTTATCTCTATTTTCCATGGTCACCCCTCGATTACTCCCTTTGGATACAACATCTCAACCAACCAATCCTCTTTTGCTTTGTCGATTCTATCACAACAACTAGAGCTCATTGTGGTGCCATCCTCTCTTCCTCACATGTCTGGAACATTCTACAACTTAAAATTTATCACCTTGAGACTTTACTTTAGAGGAGTGCTAACCAAACCCTTCAATCACAAACCCTATCTCGTACTCTACCTCTTTTGAACCCCGATCATATGATACCTTCGCAAACACACGCACCACTACTTGAATCTCAATTTTGTGCCTACATGCTTCTCAACAATGTGCTTCGATCCCAACTAGCTCGTTGATCTATAGATTTCTCTTCATCTTCAACTCTCCTTCGCACTACACACTCATTAGCTTCAACTATGCAAGGTAACAATGATGTTACAAACGCCGACTTTATAGAAAATTTCAAAAATCCTTCACATTAATTGTTCCCATCTACCACCGTACGTGACATTAATTTTTCTTTTGTGCTTTCCCACATGTCATGCTCCTTCGTGCCTCATTTTCATGCCCCGTCCATAACCTTACTCGGAGTGCCCACTTTTTTTTTTTTCACGATCCGCTCTCCCCATGCTTCCCTACGTCGAATTACTTATCTAATGTGACTCTTCCTAAGTATTCTCCAATGTTGTAGCCTCCTTTGCATTATACTGAGCATCCATCCCCCTACGCGTGGTCTAAAATTTGAGAAACTTCCCTGAATTTTTCTTTTCTAAATCACCTGTGAGTTTGTCTTTATCATGCACCATAATTCATCATACGATACCAGTATTCAATCCTTCTCCAACCACCCCACACTAAGGGTATGAGCAGTCCTCTGGGATGAAAACACTTTAGATCACAACCACTTTTGATGCGCAAACACACTTATTACACAAAACACTAAACTAAATTGATAAAGCATAGAAATGATGAAGGAAACACATATAAAGGGAATGCATTAAGGAAATCTAATCTAAGTGGCAATACTGCCTTATTACAAACAATAAGAAGAATTATTTATAATATGACTTCATCATACTCTCTGTTGAAGTAACTGGGTAACCGTGTCCCATCCAACGCCTATAATCGGTAAGCTCTGGAATCAAGTATATAAGTGATAACATACGGTCCCAACCAATACACTTGAGATTTCCAGTGTGGCGCCAAAATTTTGAATCATACATAAGTACCATTTTCCCAACCTCAAGCTTCTTATCCTTGATGTGCTTATCATGCCATGCCTTCTACCTGGATTTTTCTTTCTTCTAACTCCATTGTGCTATGGCGCACCTCTCATTCATTTGCATGATTTTTTCAATACATTTTTCTAATATCTCGCTCCTCAAATTGCACCTCCTACTACGCCAATACTCAAAGATGGTAACATGAATTCCATTAGTAGAACTGTCTCTGCGCTGAACACCAACTGAAATGGTATTAGTTTATTCAACCTCTTTTATGTTTTTCTGTATGACCAAAGTACAATAGATACTTTATCATCCCAATCTTTCCTTCCAACATCACAATTTTTGTCAATGTATGGCTTAATATCTTGTTGAAGGCCTTAGTAGTTCCATTTTCCTAAGGGTGATAGGGTGTTTTCCGATGGTGTGCAACCATAAATTCATCTAATAATATCTTGATAGTCTCATTAAGGAAATGAGTACCCCTATCACTTGTTAGAATTAAAGGGCATCCATACCTGCTGATAATATTTTCCCATAGAAACCTTGTTGTCATAGCTACTGTAATCCTTTATAGGTGTCTCTTCTACATATTATGTAAGATAATATGTAGAATTTACAATATAACACAATCATGTCCCGTGCGTGGTTGAGGAGGTAAGGCCCAAAATGTCAATTTCCCACTTCTCAAAAGGCTCTACACTAATAATAGGCCTCAAAGGCATTTCATCTTTGTGCCCAGGCTTTCAAAGGCATTGACAATGGTCACATGCCTTACAATATGCTTTGTAATCCTTGTATAACATTTCCCACCATAGACTAGCTAGTAGAATCTTGTGCACGATGGCATCCCCTGCATAGTGTCCACCTACAATACCACCATGAGCCTCTACCATAATTTCTTTACACTCATGCTCAAGTACGCACTAGCAAAAACTTCATCATGACCTAACTTGTATAAGTCTCCACTAGATCAACATGTAAGGCGCATCACGAATAGTAAGTTGTTTCATTTTTAAGTCCTTTATTCCCTCAATATCCTCCAATTCCTATGGCACACATCTCAACCTAAACATCTATACATCTGACATTGTGTCCTCAATGCTCTACACATCCTCTCTTGATTGAATCCTTGATAAATGGTCTAGACCAAAATTTATCATACCCGACTTAACCACCATAGTAAAGTTAAACTCCTGAAATAACATAACCCAACAATATATGCACCCCTACAAAACAAGCTTGTTCACTAAATACTTTAGGGTCATGTGGTATGTAAAATGATGAAAGGTGTAGACAAAAATGATGTCAAAACTCATGGAGCATGTAGATCATGACAACGCCTCACGCTCTATCATTGTGTAATTATGCACTCATCAAGTCAAATTTCTACTCCCAAAGCAAATAGGATGATCGAAAATCCCTTCTCCAGGCTGAGCTAGTACCTCATCAATGGTCATGCTAGAGGTGTCTACATGAACATGAAAATGTTTGGAATATGAAGTAAAACATAAAAAGGCGTTATAGTAAGCCTTTCTTTTAGAGTCTCAAATGTGCGTTGTTGTGCCTCACCTCAATAAGACTTTCATGTTCCTTTCAACAATTTCTCCAAGGGCACGGTGATCTTAGCATAACCTTTGATAAAATTCTTGTAATATCTTGTGTTCCCCAAGAATCCACGCACCTCGCTTTGACTAGCTGGTTCTTCTAAGCCCAAAATCACAACAACCTTAGCAGGATCCACTAGCAAGCCCTCTTTACAGATGATGTGTCCTAGAAAAATTCCAAAGGGTGTGGCAAATACACACTTCTTAATATTTAAAGAGATTCTCAACTGACAAAGACCTCTCAAACATTAGCCTCAAATTATTACAGTGATCCTTTACAATGCCATGATCGCCTAATCATCCGATATACCTGTAAAAACTTGTGAATAAAATCCTGAAATTCTTGTACCATTATACATGAAAATATTGCATGAGCATTCTCAGAATCCAAAAGACATAACCGTGTATGAAAAACTTCCCCATTCAATGGTGAAATTCATCTTCTCTTGATCTTATCTATCTATCCTCACCTGATGGTATCTGTACCTACCCAAAATCAGAGGGTACTTGTACACTGAATGATGTCACACATGCCCCAATGATGATACAAGTCACCTCACAAGGTTTTCAGGGTCCAGAGAAGCTCACGAAGTATATGTTAGCATCCCAAATGCTTTATCCAAGCTCCTCGTGCCTTGTTTTATACCTTGCCCACCTTTTAGCAACGCTTTTGACCTTTAGTGATTTAAACCACCACTCTTACTGGCGGTAGGCGGTCCTTCACGTGTTTTCTAGCATGTTATTTTGATCACAAATTGCGTAATTTTAACCTTTTACCAGCTTTTATCCACCACCTTTGCTCGTATTAATTTTTTTGTGTCCCTTGGAATAGTGTTTCTCCATTGTTTAATGGTAAAAGAGTTCTAGTAGGAATTACCTTTGGGTGAATGTAAAATCTATAAATAGTCATCTTGTTTTCAAGAAAACGGCCCCTCAACTTCTCATTTTTCATTGTTTAAGTCTCACAATTTCTTGTTTAGAAGCTCATTTTCTTTTCATGTTTGCATCCATGCTAGTTTTTCCTTTGTTGTTAAGGGCTATTTGATCTTCTTGCTTGATCTTGTTCATTGTTGTTTGTGTAAATTAGTTTAGAGCAAAGTAGTGTCATTTGTAGATTGAATCCATTAGAGTTGCAGGTTGTGTTCTTCATAGAAGGTAGATTCTAGAATCTCTTGGTACACTTGTATTGTATTCCCATAATAAATCCCGCTAGGAATTTCATATGCCAAGCTCATCACTTGCGCTGTCCCTCTCCTACCCACATTTTATTCGGTCTATATCCAAAGCTGCCATTGTTCAAAATACCTTCTTCTATTGATGCTAGCATATACACACTCTTTTGGACTCACGTGAACACGAAGGAATGAGAAGATCATTCTGAGGGGACAAAATCATACACTACTAGATTTGCCAATGTTCTGCAAATTCCAGGTTTTTATCACCAAAGTTCTAGTTAAAACATATCAAATAGAGTAGTGAAATATTTCATTTTAGTTAAGTTTCATTTTTGATATTGCTAGGGAAGTTGTGGGGATTGATAGTTTCTGAGAAACTATGATTCATTCCTCACTTTTGAGGCAGGATTGAGAATCTTTCAATTAGTTTAATCAGCTATCTAGTTATTTAGGATAAAACTCACAATCGCACAAAAGAAAGCTACACCAGGCTACCTTGTTTGTTTTAATTTTGTTATTAGATTAGTTGTCATTTTCTTAATATATTAGATTAGTTAATTTTTCAATTCCATTCAAAATCTTATCAAAAATACAAAATAGAGGAGTATATATATATATATATATGTTGTAGATATATCTCGCATAGTTAGTTTATTTCATTTCAGTTAGGCTTATATTGATCTTGTATGACAATCACGGACCTAGGGAGCCCAGGGAATACGTTTTTGAGCCAATCGTGCCTCAACCAAATACTGTTGTAGCAATAATTGACATAGACCAAAATCTCAGAATTCAGGTCTTCCGAACAACAACAGACCTACAAGAAATCAGCTCACAGTTAAGGGGATTAAACATAGAAGAAGACAAAGCACACACGTTCTGGTCAAATTAGACAAATTATAGATTTCCTTGATAGATATCTGTATGACTGTAGAAGGACTTGAAAGAGGGCAAACATTCGGTTGTGATCCACTAGTCCCACAACCAGACGCAGGAGACCTCCTCATTTATATAGACACTAGCTTATGTATCCAAGTGCGCAACACCTGTTAGGTACTCTGAGAAAATCATGCAACTTCTAGTTCTAAACGTAGAGGCCAAAAAGGCATATGACTACTGGATACTCAGAATTAGGAATTGATTCTTCACATGACCATAGGAGGTCCACAACAACCATGAACTTACGGTTGTGATCCACAGGTCCCACAACCCAACGGGCCTATAAATCAATCCAACGTTGATGCTTTGGTTTACAAACATTAGTGTTTAGATCCTCTCGACTCCCACGAGACATTATCACACAACTATCATTATTAAATGTAACAGCTAATCAAGCTAAAGATTTCTGGACTAGACCAAAGAATCGTCCATAAAACACTAAAAGATCCACTACATATTTAGCCATTCCATTTTCATGACCTTGTTGGGAGACATATACGAAGCACCCACAGGTTATATTCCACATATTCCACAACCCATAGATCGGATCATGACAGAGCTTGATATTGATTAGAGCCTTTAAGTAGCTATCCTCACCGAACGATCTATCACACCGGTTCAGGTTAGAAGGGCCTTCTTTTCCTTAGATTCATAGATCCCGCCATTGCGTGTTGAAGACACAAGATTACCTAACTAGCTTATCTACATCCCACATGTATTCCATCCCTACCGACTGTCTCGGCACAACCTCGGGAGGTCGGGTGTGAGGAAGAGTCACTTGTAGATTCCCATGCTCACATGTCACTTTTCCATTGTACAAAATTGGTGAACCCAACGTGAAACTTTCTACCTTCTAGTTCGAGTCTTATTTCTACTTGTTCTTCCAATTAGTATACTTTTCATCTTTTCCATCGCTTTAGCCTTCACATCAGCGTTACCAACAAAATTAGTGAAACTTACGTAAAAGGAACAATTGTTTTACTTTCACACTCTTCTTTTAATTTTATCCACCTTCTCTCTTTCCAATTATTTTGCGGGTATTCATATACCCCCCGAATATTTCAGGATACGATGCATATGGTAGGCCTCTCCTAGGTCTTGAAGCATACTACGATCAACTAAGTAGACAACCATCACCCTCGCTCTCAGCATGGGGTGACAACTATTCAACTAACCAATTTTCAACACAAACTTCGCCTCAAAGGACTAGATATAGTTCTTCTTTCCAAATAGAGGATTTGAATCATCTCACTCAAATGCAACAAACAAAGCCTTCAAGCTCAAACAATATGACGCTCACTAGAGAATTTGGTTCATCTCCTCAAGTGTTGCGTAGACCATAAATTAGTAGACAGTTATATCCATATATGTTGTTAGATGACGAATACTTAGCGCGTATGCTAGGAGTGAACAATGCTCTCAAAATATGTACCTATCTATATGAGGTTTACAAACACAACCCGAGGTCTCATTCCAAGAAAACACCCCCATCCCTCCACCTATAGGAAATGCCCTCGATGAAACTTGGCAGGGCACCGATCAATTCATAGCTGGGTACCATATGCCTATACAACCTCAAGGTATACAAAAACATGATTAAGGAAAATACAGTGTCTTCACCAAATGAGGTCATCTCAGCCTTAGTTGAGAAAGTTAGAGGGTTGGAACTTGCTCAAGCAAGTCAAAATTCACAATTCATGCAGTAGGAACTTCTAATCCTCCACATCATCCTAGCCAAGTAGACCTCCTCACAGGAATATGCACGTTGGGCATGCCTCCTTAGTATTCACAACAAATGCCAACTAGAACCACATTTTCTAACGCCTCTCAATGGAAAATATGATACCTCCCGGTTTAGTACAAAATAATCCATTTCTAAGCAATGCTCCTCCATACTTAAACATGTATTCCAAATCACCACAGGGAGATATGTTCTCTTCTCCTGGCATATTCACTCAACCATAGGGATTCCCTTATGCCCTTGTAAATACATATGCTACGCCATATCAACAACCCATTCCACCTCCACCCCCTCAGCAAACACCATCAATGGTCGAAACCTATGCAATAGGAACTTATTCAGAATATTTGAAAGAACCTTTGGACTTCACTATATGAAGCATCATGCTTCCAAGACCTCTCCCTGATCTACCCAAGTACAAAGGAGAGGGAGACCCAAATGCACATATTAAGGCCTACGCCACAGCCATTCGAGAACTACTCCCTTGGGATGGAGTTGTTGCTAAAATATTCCCCAAAACTTTAGAGGGTATTTCCCTCGATTGGTATTACAAAATACCTGAAGCCTCAATACATTCATTTAAACAACTCATTTCAAAGTTCATCAAGGCGTTCGACATGAACAAATTGTTGAGAACAGGAATCAAGGAATTCTTACATATTAAACAAGAACACAATGAATTTGTTGCTCATTTCATCCAAAGATGGTGTATAGTCCTCTATTCTTCAGCAAGCGCTCCAAACATGGATCAGATGGAACTATGTAATTTATTCCTTCATTCTCTTAGCAGAGAGATAAAGGAAGAAGTCCAGAAGTTCCCACTAAGAACTTATGATGAAGTACTCAAGAGAACTCTCTGAATAGATCAAGCTGCAATAGATAGCGGTCTCAAGACATATGGAACAAATGGGAGGTTAGTCATCTCCAACCTAAACACTATGACTTATCCTACTACCACAAATGCCAATCAAGGACCTAAAATCCTTAACAAAAACTGTGGAGTGACAACAAATGGAGGATCGACCAAACTAAAAAGTAAACATTGTAAATGTTCCACCACCGATTAATAACCAACGAAACAACAATTTCACCCCAACAATCAATACGGTAGATTTTAATCATCCCCAATGACAACAACAACTACAACATCAATAGAAACAGAAGATCCAGACATAGGGTCCAAGTCAAAACTCAATTGGATATCAAAACCAAAGACAACAAATGCAAAACTTTAATCCTAATGGTCAACAGCTAAATCAGAATTTTGGACCACAACACATGCCAAACCAATAGCCTAGGAGTTATAATCCCAACTCGTATTGTGGTTTCCACAAAATTTGAGGCCATGATACTACGACTTGTTGTGATTATAATAAGTTCATGTAACATTTTCCGTAAGAGCAAAGACAACTCTTCATAGATATGTTCTTAACAGCATTCTGTGACACCAATGCTAAATACTTTCACAAAGGGTAGTTTCCCCTCAAAACGCACCTCTTAAGATCTTCAATGATCCACTTCCAAATCACAATAGAAATAATAAATTAAATCCAAATGGGACAAAAAAAGGTGTAATGATAGGAAATAACAATCATGAAGCCTCAATTTCACTAAATCCACCTGTCGCACCACAATTAGGAAATCAGCCACGAACCAAGATAGTTGGTCTAGTGGAGTTAGATACTGAGCTGCACGTAGAATCCATAACAAGAACATGAGAATATTCTTCTCGACCAAATCCAATCTATCCACTAGAACTAGATAACATTCAACAAACATTGGTAAAACCCATGGGTGCTTATGATTTAATTAATGACTTAAAAAAGACCTTCTCTCACATCTCCTTTTTGGACTTATTAAAAAATTCTCCTGCCCATAGGGCTGCTCTTTTAGAAGCACTAGGTCTGGGTCATTTAATTAACATCACTCCACCTCCCAAAACACAAGTAAACCATATATACTTTGATATCCACCCTCTAGGGCAGCCAGATAGGGATACCGAGTTTATATTTGACATAAACAAAATGCCAACAGATGCTGAAATTACATGTAGAGGTGATCCGGCCTTGCATTTACAGGTGTGGGTTTACAATAATTATGTTAAACGTGCAATGGTAGACAATGGGGCAGTAGTTAACATTGTCCCCTTCTCTTTCCTTCAAAATCTAGGATATGGAGAAACAAACTGTTCCACAAAAAGAAATACGCTAAGAGGTTATGATAGCCTTAAAGCTACTTCAATTGGGACTATAATATTACCAAATCACCTTAGGACCCAAGACAATCCTCACCGAGTTTTATATCATAGATCGGAAACCAACTATAATATGATCTTCGATTTACCATGGATACATTGCATGAAAGCAATCCCTTCTACGTTATTCCAGGAAATAAGATTCTTACACCTAGGAAAGATATTCATAGCAAAAGGTAACCCAAAACCATTCGACATACACCTAGCGGACCAAGAAAATACCGTGGCATTCACTCGAGTTTGAACTCCCAATAAACCAACTTAACAAACCAATTGACTCAAAACTAGAAGAAAAATTAATACCTACAACAGAACTAGAAAGTACGAACCTAGTCAAGGGCATCCCAACCCTCAAGGATGAAGCTAACGTTGTAGAAACAATGTCATTAGGAACTACTGCAAAAATTGTCGAGTTACTAAAACAAGATCTACAAATTTTCCTACCATTTGATTCCGCAGGTATGGGACATACCCTAGGAGTTGGTTCTCTTCCAGCAGAGGAACTTTCCATGGTAGAAGTAACCGAAACATAAGAAATGCAGACACAAAGAATGTCCCAGATCCATCTTTCCTAGTAATTATTGGATTCTCCATTTTGATGGAGCTAGATGTCGCTATGGAGCAAGGGCAAGGTGTGATCTTTACTTCTCCCGAGGGAAAGATCCTACCTTTTCCTTTGAGTTGAACTTCAAATATACAAACAACGACGCCGAGTACGAAGCCCTCCTCCTTGGCCTCATCATAGCCAAAATGATCGGTGTCAATAACATCGAGTATTAGGAGACTCACAAGAAGTTGAAAACCAAGTCTCTCAAGTATATGAGACTAAAGCCGAGCACTTACATGACTCTATAAAACAGTGATATTAGATCTAAGCAAAAATTTGACTTCATATCCATTGGGGCAATCCCATGAGAACAGTAACCTTCTCCACTGCATTCAATAGCAACCTTAGCTTCACGTTTTACCCCAAGTAATGAGTTGGAAGATACAAGTTTCAAAGTATCACTTCATACTGAACCATTGGTGAAGAAAATGTCAACAAACCCTCTGCTAACACATACAACTGAGAATGAATCTCCTATCTTACATCATGTTGATAGTGATAAAGTCACTCTCAAATATCTAAACACCTATGCGGAGCTACACCTTGCTCACCCTATAGTTGATCTTTCCCTAATACCACACTCCTCTTCCTACTTTGGAAATCCCATGGTAGAGTCTCCTCCACACAAGGATCTCGATATCTACAAGATAGAAAATGGAGAAAGCTTGGAACTACCTCCAGCCCCACCTAAATTTGAAGAAGGTAATGCTTCTTTGATAGAAGAAACCATTGACATAAACATCGGAACAGAGGAAGAACCAAGAATTTTGAAACTAGGATCTTCGCTAACTCCAGAAGAAATAGAAATACGCACTCAAATTGTCAAAGAACATCAAAAGGATTTTGCATTTAGTTATAAAGAAATGATAGGTATCACACCACAAGTTGCATGTACATAATCTTGTGACTAGACCAGATGCGGAGCCAATTAAATGGAAGTCAAGACCAATGAAGCCAAAAGTGGCTATCATGGTAAAAGAGGAAGTAGTGAAATTTCTCCAGGTAGGATTCATCAAGCCCATTGACTATTCACAATGGGTGTCTAATATCGTCCCCGTTCTAAAAAAGAATGGGAAGATACACATTTGCATAGATTTTCGGGATATTAACAAAGCTTGTCCCAAGGATGATTTCCCATTACCATCCATTGACGTCATCGTTGATGCAATAGCTAGATTTGAGCTTTTGTCTCTCATGGATGGGTTCTTGGGATATAATCAAATCAAAATATCTGAACAAGACCAAGCCAAAACCATGTTTATAACTCCCTGGGGAACTTATTGTTATGTTGTCATGCCATTTGGTCTTAAGAACACCGGTGCTACATATCAACAGGCAATGATGTACATATTCCATGATCTTATCCATAAAATTGTGGAATCATATGTGGATGACTTGTTGGCCAATGCCAAGAAGCACTGTGATCACCTGGAAGTACTCTGCATCATCCTCTCACGACTAATTGAGTATGGTGTCACATTAAACCCAGAGAAGTGTGTTTTCGATGTAATAGGAGGAAAAATTCTAGGATACATTATATCTTCACGAGGGATTGATGTCGAACCGGCCAAAATACGAGTTGTTCTCGAAATGATCCCACCTTCGATGAGTCTCGAATCGTGGTCATTTCTTGGGAAACTCGGTACAATCCAAGGTTCATCCCAGCATTTAAGCTTTGCCATTCATCCAATCAACAATCTAATCAAGAGAGATTATAGTATTGATTGGACTAAAGATCAGTAATGAGGCTTTCAAGAAGTTAAGCGCTTCTTGTTGTCACCACCCACGCTAATGCCTCCCAAGCCGACCTCCTTGAACCTATACTCATGCGCCACTCATCTCTCGTTGGCCGCATGCTTTGGCTCAAGAAGATGATGATAAATGAGAATGCGTGATCTATTTCATTAGCCGAACATTACTCAATTATGAAATGCGTTATACATAGGCAGAAAGAGAATGCCTTTCCATAATCTTCGCCACAAAATGTTTAAGACATTACATGTTAAATCAAGAAACAAGGGTCATTGTGAAGATAGACCATTTACGACATTCCTCACACAAGGGTCCTTGTCTAAGAAGGTTGGATGTTTCATAACCCTAATGGGAGAATTTGAGTTAACATTCGTAAACCAAAATTTTGTCAAAGGACAAATCATTGTAGACTAGTTAGCTGACAATCCACTAGATGGAGGTGAACTAGTAGATCTAGACTTTCCCGATGAATGTGTATTCTTTGTCGAAACCAGACCCCCCATCTCTACATGTCCCTAGTATACTGATATCATCAATTTTATCATGGACCATACATACTTGGAAAGTGCCACGTCATAACAAAGAAGGTGGTTATGCATTATTGCCGCTAAATATGTTGTTTTAGACCAAGTGCTCTATCGTAGAGCCTTTGACGACATGCTTCTAAGATGCGTCGACATAGAAGAATCCAAGAGGATCCTTCATGAATCCCACAGTGGGATATGCGGGGGCCACTTCGGTGGTCACGCCACCGCTCACAAAATACATCGGATGGGCTATTTTTGGCCCACTCTTGAACATGACGCAGTGGAATTTGTACGTAAGTGCCACAAATGTCAAGAATTCTCTCACGAGATTCACATGCCAACATAATCCCTGCAGCCAATAGCAACTCCATGGCCCTTCTCTACTTGGGGTTTGGACTTAATAGGAAATTCTCTCCCTCATCAACTGATGGCCATAATTTTATAATCACAGCCATGAATAATTTTACCAAATGGGTGGAGCCCATGCCTCTCACCACTGTACCAGGTTCAATGATTGCCAAATTCATTTTGAACCAAATTATTTATAGGTATGGTGTCCCACAAATCATTATCTTAGATAATGGCATGTCCTTTAAGAATGAAAACTTCATGAGCTATGTAGCAAGTTGAAAATAAACCATCACACGACCTCTCTTTACTACCCTCAAGCCAACAGGCAGGATGAAGTGACAAACAAAACGTTGAAAGCTATTCTCCTCAAAACGGTAAAAGAAAACAAATGAGATTGGCATTTAAATTTATATCCAGCCTTGTGGGCCCACCAAACCTCAATAAGAACACCAACAGGAGTAACTCCTTTCTCACTGGTATTCGAGGTAGAAGCAGTTCTCCCGCTTGAGGTTGAAATACCCAGTCTCCACATCTCACTACAAGGGATTCTAGATGAAGAAGCTTATAGAGAGGCACGCCTCTCCCAACTAGAAAGCCTAGATGAGGCCAGGTTAAATGCCGAATAGTAGCATAGAGCCTATGTTGACCGGATGTGCCAGTAGTATAACAAAAAGGTCTATGAGCAAGAAATATATGAAGGAGATCTAGTTTTAAGACTAGACAACTGGATCAATAAGAAAACCGCAAAGGAAGAAAGTTCCGGCCCAAATGGTTGGGCCCATATTGAGTCATGAAGGACTATGGTAATGGTGTGTATCTCTTGTGCACACTGGAGGGTGAGGAATTCAGTGAATCAGTCAATTCCTTGCACCTTAAATGATTTTACGCATGAAGCATTGACACTATTTGTATAGTTATATCTACATTACATATTCATTTAGATAGGTTCATTTTGTTCACTCATTTCATAAAATTTGGTAATCAAAGGACTTATTCTTGAGCAATTCATTACAAAATTTAGATAGTATTGGCGGGAGCTTTCAAATCATACTTCTTCATTTTCATAACATCATCAACTGTTTCAGAATCATTTCATCAATTAAATCTAGATATGAAAAAGTCTTAACGGTAGCCATATCAAGGCCTGCATGCTTGTTCTCACTTTTGGTTTCCTCCTAGGGTAGGTGTCTTGCCTATGGTATGTTCTAGAAGCTTCATGGTGTCGCATCTATCTCGCGTATATATCTCTTTGGAAATAAGAACATACTGACATTTTGCTCAAGTAAGTAAGTCAAATATGGATTAAAAAATAAATTACTTTTACACATTTCCTTTCCCTACCAACCTTCGGTGATGAGTTTGCGTCTCTTACTAGTGATGTAGGGTTGGGAAATGATGGGAATGCCTTTACTCGCTTGTGCCTTGTCCATGGTGATAAGCCCATGCTTCCTACTAGTAGCATGGGGCAAGGTGTAGGGGGTCCGCTTGACAGAAAATGTTAAAAGTCATAAGCAAATAGTTCAAACAAACTTTTGAAATATTGAGTCCAAACAAATGAATCATATGTCCAAAATTCCATGAGAGTTCAAAACCCTGAAAACCAGATTTTGTCAACCAAGTGGCCATCTACGGATCTAAGTTTGGATAAATTGCAAAGCAAGTTACATTCTAAACTATGGAGTCACTTGAGTAAGATAGGTTTGTAGCATCCTAATTTGGTTCCACCAACTCTTTGTCTATCTCCCATCATTACCATTTCAACACACCTCATAGCTTGTGCCCTTTCTAGCTCTCGGTGGTGAGCCCTCACATCTTACTGGTTACGTGGAGTTAGGAGTGGGGCAAGTTTATCTACTCATCATACCAGCTCATCATCACATTTTGTCAAAACAATATGAAGTACCGGAAAATTGCTTATAGAAACTAAAGTTCAAGATCACACAGTGTCCACATCGTTATGCATCAACATCACGAAATACAAAAAGAAAACATTTGTGATATTTTTTCTCCATTGCATACATTTTGAAAAGCATATAAAAACAAATTTTTACAAACATCTAATATACATGTGAAAATGAATCACAAAACTCTAGGTACAAAGAAATATAGATCCAAAAATAGATGTATATATTGGTATAACAGGGTTGTCACACATGAAATAATAATTTGATATTATATTCAGCTTCTTCAGATCTTTCATATATTCAGAATAACATATATATAGGAGTAAGCTTTCCTATAAATATGGAGGTTTCTCAACAACACTCCTATTCTACATGACCACAAAACAAGAATATTGTTATGATTTGTTTATAATAACAAATCTATAACAATCCAACCATATAATGTTTACACATTACACATTTAATAATAATAATCACAAATATATATGTGCTCAAATATGTGAGCACTACGATATTAAAACCTAACATTCCCCCCCTTAGTGCGAACATGGGGAAAACACCATCTTCAACTAAGTAGCATGCCGCTCCGTAGCTTGCACATGGTCTCGATCCTCAACACTGACTGTGGGAACTACATCATCCAGGGACCGTTCAACCTATTAGATGAATACATGAATTGGGACCGTTCAACCAATTCACATCAACCATCAAATCAGTCTGATCAAGAACACTTCCTACAATAGTATCAATGGTACAAATCATTATCATCAAGGGGGACACACAAGCACTGCACTGCACACAGGAACAAGGATGCTCATCTGTTCTTATTCATCACACAAGACACAAAGATGTCACTAAAGCAATTTGTAGCCTCTAAGGTAGTGACGAACTCAAGGACGCTGATTGTCCTCCTGCCTCCGTTGCCTCCATCCTCCAAAATGAGAATAGATGCTCAAAACAGATAATCTTCATCACTTGAATAATTAATAGGTTCATTGTCACTTGCAGGATTAGAATAATCATCCCAATCTTCTTCAGCAGCTAAAGCCTTTTGTTCCAACTTATCATCTAAGAGATCTTGAGCTCTTTTCTTACAATTCACAAAACCATGTCCTGGTTGTTTACAGTAATGACAAAAAAGACGTGTCTTTGACGATACAAACTTTTTTTTACCTTTATAGAATGATGATTTATTGTTTGCAACCATGACAGTTTCTTGTTCTGGTACACACCTTTTGATTTTTTCTTCCTCATCAAGCAAAGAGGAAATTAAATTTTCCAAACTAGGATTGATCTTACTAAGAGTAAAAACAATACTTGAATATTCTTTTGGCAAACTATTTAGTAAGATTGCTTTAGCATCTTCTCCATCTACCTCTGCTTTTATTCCTGCTAATTGATTTAAAATGGATCGAAACTTACTGATATGTTGAACCATATTGTCATTTTCTCCCATCTTTAGCCCAAAAAGTTTTTGCTTCAGCGCCATTGTTGCACTACCTGCTTGAGATCCAAATAACTTGTTCAATGTCACCCAAATGTTATTAGATGACTTGGTTAGATCAATATGATGCAAATATGCATCGGAAAGACCAAGGCTGATAATTGCTATTGCTTTCCGATCCTTACTTTCCCATTTCACTGCTTCATCTACATCATTCGGTTTTTTAATTTTTCCTTCGACAATGTCCCATAAGTCTTTATCAATCAATTGTAATTGGGTTCGTACTTGCCACGTGTGGAAGTCTTTACCATCAAATCTTTCAATTACATTTATCTTTTCCATTTTAAAACTCCACAAAATCGAACAATAACAAAATCTTTATACTGGTAGAGACACTTGACTTTAATAAAGAAAATATATCAAACTTGGAAAAAATGCATGGACAGATATAACCTCAATACCTCCGGATCAAAATGAACTTGCAGCGGCCAACATATTCACTTCTGTTTGATCAAATCTTCCATGCACGAATTCCTATCAAACTGTCCACTCTGCTGCTCAGTTGCACGTGGAGACGTGTCAAAATTGGAGAAAAATCTGGTGCATCGAATCTTTGTGATCTGTTAGTGTGGGCATCCAATGTTGAAGGGAAAACCGCAGGTTTGAAATGGTGAGAAAATGTGTGACAAACAGCTATACAAATTTAATTGCTTGACAGTGATCCACCGTATCTCTTCACCCGCAATTTGTGTTGTCCCGTGAATGGATGTTGTGGACCAGTGAGAGCTCACCAAACTCAGGCCAAAGTGCTCGATTCAATAATTGACGGAGGGCCAATTGAATACCAAATCAAAGCAATGAAAAATGGATCAAAATAAAACTGATCGCCCAACCAAAATACCCATTTCTTTATTCACGCCTCCACACTTTTTGCGTTTCCAATCCAAAAATATATAAATCCAATACAATACAGTATGACCTTATCCTAATACAACTCTAGATGTAAACACGGTAATGATAGAAACATCAACACATGAATTGCAGTAGTATAAACGAACCTCACAAATCGATGTACCTAAAAAGAAAAACTATTCACAGGGATATCATTGATAAGGCGATCTTTCATACGTGAATAGAATAGCTGGATCTTAGATCTGGCGCCTTGATGAGCAACTCAACAATACGTCTTTTAATAATCTGAGTGACCAAGAATTTGCACATTCATTTTCTCACACGATAACTCACTTCTTCCTTACGGATCCGCCATGCTCTGATACCAAATATTGGTATAACAGGCTTGTCACACATGAAATAATAATTTGATATTATATTCAGCTTCTTCAGATCTTTCATATATTCAGAATAACATATATATAGGAGTAAGCTTTCCTATAAATATGGAGGTTGCTCAACAACACTCCTATTCTACGTGACCACAAAACAACAATATTGTTATGATTTGTTTATAATAACAAATCTATAACAATCCAACCATATACTGTTTACACATTACACATTTAATAATAATAATCACAAATATATATTTGCTCAAATATGTGAGCACTACGATATTAAAACCTAACAGTATATATATAATCAGGTTTTATGTACAATGCCATCATGCACTAGGCATGGTCAAAACGCTCAATGAGCCCGGAAAATACAGAATGGTCATATAAACAATCTAGCAAGAGTCACTACAAAAAGAGCCAAGTGGCCTCTCAATCCCTATGGGATCCCTCAGAAGGCACACGATCATGTCTAGGACTCCAGCTACGCCGGTGCTCTAAGTGCACTAAGGGCTCGCGATCTTGAACAATAGTTGTAGCCTCGCTATGAGAGCGGCTCCTCCTCATCAAGCGCTCTGCAGCCCTATACCCGGCTACCTTGGCATGGAGGGAAGTCACCATCTTTGCCACATGCTAGACGGGGGCACAAATATCGTATACCTACCGGTTGCTAAAGGCTCCCCTGCATCTGCGCAGATAGCTTGGCACGAGTCTTCTCCATGGGGAGCATCAGGTTATAAGTACATACCCAATGAATCAAGTCTCACCACTCATCAGTAGTCTCTGCAAGCAAAGGAGAAAAACAAATTAGAAAGTGATCAAAAGGTAAAACCAAGGATGAAAAAAAAGAGAGGTAGCAACTAAGGTAATTCTAGCTAAAATAAATATCAAAAGAAGAGTGAAAACTCACTCGGATCTTCGGCCTCCAAGAAGGATCTCTGGGATCCGCACCTTCCACGGACATCGTTGAAGACTCGATGTCCTCCTCCCAAGTCCTGGGACAACATGGCATTACTCGCCACGGACTCGTCCTCTTCGCCTAAGTCCCGAGAAAGTAACTCCTCTGAGACTAGACTCACCCTCTCCGCGCTCTGCTCTACCCTCTCGACTGTAAGATCTCCTGAGTTTCATGCCACTTGGGATCGCTATCCTCGTCCCCACCCAACTCGCTGATCTGCATGTCCTTAGTCTCCTCCTCCATCTCTCCCCCTATGAACTCCTCAGACTTGGAGTCTATATCAATGGGGTCATCACTACTATGGGCAGGACCGGCAAAGAATCCAAAGTAAAGGTGCCTGAGGAGCACCGACTCTCACTCGGGCGCATACCACCCTCCTGGCTGTAATAGGGATTCCCAGAGTAAAAACTGTCCAACCCTAGCCTCTAAGACCTCCCCTAGCCTCCCGAACTGATATGAACACTAGCACCACTGGGGGAAGCATGTCAATATAAGCAAGGCTAAACTGCTGAGGCACTCGATCAAAGGGGTGTGTCTCTACCTTCCCCGTCTTATCCACAAGCTGCCCTATAGTAGAGCAGGAAATCAAAGTAAAGGTCTCCTCACCCCACAACCCTGCCATGGCCTGATAAGGTGTGGCCTCCATATCCTCAGTAGTCAGGGAAGCAACTGGCTGGTGGGGTGCTCTAAGCACCGTCATCTTTGTCCATCTAGCTGCCCTCACGGCTCTAGGATCCGCCACCTCTATGCCTCTCCCATAAGGGATGATGCACTCATAGACCCAACTCATAACTAAGGTCGGATGGCTCAGTGACTGCCCCTATAATCGAACCACCATGTATAAGTCGTGATAGGTGGTCCCAAGTATATCAGCTCCCTAGGCATAAATCTGACCATGTGCCTCAATCTGTGCGATGATGGGGGCCCAACAGTAGAGTAAAGTATCCCCTCCCTTGTCTCCGATCAATCTCAAAGCAAGGATGCCCATAATGTCCTGACAAATCGTAGAGATGGGCAAGCCGGAATAGAATGGACCTTCACCCCTTCTTCAAACCAAAGTGGAGATAACTACATCTCCCATATAGGTGGCCCACCAGTCACTCTGAGCTCTGGATACTCACCGTATCAAATGAAAGTATCCTCCCAATAATCGGGACTCCCAAAATGTAGTAGACATCCTCTAGGTTGATAGTCCACTCACCCCTAACACCTGGAAATCAGAAGGTGTTCTGATCTGCATCCCAGTAAGAAAATAAGTCACATAGTATGTGACTAGTAGGTGTAACGTGGGGAACCCGTGCGATCCTCAGTATACCTGCCCTCTGAAGTGTATCCTGCTCATCCTGAGAAAGTGCATCTAGCACTATTGGAAGCCAATCACTCTCTCTCTCTCTTGGCTCCATCTGATGTACTCTTCCTTCTTCTGCAAAACACACAAAAACACGCAAAAAGGAGCAAGTTAGTATCAAGATTGCAATAAAAAAATCATTAAAGCAAATGAGAATACTAAAAATGCAAAAATAAACTCAAATCAATGTTGTTTTAACATTCTGAAGAGAACCACCGCCCTGAGTAGGGCGGCGGTTCTACAACCACCACCTTAAAAGGCTCAGGTCTGTAACCGCCGCCCTACTCGTGGCGGCGGTCCTGTCCCATGTTTCAAAATGGGTCGCGTGCCCTAAAATGCTCAAAAATACAAAAATTTGACTGTTTTAGCTAAAACAGAAGCCTACCCATTAGGTGCCCCCTAAGAGACACATTTAAAACTGACATTTCTAAGAATGACCCCCCCAAGACAAAGATTTCGACATTTTAACATTTTTAGTGCAAAAACGTTAAAACAAGAAGAACTAACTTGAGATCTCGCAGGTTGATGTTCCACTCGCGGAGGCATGATCGCTATCTCACTACGAATGTTTCAACTATACTCTCATCGAAAACCATCACCGTGGGTCCCAGAGCTCAAAAACTATCAAATCGACATGCACAAATGAATAGGAAAATGGTCCCATTATATATATATAGTGTGTGTGTGTGTGTGTGTGTGTTGACTCATTTTGAATGCCCCTCTCGTAGGTTTAGAGCGCCAACGGAGGTAAGTTCTTATCCCCGTGCAAATGGTAAGTCCTCATTTCATACTAATTTAGCATTTATTTTCTCTATCTGCACTTGAGTCCTCTTTCCATTTTGTAGGTAGCGGGAACTCGGATGACAAAATTTCGACACACAGGCGTGTCAGGTATAATTTCTAACTTCCCATTTTGGGACCGCCATACTCGGACCTACCATTTTACACCTCTTCATGGAAAAAATGCTTCTCTCGAGGGGGCAATATGTACGTACCCAAAATTGTAGGGTACTGTACCACTAGAACGATGTCACACATGCCCCAATGATGATACAGGTCACCTCGCAAGGTGTTTAGGGTCCAAAGAAGCTCATGAAGTATATGTTAGCATCCCAAATGCTTTATCCAAGTTCCTCATGCCTTGTTTTATCCCTCGCCCCCCTTTTTAGCAGCACTTTGACCTTTAGTGATGAAACCGCCGCCTGGCAGTGGCAGCGGTCCTATAACTTCCGCCCGATCGGGGTGGCGGTCCTATAACCACCGCCCCTTTCAGGGCAGCAGTCCTTCACGCATTTTCCAGCACATTCTTTTGATCACAACTTGCGTAATTTTAACCTTTTACCAGCTTTTCTCCACCGCCTTGGCTCGTATTAATGTTTTGTGTCCCCTGGAATAATGTTTCTCCATTGTTTAATGGTAAAAGAGTTCTAGTAGGAATTACCTTTGGGTGAATGTAAAATCTATAAATAGCCAGCTTGTTTTCAAGCAAATGGCCCCTCAACTTCTCATTTTTCATTGTTTAAGTCTGTCAATTTCTTGTTTAGAAGCTCATTTTCTTTTCATGTTTGCATCCATGCTAGTTTTTCCTTTGTTGTTAGAGGCCATTCGATCTTCTTGCTTCAGTCTTGTTCATTGTTATTCGTGTAAATTAGTTTAGAGCAAAGTAGTGTCATTTGTAGATTGAATCCATTAGAGTTGCAGGTTGTGTTCTTCACAGAAGGTAGATTCTAGAATATCTCGGTACACTTGTGTTGTATTCCCAACCAAAATCTCAGAATTCAGGTCTTCCGAACAACAACGAGACCTACAAGAAATCAGCTCACAGCTAAGGGGATTAAACATAGAAGTCGACAAAGCACACACGTTCGGTCAAATTAGACAAATTATAGATTGCCTTGATAGATATCCGTATGACTATAGAAGGACACGAAAGGGAAAACATTTGGTTGTGATCCACTAGTCCCACGAAGAAGATGCGGAGACCTCCTTATTGATATAGACACTAGCTTACGTATCCAAGTTTCCAGAACACCTGTTAGGTACTCTGAGAAAATCATGCAACTTCTAGTTCTAAACGTAAAGGCCGAAAAGGCATACGACTACCGGATACTCAGAATTAGGAATTGATTCTTCACATGACCATAGGAGGTCCACAACAACCACTAACGTATGGTCGTGATCCACAGTCCCACAACCCAATGGGCCTACAAATCAATCCAACGTTGACACTTTGGTTTGTGAACATTAGTGTTTAGATCCTCTCGACTCCCACGAGACATTATCACACAACTATCATTATTAAACGGAGCAGCTACTCAAGCTAAAGATTTCTCGGACTAGACCAAAGAATCATCCATAAAACACCAAAAGATCCTCTGCATATTTAGCCATTCCATTTTCATGACCTTGTCGGGAGACATATACGAAGCACCCACGGGTTATATTCCACGTATTCCACAACCCATAGATCGATCATGGCGGAGATCAATATTGATTGGAGCCTTCGAGTAGCTATCCTCATCGAATGATCTATCACACAGGTTCAGGTTAGGAGGACCTTCTTTGCTTTAGATTCGCAGATCTTGCCAATGCGTGTTGAAGACATAAGATTACCTAACTAGCTTATCTACATCCCACGTGTATTCCATCCTTACTGCTATCTCGGCACGACCTCGGGAGGTTGGGTGTGAGGAAGATTCATTTGTAGATTCCCATGCTCATGTTTCACTTTTCCATCGTATAGTATCCAAATAATCCATATGTGTAGGAGTAGATCTCGCGGAATGCGATGCCCTCTAAGATTTCCTCAGTAAATGGTGTGGGAAAAGGATCAATCACACATACAACATTCAATTCCTTATAATCCACAAAAATTCTAATCCTGCCATCTTTCTTGATGTTGATCACCATAGGGATCACCCATTATGATTCCTCAATGGGCATAATGATCCCAAAAATTAACATTTTGTCAATTTCTTCTTTCACCTTGACACGCAAGTTTGGATTCATCTTGTAAGGCCTCTTACTGGATGCACACCTTCTTTTAGTTTTATCCTCATCTCTCCCAATGATTCATGTACGCCTTTTAATTCATGATAGCCCCTAGGGAAAAAATCTTGGAAGTCGCGTAGTAACTCAATGATCTTAGCAACTTTAGAGTCAAACCAATAATCTCGATGATGGCCTCCTTAGGTTCAGTATTTGTTCCAATGTTCACCTTCTTGGTCCTCATGGGCTCATGGTAGGCACACGCCTTTTCATCTGCACTATCTAGGACCTCGTGCGTACCCTTTGTGTGCTCAATATCCAAGTTCTCAACCTCTTCATCATCAACTATGTAGACCATCTTACCCTTGTCTCTTTCTAGGAAGGTGCACCCAAGCTGTTCAACATCTGTTTCTTCCTCTTCAAAACGCACCCCCAAGTCTGACTCTCCTAACAAATCCTAAAGGATCTCCTCAGCCTTTGCACTATCTCCCATAGTTAAGTGCTTCATAACCTATAACGCCTCATTCACCAAAGGTTTAGTGGAAAAATAGTCAAAGGTCTGAATCATACCTATAGTAAGTTCTTGCCAATTTCCAATCTCTCTATTCAACTTTGCATAGACAAAACATGTGTGCTCACAACCTCATGCAAGGTGAAATAAATCTTGTGCACCCACAACAAAGGTGGTAAAGCTTCCTGCCCCTCTGTCCATAGTCTCTCACACTGCTTAATGATGTGTTGAACATGATCATTACCATGAAATGCACAAATATGAGTAGGCACATTGCTCCTTAAAAATCTAGTAGATAAAGTAATCCTCACTTCTCTCCACTCCAAAAGATTATCTCTGTGAACCATCCACTAGCGCATTGTCATCCCACATAGAGTATACACTAACATGTTCCTTATTTCCACTTGACATTCCCACTTTGAACTTCCATAGCAAGAAGGAATACTTCTGGATTCTCTTCACCTATGTACTTTGGTACTGTTTGCTACCCAAGTTCCTAATATTGTGTGGCTTACTAACACGCATAGCAATACTTTGTACTTCATGCCCAACCATTTCATAAGTGCCATGTTCCCATTTGTCACATGAAACACTTGTAGTATCACTCATAGATTGTGCATCATCCCATTAGAGAACTCCTTCCTTCAATGACTCAAGAACTTCGGATCTTGAATGGTGTGCACATAAATTCTATTCAAGTCTTCTTCACTTAAGGGCTCTACATAAGGTGCAAATTTCCCATATGTCAAAGGGATAATGATGCATTCTTCCTTATTCTCAAAGTTGATATACCCCTTATTAAAACATAGGTCAACGTTGTTTTCATAACACCAAGGGTGCCCAAGTAATGCGGGAAAATTTTCTACTTCTGCAAGCGCTAAGACCTCAAATTCCCTAGTAAACTTGCCCCCCTGAATAGTAATGGATGCATCTTTTAAAACTCCAATGGGTGTGGCCTTAGTCCAGTTTGCCATGAATAACACATTAGAGGATGGCTACAATGGAGGTCTACCCATCTGAACCCATGCATCCAAAGTGAGTACATTCACTTTCGTGCCTATGTCAATCAAAATGTTACTCAAAATCCAACCATCAACAACGACATTTAGAGTAATCTCCTTGTCATAATCTAAATTATCCAGAGGAAGATTAGCATGCAAAATTTGTCTCTCATGCTCAGTCCCAAGGTCGCGTAGAGTGTTTCCTTCAACCAGTTCCCTAACAATGGAATAATGTTTTCTTGGCGCAACATCTTACAAACCTCCTTCAAATCATCAACATATTTTGGATGGAGCTCAGTTGCTTTATTTTATTCTAACTTCCGTGACTTTTTATTCAAACATTATATCTCACCTTGTAAATTCCAAATGACCTCCATAGTTTCCTAATACACTTCCTTCTGATGCATAGGGTCGGGATACTTTGTATGTAGTACTTCCTCCTTGGTAATCATAAGATTTTGTTAAAGAAGCTCTCTAGCACGTGTAGTCTCGGTGCGTATAGTTATCTTCGAGGTACCAACTCGGGGTCCAAAGACTAACTTCGACATTTGGTCCTCTATTGCACGTTGTACTCTAACCATCCCCGCACCCTTATTTTCCTGTTTATGTTTCTTACTCAAGTGTTCATATAAGTTTGGGAATTCTTCATACTTATGGTTCTTTCTACAAAAATAATAGACAATGTTCTAAGGACATTCATGCCTGTAATGATCAGGAGATCTACATGTATAATAAGTTCCATGAGGGAAATCATTCCTTCCACCCCCATGACCTCGACCTCTAAATCCTCCACAGTATCCTCAACCCCGACCACGGCCACCATCAAAACGCCCCTCATTGTGATCATAGTCATGATGCTCACCCTTATCCTTAGAGTTATTTGTAACACCAGTTATGTCATACGCCAATATCAATGGCATCATGAATTTGATTGATCAACCTATAATCCTCAGTATCATGAGTGGAAGACCTGTGAATCTTATAGTAATAGGACATGTTCTTTCTTATCATGTGTTGCAACAATGGGCATCGACTTGAACTGTGGTCCAAATGACATATCTTGTAATCTAGTAATAATGAGCGCATTGATTTATGAGGGAAACTATCCTTAGTATGCCCTTCTACTTCACAATCTGTACACCAAATTCCACTATGTGTCTCATGTGTTGAATTAGCAGATAGTTTCTCCAACTACTTTTTCATTGTTATAATCTGAGCTTCCAAAAATGGGCTCACTCCTGTGTCTACACTTCCTACTACCTCATCACATAGAGTTGTTTCAAGTACCTCTTGTAGATCTGTATAAGGTCTTATGTGAAATTTCTCTTCTAAAAGGTGTGATCAGTCCTCTAATGAACCACTATACATGCTAGCTCACATGGATGTCATAAGATAAATTAGACATAAGAGTCTTGAACCAAGCATCATATTCCCGAACACTTTCAAGTAGTGCCTTGCTTAATATCTTTAAGTGCACTTATGATTTCTGTTCAAACTCAGGGATATAAAACTCTTTTAAAAAGGCATCTCACAGCACTGTATAATCCACACAAGTCTGATCAGGATCAAACTTTCTATACCAATTGTGCATGTGCCCGTACAACTTAGTTGCAAACTAACCCACCTTGTGCTCTAGATCTGTAATCACATTAGCACACCACAAAGCATTTCACACATATGTATGTCATTTGCATCTTCAATGCCTCTATATTTAGGAAGAAAAAGGTACATCTCCAGATAAATCTGTTGAGGTTGGTGTGGACCATGCCCACTAGACCTAGATCTTGTATTTCCTCTTATGTTTCCACCGCCTCCAGATCCACCAGATCCACTAGCACCCAAGCCACCTGAACCTCCTGATCCTCCTCATGAAGTAGGAAACAAACCAGAGGATGCACTACCTTGTGATCAAATGTTCGTGTTAAATTGGACTCCCACATGCAGTGAAGTCGTGCTACTTCCGAGATATTATACCAATTTTCTACGCACCCACGTTCTATGTCGAAGACACACTAGAAAAGAAACCTCTAGATGGACCTCCAAATAACATAGACAACAATTGTGTCCCCATAGATGAATATGCCCCTTGATTAACTCCTGAACTTGACTATAAATTGACTCTATCTACTGCAACTCTACTACTTACACTAGCTTACTTACTGTTAACTATTGCAAAATTTATAGAACCAAGTGCAAAGGCTAGGTCACTAGGTAGGTTCATGTGCGTGCCCGTGGTCCACATTATTTCATCCAACGCACCCTCATTTAAATCCAAAGAGGGTTCTCTACCATGATTTCCCAAATGGGGAGTTTTTGATGCTCTGGCTCCACTTCCTCCGAATGAGCTCCAAATCCTTCATGATCCATCTCCCTCTGCAACACCATTCTTTCCGTGATCTCTCACTGTTTCATCATATCCCTCTCACACGCTTCATTAAACTCAAGCCACCTTTCTTCTCTATGTATCTATGATGCTAGGTCTGCCATCTTTACCAAACCTATTCCTACCCTCACGCGTGGTGGGGTTTAGCTAGCCATAGGATTATTTTCCAAATCTAGGGTTATGATCAAGATCTTGATTGCCAAAGGAATACTATGTAAATAAGATCCTTTGGGCTCGCACAAGAACTGGAACTCGAAACTTCTAGGAAAGAGTAAGTGGAAACTACGTACTCAAGAATATAGTTATTCAAAACACCACAACCAAACATCCACATAGCGCGTCCAAATTATATCTACATCATATAAGGCCTGAAATTATTCCTACATCCAAACAAGTGTACGAAACCTCCAATTCCTCTTAGACACATAAGTAACCAACCACTCGTACAACTCTATGGGAAAGATAACAAATAATGTCTCATATAATGTGTCATATATATTCTACTCAACCCACGTGCATGTATTAAACTCAGGTCCAGTGCTAAATCTATGAGCATACTCTTCTTCTAGATCATCTAACCACTCTTCAATACTGGCCAAGGTCAACCGGTATGTCTTCATCATGCAACATCTTGTAAAACAACTGAGAAAGAGGTCTCGCAATGAGAACTAATGATGTAGCCTATAATATACCCACAAATCCCAAGGCATGTTGGCACATCACTCAGACTGGACTAAGCGCTCACCCAAAGTGCGCAAGGGTACCAAGTCCCTCTTTAGAGTAGCTTGTTCAAGATGTTAGCATGATTGCAAATATAATTCAGATCCATAACAGATAATCAATTACACCACAACACATAAACCAGATCTAGATCTAAACCATATGAAAGATTGACTAAATAATGACTATAATGAGATTTACCATGCAAGAACCATATTCAGTCACATCTAACACCATTATCCAGCCAATAGTATCCATTATATTAAGTATTATAAAACATAGAAGCTTCATACATCATGATCCAATTTCCATAGTCATGTGTGCTAGCAATTCCAGCAGCATAACTCTACAATAAAACGGTATATCTAAACCATGCAAATCAATACATATATATAGGGGTGGGGAATTTCCCTTCACCACCCATGCACCTTCCAAAAATAGGCTACATGCTAATAATAGCCATGTGCCCTTACATAAGAATACAAAAGCATGCAAGTGCTAATAATAGATCTTCTAAAGTTAACTCTTAGTACATATCCTATTATTAGACCAAAACTATGGCACTTGAACTATTGTAAATCCCAAAATAGCCTTGGTGTAGTCTTCAAGTCTCCATGTCATTGTGTGCTCCACACTCTATGTCCAAAAATAGCCTCATGCAAAAATGGCTAAGTCTTGATTCTGAGTGCGCCTGTCTTACTACTTTTCCGTGCATACTTTACGCACCCCATGTTTGCGTGCACAAACCTTATATGATTTACCAGACTTAGGCCATATTTTTCAGCCCAAAAAATCTTCATCTCACCTAAAGAAGGATGGACACCTTTCAAATCATGGTAACCTTGTAGGAACATGTCTTGGAAGTCAAGCAAGAGTTTAATAATATTAGCCACTTCTTGCACGACCATGCATAAAAATAATGGACTCCTTGGGTTCGACCTCTCAGTAAAATTGTTAACATTTTTTATCTTCATAGGATCATGATACATGGTGCCTTTTCATTGGCATTTTCCATTACCTCGCACGTACCTTGAGTGTTTTTAACATCAAATTTATCAACCTCATCATCACCTATAATATATACAAGTTTTCCCTTTTCTTTATCCTTCCAGTGTGACCCATTTCTTCTTCATTTGTTTCCTCAAGGTCAAGATGTGCTTCAAGATCAGCTTCCCCAAATAACTCTAGCATAAGTGCTTCAACCTTCTCACTATCTCCCAACGTAAGGTGCTTCATAATATATAGTGTTTCATGGATTGGATGCTTGGTAGAAAAGTGATCAAAGGTTTGAATCATACCTTTGGCCATCTCTTGTCAATTCGAGGTCTCCCTTTTCGGTTCTACATAGACATATCATTCGCGTGCGTAGCCACGTAATGTGGAGTAGAATTTATGCACCCAAAGTGATGGTGGTAAAGCCTCCTTTACCTGCGACCAAGATCTCTCACACTTTTGGATGTGATGATAGGCGAGATGAATGAAATTAACATGTTTCTATCGGTACATTACTCGAGTAAACCGGTGGAGAAATCAATTCTCACTTCTTTCCACTCTAAAATGAGATGTCTATGTGTTGGCCACTAGAGCGTTGTTGTCCTACGCAAGATATAGACTGGCATATTTCCTCTATCCCCTAAATTATACCATTGGGTTTCCATGGCATGTAGAAATGTATTGATATTCCTTGTCACCAAGATACCTAGGTACCTGTTAAATCCCAACCGCCTCACCATGTGCATCCTAATCATCTTAGTGACTTGATCTTTCACCTCACGCCTAACCATTTCGTACATTCCATGAGCCTAGTTATCACAAGCAACACTTGTAGTGTCACTTACAGACTGCACATATTCCCAATGAAACATACCCTCATGGGATGGTTCTAAATTCTCCATATCATGCATTGATTGTACATATATTTTGTTGAGCTCCTCCTCACTCAATGGTTCAACATAGGGCTCAGTATTATTTTCAAACAAAGGTATAATTACATGTTCCTCAATGTTCTAAAAATTATGTACCTTTTATTAAAGCACAAATCTACATTATTCACATAGCACTAGGGCCACCCAAGTAATGCTGGAAAGTTGTCTGCTTCAGCAAGTTCCAACACCTCAAAGTATCTAGTAAACTTGGCCCCTTGAATAGTAATAGATGCATCCTTTAGTACCCTAATAGGCATAGCCCTAGTTTTATTTGCCATATACAACACATTCAAAGATGGTTGTAATCGTCATCTACCCATATGATTCCATACATCCAAATTTAACACATTTACTTCGCACTCTATCAATAAGAATGTTGCGTAATAACCACCCATATATTACTATATCAAGTGTAATCTCTTTATCAAATTCATGATTATGAGGTGGTAGATTTACATGAAGTATTTTTCTTCACACTCGGACCCGATGTGGAGTACCTTTTCTCGCAACACATCTCCTAATAAAGGAATGATGTTCTCCGGTGCAATATCTTGAACACTGCTATGCAGGAGCTCAACTATCTTTGCACACTCTCTCACATGTGATTTCTCTTTTAAGAATTGTATCTCTCCCATAAAATCCCTAAAAACGTCCATGTTATCCTAGTGGACTTCTTTTTAGTGTGAAGCATCTAGATACTTAACATGTATCACTTACTCCCTATTAATGAGTGGCTTATCCTTCAAAGACCCACGTGCGTGTGCAACCTTAGCACGTGTAGTAATCGATAATATCGTAACTCAAGATCAAGTGTCTTCTTTGACATCTACTTATAATTAACAATGTGATGTACTTTACTCATTCATGCACCCTTTTCTTACTTCTTATTCTTACTCATGCGCTCATATAAATATGGGAATTCCTCTAACTTGTGTTTCTTCCCACACCATGAGCAAGTAATATTCTGAGGGCATTCACATTGATAATGATTAGGGGATCCATAATTATAACAAGGTCCTCACGAAAATATGCCTATACCACCCCCACAACCTCGGCCTCTATATCCTCCTCTAAAGCCACCATTCTTGTTATCTCCATGGTTTTGCCCTTCATTAGTATGACCTTATTTTTCCTTTTATCCACTATTCACACTAGTCTAGCACACTTCTATCTCAAATTTGGCTTCATTAATGTGATCAATCAATTTGTAGTCAACGGTGTCCTGAGTGTGGGACTTGCAAAATCTTACAATACATGGACACCTTTTTCGTGAGTGCACACTACAAAAGAGGAAAATCACGAAATCATGATTCGGTGAAAGATTTCACAATCTAATAGTAACACATGCACCAACTCGTGTGGAAAATTATCTTTAGTATGTCCCTCTACTTCAAAATTTGTGTACCATATTCCACTTCATGTCTCATGCGCTAAGTTATCGTAAAGCTTCTCTAGCTATTTTTTTATGGTTTCAATATGTGCCTCCGAAAATGGGCTTACTCCAGTATCAATGCTCCCAACCGCTTCAGCACATAGGGCTTCTTCCAAGGCCTCACGTAGATTAGTATATGTCTCATGAGAGAGTGTTCTATGGAACAAAGTTAGCAATTCTCTCGACAAACCATTATGCATGCTGATTGGGATGAATGTCATAAGAAAATTTGGACAACAGAGTCTTTAAATGTGTGTCATACTCTCTTACACTTTTAACTAATCCCTTCGTGATATACTTTAGTGTGCTGATGCTATGTTTCTCAAATTATAGGATATGAGATTCTAGCGAAACACAAAACAAAGCCTTGTAATCAACCATATTATGATATGGGCCATACTTCTTATACCGGATATGTGTGCACCCTTGTAACATAGTAGCAAATCGATTGGAATTCATGTCCGAGGCTTTAATTCCTTTATCATGCCATATCATCTCACACTTGTGCACGTGTTCTATTATATATTCAATTCCTCTATATTCTAGTAAGTGGAGAGACATCTCATAATACACTTACTAAGGTTGATGTGGGGGTTGTTGGGGATGTGGGCCTTATCCACCGAGATCCTAAGACAGAACCTCCACCATATTTCCTCCACTCGATTCGAATGATCCACTTGATCCACCAAAGAAGGGCTACAAACTAGTTGACGTGCTTATTAGTGTACCGTTCATTGTACTAGACCGAACACCAATAGTACACATGGTTGCAATAGCTATTGTAGTACTTCTAACGGTTTAAATGCCAACATTTTGTCCCGATGATGCACACAGGAAAAATCCTATGATAACACTACTAAACAATGGTGCTGATTGTGATGACAAGGGCATGCTACTAAATTTATCTCCTGAATTCAACACAAAATGATATCTACTCATCTCTTATTGTTTTCTTTCACTAGCCTTCTTCTCAATCACTATTTATAGATTTAGAACACCAAGCACAAGGTTTGGGTCGCTAGATGGGATCGATGCATGTATGCGGTCCTTATGTTCTCGTCTCGAAGTTGGAGGGGATTCTATTCTACTTTTACCCAATGTTGGGAGAACCAGATGTTGCGGCTCCTCGTCTTCCATGAGATCTTAAAATCCTTTGTGAGTCATCTCTCTCCTCAACACTAGTGACTCCTCAATCTCCCTCTATTTCATAATTTCCCTCTCTCACACTTTATTATATCTGAGCCATCTTTCCTCTCTTTCCATTTCTACCGCCGGGTACATCATCTTTCCCCACAACTACTCCTGCCCCTACACCCAATGGATGTTTAGCTAGCCATAGGGAGGTACTCTAAGTTCAACGCTACCATCAAGATCTTAATTTCAAAGGGCCTAACATACAAACATGATCCTCTAGGTTCACGTAAAAATTGAAATTCAGCTTCCTCGGGGCACATATAAGTAGAAATAACATACTCTAATGTATAACTGCGTAATACTCCAGCCCACCAATGATCTACATCTCTCGTCCAATCCACGTAAGCATCATAAAGTCTCGATAATCATCTTGTGCTGAATTCGTTGGCCTATAACCCCACAACTTCCCTATTTCATATGCTGACAGCCACTCATACAAATCTACTAAAAATATGCAAAAGAAATTCTCATAAGGTGCGTCTTAAAGGTTATCTTCCACCCATCTGTGTGCAATGAAACCAAGTCTAGTGTTATATCTTTGTAAAAACTTGTCTTTTTTATCTTCTACCCAACTTTCAACGCCTTCAAGAGTCAATTGTACACAATTTGTATGCAACATCCTGGTAGACAGTTTTGAAAAGAGGTCTCGACAACGGAACCAAAATGTAGCCTTTTTTCTATACTCAATTTCCTAGGCACACTTGCACTTCATCCATACAAATTTGAATGCTCACTTGAAGTGCATGAAGATATCAGTCCCTCCTTTGTACTAGCTTGACAAGATGTTATCATGCTTAACCGTAAAGATAACTAAGCTTATCCATATTCAATAATAACAACTCATTGCATGCATTTAATTGGAAACACACATAATAAGGATAAATATATATCAAATCATAATTAATATCAATTACACCAAAATATTTCCATACTCAGAGACATCAATTATAAAAACCTAGCCACATTGATCCATTAATAACCAAATTATCAAATATCGAAGTTGAATACTTAACATTAATCACAAGAGAGTAATGCATGCTAGTAAATTAGAGTAGCATAACTCTAATATTTTACTAGGGTATCCAAAAAATGAAGTATAATGAATATTTATATGGGTAGTGACTCGCCCTTCACCGCCTATGTGTCCTCGAAATAGAATGCATGATCAAAATAGTAATGTGTACACTCAAAAGTAACTATAAGCATGCATGTTTTCCTAACAAACATAATAATAGATTAATCTATAAATAATCTCTTCTTTAATCCTATTATTAGATTGAACCATGCATGAACTTTGATATCCTCCTCATAAGTGCTTCATCTCCAAAAATAGATGTTCCTTGGTCCTTAAGTTTCCTTGCTTTTCTCCTTTGCATGATCTGCAATCCAACTCTGTTTTCCTATTTTTAGTCCAGCAGACACAAAATTGGCTAAGTACTAAATTTGTCTTTCTAGGAATGCGCCACTTCAACCAGCTCTTGCACGTGTTCATGTGCCCTACTTGTGGGCCTCACTTTGTTTGTGTGCTCTTCACATACTTAGTCAATTTCATCACCCCAACAAATCCTCTGGGACTAGAACCCTTCTCTTGGGAACAGGAGGCTCTTATTTATTGAATGTAGGAAATAATAAAAATTTTGGGTGGACGTTAGGCCCAATATCGCATAGGAATACTCCACTAAACCTATAAAAAAATTATTGTATGGAATGTAAAGGAGGTATTTTCTTGAAAATAGGTAAAGGGGAGATAGGAAAATATGGAGAGGGTTAAGGTTGTGAGTACGAACTTGTAAATTTCACAAACATTAACCAAATTAGTTCCACATTCAATAGGAAGAGAAACAACTATGTAAGTAATAATAAATTTAAAAAATCAAATACACAAAGTTATATTGATTTATTCCTCAAAGAAACAAAGTTCTTTCTTGGTTGTTCAAGATTACAAAGCTTGCTTAGTTGGAAAGTAAAAAAAACATAGACAAGGAGATGGAAGAAAGTAGCTTCTTGCTTGTAGTAGTAGGATAACAAAAACTAACCCCTTGGAATAGAGAAGCCATCCCAATATATAACCCTACAAAGTGTTTCTTCATCTCCCCCTAGTTGACTTTTCATATTCCTACCACTTGTGACATTTCATATTCCCGTAGGAATAAAAATAATTTTTTTCTTGTTTATGAAAAAGAACTTTTACAATAATGATATAGTGTGATGTGCTTTATAAGCTAAAATGATTCCTTTTATCCCTTAAGACCTTTAGTGATGCTTCATGTGACTTGCATCTCTTTATAACACATGGCTCTAGGACCATTAGAGGGTTGTTGATGAAAAAATATAGAATTTTTAACTTGGTTGAAGTGCTTTAGACTGTTTGATGGTTGCTCTAAGTGATTTGATGCTACTTATAGAATACTTAGGACATTGTTGAATTTTTATTGTAATTTTCTATGTATGGTCTAGATAATGTTAGGAGGCTTCTTTTTGAATTACATTCCTATATAGGATTATGTAGGTTAGTTATTACATTAAGTTAAATTTATAAGATAATAAATGACCCATTAAATATATTCAAACAAATAAAATAGTAAATACAGTGTGGGATGCGACCATCTAGCGTAGCCTAGACCATAGTATGACATATTCCCATAATGTATAATTTCATACATGTAATGTATGATGAAAAATAAATATTTCAAGAAAGATTCCCGAGAGTAAAGTATTAATTTATATGTATAAAAATGAGTCAATGACTTATAGTAAAATGTGTGTAGTTAATAAATTCATGTAGGATATAGATATTTTGATCATGGCTGGGATAAGGCTGAAAGGGTAGATAATTCCAGCAAGGATGTAGGATGGTCATCGATGAGATTGGCAAGGTGAGCTCCACGTGGAGCTCAACGCATGGCTTAAGGAAAGGATGGCAAGAAAAGTGAGGGCGGTTCAACTCAAAAGTTCAATAATGATGGGTTTGGTGATAGTTATACCATGACATAATACACAAGATAGGGCTCAAGGTAGGAGTTTTGAAAGGGTTCCAATTAAGCATGGTCGGGATGAGAGCCAAAGGTGAGAAACAAGGATGAACATGTTTCAATGTAACACGGGAGTGTGCAAGCAAGTTGAATTCGAACAGGGATAGGGATGGCCAAGATGAGCACCAAACGACTAAGGTATGGTTGCAAGGGTTGAAGCTGAGAGGATAGGGCTGAATCGAAACACGATATTGAGTTTTAAAGAAACACAAACTAAGTAAGGGATAAAAATAGTTGATCCGGCCAAAAACATAATGATCAAGACATGAGGGAGGATCGATCGAAAGGCTTCTCAAGCTAGGTAAAATGCACCTAAGTTAAGCACATGTAATATGATATAGATGAGGTGAGTTAGATATGGAGCAAGTAAAACCACCTAGCTACAAAAATATCAACTCACTTCCAAGAATATAACTCGCCAAAAGAGCTCACCGAAAAGCTAGGGAGGAGCTCAAAGAGCCAAGGATAGGCTCAACCGAGGCCGGGAGGAGCTCGGTGGGGAAGAATGATTTGGTTGACATAGATGGAATGGTGTAGAAAAGATCAGGAGGAAAATAGGTGAGAGGAAAAATTTCCAAAAAAATCAAAAATTTAAATGAAAATTTTAAAAAAACTTGCACCATAAATACCTCTAAATTGTTTTTCCACCAAATGTAGCTGCAGAAATATAAATCCAAAGGGGAAAACACCTAAAACTACAAAAAATCCATAAAACACATGCACATGCACCAAGAATAATACACAACTAGAAAAAATCCATGAAAATCAAAATGAACCCAAATAATGCAAGTAAAACACAAAATGAAAACATATTACAAAACTTGCACAAGAAACTAGTAAAACCACAAACCGAGAGTAGTATGCAACAGAGATGATAGTGAGTGAGACAAATCCCAAAAACATGATCTAATACCATGTGAGAGAATGTGAGAACGAGGATCAAGTGGGATGGTGCGCACATCAATCAAGTTGCACTCGAATGGTAGCATGATGAAGTTCCATGTAGTAAGCAAGCATTCAACCACCATGAAATGTGCATGCAAAATAAAAGGGTCTACTCATTCTCATAGATCGAAAAATAGGTACAAATAGGAGTGTTGTGTAACTCCCAATGCAAGACCCATCATACCTCCACAAGGGAGAAATGAGTTACATTCTAGAAATGGAAAGTAACTTATGTATGATGTATTAACGCGTATGATTCTATGATGGAATCTGTCCTAGATCCTAAAGACACATATGACCTACGATCTCACCTAAGAAAGATGACTCATTAAGTGAGATGGAATATTTCCTAAGATGATAATCCAAATACCTCACACAAACATAAGAAATATATGAAAATATTTATAATGAATATTATAATTTAATTCATTTTCATTATTTCTTCACTACAAACTATGTATAACCAATTACCCCTAAAAATAATTACACAATCTGGGTTGCCCCTAAACCTACACATACACCTTAGGAAATATTTGATACTAGATAATCATAGGTGGTTTCATTTATTAAATTAAATAAATAATAATTAATTAATTGTAGTGCCCACAAAACAAATGACCAAACACAAGACTAATTAAACCAATATAATTTTTTTGTCTTGTTTATCAAGTTACAAGACACCACTTGGGATCACATTGAGTACTTCAGGTGATACATTTACAAAAACGTGAACCCACATATACAACATGATAATGCATGATGCAAATCAATGCCACACTTTCCCCAAACGAACAAATACAAAAATGAATCAACCACAAAAAGACTCTAGACATGTTCCACAACACATCATTACCATGGTTACATCTTATTTATAATTAAAATTCCAAGATAAATTATCGTACCAAAGCATAAATTCTCATTCTCAACCTACATATTCTTAATTTTAGTTAAGATTTTAACTTATAATAAGTACACTTAATTTGTCTCTTTCTCCTTTACAATAATTTCCATAACTCAATTGTTATTTGACACATTTTAAACACATACAAAACTCTTGATGTTCATTCTTATGCTAAGGTTCTATTTCTAAAAATATTTTTATTTGACATTTAATTTTACCCTCATTACGCAAGGGAACTAACATGAAGTCAAGGGGAGAAATATTAAGATTTAAAGGAGATTAAGGTTCAAGTTACCTCTTCCTATAAACTTCCCTCCATTAGAGCATGTTTATTTTCCTGTTATAGTTGTTATAGTTCAAAAGTTAGTTTGAGTCAATTTAACATTTACATGTCATGAATTTCTCTTTTATTTATATAAGAGTTTATGTTTTCTCAAATGTTTGATCTCACCAAGAATAATTTGTATTCATTTTTAACAACATGAGAATTCCTAATTAAGTTATAAGGACTTCAAGTATAAATTTATTCCTAAACCAATATCTCATTTACTCTTGTTCTCATTACACTTATGTTGTTACTTTGGTCTCTTATTGGCATTCTTTTAAAACAAAAATGAGTTACAAAATTATTTTCTTAACATCTTGTAGATATACATGATTAGAAGCATTTTTAAGCTACACACAAATCACAAGTGATTTGTGTTTAAGGTAAGAGCTCATGTTTCCATATTTCATGATCCTACATGAAACATTTCTTTTATCCCCAATGCCATAAAAGGACTTGGCTAGGGGTATAGGGTCCAAGTTTTTGGTTTCCTAATTCTCTTAAGTCAATAACTTCCAAAAACAATTTTGTTAGCTAAGAGAGTTATAATTTCCACCTGTAAGTTAACTACTTAATGGGCATGGGTTTAGCTTAATTTCAAATGCCCTCATGGGCTATACGCCTAACTATAAATCAATTTAAAGTGTTAAAACATCTCTATCCCATAAACTATCTGTAAAATCCCAAGGTGTTTTGTTGTTACTAGCCAAGGTAACACCTTTATCTGCAAGGAATTAATGAGATCATTAACAAGAGTTTAATACGTAAGAAAATTGGTACACTGACTCCACTTGCATCATTTGGATCCCATGAAGAGATCAATCGATGATGAAGTTAACCCAAACTATCTTCATAAGAATTTTGTTGTCCACTAGGATACCAAGGTCAAACACGAACATTGAACACTAACTCATCCATGAAGATGAGTAGACCTATGATACCAAGAAGTGTTAGTCATATTTACCCCATAAATGGAAAGGTCACATAACCTATCCATTGCTTCGTGCAAGGACACTTAAGTTATAGAAATGGTATTTTGGAAGAATTCTAGGTGTATGAAAGGAAGACACCCTTGTTAGCTCTAATTCATGTCTCCAAAGATGTTAGGGGTTTCAACTAGTCATGACATAGCCAAGAGAGAAGCTATGACAAAAGGATTAAAACTTAGCTAAATTTTGATAGTTTTAAGTGTAATAAATTTCTATCATACATTATGATCGTTATGAGGGGACTATAATAATTACAATGGTAAAAAATTGCTTATATGCAAACAAAACAACATGAGCTTCTGCATCTAGTACAATCGATTACAACTCAACAATTTATCCAAAACAAATATGATTATCATTTTATCACGAAGGCAGTAATATTTCTCTTTCTTGATACAACATTTTTATTCTATAAATCTACACCAAATAGTGCTATCATTACCAATTTACACATCTAAGAAAAAACTATCATCACAACATATTAAGGATGATATTGAATCCTCCTATCCAGGGTACCTACAACCACAACATGGTTAACACAAAGTTGGCATGGCATCTTCCTACAATATAATATAATTAATGATTTCATAGTTTTCCATTCATGATGATAACAACATATAACACACAACAAGAGAGAGTAAGAGACATTTTAATTTCATTTCATTTTCAAAATTGGAGAGAGAGAGAAAGAGAGAAAGAGGAGAGAGAGAGACACCATTTTTCCAAAATCAATTTATTTACAAAACAAACATCAAATAAAGTTTCCTATAGTCATGTGTTAGTGTTTACAAGGTTTCCTTATAGATAATTTTCTTGAATAAGGTCACACAAAAATTTTCTCCATTTTGTTACAAGTATTCAAAAATCATCAAATTTAGACAAATATCTCAAAAATTGTGTTAAAAATGAATCTACGAGACAAAAACACACAAGTACTCAAATCCCTACCTATTGCCCTATATACATGGAAACACTTAGAGATAAAAGAAAAAATAATAATGAACTAGGTTCAATTGGCACTTGTCTTTCCAAAGTTACAAGTCGTAATTACACCCAAATGATGTCATCGCCCAACAACCAGGGGCCTACAAAAACCACTTGGAAAAATAGCTTGCAAAATTATTTTCTCTAATCTAAGGGTTGGTAGTGATTTTCATGGAGAAATACTAAATGTATGTGGAATTCAAATTCTATTTATCCATCTAGGGCCTAAAATTTGGGTCAAAACCAAGTTGCTTTTATAACTTTTAACCGTTATCTAAAGCTATAAAAAGGGCCATTGGGCTCCTAAACATGTGATGATATTTACTCAAATGAATGTATGGGGTCATTCTAAGGATTAGATTAACACTCCATGTGACATGAAACACAATCCAATCTTGACTTTCGCATAACAGATTCAAAGAGGTATTTTGTGCGTCGAAAAATCACATTTTATTAATTTGTTGGCGAAATAATTTGTCATGTGGAAAATTATTGGGGTTTCACGAATATTACGAGGCGATGCCCCTCCTCATGTATGGGGAAGCTCCCATTATTAAATGTCAACTATATTATTTATGTGGGGTGGACAAATAGATAAGGGATCACACACGAACACTTCACTAAACCTGTGGCAACGTGCTTGTATGAAGTACAAGGGGAAATTGTGGTGATAAGGGATAAATGAGCTAAATTAGGAAATAAAGAGTTAATGCTATGAGTAGACACTAGAAAATTTCACATAAATCAACCAGAGTAAGTCCACATCTAATTAGAAGAACACAACAATGTAAATCATGGTAAGACAAAACAACCCATAAACACATACTTCCATTAATTCATTTATCAAAGGAGAAAACACCTTTCTTGGTTTTACAAGATTAACACATATGCAAAGTTGGAAAGATAGAATAGAGGAAAATGAAACAAGAAATAGAAGAATTACATCTTTTATTGCTTGATGTAGAAGTGGAACTCTCAACAACATACATTCAATCAAAAATTTCCAACCCTTTGGAATGGATAAGCCATTCCAATTTATAACATTACAATTTTTCCTTTCATCTACCCCCCACATGACTCTTCACATATCCTCATCACTTGTGACCTTTCATATTCCTAGGAAGTGAGTCTTTTTCTTATCATTTGAAAAAGGACTCTTACAATGTTTAGCTAATGGTCACTTAAGTGAATAGGAAAAAATAGAAAAATTACATTCTCAATTGAAAATTAGAATATGGAGAGAGAGAGAAGAGAGAAAGGGAAGGGATTGACTGATTTATTACTAATGAATTTTTTTATCATGGTCCCCGAGGAAGAGTTTCCAGAGTAGGTTCCTAACTGGTGTAAAGAAAATACAATCATTCATGTATGTCTACAACTAATCAAAGATAACAACAATTCATCTTACTTATCTCTACCCTTTAAGGATCATTTCTAGCTTCATGATAGTTTAATATTATTTATGGAGTCAAAATTTTACCTTGAATATCTTAAATGATCATTAGGATCTCCTTCATTCCTTTCCTCTAATACTATTTCACTCAACCAATGCTCACTATTCATTCATTGTGCACATACCTTGCTCACTTTTCTCCTTAGGTTTCTTGACTAGTTTCCTTTCTCTTGACATACTAGTTTTGGTGTTTTTCCTCCTCCAAGACTTCCAAGCCTAGTACCCAATAATGGATTGCATACAAGTGACGTTGCAACTGTCATTTGCTACTAAATATCATATGTATCAAATCTTGCATAAGTGGCTCTTAAATTGTCCTATACTCTTCCTCTTGCTAGACTAAACATGTAATTTTTCTTCTTGAGAATTTTTCAGTGCTCTTATTTCCTTATACCCTATTCATCCAACTGAAACACACTTATATTTATCACAAAATTGATTCAACAATAGTCCAAGACATCAACTTTCTTCTTTGTCAACTCAAGCCACTAGGTTCCCTTAAGACTATGTGGTTGCTACAAACATGGATAGAAGAGACTGTGTGGACCTAGAAGATATTTAGTTCATTTCTAGAACTCTCTTATCAACCCTTAAGTATGCCCAAAGTTTGGTGTTCCAACTCTTATTCTAACTTCCTATATTACCACTTTTGCAATTTCACCTCTAAACCCTTAACTAGGTCTTCATTATAATTGTTATGCATAATTGTGAATGATGAAAACTTCAAGATGGAATAAAGGTAAATTCAAGAACCCATTTTTTCCATTGAAATATGTAAAAATCTCAATTTTTAATTCAATGGCTATCATACAGTTCCTTTGTAAAGTTGACTTCTAGATTAAGACTAGGACTGTGCACTTCACCGTAACAATATATTGTTGCTTATACCTCAAAACTTCACCAATTAATCATTAAATTTCCTTTTTAATCCCCTTAAGGATTATCTTAACATCACTTATATGAAATTTCAGACTAAAATACCTTGATTAGGAGCCTCTCCCTTCAAGCCATATCCAATCCTACCTATAGATTATCTCGAGCCCGAGAGGGATTAAAATGTTCATAACCTTTCTCCTTGACTATTTTAAGACTTCAAAATGGTTTCTAAGGTATGTGTACTCTTCTCCTTCATTTATATCTTATCATTTATTCATGGTGACCAATATTTCTCCTTAACTTGAGAAAACATTTCCTAATGTACATGTTAGAAGCTGAGATTCTTCATAGTTAAAAATGATAGGAACTTACATAGTAAGAAGTATTCTTGGTTGTTCGAGCAATGCAATTTTGTGCTCTTCAAAATGGTGCCAGGTTATGTCTATTGAATGTAGAGTCAAAGAGAGTTTTACATTAATGAAACTAGCAAGGACATAGTCCCGGTTCGAGGTATTACCAAGAACATTAACATGCAAAGGAAATATCAGTTATATAGTTCACTCCCTATATTCATTTTCCCACTTACACACACTCATTGATCATTACAGGCTTCATGTACTTTTCACAATCATGGTTAATCATAAGTTTCTCCCAATGTCATTTACAATCAAAACCCTTAAGGACTTCAATAGGCAACACCTTACAAATGTATACTCTCGGTGATCCCTTGATCGAAATCAACATCTCATGCTTCAACACAGTTCATGTATCACACATTCTTCATTACAAGGACAAGAAGTAAATTCAGAGATTGAGAATCATTCACCCACACTGGTAAATACAAGAAACATGCAAAGGAATGTAATAATAGAGGATACCTTTAAATCTTGAACAAGATGATAACTTACCCACGCAACAAACTTATCACATTCATGATTTATGCACTCAAAACCATACAGAGGTGCTCAACATGTCTTAGAATCAGTAACATGTAAGAATTGTCCAAAATCAATGTTTTCACTCTCACATGCTTATAACTCAGATTGTATTCATTATAAAAATAAGGAATCCCTTCAACGAACAAGGAAATCATAAATTACATATCAAAAACCAATGAAAATCATGAATAAACCATCAAAACCATACTCTTCCTTCATGCCTCCACCGAAAATTCACCATTAAAACCTGATTTTTCCTTCAATACCTTCCTTGAAGCTTACAAATGATTCATTATCCAGATAAGAATAGGAGATATAGTTACATTTTAGCAATATATAGTCCTTCATCTAGTCTTAACCGAATACAAGCTCCTAGAAACCCTTGGTCATATGCAAAAATGTTACAATTTGAGGTCTTTAGGCAAGATAGCTTAAGTTTATAAGAAAAAACTAGTTTGACATGCTCCTTAGCTAAAGAAAGGGTTTTAGGACCACCTTTAGTAGCCATTCATCCATACAAAAGCTTATTAGCTCCAAGATTTCTTTAAAACATTACAACAAGCTAAAAGGGGTCTAAAATTCAAATTTTTCTCTTGGAGGGAAAAGGCTTCATTTGGATATTAAAAGGCCTAGAAACCAACTAGTACACCCAATGACCCCTAGGACTCAACTAACATACTTAGCAAACAAAAAATTGATGTCTTTATGAATTATTCATATACATGGAGTGACTCTCTTGCATCACTTACCTTTGAATTCTTTATTGAACTAAGCAACCGCAAGTGTGACCTTATCCACTTTTGGAATGCAAACACAACTCAACAATTTGAATCATGCCCAAGGAACATCATTTATCTTCTTGCATTGGATGAGACATTATTTATGATATTTTTAAATTTTAGAAATGGAACTTTTGATGTTTGAAAGAGAATTTAAGTTATCTTCATTGAAGGAAAGAGAGTCACCTACCTCTTTCTTGACCAACTCCTGGAAGGAGACAATGAGTTCTTATGATGATGAATTATCTATGAGTGGAGGGAATCCAAGTCTTTGGAAATATTTGTAAACATCATTAAAAATCTCAAAATCCTCTTTTTGTCATATTCAAGTGAGATATGAAATCTACTATCATACCATAGCTTTCATTTATGATGCGGACCCAAACTGGAGACAAGTTCTCAGCAGATGATGAAAACACATCCTTACTCACGAGGGTGTGAGACTCGAGGAAGCCCCTCTCAAAAACAAGTGGGAATACCTCATCCCAATGATTATTGTCTTTTACAATCTCATCCTTTTCTTTTTGTACTTATGTCAAAGTGGCAATAATGTACTTTATTAGAGAGATGACCTCGGGGAACAATGTCTTACCTTTCACGATGATACTCTCGATCCATCTCTTGATAGCCTTCCCCTGTATCATATAATTTTTTACTTTCTTGATCACCTCAGGATCAACACTTTTGTTCAAAGGAATGTCTTCTATAAGAAGATAATATGTTGAATTAGGCTCCAAGAAAGGTTGAATGTAAGAACTGAGAGTTTTCACATGTTCCTCCAATTTCTCAATTATTTGTGTGTACTCTTCATTTTGAGTGAGAATGTGGGAAGAGGATTCCTTGAATAGATGAGAGCCTCCCTTATGTGTAGCTTGACCCAATAATATGTGGATCAATTCATAGTATGTTGGAGTCATCTCTTCTATGAAATTTACAATGTTAGGCCTAACAACTTCTACATATTGATTTCTGAGACAACATTGAATAAGAGGAAGTTGTGCTGGGCCTTATTCCTCCACCTATATCTCAATGTTTTTGTGATATATCCAAGGTCAAACATGAAAAATTGATGTGTTTTCCTTGGATCACTTTCAATAAATTATTGAATCCACAGGAATGGATCATCGGGAATTAACATGATGTTGGTCGATGGAGCACCTTCAAGAGCTTAATGCAGGGATCACTTCTTATTCTTTATGGGAAAGATCCTCTATTGGGAAGACATACCTGAATGTTCTCAAAGATAATGATGAGCTCTTGAAGTAAAGGAGGCTGCGATGGATCGCCTCTTACTTGACTCACAATTCTCACTTTGATTTTATTTTTAGAGAGAAGACGATAGACTTGAGACGCATGTTTCCAACTTGCCTAATGAGCTAAGATGACCTCCTTTGATGGATTGATCATGCTACCAATTGTTTGATTGAGTTTTTAAGAACACTATGACATAAAGTGAAATTATGATGATTCCTTTTTGTGTTCCTTATGCCAAACATGAAGATCACATTTTTATCCTTTAGTGCTTGAGTACTTGAATGAGCTCGAGACTTGAGATGTTTACATACCTTCATGATCAGATGCTTCCAATGAGTTCCTAATTAACTTATGATTATGATGACCTCCTATTATGATCTTTAATGTTAATGGGGCTCTTTATACCTTTCAAATCCTTTATCAATTGCACAATTTCCTCGACTTTCACCTATTACACCTTATTATGTTATGTCTCACTCATTAACACAATTGTCATCAAAATGATGCTTAAAGATATTTATGAAGGGTGAAGTTTATTTTTTTAGATAATATAAAACCTTAAAAACCATGTGAGGATGGAAAAAGGCAGCAAGATGAGTGAAAACGAATCCAATCAGTAACTTTTACAATAAAAGCGAGACTTTCTATTTTTTGTAGGTGGGACCAGGACATGTTATTTTGGGATATATTACCTATTTTTCTTAAATTTTATCTTTTAAATCCTCTATCACACTCACTTTAACTCCATTTATTATTTTTTACCTTTTTAGCAAGTTTTTAGTTTTAGTAATTTGTTTTTCATAACCTACTATTTTGGGAAAATTGCCAATTTTTTCCTACTCGCCATTTTGCACTATTTGCATATATGATGAGTGATCGGAGCTTATAATTTTTGGAGGGTTGTTATTTTTAGTAATTGGAATCATAATATACTTTCTATTTTATAATTTTCACTTACCAATGTTCGTTTGCAATGAAAATTCCATCATCGATTCACTCATCTCAAGGATCCCGTGCTCCAATTTTCATCATGTTACGCCCACAAAAATTATTACAAATCAAAAGGAAAATTTCTATGGAAAGTGTTCCAGGTATTATACTATGATGACATAAATTAATGGAGGGTTGGAGCTTCAATTATCATAGGGAAGCTTGAGAGGAGACAAATTAGTGAAAAGCTTGGTGTAGTCAACTTTATGGATTAAAGATCATAGAAAAAGCTTCGTTTTAGTAGTCATGGCTAGTACATAATGATTAGGGAAGAATGGTTACTATTTTATGATGTTTTTTCAGGTTTCATGGCTTAAAAATGGATATAGTGTCAAGCTAGGTGAAGAAATGAAGTTGGCGAGTTAGTTTTCATGTTTTCTAGCTACCCAATAGTTACTTTTGCTTATGGATGAAGTAGCAGCGGATGTTTTAAAAATTAGGGTTTCAAAGGATTGGCTTGGAGATGGGGAAATTTTTTTCCCCTCTGTCCCCTCTATCCCAGGAACAAGAGGGACAAGAGGTACAATAAATTGTGCTTTGGGTAGGATTGTGCCACTTGGCGACTTCTTATATAATATGAGGAAATGTGTTTAGCACTCCATCGAGGCTAAAGGGTTGGGGAATTATTTTTGGTCCCCTATGTCCCCTCTATCACCTCTCTCCCCTATTTCCTATAGACAAGAGGGATAAGGGGATACAAAATTCCATCATGGAGCCAAACCAAAAATTGACTAAGTATGAGAACTTGAAAACATAATTATCGTAGCTCCAAATGGTCTTTTCTTGAAAAATTTTATATGATTTTGACTCCTAAAACCATTTAAATAAAAATGGTGTAGTTTTTAGGATATAATTATTCCTTCTTATCTAAAAAAATGTCCCTTTTTTCTTTTAGATAATAGGGTGTGCTGTGAAATTGAAGCTTCCTTGAGAAGTCATCAGGTTTTGTGAAATTTTTAAGATTCCACCATGTATATAATTCCTCCATATTTCCAATTCCTATTTTATTGAATCCTAACTCCTTACGGATCTCTTGGAATCATCCGGTGAATTCAAGGTTTCAAATTTAGTTCTACACTCATTACATCTTATAAACTGTTGTTGCTGCACGTCTATCCCTAAACCTCCAAAACTTCCCTAAAATTTCCTAAATAACTTAAAACACTCTATCATATATTCAATACCATAAATGGATGATTATGGGCCTTTGTAACTTTCCAAGACAAGTGCAAACTCCCTTTGTAACTTTTCTTTTTAGGCTTTTTGAAGAACTAGTCTTGATTTCTCTTCACTTTGAATAAAATAGTTGATCTTGTCACATATTTATAACCACCTAAAATTTCTTGATAATCATATTTTAAGTACATGTAATTTCAATAAGGGCATGACATAAGAGGAAAATTGATTGGGAGAGGAGTTTAGGAAGACTCGGGAGCAAATTTTCAAATTCGGGATAAGTTGTCATGACTCAAGTTTTAAATTTTTTGGCTTACAAAAATGCATGACAACATAACATTTTCAAGGTAAAAAAATGGTATGTTTAACCGGGAATTCGAACTGAACTAATCAAAATAAGTGGTTATAGTTAACTAGTAATGTTGTCTAATTTTACCCATAGTCACCGGGCATGGTTTGAGAGTAAGGTTAAAATACTTTAAGAAATCATTTTGGTTACATAGAAAAGAGATGATTTTAATTTTTCAAGACTATATCTCATTTAAAATTTATTGAAATCATATCTATCATTGAGTACGATATTCATAACATTGTGAAAGGAAACCTAGAAACATTAATTGTATGTAAGGTTGAGGTCGGATAAACATGCCCGAGAGGAATTGAACCGGTATGAGGGATCCAAGCTAGTTGAACACGCCCAATTCGCGAGTCCACCCAAGAGCACTTTTAAAATAGATAACAAGCATTGTATGTTTTCCTACCCATAGAAACCAATTTCACCTACAATATTATTGGAAGTAAAATTTTGAAAGATGCAACCTAATGCACTAATATAAACGTCCACACAACCGCCCTAGACCTGATTGACACATTGGAGGTAGAGTATAAAGTTTTCTCAAGATCACCATGCCACCAAGGAGGTCAAACATGCACCCAAATATATATATATATATATATATATATATATATATATATATATATTCTTTCATGTTGGTTGGTGATTTCAAATCCTGAAATTTTAGTCGGTTCAAGATCTATTAGAGTTTTACATTAAAGGTAGAGAAACATACTTGAGATTCAATCCCAAACCCTTCTTTATGAGAAACAATATTGGCTAGATAGAAATATTACGTAGGAATTTTATTCAAAAATAATTGAGATATACCCATTTCATAATGATCTTAGATGGGTCGTCAAACCTCCTGTCACGTCTTTGAAACAACCCCAACAATTTATGGCTCCAAATCTCCCGAAAGCGTCCCATCAAACAAATCACTTACCTTTTCAAAGGCATCCACCTCTTGCATGTCTAACTACCAGAGCTCTTGAGACCACACAAACTACCAACAAAACATCATTTATTAAAACTTGATGGGTGTGTATACTTATTCAAAGATCCTAGTTTGGCTTAGGAAGGGTGTAAGAAAATTTTTTCAACAACTCATTTTTGCATAACATGCATCAATGGCACTCTACAAATTTTGATTTCTTCAATGCATTTTGTCAAAAATTCACATGTTTGGTCTAGGCTCCCCAAAATTTCAATGCTCCAATAAGAAATAAATAAACAATGCATATGACATTCACTTTCAATCTCAATCTCATAGCATTTAGTCATGCGGCTAGTTGGGAAAGAGATGGCATAGGTTGTGGAGGCTTGTCTTATACCTATCAAGGCATTGCTTGAAGTTACAGGTACTTTCCAATAAACCCATTTTACATATACACTTTTATCACATAATTCTATGAGATGCATTTCTCTCGGGAATTTTACCAAATAGTTGATACACCTTGTGAAGGGTTTCACACTTGCATACACGTCTACCAGAGTGTATAGAACTGCAACAAATCCAAAATTCCTCTATCTTTATTATTTGATAGATTGTCTACACCCCTGTTCTATGGCTTCATTTTTTCATAGATAGAGGGTACGTTGGAAAAGGTAAATAGATCAGTTGGAGACTTGTTTTTACATATGGTGAAACAGTCCAACTATCACATGAAGAGACCCCCCTTCTACATGCCGCCAAAACTTGCCACACTCCATCACCCTTCCCTCATTTTAAGTATCCTACTTTATTTTATTTTATTTATTTATTTTATGGCCTTCCAAGAGTTAAAATAACTCATGAATGTATATATTCACATATTTAATGTGATTGAATGTCACTTAGGTCATTGGCTCAAGCCCACACAAGAAAAAAACCTATGTTTTTTCATGACATAGATGAAGTTTGTTTGAATATTTGATCCTTAATTCTAATTGTTTAATTTTTTATTCTTACTATTGTGACATATGTTTATTAATAAGGACAAAAAGATAATGAAGTAGCCAATATGATCAATAGTCTAGTCCATAATAGCAAATCAAATGTGATCAATGTTCTAACCTCTAGTACACACACAATGACAATCAACTATAATTTTTAATGTAGCAAGGTGATTACACATTTTTATCACTTGACGAACATGCAAGAGAACAAATCAACCTCATGTAAGTGATGCCGACAATGCGGAGATAGGAGGGTATTACATTAATTAACCACATGATTATATATAGCAAATTTATAAATATCAAAGAGTAATTAATAATTAAATTTACTAAATAATGAAAATAAAAACATTGAACATATCATATAAGGTGGGGAAACTTGATATTAAAAACCCAATGTAAAAACACTTTCCTTTATATTTAGTGAGGAAATTACAATTACCCAACAAGTCAACTTAACAATTCAATTTGAGTCCCACACAACGTGTCTCATAAATGCTTAAAATATTACATACAAGAATACATTCTCAATTTCAAATGAGATCACCCTAGTATGTAGGGTGGGTGATTGAATTCCACCTATTGGCTACACTGTTTCACTCTTTTAATTAATTATATTGTAAGAATTAATTATTTCTTTTATATATGGGTGGAACAAACCCTACAATATTAATTATATTAATAATTTTTGAATGTGTATATCTCGGTGGCCCACCAAAGGTAACCCCAATTAATATTACATACTCCAACAATTACATATTCATTGTGTTTTAGTACATATTTACACAACTCAATATGCCTCTCCACCATTTATTAATTAAAATTACAAAATACTATGAAAATAACATATTCAACTAGATGCAAAACACTCATGCAAATGTATGATATAATACATTTAAGATTGCTATCAAGGATACTAAGGGTACCTTTACTCAATTTATAACAAGAGAAATAAAATTAATCCTTCAAAATGAAATAATTTAATTTTGAGAAAACTAGTAGAATACAATCTTTGAGTACCACGAATCATTTTATTTTCCTACAACACATTCCACTTGCAATAACATGCATCAACACAAAGATGACATTGATTTTGATTGCCCTATCTAACCATGATATGATATAATAGCATTCACAATATAGTGAGAGGGAGAACAATAAGTATTTCCCACACAATTTCACTCTATTCATATTTTCAAGTTTGAACGAGAGAAGCTGTTCATTTTCTTCACAAAAGCAACGAATTTATTTCCATATCTATTAAGAGTTTAGAGAGGGAAACATCAATTTACCCTCAATTAACATTTCTAGAAAAATTCAAATCATCATTCTATTTTCATTATTTTTTGAATTTCCATTTCTATTATCGGGAGTAAGAAAATTGTTTTTGTTTCAATTGTGCATATTTTTTCTAACATAGGAACTAAGAATGAAGGGAAAAATGCTAGAGTATTTTCTATTAATCACATCCATGCTATCATGGTATAATACACCAATACAAACTTTTGGAAGATGTTTTTATTTCCATAGTAATCATAATGAGTCATCACACGCACCTTTCCACACTAACATGACCCACCATTATCGGTGGATCACCCGGTGTCCATTACACTAGCTACATACGCTTATCTTTGAGGATAAGTGCATAGAAATGGAGGACTAAAAGAGGGTCAAAAGTGGCCACATTTTTCCTGGAAAAAAAAAAAAAAATTTAACTTCAACTAATAATTTGGCATGCATATGCTCAAAATTTGACAATGTGATAAGAATAAGAATCGTAGTGCTCGAATCTAGTTTCTAAACTACTATTTTTTTTAAATGGTGGAGATTAATAAGTTCAAATGTGGTGTGCACACAAAGTGTTTCTATTTTTTTGTGAAAAAGATAACAATGTGTTGTGTGCGCGCCCCTCCATTTTTTGAGTTGTATAAATTATTTTACAACACAAAAAAAAAAACAAAAATAACCTATGATTTTGGTCACACTGATCACAAGTTATCTACAAACGATTGCACATTCCTACACTTTTTATTCTTCTTGACAATTTTGTATATTTTATCTTATATAGATATTTTTGTGAAATATTTAAGCATTATTTGAGATATGAGTTTGTTTGTATTGTTTATTATATTCCTAACACTCATTAACATTTTTTTGTCAATTGTCTTGTGGTGATAAATATATTTGAGAATTATGGGGAGGAGACCACGAAGGCAAACACTTGAGAAATTGGAAAAATAAAGGCAACAGATGAAAAAAAGGGTGTGAAAAAATAAACCAAACAAGTCTTTACCAGAGATTGACAATGTTTCCAAAGACCGTCTATCATCCAAAAATCCAATAAATAAGAGAAAAAAAAAAAACAAGGGAGCGAATGCAAAAAATCCATGAAAAAAGAAATCAACGTATGGAGATGAAGGTATGTCATCTCTTCCAAATGAAATTGATGGTGCAACATATCCTCAAACACCAATTGAATCAATAAATAATGAATATTCAATGAATGATGATGCAATGCCAAATTTAAACATAGATGTTACACCAAATGACCAACCTATTGAAAACACACACTCTTTACCAAATTATGAAGATGAACAACAAATAGAAAATGAACAATGTTTATATGATATTCAACAATCATTTCCATTGAAATCACTGATTAAAATTTTGCATAAAACACCCAAAATTTTACTTGAGATTGATGAAAATATTTTAAACCCATGACTAATAAGATTAGTGAATACACATGTAGAGGAAAAGATAATTTTATATGGAAAACATATTTTAATGACTTAAATGAAATAGGAAGATGTTAATTGATGAAAAATATTAATTTTAGACCTACTATGAAGACTCTTGGTCTAAGAACATCTAAGACCAACAATGAAAAATCTAATGAATGCATACCAATCAATAGGTCCAACCTCATGTACCAAAGATAGTAATACTACCCAACGTGTTATTACATCAACTATAGTAAATAAAGCAACAAAAAAAACTTGTTTAATTAGAAAAACAAGTAGTGCACTAAAAATAAGTAGGAAAACATTATTAAAATCTCTTAAACGTCATGAAAGAATTGAAGATACAAATAAAAATGAATTATGGGAATTCTCTAGTAGACTGCCACGAAAAGACAAAGACATAGTTGAAGAGTTAAAATATAAAAATAATATATTTTCGGAAAAATAATACAAGGGTTTCACCTAATGAAAAAGACATTTTAAAAAGAAGAATTGGTTCTCAAAACCGTGAATCACATCCTAAACATTTTTTGGATATGACACAAACATAATTTTTTAATAAGTTTAAAGAGACTCATCCCAAAATAAAAATTAGTCAAAGGTATTTTGAAATGTAAAAACCTTTTTATGTTAAAATAAATCACTCACAAACTACTTGTTGTAGAATCCATATTGAATTTGCTATGCATTATGATATTTTCTGGCATATATGTGTTAATTTGCATATTGAGAATATTTTGCAGGAGTGTATGATAAATGTTCCACCTAAATTAGCAAGAGATTTCATCTCAAGTGTTTTTTGTAAAAGAGAAGGACATTTTTTTATAAGAAATCATATTTAGAAGAAACGTGTGATATTTGTGGTGGTTTGTAACGTTTACAAAATTGTATACACAGAGAAATACACATGTAATTGGAAATGAACTAATTAGTTTTTGAAAATACAAGTCAGTGGCATACACTTCAAAATATGGTAAAGAGGCCAAGAGGTGTGAATTATTGAGTAAAGAAATAAGTGTATCGATTTTATGACTATATTTTGAGAGAAGATAGTGTATGAGTATGCATGACATACACACAAAGCTTAATGGTTAGATAAGAAATTCAGGTTATGCAAGGACACATTTCCTCTTGGTACCATTATGTCAGTTGTTGATTTTGTAGAGAACTATACTCTACAACCACAAAATGAAGTGCAATTGCAATACTACAACTCTATTCAGGTTTCCATATTTGTGCATATAGTATTCACTCATGCTCTCGGTAGAATAGAGAGAGACAAATGTTTTGAGGGAGTATCATTTCTATATTAGTGATGATCATGCACATTCATCAGAGTTCGTGTAAGGTTGTTTTGAGATATTCTATGGAAATTTGAATAACATAAACATCATATTTGATAAACATATCATATGGTTAGATAATTGTACATCACAATTCAAGAATGCATAAATGTTCTACTTGGTTAAGAAGGATGCATAAGATAAGTGGTGTTATGAATTTTTGGAATTTCACTGAGGTTGGACATGGAAAAGGAGAACATGATGGTGCAGGAGCATGTGTTAAAAGAGCCCTAGAAAGAGAAGAATTGAAGTAAAAATATGGTGCAAAGTTTATCAATGCAACATCCATTGTGGAATGGTGTAACTCAACAATGGGTCCAGTAATGAGGGTAAGTCTACAATTCATAATTTTTTTTGGTTGGTAAAAGAAGATAATTTTGTAAAATATGAAGATTTTTGTACACTAACGGGATCTAGTGAGTTGCACTCTTTTAGAATTTCAAATGCAAGTTCATGGACTATTCATACAAGGAAAATGACATGTTTTTTCTCTTCATGTACGTATTCATTTTGGGATGAATGTGATTCAAAAGAGTGGGTTGATGAATGGTGTTGTAGAAAATTATATCCACTTGACACCTATCAACCTCCACGAGCTCTACAACTCATAGTGAGTGAATCATCAATTGACTTTGACCATATATCAGATCTAGTACAACCAAGTATTATATATCTGCATTATTTTGTTAAAATTAATATTTTTTCTCATTATGTAACTTATTTATGAATCATTTATTGAAATTAATGATTTTTGTATAATGTGATGTAGGTCATATTTATGTAGTTTTTGCAAAAGAAAATAATAAAGAAGGAACATATTGTTATTTGTGTTATTGTGTTGAGGAAAAACATAAATTAATATCCCTATTCATAGCTTGTGAATTCCTAGAATATCCTATGGGGTCTGTGGTTATTACCATAACATGGCTAAGAAGATGCCCAATAAAGAAATCCAATGTGTGGTTGTTCGAGGACTTTAACACTCATAGAAAGACTATTCATTATTCTCACCTTGTTATTGCATGTAATGTTCAATATATTAAATATGGAGGTATACCGTGTAATAATACCTTGTGGAAAGTTCTTAATTTTGACCATGAAGCAATACTTGACACCCTAAAAATTAGATCGGACCAAGATGATTCACTTGGATTTAATTTTTACAATGACATGTAAGTATTATCAAAAGCCATCTAAAGCAATATTTCTTTAACTGAATACAATAAGACCAAAAACATTAAATTTAGTATTCCATCTACTAATGGGCTCACAAACATTCCACTTATTGTTAAAGCCCGGGGAAGGGTTTAGGGAGAAGACAACCCTTTCATAAAGTTTTTTGGAGGTAGTCTCTTAGAGAGGGGGCCCTTTAAGCCACCTCATAGTATCCCAAAAGTCATTCTCATCCTCCATAACTAGTCCACTAAAGGGATCGGTGAAAGAATTTTTAGCAATGTATACATTTTGAACTGAGATTGAGGAAGATTATAGAAATATTTAAGGTCTGTACATTCCATCCACTTCCCAAATCTGTATAAGTCATGAAATATTTTAATTTCTTTTTCAAATGAAAGGAGGGTAGAGAAGCCTCTTGTCAAGGCAAGAATATTATCATTATATTTCAAATTTGAAAAAATTGATTTGTAGGCTTGACACCTAGTGTCAAAGAAAGAGAAGATAGGATGCCCAACCACCAAGTGTTTCACTTGCTCCCATGCCTTCCAAATTTATTGAAGAATAAAGGACCCATGAGGAGCAACAAGAAATCCCCTAAATAGTAATTCAACCAAATTTAGTCTTTTCATCTCTTTTGACCCTTTGGAGCCTATTGGCAATATTGAATCTTACTAAAAATTTCCAAGGTTCAATTCCATTCAAATCCTGAGAGAGAATGCGAGAATGAGAGAGAGAGAGAGAGAGAGAGATAAAGAAAAAAAAGAGTTATTTTTACATTTCTCTTAACAAGAAAACATTCTAATTTCACCACTTATATCATATGAAATCTCTTTTTAACATACTCAAGCGAGAGATAATGAGGATAGTGGTTGAGAGAGAGATCAACAGAGAGAAACAAAGAGATAGAAAAAGAGAGAGAGAGAGAGAGAGAGAGAGAGAGAGAGAGAGAGAGAGAGAGAGAGAGAGAGAGCATATGAGAGAGAAAAAGAGACACAGAGAGAGGGCAAGAGATAAAGAGAGAGATAAACAAAGAGAGATAGTGAGAAAGAGGGAAAGAGAGAGAAAAATCAAAAGATAGAGAAAGAGATTTCTTTTTCACATTCTTTTTAACAAGAACACATTCTCATTTCACCATGTATATCATATGAAATATATTTTTTATAGTGCCCCATTTTTGGCACAACCCAAACCAAACACGACACCTGAAAATTCAGTAATTGTTTTTAAATATTATTTTACTAATAATTAAGTACAATCGGAAACTATAGCCAAAAATTAATTGATGCTACCAAAATTTATTAGCAGTTTAATCACCTTCTTTATCTATATTAAAATTATTTCAGGAATGGGTTCCCTTGGTCAACCATACTAGCCCATGCTAAATAATTATTTATCAAATATTTTCTTAAATTTTAATTTAATATTCTAACTTAACCATGTCCCCTAAATAACCCAAAGGGACCCATGCCAAATAAAACATTTTCCTATACCCCCACATTAATATTTATACCCCCATGGTCACTAATAAAACTAATGAACCCACTAAATTTATTTACCCCAAGCACCCATTAAAACACCTATTCCCACAAATATAAAAGTTAGGAGGGTTTAATTTGAGCCATAGGATTGTTTCAATCTCAACCCTAGGTCTTAGGGATTCTTTACAACCCTAATTCTTCCGTATGATCTTATTTTCTTTTTCATCTTATTTTTTTGTTTAGTTCTCATTGGCATAGGTTGAGTTAGGGAGAAGATGGAGGCAAGTTTGAGTTCCTTCTTCAAAACTAGAAGATCTTTGTTCATTCTCACTTAAATCGAGAAGAAGTGAGAAACCCTTCTTATTATTTATGGTTTGTAATCTAACCAGGGGTTCTTAATATTTTCTATTTATTTTGCTTTCATATACCAGATTTCAGATTTTTTTTTTTTTTTGTGTATATATAGTGCGGGGTTTAGTATGGCCTTTATGGCACTGGCCACTGGTAGGGCACATCGGGGTAAAGGAAGGCCACGACTATGCCCATGTGGGGAGACTATGCACAGGTTGAGGTGCGGCCGCCTTGTGGCTTAGCTGAGGGGTGTGGGGATTGAGGCGAGCCACGACCTATACAATGATTTTGATTTGAATAGTTAGCCACTATTTTAATACTTTCATATTTACAAACATTTTCTCATATTTTGATGTGTGTGTGTGTGTGTGTGTGTAATAGGGCATTCATTTATTCACATGTGACCCTTTAATAAAAAAATCTGATTAAAATGAAGATACAAGTTAAATTTTCTTCACCTTCCTATAAAATGAAACTACCTATTTCACCAAAAAGACATGTATTTCCTTTCAGATTTGATACTATAAAGGAATTAACTAATGGTGAAAAGAATCAAATTTATATTTTATTTTATTTTAAGAACAACCTATTTTATTTTCAAAAATAAAGGAGACATATCAATACAACTATTGAGGAATAACCAAAAATTCCTTTTCTTTTCCCCGAATAGATCACAACAAGGAAGTAACTTTCCTCTAACAAGAAGTGTCTCCAAAATTAAAAGATTACATTTCACATAATCATTTTTACAAATATAAAGCTAGGTACATTTTAATGCTTCAACTTGCAATGCATTTCAACTTAAAGATAATACAAGGAGAATCTTCATTACAAGCAAAATGCATCTTTGAACTTTAAGTATTCAATATTTTTCAACCCAAATATGATACAAATTTTACATATATTTCCAACTCCAACACATTTCTTCATTCTTTCTTTTTCAAGATGCAAATGCATTTCAAATTTTCACTAAACAAGGATACAAAATACAAAAAAATACAAGGATATGAGTCTACCACAAAATGTGGAAACAAGTTTACAATATTCCAATCCTTCTTCTCAAGAGAGAAGATAAAATGACACAATATTACAAATACAAGGTTTCAAGCTTCTTCTCAAGATAGAAGAAGACTTAACAAATATTAAAAAACCATTACAAAATCATACTTAAAATGTAAGTGTACAAGCCTCCCCAAAATGGGGAACAACATGCCAAATTTTTAAACTTTTTCTTCCATGCTCCAAGTATATTTTCCAAGCTTCCACTCCATATGAAAGTATTCAATGCACAAGAGAAAAGGGCCTAGTTTCCTCCCAACCAAATGACATCATCACATGCCATCTCCACCAAATGGAGGACATGCTAGCCTCCCTCCAAGCCCATGGGAGAGAGAGAATGCATGCCTCAATATTTCACAAGTAAGGGGAGACAAAGGGTGACAACACACACACACACACACACACACAAAGTTTCAATACAAAACAACCATAAGAACACAAAAATCACAAGAGGATAACTCCATGTTTTCCTCAAAGGGGAAGAGTGGCAAGGATCCCATAATAAGCCATATTGTGATCCAACCATAGGAACACTAAAATAATCTCCATAATACCCTCCTTATCACTCCATCCATAATACCCTCCTTATCACTCCATCCCAAACACCAAGCCTCCTCCTTGGAAGGATTTTCAAACCAAGCATGGTTTCCTTGCCAAGGATGGAAGAGGAGGTTCAAACCATATGAATAGTCCTTCCACATCAAACCATATGAGGGGAGGAATAAAAATAAATACCATCATGGCTTGCCCATCAAGCCATGTGGTGTAAGAGGGTTTTCCTCCCTCTTCCCCTATAATTCTAAAATCCACCACAAAATAGGATGGATGGAGAAAATAAAAGGAACAAGAATCACTAAACGCACCCACAAACAAACATGTAAACTTTAAAGATTCAAAACAAAAAAAACAATCTTTTGCACATTATACCATAGAAACAAAAACAAGAGGTATAAAGGTCTACTTCAAAAATAGCAATCCAAATTCAAACACAACCAAGCTCCAAGCTCCTAGGTCCAAGCTCTCTTTAACTCCCAATAGTAAAATTGACAAGCAAAGTTCATGCCCCTCTCCATGAGGGAGTATAAAAGAAGAAGCAAACACAAATCCTCACAAATGAGAGGGTGACATGTGTCACCCATCTCATTCTCCAACCAAAAGATTCCAAAATTCCAATAGACATAAAATAAAACACATTTAGGAAGTAATCTCCCAAATTTCCTAAAAATCCAATAAGCCAACACACTTCAAATTTTAAGAAATCACAAAAATCAACCACACTTACAAGATGGTGACAAGAGAGGGGTCAAATGGGAGGTAAAATCTCATTTTACCGTGAAAAGAGACTCCCCTACTGATAGGTAGGGTCCAAGGGACTCATTTTAGTGTAAGGGAGACCCCCAATGTGAAAAGAGACCCTTACAAATACCACATTTAGGCCAAATTCGAGATTGGGTAAAGTGGCTCAAAGGAAGAGGTGGTGGGGCCCACCCAAATTATGATTAGGTGGCCCCAACCCACTAAAAACAAGACTAATAAACATAAAACATCAATAATGCTACCTAAACTAGCTTATCACAAGGCTAAAATAAATTAATATTAACATAGATACATTAGGAATCACCAAAGATGTCCAAACATAAATATGCCACATGCACACTAGGTTACACCAAATATCATGCATGGCTAAAGGAATCGTCCCGATCGCTTGAGAAACTCGAGGTGCAACTCTAAAACCCACGTTCTCTTGTGTGACCTATAATTTGCACACTCAATTCACACATTAAACATACCTTTCGATACAATAAATTAAATAAATAATATCAATAAATCAATCATGGATAATCATTCTAACTATGAAATAATCAATATCAAAATGAGATGACTATATTCCAACAACATGCATCCATAGTAAGATATAAGATCTATCTAGTTAATTACATGATAACATCCAATTTACCATTATCAACCAATGATATCAAAGTATACGAAAAAATCATACATCCATCCATCATATATGAAATAAAACTAATTGTATCACAACCTACTAGTATCCAAAACCATATAATACAAGAAACTAAGATAATGATCATAATTCTAGTTTGGCACTACATGCCCTAATCAACACATGTGTCACCAAATGATCCATAATGAAACCACATAATATCTAAATAGTGTTAAATCCATGTCCATAATCTAGTAAATGTAATGAGTTAACAAATGAACTGATGCAAGAAGAGGTGGGAACCACATGTTTTAAAATTATTTTTTCCTCTTACATATTCTCATTTCACTGGGAGCATCTAATAAACCACCCCGGACATGTGGGAACCATCGGTTCGGTGTCATGAGGTGCCTATATTGTATTAATTTTTTAACACAATTTGTTATCTTTGACACTGATGCTAATTAAATATTTATGCCACGTTTCATTCACTGCCACCATGAACAAATGGGTAAGAGATGGGAGAAACTGAGATAGAATTTTGTAGGTGGACCAGATGCACATCCATAGGTTCATACGATACATTCCCAAGTGTCACAACTTTCTAGTTATCACACGTCAAAGTTTGACATTTTTTTACTCTCAAGGCACTTAAGAGACATTGATGGACCGGTGTATCCCGGAAGGACTAGGACGGTTTGGCAGAAAAAAGGACACCACCGATAACATCTAATAGCCCACGCAAATGATTTGGAACCATTTGTTCGGTGCCACAAGGTTTCTATTGTAAAATATCTCCATGGATGCCTTGACACTGATGTTAATTGAAGGATTTTGCCATAATTCATCCACTAACAATGAGAAAAAAATGAGCAAGATATGGGAGAAACCGAGATAGAATTTTGTAGGGGTACCATATGCACATATTTAGGTTCAGATGAGACATTCCCAAGTGTCATGGCTTGCTAGTTATCACTGTCAAATTTTGAAAAGTTTTTACTCTCAAGGCGTTTAAGAGACATTGGTGGACCAATGTAGCCCAAAAGGACCAGGACAGTTTAGCAATAGAAAGACACCACCGGTAACATCTAAAATCCCACCCATAATTGTGGGAACCATCGGTTTGGTGCCACAAGGTGCCTATATTGTATTAATTTTCTTAAAACATTTTTTTATCTCTAACATTGATGTTAATTGAAGGTTTTTGCTACGTTTCATTCTTACCACCACCAAGGTAAATGGGAAAAATATGGGAGAAACTGAGAGGATTTTTAGGTGGACCATATGCACATCTATAGGTTCAAACGAGACATTCCCAAGTGCCACTACTTACTAGTTATCACCCATCAAAGTTTGACAAGTTTTTTCTCTCAAGGTGCTTAAGAGACATTGAATGACCGGGTGTTGGAAGTGACAAGGACTAAGAGGGTAGTGAATCACCCCCAATAAAACCTTTCACTCAATACTTCAAACATCAAACACACATGTTCATGAAATATATATACTAACGCATGATCACAACCAAACATACATCACCATGAAGCATACTCAAAGTAAGGATCTTAACATATACACAAAACCACTCTTTATTGATATTCAAATCAAATCACCACTCTTTATTGATATCTTCAATAATAGTCAACAAGATATAATCAAGTGATACCAAGACAAACAACCTTGTCTCATAAATACATAACAAGATATTCTTCTTTGTAAATGAATTCAACTCAATATCAGACCTACAAATACTTGAAAACTGATGATGACATCAACATGCTATGAAATTAACATTCAAACACATGACACCAAATCTGCCCTCCTTCATCAACTTGCCATCAAATAAATTTCACCATCTTTGATTTCCTCAAATCCACCTCATGAAAATACTACCATAAAAAAACCTAGAATGAAATTTTAGGGGTTTTGGGCTAGGCCCAAGGGGTTTTCTTTGCAGCAAAAGTTTCTTCAAAAGAAGATAAAATGGGTTCCAAAAGATTAGCAAGATTGTACCCAAAACAACACCTTTATAGCCTCTCCTTCATTCAAATTCAAAATATGCTAGTTTCCCTCCATTATCTAGACCATACCAACTCAAAAATATCCGATAAAATTTATCACAAGAATCACAAGTGAGCTAAGTAGGTCGGCCAAGCCAAAACCCTTCATCCATGCACCAAAAATCCTCAAAATTCCATCATTGGAATGAAAAAACTCTCCTAATACCAAATATATTTTTATTCAAGCTCTAAAAACCATCACACATGTTTAAACTGACATTTAACCATCATCCATGGTCACAATTATCATGAACTAATCATATTATTTCATTTAATGGGCCTAGTGGCTCATTACCCTTACCAAAAAAATGTTTCCAACACCTTGAATATGCCTTAGGACCTCAAGATCCCTCAAGATGAAATAAAATATGGTATGTGAAAAATCAAAGGAATTATAAGAAACTATATAACACATCTATGTGTACTATACCTCTTGAAACATCCACTAGTTCAAATCACATCAACATTTGTCTTCACCAAATCAAGTTGCCCAAAAAGTAGTTTTAAAAATGCAACTGGTTTGCACCCTTCTTGATACATTAAAGACCTATAAATGGATTCATTGGATGAAAAATTAATCCCTATTCACATTCCAGGTGATTTCAAGCATCACCCAATCCATTTCATGCACTAACCAACTCAATCTTTCAAAAAAGTAGTTTTGTCCTGAAAATCCAAAAATATTCTTATCCATAAACTGACCTGGAAACCATATCAAAAATCATCATCATGAGACAAAACTTATATCACTGGAAATATATATGAATTTTTATTTCCAACACAACTTTAATCACCTCCTAACTCCTCCTGTAGCTCTTGTAATGTCAACTTTACTAAAGACTCGCTCCAAACCGCCTCAAACTCGCCTTTTTGACCATCCAACATAAATGAAGCATATCTTGACAGTTATCAACATCACCATGACATAAAAATATCATGGAAATAAATTAAAAAATCACATAAATAATAAAATTGCATTTATTTTGTAACTCCTTCGATAACTTTGTACCAAATTGAACTTCTTCGAAACCGACTTATTTGAGTGGGGTCCACTTATCACCACAACCTCTACCACACCTTTCTAGAAATTTGAAGGAGTACTTTACATTTTTCAATCATCATATAAGAACTAGAAAATAATTATGTCCACTTAGGAAATTTCTCTCATACCGCTTTTGAGCTAGGGTTTCAAACTCATAAAACTTTGTTTGCCTTCTTAACATTCGTTCATAAAAACATGAAGATGAAATGACCTCATTATTTTTTTGAAACCTTCTAAACTCAATTTAGAAACATCCCTGAAATCCAAAAGTTCCCATACAAAGCACACAATTCAGGGTGAGCATCAGAAGTTCCAATTTGAGCTGGAAATGACCTTGTTCTTGACCATGTTTCACCAAAACTATCATAACATGAAAATACTATCATTGTGGAAACCTGAAATTTTTCCCACAACATCATGACACACCCTAATAACATATCCAATCATCACCATGTCATCAAAAACACTCAATCTCTCCATCATATCTCATTTTCATAGCTAACCCTTAGGATTTTACACTGTAAAGGCTAGGGTGACTGAAATAACACTATAACTCATCATAAAAACTCTCCAAAAGTTCCTAACATACCTAGAACATAATTAATGAAATGAATATATGAATTCATGACCTCATATATCTTCACAACTCAATCTCATACAATCAAACAACCATACATAGTCCAAATTAGCACCTAAAACATAGTCACCAACCTATATGTACACCCCGGAGCTCATATGAGTGCCTAAGAACTCTCCATCATGTCAACATGATTACTAAGCCACCAAGAAGATCTATCCTCCATGCACTGTCACCTAGGCTAGCTAGGTCACCTGAATAGGCTTGCAAGAATAAGAAATCCTCATTGAAACACCTAATATCATCATGAACACCTTTGAATCATCATGTCATCATCATCCTCAACATGCTCTGACCCTACTCCATCATCCAATTTTTCATTAATGAGGTTTTGCATCAATGACAACACTTATGTAACAACATGCCAAAAGTGGTGTAGCCTAGAAGGACCGGGATGGTTTGGTAGTAGAATGTACAACCGATAGCGTCCTAACATCCTACCCAAACATGTGGAACCATTGGTTCGATGCCACAAGGTTCCTATATTGTATTAATTTTTTTAAAATAATTTTTTATCTCTTATATTGATGTTAATTGAAGGTTTTTACCATGTTTCATTCACCGCCACCGCAAATAAGTGGGTAATATATGGGAGAAACCGAGATAGAATTTTTTAGGTGGACCATATGTGCATCCATAGGTTCAAACAAGACATTCCAAGTGCCACGGCTTGCTAGTTATCACCCGTAAAAGTTTGACAAGTTTTTTTCTCTCAGGGCGCTTAAGAGACATTGATGGACCAAAGTGTCACCTAAAAGGACCGAGATGGTTTGGAAGTGGAAAGACACCACCGATAGCATCTAACATCCCACCTGGATGTGTGAGAACCATCGGTTCGGTGCCACGAGGTGCCCATCGCAAAATATCGCTCTAAGAAAAAGACTTGTCTCTAAAGTGTCCCGAGAGTAAAAACTTGTCAAAATTTGACAGTGATAACTAACAAGCCGTGGAACTTGGGAATGTCTCACTTGAACCTATAGATGAAAATTTGGTCTTCCTATAAAATTATATCTCAATTTCTCCTATATCTCATATATTTGTTCGTTGTGGCACTCTTGAATGAAACATGGAAAAAGCCTTCCATTAACATCAATGTCGGGGCATTTAGGGATATATTTTTCAATGGGCACCTTATGGCACTAAACCAATGGTTACCACACGTTTTTATGGGTTATTAGATGTTACTTGTGGCATCGTTCCACTGCCACACCATCCTGGTCCTTTCGGGCTACACTAGTCTGTCAATGTTTCTTAAGCGCCCTGAGAGTAAAAAGTTGTCAAACTTTGAAGGGTGATAACTAGAAATATGTGGCACTTGGGAATATATCACCTAAACCTACAGATGTGCATCTAGTCTACCTACGAAATCCTATCTTAATTTCTTCCATCTCTCATTCGTTTATTCGCGGTGACATCGAATGAAACGTGGAAAAGTATTTCAATTAGCATCGTGTCAAGGCATCCAGGCCGATATTTTATAATGGGCACATCAGGCACCGAACTAATGGTTCCCACACATTTTAATGGTTTTTTAGACACTATTGGTGGTGGTGTTCTACTTTGCCAAACCATTTTGTTCCTTCCGGATACCATCAATGTCTCTTAAGCGCCCGAAGAGCAAAAACTTATCAAACTTTGATGTGTGATAAGTAGTAAGTCGTGGCACTTGGGAATGTATTATCTGAACCTATGGATTTGCATATGGTCCACCTATAAAATCCTATCTCGGTTTCTCCCTTCTCTCACCCATTTGTTCATGGTCATAGAGAATGAAATGTAGCAATAACCTTCAATTAACATCAGTGTCACAGCATCCAGGGTGATATTTTGCAATGGGAACCTCATGGAATTGAATAGATGGTTCTGAAATTTCCAGGTGGTTTGTTAGATACTATCAGTGTTGCCATTTTTCTACCAAACCATCTTAGTCCTTCCGTGCTACATTGCTCTGTCAATGTCTCTTAAGTGTTGTGAGAGAAAAAACTTTTCAAAATTTGGCGTGTAATAACTAGCAAGCTGTGAAACTTAAGAATGTCTCATCTAAACCTATAGATGTGCATCTGGTCCTCCTACAAAATGATATTCAGTTTCTCCCATCTTTCATTCATTTTTTCATAGTGGCAGTGAATGAAAAGTGGCAAAATCCTTCAATTAGCATCAGTGTCAAGGCACCTGGGCGATATTTTACAATGGGTACTTCGTGACACTTTGAATCGATGGTTCTCACACATTTGGATGGGATGTTATATGTTATTGGTGATGTCATTACACTCGCAAAAACCATCTCGGTCCTTCCTATCTACATTGGTTCATCAATGTCTCTTAAGTGCCCTAAGAGAAAAAACTTGTCAAACTTTGACGGGTGATAACTAGCAAGTTGTGGCACTTGGGAATGTCTCGTCTAAACCTACGATGCACATCTAGTCCATATAAAAATAATATCTCAGTTTCTCCCATATCTATCCCATTTTTGTGGTGGAAGTGAATGAAACATGGAAAATTCCTGTAATTAACATCAATATCAAGGCATTCAGGGTGATATTTTACAATGGGCACCTTGTGGCACCAAATTGATAGTTCCTTTACATTTGGGTGAGCTTTTAGATACTATCGGTTGTATCATTCTACTTCCAAACCATCTTGGTCTTTTTGTACTACATCGGTCCGTTAATGTCTCTTAAGTGCCCTAAGAGCAAAAAATTATCAACCTTTGACATGTGATAATTATCAAGCCGTGGAACTTGGGATTGTGTCATCTAAACCTACGGATGCACATCTCCGATCCACCTACAAATTCTTATCTCATTTTTTCCCATTTTTTCATGGTTACAGTGAATAAAATGTGGAAAAAGCCTTCAATTAGTATCAGTGTCAAAGATAAAAATTGTTTTTAAAAAATGATACAATATAGAACCTCGTGGCACCGAATCAATGATCCCACACGCCTTCGTGGGTTGTTGTTAGACGCTCTCGGTGAAATGAGAATATGTAGGAGGTAAAAAAATGTTGAAAAAAATATTTTATATGATATAGGTGGTAAAATGAGAATGTGTTCTTGTTAAAAATAATGTGAAAAAGAACTCTCTCTTTCTCTATCTCTCAATTTGTATCTCTCTCTCTCTTGCCCTCTCTCTTTGTATCTCTTTGTTTCTTCTTATCCTTCTCTCTCTCTCTTTTATTTCTCCTTCTCTTTCTCTCCTTCTCGTCTCCTCTCTCACTCTCCTCATTCTCTCTCTCTCATATTCTCCTTCTCATTCTCTTTCTCTCTCTCAGCTCTCTATCTCTTTCTCTCTTTCCCTATCTCTCTCTTTGTTTCTCTCTCTCACTCTCTCTCATGCTTTCTCTATTTATCTCTCTCTCTCTCTTTATCGCTTGATCTTTCTCTCGATTTTCTCTCATTCTCTCTCACTCTTGCTTTCTCATCCTCTCTTTATTTATCTCTCTCACTCTTTATTTATCTCTCGCACTCTCTCACTCATCTGGATAGAGCGTAAGATCGTAAATAAATGAAGACTATTGAATATGAATTGACAATGGGAGATATTTTCCTTAATGTTTTCCTTTAGCCAACACACGTTACAATATCCACTTTGATAAGGAATGGCATAATAATATTCATCTTAGCGTTAGGGAGTTATCTAGGAAATAAAGAGATGAGGTTGGAGATGGAGAGGGTGGGAGGAAGCGGCGTGAAGATATAGAAATGGAAAATAGTTGGATAAAAGGACTCCATTATATGTGAGATCTAGATAACATTTCATTTCACCATGAGGAATTAGTCAAATAGTTCATATCCATGCTTTGAAGCCAACACCCTTTGCAGAAGGGTAGGAATTAGTCTAATTATCAGACATTCCATAATGGGAAAATCTTGCATTTTGATGAATGAAGAAATTAAATATAGTGCAGAGCATGATGTATGAAACTACACTATTTTTTGTTGAGAAATTTATTTTATGCACACACAAAGGTTATGGTAATACCAATGTTGTCATGTTAACCATACTTCAACAAATTGCTCTCAATAGGAGTCCAAATGGTTCCATAGATAGAGGAAACATAAATAATTGTAACCACTCCTAAAAATGGGATATCATTACCTAAAATTCTGGGGATAGAAGTTACACTCAAATTGTGATACTCTTGATTATTGATCATATTCATCCTATACATTTCATCTGACAGATCGGTGCTAGAACACTTTCCAAATTTTATGATGTTTCCCTATTCTTAATGGTTTACAAGTCATAAGAGTTTTTCTATTTCAGTAATGGTTATAGAAAAATTTTGGTTGGTTGGATTATCTACAACATTTCCAAATTATGAGGATGTTTAGGGTTTAGGGTGGTTGACAAGTCAAAAGGGTTGTTGTATTTCAATAATAGTTATAGACATTTTTTCCTTATGGATTTTCAATTGACCATGCATGGATGGAAAGGAGAGATAAGACTATGGTAGAAGAATTTTCTTTATGGGCATGTTATCAAAGTTTTAGTATCAACTACCACTCTCTCCAGGGGAGTAAATTTACCTGCTCATACAATCATCTTTCTCATTCCTTTTATTTTTTCTTTATGATAATGGACGTCTCCCATTCTATTTATTCTCATACATTCTTCTCTCTCTCTCTCTCTCTCTCTCTCTCTCTCTCTAGTTACATTTTAATTATTGGAATTAATGTAATATTAGTTGTCTCGTTACATATTTTTCATTTGAATTATTGAGATTCCAAGAAGTGGGTGGCATTGACATTGAAATGGTCACTATATGATTATAATTGATGGCATTGAATGTGTTATCCAATTTTATACCCCTATGCAAATCGTGTGACTTACAAATTTGGACTAGGGAAGTATGATGGAGCCTTGGAGAAGAAACTTAATAAAATAGTTAAGTTTCATGTTTTGGGGCACTTGCATTTATTTTGGGACCTTCTTCTCCTTATTTTTAGGCTTTAAAAATTAAAAAACTTGGAAAATTTTGAGAAAATTGGGTCAAAACAATGTATCAGTAGGTCTTTCAGTTCTAGTGGAATGCAGATGGAACACTCCTGGAACTTTGGGTTCTCCACATTAGCCTTTTATCTGCAAGAAAAAGGAAACAATGTATTATGGATGGGAGAGGAGTTGAGGGAACATAGGGAGTGGGAGAAATAGTTATTTTGGGCTACAAGTTCCCTAAAAGATGATTGGACCAACAGTGAAGTGAAGCGAGTATTCCATGAGGTTCAGGTTTTGGTGGAACAAATGGAATGGTTCCATGGAGGCACTAGTACTCCACATTCGATCGAGTCGCCACAAAAAATGAGGTCTGGGTGAGGAGGCAATGTTGTGTGGAAATGCAAATAGAGACTGGAATGGCGAATGGTTCTGCGAGATCATTAGTTCCTTGCATTCACATTTGGGTGAAGGAAAAATGGATTTAGGGTTATGGGGGAATGAGTATTACGAGCACCAAGTTTTTGGGTGGAACTATTCCATATTTTCACCCAAAACTTGAATCACCAACCAAAACACAAATGATGGCCCTTGATGACAATGTGGGCCCGAGGAGAACAAATGACACGGTTCTAGAGTTTCATGAGTTCTTCGATCATTCACTCCACTTGCACCACAATGAGAAAACAAATTAAATGTGGACTGTGGAGAAGTGTTTAGAACCCCATGTTCCTCCTCAACCTCCTAAGATCCGCATGGCTAAAATTTTCTCCATGACTCCAAATTTGACAAAACTAGTACTTGTTGGAAATATATTTTCATCTTCTATACCAAGAAAACTAGAAATCTTAATTTTGGTAAGGGTGGGTGGGCGAAAAGAGGAAAAAATATCTAGCATTAAAGAACACAATTCCATGTTATTCAACCACCACATTTGGTGAGGTATGGTGCCCATTTCTTCTCCCACAAGAATAATATTAATTGGGAATGGATTTTTAAGGGTACCCATACCTATTTTCATATCTTTAAAGCATGTTGTTGGTGGGTGGAAGAAATAATTATCTTTTCCTCTATTTTCCCCCTTCTCTCTCTTTCCCATTCTCTATAAATTGTGAAGTGATTTTCATTTGTAATGTGGGATACTATTAGAATGTAAGGGCATCATTTCAAAATGTTGCACAAGTTTTTTTGAGTTTCAAGCCTTAGATTTAGATTGTGCAATGTGTTTATGCCTTCTTCCTCCATTGTAATTATTTGTGCAACTTCCTAAAGCAAAAAAATACTTGTTTTGTGGCTATTATTATGTTATAGATGGTGATTTGTTGCAATTTATTGCCTCTTCATTTACTTATAGGTATATTGTGCATGTTTTTATTATCTTTGCAAGGTTTTAATATGTTGTCCTCCATGGAAATGGTGGTTTGAATATTGTTTTGGACTATGGAACTTATGTATTCCCTCTTCTCCTTCATTTTCCTCCCATTTTCACTCATCTAAGAGTGTCTTTCCCCTTTTTCTTGGTGTTATCACCACCCCTTTAGTGTAGGATTTCATTTTATGCATCTCCTTCTCACCTTGGTCCCTTGGAATGATAGAGTAGAGTTAGATAGCTGCATTTCCCTTCTTGGAAGTATTTTTATCAGTAGGAATAAGTAGAGGAAGCTGACATTCTCTAGAGGTTTGTCTCAACCTCAAGTCCCACAACTTGGAGACAATCCCATGTTGCCTCAAATCCCTAGATCATTCTGATTTGGGATGGGTGAAAGTTTGAACTCCGAAGTAGTTTTCACACGCTCAATGGGATAATATTGAAAACTTTAATTCATTTTTGGTAAGTTTTAATGTGTAACTTATTAATTTCCAGCCTTTGGTGGCTTGTTTCTACACATCTAGAGACTTCAATCTTTATATCAACGGGTTTTAGCATAAAAGGTGCTAAGTTTCATGAGAAGAATTCAGAAAAGGTCTAGAACAGTAGAAGAAGGATCCTTTGATTACTTGTAGTTGTCACCGAGGAGAAGAACAAGAGGTAGAATAGTTCAGAGATCACCATCTCCACCAAATAGAACTCTCTCTACTCCACCTCTTGGTAGGCCTTTCTTGTTGTCTTCTAGAGTTTTAAGACCTATTGCATTCATGGCACAATAGAGGAATTTACCATTTTTCAACTTCACTGGTGGTAGCCCTATTTCTCTTAATGCACAACATGACATTCCAGTGACATCCTTGAAAAGTATCCCTTTCTTCACTAGTGAAAATTATACTACTCTAGTTGATCACATTCAGGACATTGATAATTTTTGTTTAGTTCCTTTTATTACTGAAGATGATGTTGCAGTTAAGCTTCTTACTTCTTCTTTTAAGGATAGGGCCCTTCAATGGAAAATAAGTTTAAGGCATGCCTCTATTACTAAGTGGGATGGACTTCGCAGTGAACTTTACAATCAATTTAGGGAAAAGGTAGATAACATTTCCTTGTTGGAATAGCTTAAAACTATTAAGAGTTTCAACTTCAGATTTCAGAAGACATGGGATAGAATTCCAACTCTCCTGAGACCAACTCCAAAAAGTTCTTTCCTTTATTTCTTAAGAGTATTGAATTCTAATATTGATGTTATGACACAATCTATGGGTGTTATTCAGTTGCCTGATGCCTATACAATAGCCATTAGGGCTGAGAATGGTCTAATACAAGTTGGAAAAATAGCCCCTAATATACATATGTATTTTTCTCTCGAATTACTTCAAGCTCCATAACCTACCATTTATCCCATTCCCGAGAAAAGCTCCCAAAATTCTCCCTCCACATCTTATTCTCCTCAAAATAAAAAGTATGATGATGACATGAAGGCCTTGATCAAAAATATATCAAATAAAGTTATATCCTTGGAAAAACAACAAGCCCAATCTTATAGAAACTTTCCTAACTAAGGGAAATCTTCTAACCGGGGGTTTAGCCAAGGTTATCATCCCTATAAAACCAATGCCCTAACCAAAGATATGGGAAAAATCAAAAAAATGATAGGTGGCAGGGTTGAAATGCACATCTTCCACTATGCAAACAATTATTCATACTTAGCCACTTTCTTGTTGCTATCTCAAGTAAAGTATTGTCTCTAGTAAAAAACAACGTGATATAATAAAAAGAATGGTGTTTTCTCGTGCAATCAGCCACAAAATCAGTTTAATTGTGCAAATACATTACAAGATCGGGTCTTTATGGTTCAAAATTATTCCAATAAGCAAAAGCTATTTATAGAATCAACCAATCCTAATCGGGAAGGATCTCAAGAGGTCAATCCATATACTAATCTTGTGTTCTTTGGGGCTGATGAGTTATGTGCAATGAATCAAGTAGTGGGTATTTCCAACAGCCTCATACTCATGTTGCTTGATAACACAAGGTTTAAGAATAGAATGTTGGATTCTCAACCTTCATCTTCTTCTAATCAAGGCAACACTATCAACAAGGAAAATGAAGTTGGGATAGATGCAAGTAAAAGCATATTGTCTAAGGCTCTTAACAAGCCTATTTTAGACAAATAAGTAGCTTCCCAATAGAAATTTTGTATCTCAACATTACACCAATCAAGGAAGGAGAATATTGTACCTCAAATGCATAATTCCATGGGCCTTCCTTTCAACATTGTTGAGAAAATGAAGAAAACAAATGTTAATGTGACAATGTGGGATGCTTTGACTATTCCATCACAAAGGGATATCCTACATGAAGCTCTCAAGAAACTTCCTCAAGTTGATTTGATTGTTCAAAACACTCATGTTGTCAATTTTTACCAAGAAAAGGAAGAGCAGGTAAGAAAAATTGTTAAGACCCCACCCTTTTACATGTCCTTAATTATGGGTAAACATTTGGTTCATAATTGCATGATTGATTCAGGGCTAGTACTTCTATGATGCCCAAAAATATTGTTGATATCCTAGGTCTTAAGTACATCCTTGTTTCTAAATGTGTTCTACAACTTGATGGCTCAACCATTAACATATTATGAGTAATAAAATATCTTGAGTTAACCCTTCTTGTGTGTGTCCGAGTATAACCATAACTCATGATATATTAGTAATTGAGTTCCCTCATATGTTTTACATTTGCTTATCAATATCTTTCATGGCCAAAGAAGGCGATTCATCGTTGTATATATCTCCCCCCGGGTAAATATAGCACAATACAAAGTGTCGAAATGCAAAAATTCGTGCCCAAGGCGTAGGCTAGGGGTGCACAGCACAAAGTTTCGACATGCGAAAATTCGCACCCAAGGTGCAGGCTAGGGGGCGCACAAAGACAAAGTGTCAACATGCGAAAATTCATGCCCAAGGCACGAGTAGGGGCACACAACACAAAGTGTCGACATGCAAAAATTCGCACCCAAGGCGTAGGCTAGGGGTGCACAACAAAAAGTGTCAACATGCGAAAATTTTCACCCAAGGCGCAGGCTAGGGGCACACAGCACAAAGTGTCGACATGCGAAAATTTATGCCCAAGGCACAGGATAGGGGCGCACAACACAAAGTGTCGACATGCAAAAATTTGTGCCCAAGGCATAGGCTAGGGGCACATAGCACAAAGTGTCAACATGTAAAAATTTTCACCCAAGGTGCAGGCTAGGGGTGCACAAAGACAAAGTGTCGACATGTGAAAATTCGCGCCCAAGGCGCAGCTAGGGGCACACAGCACAAAGTTTCGACATGGGAAAATTCACGCCCAAGGCACAGGCAAGGGGCACACAACACAAAGTGTCAACATCACATTTTCAGCACCTATGGCACACTTAAAAGTAGGCTAACATGAGGATGGATGCACCGAGGTGCATCTTCAGAAGGCGCAACATTTTGAGCATTGACACCCCGACAGAAAGCAAACCCTGACGTAGATATTCAAATGGCCATAACTTTTCACAGGGAGCTCGGATTCACACAAGGTTGGACTTTTCAAAAGCTTACGAGGTTTTATATCCAAATATGACTTGGATATATTTAATTGGGTGAGAACAAGTTCTTAAAAATGCAAAATATAATTCGCCATTTTTTGGGTTTGCTAGGGTTCTCACCTACCGCCATAATGAGATGAATTAAATGCAACCTAGAGGTGGTTGGGGTAGATTTGGAATTCCTCTCTCTTTTCTCTCTCGTTATTCCTATAAATTATAAGGAGGGGATTATTTCTAAAGGTTGGACATTCTTGTTTTGCCCCTCCCTTCTTCTCTTTGGCAGGTGAATTTGTGGAGTTCAATCCTCCTGTCTAAAATCAGTGTAATGAAACTTTTCCTCTTGGCATTTTGTAGTGTATTGTATCAATCTTTGGAGAAAATAATGCATGACTGTGGATGATTCTCAACCCTCTCCATGTTCATTTGCATCCTCTTGATCTTTCACTACAAATTTTGTTATCTGTGCATGATCTTGCATTGCATTTTAATGGTTTGTGTTTATTGGCAAGACAAGTGTTCTTCATTCCTCGGTGCATCACCTTTGTTAGTTTAGGTTTTATTTTATACATCTTCTTACCCTGTATCCTTGGAAAGTTAGTTTAGGTTTTTGAGTAAACCCTCTACATTTTTATATGTGCATCTGAACAGAGGAATAGGAACCGGCCTTCATCCGGAGAGCTTTTCTGATTTCGCAAGGTCCCACACTTGGGAAAAGCTCCATGTTATGCAATCGCACTGAGAGTCTCAACCCATCGATTTGCAGACATTTAGGGGTGCTATGATTTGTCATAAATAGTTACTTTTCTTTGGATTGGACTCATATGCTCCTATGGACTAGATATGGTACAAGATTTACCATATATGTTGAGCCTATATTTTCTTATCACATTGAATTTTATGATCCCACCCTTCTCTAATCAAATTTCCTAATACAAGAATATCATGAACAAGATTCGGTTTCAAGAGCAGCAGCAACACCTTCAATTCCTGATATTTTATTAGATGAATGGGAAAAGGAACACTATGAATTTGATCCCTATGATACAACTATGGAAACTGGACTTGGAACTTATTATATTCTTAAAGAAGGGTCTACTTTACCTCTGACACTCAAGCAAGAAAAGGATAGAGATTTTGTATTATGGAAAATGTTCTTTGATGGTTCTAGAAGTAGAAATCTAGTTGGGGAAGGTGTTGTACTAATTTAACCGATGAATGAGAAATTATTCTTTGCTCATAGATTGTACATTGCATTTTCAAACAATGTGGCGAGTATGAGGCTTTGGTACATGGTTGTTGGCGATAAAATTTATGGGGTGGACAAACTTGTGGATTTCTTTCCAACGCTCTCGGGAATCTAAGTCCCTCTACATAACCGGTGTAGTTGTTGTATATGCACGTGCGAGTAAAGGTGGGTTTTCCTAGTGTCCTTGTGGCCAAGGATCCAATAATGGCACTCCACTAACCTTGTGGAAAATCTAGCAATCTATTGCTAGGGAAGACTTTGTCTGAAGAGTGGGAAAGGGGAGTGAGAAAAGAGGTAGGATAACTAATGTTGCAGGTAGAAAATTAGATTCCTACACACACTAGTTATAAATTTCATCACATGCACTAAAATTAGGAAGCAACAATATTGTAAACAGCAACAAGACCAATTAGAATTTAATGAACATGTATTATCAATAAACCCCTTCATCAAAATGGCTTGAAACTCCTTTTATTGATGCTCAAGCATAAATTGTACATAGTATGAGAATGGAAGACATTGAGAATAGGGGAAAAGTGGCTAACTCTTTTCACTCACAAGTGAGTAAAAATCTCTCTCATGAACTTACAAGAATACAACCAGCTAGAAGAATTTCAGAATTAGAACCCCTTGGAATGAAGAGCTCATTACAATTTATAGTGCTAAACTTGAATCCTCATCTTCCTGATGCTCTTTCATATTCCTCATTTTGACTTTAGATTATTCATATTCCTATTTGAATATTAAGTCCCTTTTATAAAAATAAGGTGACTTAAATTTTACATCATGTCTCTAAAGTCACTTTAAGACATATCAAAAAGTGCAAACCCTCAACGCAAAATTAGAACATAGAGGAGAGAGAATGTTGGGGGAAGAAGGAGGAGGAAAAGAAAGGATGTCACCCCTGATGAAGTCTGTAGATCCTTGTTGATTGAAAACTCAAGTGTAGTGAGACTTTGAATCTTTGAACTCCTTGCACCCTGAGAAACTCCTTCAAATTAGCTCATGAATGTTTTCCAAGTTGAATGAATTGTTTCGTTGATGACCACAACTCCCAACTTGTGTATGATATACATGTGACCCGAACTATGTAGTGAGTGTCGAAAACATTGTCCAGTTCCCTAAGATGGACCTCAACTTCCTAATGCCCATGGATGATCCAAAATGATGGTGTTGACCTAAACGATCATCACTCTATGTCCCATTGTGCCAAACTTTCCCTTTGAGAACAACCTGCTAATTTTAGTAAGTACGGATGGGACAACTTACTATTTTTAGTAAGTGTCGTAGTTTAGATTTTCCCAACCTCAACCAGCTATGGTAGCTTGAATTATTTCATCTTACTGTGTTCCTCTTGCCACTTAGACCAACTAGTTATTTATAGCAGGGGCTTGTGGGACCACTTATTGTTTTTGTAAGTGTGAATTTTGGACCAAGATGACCATTTCAGTGATCTCTCCTTGCAATACATCTTTCATGTTTAATGCCTCTTTTGTAGTTTCTTTAATTGAAGAATTTCCCAAAATGGCAGTCCTCCATGTAGAAGACCTGCTATTTTTGGAAAGTGAACCTCTGGTGGTCAGAACACTGTGAAACAAAGTTTTTGATATGATTTTTGTAAGTACAAAAAGAACTGACTTTACACAGGAAAGATTATTTTATCACTGTGTATTCTTGTTATATTAATTACACAATGAATTAGGCTAATTTATAGCCATTACAATAGACTAACCTCTTCCTATAAAATAGGAAGTGTATCAAACAACTTACCCGTTTATAATTTTATTGGTACAACAAAACTCTATAAATAATATATTGTTGAAACAATATATTATAACAATAATATTAACCATAATAATTACACACGTAATTATTATTCACACACATACATATGTGAAGCACTATAATATTCCTAACAATTTTTTTCCCAATATCGCCCCTCTGAAATCTTGGACCTATCCGCTCAATATTTTGGGAGATTTTAAAGTTTTAATTTTTGAACTAGTAGTGCTTCTGGACACGACAACCATTAATGGACCTTGAAAATTTCAGGTTTAGTTTTCTCCTTCCTTCACGATGAAACTAACATTTTTATATGGGTTTTTTCTTCTTGTGCTTCCGGTGAAATCTCATTTCAATCCGACTTTGCCACGGTTTGACGGGAAATCCATCTTCTTTCTCTATTGGGCCGGAAAGAAGATTTCTTCATTGTGATTTTTAATGACATGAGATGAGGGTATAAAGTCATGTTTCTTATGGCTTTTGATAGAGGATCTAACAAAAAAATACAATTCTTCAATCCATGCATCTATTTGTAAGATTTCTTCAAAATCGATTTCACGACAATGGGGATTTCCACTTGTTCTTCTTCTCCATTCTTCATTTTTCTTCTTGGTTTAGTCAATATTTCTTCTAAGACCTGCATATTATCATGGATTATAGGAGTTAATTTCTATATCAAATCTGGTTTGAGCTTTGGCAATGGCGGAGTGGTGGTGAGAAGTTGTAGAGGGAGTTACAAAGCATGTGCACGAGAGAGTTAGATGTTAGAAGCGGGAAGAAAGCGGCAGGTGGGGATTTAAAAAATATTCAAAAATTATGCATAGAGAGGGTTCATTATATTTTTCCTTGATGTCCCTCACCTCAAAGGGACATGAGGGACATCAATTTCCATGGTGAGAAAGACGGCGACACGCGGTGGCGATCCAATGGTAGGGAATGAAGGCTCCACTAGCTCTCGGGCTGAAAAATTGGTCTTGAAGAGGTCACATGGGTGACCAAGAGTCTCCTTGGGGGTTGGGTGAATTTTTCCAAGTTTTATGTCCCTAACCTTTGAGGGACATGAGGGACATCAAATTCCATGGTGCTCTTAGAGATGACATGTGGTAGCGATCGGACGACTAAGGTTTTGAGCTCCCATAAGCACCTGGGGCTGAACTGGCAATCCTGGAGGTCATATGTGGGTTTAGAGGGATTCAAGGGGGCTGGGAACATTTTCCCAACCTTGATGTCCCTGACCTTGAGGGACGTTAGGGACATAAAATCCCACCATGCTCTTGGAGCTAAAAATTTGACTAACTCCTAGAACCTTGAGGACAACTTACAACAACAATATCGTGAGCTCCCGATGGAAATTTTATATGATATTGAATGAAATTTTCCTTTTGAATCCAATGGTGGGGTATCATGTCTTTATTCATCCATTTGATCCCTAAAAAATCATATTTTTGATCTGGTACTCCACATGTACATGAGAAAAACTACTTACAAAACCATTGTACCAAAGTGTTGTGAAAATAATAATTTCACCATATTGTATATATTTTAATTACCTTTTTGAATATGTTTTGTTTTTCTCCTAACTCCATCCAGAGCTCTCGGAATCACCTTTGGAAGCTCAAGTAGTTGTTTTGGCTTGTGCACTGCCTAGGCCTATGAACCCTGATTTTGATCAAACTACTCCAAACTCTCCAAATATTCCCTGAATCTTCCAAAATTACTTCCATGATGTTTATAGGCCTTCAATTCACCTCCATGTTGGATTTTTCTCCTTCGTTCGCTCCATGGGGTTGTTTCATTCCTAGCAAAGCTACCGATATATCCCTTCCCACAACTGCTTGAAGCTTGCAACTTTTAATGAACTCCTAAAATCACCTAGGGGAATGAATGGAATTTCCTAAATCACCTAGGGGATGAGATAAAATTAATTGGGAGGTCACTTGGATTGACTGGGCAGACTCGAGGTGCCTTGGAATGGTAAGACTTGAAAAAATTAACACGGGTATAGTTTTCATGCTTGAAATTGTTAATTTCCTTGTTGTACATTTGCATGACAATAGTTGGCTCTAGCTTAGGGACATGACATGGACTAAGTGCAGCAAATACATGACATGGGGAATCCATAATCTCAACTTTAGACCATATGATCCATTAACCAGTGCCTTATCCATTGGGCCTTGCGGATTCATGTACAACTTACAACAAGAGAGATAGAGAGCGAAGAAGGAAACACACAAACACCAAGAACAATGAAAGGAAATAAATGAAACACATGGAAAGGAAATGAAACACACAAAAAAATGGAAACACACCTATCAATCACCTATGGTACAAGGCGGGGGACAACCCGCTTTCATTGAAGTACTTTTCATTCCTTAAAAGTTACCCGTGAGTGGGCAACACTGAGTGATGTTGTTCTGCGAATCCATTGAATGGTTCCAGAAAGTAGCCTCCTCTCCTTAACTATTTATGAAATTTGGGTGCTTTCATGACCATCTGTGTTTTTTGTAGGAGTGAGTCCACGTGAGCTTCTTGATGCTCAAGTCTTTGCTTGGAAATTCCACTTCCTTCATCCTCTTTGAAATCGGTTTCATAGTGTCAATTGCATTCCACATTTATCCACATAGTTGATTCATCATTGAGCATCCTACTGCTGACCCAAGGCTTCTTTTTGTTCAAATTACTTGAAAATTTTGGATTCTTTTCTTTCCCAGGTCTATTCTCATTGACCTCTTTTCCATGAGAAACCTCATACTTATCCTTTTTCTCTACTCCATTGTGAGGTGCTTGAGTATTGAAAGGATTAGAAGTGACCTCATACTTGTCTTGTATGGCCATGGCACAAGTTAAGAGATCAAGAATCAGCTCAAGGTCTTTCACAACTTCCATTGCATCCAATAGTTCTTACACAAATATCTCCTTTGTTACTTCCTACAACTCATCTTTGTATGCCTTCGAAGAATCTTTATTTTGCAGCTCAAGGTAACTATCCGGAGGGATTACTTCATTATCTTGGGAATCGCTGCATTCTATCAATCCTTCATCAAGAGGAGCTTCAGATTTAAAGGCCTCAAAACTCCTTGCTTCAATTTATTCATCATGAAAATATTCTTCCTCTTCAAATGGGAAAGAAAATATCTCCATTTCATCGTTACATCCATCAATCATTGGCTCAAGAGGGGCATCATATTTCTCCTCTTGCTTTATTTTAACATGGCCAACCTTCACACTTATTGAAGATTTCAAATCAAATTCATGTTTGTCTTTTAGATTCATGGCTTGCATTAGGAGTTTGAGACTGAGCTCAGGATCTTCTATTTCTTCTACAGCTCTAAGTAGTTCTTGTATAAATAGTTCTTTCAAACCTTTCGCGGGTTCATCACAAGCTGGTCTTGTCCCTCCATGAATGGCATGGCTGAGATCATCTTCATCTCCAAATGGGAATGAAAATACCTTGATTTCATCATGGATAAGCACACAAGCTGATTTTTCCATTTGAGATTCACCAAGAACCTTTTCCTCTTCTTCATGGTTTGCGTCGTCTGGTAATTCGGGGCTGCCCTCTTGTAACTCGAATCTCCTCAATGCTTCTTCAAGGTCCATACCTCTCTGGGAAGGCATGTCTGGCCCTATAAAGATGGGAATATCCTCTTCCTCCTTGGTTGTCACAAAGTGATTCATCTGCCTAGTATCTTGGTACAAGATGTTGGTTCTTTGATTTTTGGACTTTCGCACTGTGTACCTCATCTTCTTCTCTGGAAGAAATTTTTCCATGTCTCCCTTAACTGGAATGGTTATAGAAGACTAGTTCATTTGGATCTTACCCCCAAACTGCTGATAGAAACCCCTACTTAGCAACATTCCAAATGAAGCCGGAATGTCTACTACCAAAATCATCGTTGAAACTTTCTTGTCTGGAAATTTGACGAGATCCACCTATGCATATTTGACCTTCCCTATAAGTGAGACTTCTTTTGACTCCAGGGAGTAACAAGATCCACCAAGTGGAGTCATGGTGAGTTTGAGAGCCTTGGTGACCTTTATAGGCATTAAATTTTCGGAGGCACCAAAATCTATTATGCAGTTGTTCAATACATAATTTCCAACAAGAAGGAGACATATAAAGGTTCAACCTTATCATTATTTGATGCACTCAAAGAAATAATGTTATGTGAGGGAGGTGTAGGTGGGTTTGGTAGTATTCCTTTAGAACTAGGAGCTACATCATTGGGTGTTAAACTACCATTCTGATATATCGAAGAATCTCTCAAATTGTTCGGGGTGAGTCTGCGCAAATATTCAGTTTCAGTAATCTACACTTTGGATTTGTTCGCGTATTCTATGAAGTCAAAAGGAGTAGATGTGGGTGAGGGTGATGAAGGGACTGCTTTTGGATTTAGGACAGGTTTGGAAGTAGGAGTAGATTTTTGGGGAACAGAGGGGATCTTGAAAGGTACACTAGGAGCTTTCAAAGTACTAGATTTTATAGGAGAAGATTTAGATTTAGAATTAGAAGAGGCATCGAAGACTTACTTGGAATTGCTGGAGACTTCTTATTTGCTACAGGATCAAGCTTCAACAATGCGGACTCCATGGAGGGTGGGAGTGGAGATCCTCGACTAATTATTTTTTTTTATGGAGTTGCCACAGAGGATCTTCGGTCTTCTTTTTCTTAGCAGAATGGAGGAAGAGGCTCCTTTCTCATACTAAGAACGAGTGAATACCACACATGAGAAATTGGGTGCATCTTCTTTATCATCCTCATCACCTCCAGAATACTCACATAATCTATTTTTATATCATTCTCATGCTCATCAACTTCTAGGAGATCATCACCTTCACTTTCTTGTTCAAGTTCAACTTCACTTTCCTGAACCATGCAATTTAAATTTACGGGTGGGGCCTATAAGGCAAGAATTCAGTGTTTCTACAAATTGATTTGTGTTGTTTCTTTAAGAAGACAATCATTCAAAGAGTTCCCTCTTCAAAGATCTCATCTCATTTTCCAATTTTTGCAGCAATGGATTGATTCTCTTGTCTCCAGGATGTTGGGCCTTTCCCTTTGATGTATTCTTTATCTTCCCTGATAGGATGAGATCATCATCAACTTCGATGGCCATCCTTTGTGCTTCTACAATATTCCTTGGTTGAACTCTTCATAGGAAAAATCTTACCTCCGGTGATTGAGCATTGATGAAGAATCTCTTGACATTGTTTTCAAATGATGAATCTTCTTCTAGTATCCTGCAAAGAAACCATTCGAAATGAGCCACAAAGTCTCTCATAGTTTCACTTTATCCTTTCTTCATTTGAGCCAACTGCACCAAGAGGTCCTGACAGTCTTCAGTTGATTTAAATATTTCCTCGAAGGAAGTCTTGATGTCATTCCAACTAGTGATAGATCGGGCAAGTAGGAGGTAGGACCATTCTATATTTTTTTCTTAGAGATATTCCACGAACAATCTCATAGCAACGTCTTCATGTTTGACTCCAAGAATCCTACATGATGTGGTGAAAGTGGCAATGTGTTCTTTAGGTATCTGTGTGTCATCGCCTTTGAAATTTGGAAATTTCTTGTGCGAACCTATTGGTAGATCGTGAAAAGGTGGTTCAAGAATGAGCGAGGCATTTATTTCTTCCCCATGGAACAATGGATTGAGATCCTTCTACTTCATCCGCCATTGTTTCCACTTTAGTGAATTCTTCTTCAAATTTTAGCAAAGAAAAATTTTGCAATAGGAATATGAAAAGACACTGTGGGATACGAAAGGTCACTTTCAAGAATCAACATCATTTCTTTCAAGATAATGGAATTCCATCAACTCCAATTTTCATTTTTTTAATATTTCATTTTTTTTAATTTTGGGACCTTGCAGTCGTATTTTGGGTGCAAATGTTGCTAAATCTACCCCATAGTGGCCACCAAAAACTGTTGGGTGAGAAAATTTGTTAGGTGGAAAAAATTGTGGATTTCTTGCCAACACTTTGGGAATCTAAGTCCCTCTACTTAACCGGTGCATGCGTACGTATATGCATGCGTGAGTAAAGGTGGATTTTCCTGGTGGCCTTGTGGTCAAGGATCCAATAGGGGCACTCCACTGACCCTGTGGAAAAGCTAGCAATCTCTTGTTAGGGAAGACTTTGTCTGAAGAGTGGGAAAGGGGAGTGAGAAAAGAGGTAGGAGAACTAATGTTGCAGGTAGAAAATTAGATTCCTGCACACACTAGTTATAAATTTCATCACATGCACTAAAATTAGGAAGAAACAATATTACAAATAACAACAAGACCAATTAGAATTTAATGAACACAAAGTATCAATAAACCCCTTAGTCAAAAAAGGCTCGAAATTCCTTCTACTTGTATTGATGCTCAAGTGGAAATTGTACATAGTTTGAGAATGGAAGACATTGAGAATCTAGGAAAAGTGACTAACTCTTTTCACTCACAAGTGAGAAAAATCTCTCTCATGAACTTACAAGAATACAACCAGCTAGAAGAATTTCAGAATTAGAACCCCTTGGAATGAAGAGCTCATTATAATTTATAGTGTTAAACTTGACTCCTCATCTTCCTGATGCTCTTTCATATTCCTCATTTTGACTTTAGACTATTCATATTCCTATTCAAATATTAAGTCCCTTTTATAAAAATAAGGTAACTTAAATTTTACATCATGTCTCTAAAGTCACTTTAAGACATATCAAAAAGTGCAAACCCTCAACGTAAAATTAGAACATAGAGGAGAGAGAATGTTGGGGGCAAGAAGGAGGAGGAAAAGAAAGGATGTCACCCCTAATGAAGTCTGTAGATCCTTGTTGATTGAAAAATCAAGTGTAGTGAGACTCTGAATATTTGAACTCCTTGCACCTTGAGAAACTCCTTCAAATTATCTCATGAATGTTTGCCAAGTTGAATTAATTGTTCTAATGATGACCACAACTCCCAGCCTGTGTATGATATACTCGTGACTTGAACTATATAGTGATTATTAAAAACATTGTCCAGTTCCCTAAGATGTACCACAAATTCCTAATTCCCATGGATGATCTAGAATGATGGTGTTGACCTAAATGATCATCCCTCTATGTCCCATTGTGCCAAAATTTCCCTTTGAGAACAACCTGCAAATTTTAGTAAGTACGGATGGGGAAAATTGATATATTTAGTAAGTGTCGTAGTTTATCTTTTACCAACCTCAACCAACTATGGTAGCTTGAATTATTTCTTCTTCTTGTGTTCCTCTCGCCTTTTGGACCAACTGGCTATTTATAGTAGGGGCTTATGGGACCACTTACTATTTTTAGTAAGTGTAAATTTCTAACCAAGATGGCCATTTCAGTGATCTCTCCTTGTAATACATCTTTCGTGTTTAATGCCTTTTTGTAGTTTCTTTAATTGACGACTTTCCCGAAATGGCAGTCCTCCATGTAGAAGACCTACTATTTTTGGAAAGTGAACATACATTGGTCGGATAACTACAAAATGAAGATTTCTCATGTGGGTTTTTTTCCCAATATCACCCCCTAAAATTTCGGACCTATCCGCTCAATAGTTTGGGAGATTTTAAAGTTTTAATTTTTTTACCTAGAAGTGCTTTTGGACACAAAAACATTTAATGGACCTTGAAAATTGTAGGTCTAGTTTTCTCCTCTATTCACGATGAAATTAAAAAATTTGATATGGGTTTTTCTTGTGCTTTCGGTGAAATCTCGTTTCAATTTGATTTCTGCTAGTTTGACAAGAAATCCGAAATTCTTTCTTCGTTGGGCGGAATGAAGATTTGTTCACTATGAATATTTAATCGCATGAGAGGATGGTATGAAGGCATGTTTCTGATGGTTTTTATAGATGAATGAACAGAAAAACATGGTTTTTCAATCCGTGCATCCATTTGCAATATTTCTTCAAAATTCAATTTCACGGCAATGGGGATTTCCACTATTCTTCTTCTCTGTTCTTCATTTTTCTTCTTGGTTTATTCAATATTTATTCTGAGGATTGAATATTATCATGGAGTAGAGGAATTACTTTCTATATCAAAAATTTTTTTAGCTTTGGCGATGGTGGAGTGGTGGTGAGAAGTTGCAGAGGGAGTTATAGAGAATGTGCACGGAAGAGTTAGATGTTAGAAGTAGGAAGAAAGCGAAAGGTGGGGATTTTTTAAAAAATCAAAAATTATGCACATAGAGGTCTAGGTGCATTTTTTTGTCCCTGATATCCCTCACCTCAAAGGTACATGAGGGACATCAATTTCTATGATGAGCAAGACGACGACACATGGCAAAGATCCGATGGTAGGGAATGAAGGCTCCACTAGCTCCCAGGGCTGAAAAACTGGTCTTGAAGAGGTCACATGGGTGACCAAGATTCTCCTTAGGGGTTGGGTGCATTTTTCTAAGTCTAATTTCCTTGACCTATGAGGGACATCAAATTCCATGACGCTCCTAGAGATGACACGTGACAACAATTGGACGACGGCGAGGCTTTGAGCTCCCACAAGCACCTAGGGGCTTAACTAGTGATCTTGAAGGTCATATGTGGGTTTAAAGGGCTTCAAGGGGGCTAGGAACATTTTCCCAACCTTGATGTCCCTGACCTTGAGGGACATCACGGACACAAAATCCCACCATGCTTTTGGAGCTAAAAATTTGACTAACTCCCGAACCTTGAGGACAACTTGCGATGGCAATATCTTGAGCTCCTGATGGATTTTTTTGATGAAATTTTATATGATATTGAATTAAAATTTCCTTTTGAATCTAATGGTGGGGGTCTCAGGTCTTTATTCATCCATTTGATCCCTGAAAAAGTGGATTTTTAATCTAGTACTCCACTTGTGCATGAGAAAAACTGCTTATAAAACCATTGCACCAAAGTGTTGTGGAAAAACTAATTTCACCATCTTTTCTATATTCGAATTCCCTTTATGGGGATGTTTTTTTCTCCTAACTCCATCCAAAGCTCCCAAAATCACCTTTGGAAGCTCAGTAGTTGTTTTGGCCTTTGTGCACTGCCTAGGCTGTGAACCCTGATTTTGATCAAACTGCTCCAAACTCCCCAAATCTTCCCTAAATATTCCAAAATTACTTCCATTATGTTTTTAGGCATTCAATTCACCTCCATATTGGATATTTCTCATTTTTTCTTCTCCATGGGGTTGTTTCATTCCTAGTAAAATCATTGATAGCCCTTCCCACAACTACCGAAGCTTGTAACTTTTAATGAACTCCTAAATCACCTAGGGGATGAGATAACATTAATTGGGAGGTCACTTGGAATGACAGGGCATACCCAAGGTGCCTTGGAATGGTAATACTTGAATAAATTAACATAGGGGTATAGTTGTCATGCTAAGAAATTGTTAATTTCCTTGTTGCACATTTGCATGACAACAATGGTCTTATAATTGCTGAAAACAAATAGTTCAAAGCATTACAAATCTTTGGAGATACTGAATTGGTCATCTACCAGGTTAGAGGGAAGTGTTCCACAAAGAATAATCTTTTGAAATCTTACAAACATAGAGTTTGGGATCTTTTGAAGAGTTTTAATGTTATTGATCTACAAGTGGTCCCTAGGAAATTGAACAAAGAAGCAGATCAGATGACAGCTCTTGGTTCACAATCATCACCTGTGGATCTTGTTAAAGGAAATATGCAACACATTAAAGTGGTGGTCAGACCATCCATTCCAGACAATGAAACCAGCTAGAAAGTATTTGACAATGATGAAAAATCATTCAATTCATCCATAATGAAGCTAAATTTTCCTCAAAAATGTAATCTGATTTGCATGACAATTATGGTGATCAAATTATTCATTGAAGACAAAAAAAATTCCAAAATGGATTAGTCACTTTGGAGAATATTTTTCAATCTTGATGGTGAATTTAAAGGAGAAAAGATGAACATAACAGAAGGAAAGAAGACTATCAATCACTCATCATTGCTCAAGACAAGGAACTTCTACTTGGAAAGGTATGTGATGAGAATGAGAAGCAATATTTTATCTCCTTGTGTTAAAAATTTAATGATGTATTCTCATGGGATTATGAATACCTTAAGGGATTTGATCCAAACATTTTCCAACATTCTATTGATCTTGATCCTAACGCTAAACCAATTAGATAAAAACAAAGGCTAATTAACCCTAAGGTAGAGCCCCTCAAGATGATGGAGTTATCTAAGTTGATTGAGGAAAAAATAATTTTTCCTATCAAATACACTATATAGATGGAAAATATTGTTCCTATGAGGAAAAATAATGGAGAAATTAGGTTTTGTGTTGATTTCAAAGATTTGAATAGAGCCTCCCTAAAGGATCATTATCCTATACATTCTATAGATAAAATTCTACAGACAATGGCAGGAGCTAAAAGGTTTTCTATGTTTGATGGATACTCAGGATTCAATCATATCAAGGTTAGGGAGGAGGACTAGTTCAAGATTGCATTTAAAACCAAATGGGGAACATATGCATATCATAAAATGCTTTTGGTTTATCAAATGTAGGTGCTACATTCCAAAGAGCAATGGACATTGATTTCAAAGGGTATATCAATGAATTCATCCTTGTTTATCTAGATGATATCACCATTTTCTCAAAGTAGATTAAATATCATATCAGTCATCTTGAGAAGGTATTTGAGAGATGTAGGGAATATGGGGTCTCTCTTAATCCCAAAAATTTAATTTTTCAATCCCTAGGGGTAAGCTCTTGGGAATATTATTTCAAAAGATGGTATTTCCATTGACCCATAATGAATCTCAGCCATCTTGTCTCTCTCCTTTCTAACTCACAAGAAAGCATTGCAATCATTCCTTGGAAAGATTAACTTTATTAGGAGATTCATTCCTAATTTTGTAGGATTAGTTAGGCCTATCACTCTAATGTTGAAGAAGGATTCAATTTTTAAATGGATAGTAGAAGGGAAAGATATTTTTACTACGATTAAACGGGAAGTTTCTTAGGCTCCTACACTTTTAAATTATCATAATTATGAAAAATGATTTTATCTTATATGCATATGGAGTTGAATCTAGCATTGTTGTTGTTTTGACTCAACAAAATGATCAAGGATTGGAAAAACTAGTGGCCTTCTTCAGTCAAAAACTAAAGGATTATGAATTAAGGTATAATCACATTGAAAAATAGGTCTTTTCTATCATGAGGGCTCTAAATAAATTTAAGAGTATGCTTGCCACTAATCATATCAAAGTTCTAGTCTCACATTCTAGTGTGAGAGACTTTATCATGGGAGTAGAAATCAATGAGAAAAGAGTTGGATGGGTGACCAAAATCATGGAGTATGATGTGACTATCAAGGCCACAAAGTTGGTAAGAGGTAGAGAAATTTGTGAGCAGCTTGCTTTGGATGCTCAAAATGACCAAGAAACCTCCTTCATGAATGAGGAACTTCCACATAACGCTAAAATTCAACAAGATGAAGGAAATGTTCTTAGTAATCCCAGTTGGATTAGTGATATGAATAAATTCTTGTCTATTGGTGCATATCCTCTTGGCCTAAGAAAACAAAAAAGATACATCTGAGACTACAGTCCATTCCTTATGCACTAATTGATGGGATTTTTTAAAAGAAACATTGATGGAGTTTTGCTGAGGTGTATTGAAGGTGAACAAGTAGACAAGGTTTTGACAGAATTCCATGATGGTTTCTCTGGTGGACATTTCTCTACCAAAGCCACTGCAATGAAAATCTTAAATGTGGGATACTTTTGGCCCACATTGTTCATTGATGCTCACAAATGGGTTAGAAAATGTAGGGAATGTGCTTTCTTCACTAGTAAGAAGAGGTTGGTTGCCCTTCCACTTCATCTAATTCAAGAAGATCATCCATTTTCCCAATGGGGTCTTGATTTCATTGGCATGATCAATCCTCCATCAAGTGCTGGTCATAAATGGGTTTTAACAATGCAATATTACTTTACTAGGTGGATGGAAGTTGTGTCACTCAAGGAAGCAACTAAATCAGTTATATTGGAATTCCTTGAGGATATTGTGACAAGGTTTGGTATTCCTCAAACTATCATTTTTGATAATGCAAAAGCTTTCTTAGGATCTAAAATTTATGATTGGGCTCTTAGACTTGGAATTTATTTGAAGACTTCTTCTAACTACTACCCTCAAGGTAATGGTTTGGAAGAATCCACTAATAAGAACTTGATTAGGATCATGAAGAGAACAATGGATATCAATCAAAGACAGTGGCATACAAAGGTGAGAAATGATCTTTGGGCTGATAGGATCATAATGAAGAAGGAAATTAGTACTTCCCCTAAAAAATTATCTATGGTAAAGAAGTCGACTTCCTTTGTCACGGGAATTAAATCAACAATTGGAATTTGAAGGTGTAGATCAAAGAGAAATCATAATGGCAGAACTGGTTGAGCTTGAAGAATTAAGAAATTATGCCATGATCAAGTTAGAATAGCATCAAAAATCAACCAAACAAGTGGTTTGATAAAAGGATAGAGATCAGACATTCAAATTTGGTGATTTGGTCTTGAAATGGGATGCAAATAGAGCTAAACTGGGACGACACTCTAAGTTTGATCTAATTTAAAGTGGTCATATATCATTATTTCTTGCAAAGAAGATAACTCTTTTGATTTGTCTGACCTTGATGGAGATGCATTACAAATCCTAGTCAATGGGATTTATCTCAAGCATTCCCATTAAGTTGTTTCATTACATCTTGTACATAGTAGATTAGTTTTCAATTCCTCCAAGTGATTTTTAGCACATTGTCTTGTTGGTAGTGTAGTTAATTTTCCCCGAGTGGTTTGCATAGTGTTTTTCTTCTTTTGGATGGCGTTGTTTTTCACAAAGTGTTTCATAGGAGGTTCCAAAGAAAGTATGAGCTGGGAAGAGTTTCAAGGTTTCAAGGATCAACTGCAATATTTCATAAAACCAAATGCATAACAACTAAAATCAAATGTGGAGATAGTTTCGATCTTCATTCATTTGTCCCAATAGATCACTTGTAGAGGAAACATGGTGAAAACATCAATTCAATACAATTTTCCACTCTCATAAAACTTAATTTAGAATATTTTTATAATGAGAAAGATCAGTTTAAGCATAAAAAGACCAACTCTAGGTTTAGGAACTAGTTCAAGTGGATTCAGGGGTGAGTTCTTCATGTTTGGATCAATTTTCATGTTTTCAGACTAACTTCATGCCCAATAGATGCTTCAAGTCCAATGATCTCTTCAATCTAACAATTAAATTTCCTCATTGAGTTGTCAAATTGTTATTCAATTTTGTACCCCTACAAATTAGACAACTTACAAATCTGGACTAGGGAAGTATGATGGAGCCTTGGAGAAGAAACTTGAGAAAACATGTAATTTTCATGTTTTGGGGCACTTGTATTTATTTTATGGCAGTCCTCTCTTTCTTTGTAGGCTTTAAAAATTCAAAAACTTAAAAAAATTTAAGAAATTTGGGTCAAAACAATGTATTATGGGTCTTTCAGGTTCTTGTGGAATAGAGGGAACAACTCCCCAGAATTCAGGTTCTTCGCATTAGCCTTCTCGCCACAAGATAAAAGAAACAACGTATTGCATATGGGAGAGCGGATTATGGGAACTTAGGGAGTAGGTAGAACAATTATTTTTTGCTACAAGTTCCCCACAAAGTCGATTTGATCAACAGGTGAAGTGAAGTAGAGTATTGTGGGTGGTTTGGGTTTTGGTGGATCAAATGGAACAGTTCCATGGAGGCTCTAGTTCCTCGCATTCGGATTTGGGTCCTAATAATAAAGTATGGGAGAGGACGTAGTGTTGTGTAGAAATGCAGATGGAGAATGGAACAACAAAATAGTTTTACGAGATTGTTGGTTCCCTGCATTGACATTCGGGCCAAAGTACAAAGGAGGGAGTTAGAGTTACAAGGGGAATGAGTATTGCGGGTACCAAGTTGTTGGGTGGAACTATTACAGTTCCACCCAACACCCGAATCATCAACCAAAACAAAAATCATGACCCTTGCAGACAATGCAAGCCTAGGGAGAACGAATGGCATAATTCTAGAGTTCCATGAGTTCTCTCGATCATTTGATCCACCCGCACCACAAGGAAAAATATATTAAATATGGATTGTGCGAAGCACTTGGAACCTTGTGTTCCTCCTTAACCCCTCGAGATACACATTGTCATAAATTTTTCACAACTCCAAATTTGACAACATTTGTACTTTTTGGAAAGGTCTTTTCATCCTCTACACCATAAAAATTAGAAATCTTAATTTTGGTGAGGGTAGGTGGGTGAAAAAGAGGAAAACATATCCATAATTAAAGAACATAATTCTAGGTTTTTCAACCACCACATTTGGTGAGGTATGGTGCCCATTTATTCTCCCACAAGAAAAATATCATTGGGGAATGGATTTGTAAGGGTGCCCATACCTATTTTCGAGAATTAATGCATGTTGTTGATGGGTGGAAGAAATAATTTGAGTTTCCTCTATTTTCCCTCCTCTCTCTCTTTCTCATTCTCTATAAATTGTAAAGTGATGCTCATTTGTAATGTTGGATACTCTTATGTGGGATACGTGTATAATGAAAGGGTGTCATTTCAAAGTGTTGCACAACTGTTCTTGAGTAGATTTGGATAGTGGAATTTGTTTATGCCTTCCTCTTCAATTGTAATGATTTATGTATCTTCCCAAGGAAATAAAATACTTATTTTTGTGGCTATTATTATGCCTTAGCTGGTGATTTGTTGTAATTTCTTGCCTCTACATTTACTTGTAGGTATATTGTGCATGTTTTATTCTCCTTATAGGGTTTAAATCCATTGTGCTCTATAGTGGTTTGAATATTGTTTTGGACTGTGGTACTTATGTCTACCCTCTCCTCCTTCATTTCTCTCCCATTTCCACTCATCTAAGAGTGTCTTTCCCCTTGTTCTAGGTGTTATCACCACCCCCTTAATGTAATATTTCATTGTATGCATCTCCTTCTCACCTCAATTCCTTATAATGATATAATAGAGTTAGATAGTTGCATTTCCCTTCTTAGGAGTAGTTTTAGCAGTAGTAATAAGAAGAGGAAGCTAGCCTTCTCTAGAGATATGTCTCAAGCTCAAGTCCTACAACTTGGAGACAGTCCCATATTGCCTCAAAGCCCTAGATCATTCTAATTTTGGATGGGTGTAATTTTGAGATCCAACATTTTTTGCATGCCCCGTGGGATAGTGTTGAAAACTTTATTTCATTTTTGGTAAGTTTTAGTGTGTAACTTAGTAATTTCCACCTCTGAGGCTTGTTTCTACACATCTGATGACTCCAATATTTATATCAACTGGTTTCAACATAAAAGGTACTAAGTTTCATGAGAAGAATTCTGAAAAGGTATAGAATAGTGGAAGAAGGATCCTTTGATTACTTGCGAGTTTTCACCGAGGAGAGGAACAAAAGGAAGAACAGTTCGGATATCACCATCTCCACCGAATAAAAATCTCTACTCCACCTCTTGGTATGCCTTTTGTTGTTGTATTCTAAAGTTCTAAGACCTATTGCATTCTTGGCACAATAGAGGAATTTACCATTTGTTAAAATTTATTGGTGGTAGCCCTATTTTTTTTATTAAGGGCAAATAGTTTTGAAGGGACTATACCCTGTATACAAAAGGGCTCAAAATCCAGATAGAAAAAAGAGAGAAGAAGCCCAGAGAGGGGCAAAACAGTCAACCAAGAAGGCTCAACAGCCAGATATTACAATATAGGTGAAAAGTGGATCAAAACGTACAGAGATCCAGATCTAAGAAGACAAGATCAAAAAGAAACCAAAAGAGAAACAGAATAATGAGCTCCACCAAAAAACAGCTCTGAACCACCCGAGGACAGCCAGATCGCAGCCAAAAATAGCAGCACAACAGCCCGTTACTTGATGGCCCTGTCAATCTTGGTCTTGATGGCCTGTAGTGACATGAAAAAGGCAATGGCAGTGGCCTGAGAGGGGTCCTTCATGTCTGCTTGGGAGATTGCAATGTCCCTATTCTCTTTAGGGCCCCATATGTCTTCATTGATTCCACTTAAACTGCACAACATGACATTTCAGTGACACCCTTGAAAATTATCCCTTTCTTCACTAGTGAAAACATTACTACTCAAGCTGAAAACATTGAGGACATTGATAATGTTTATTCAATCCATTTTATTACTAATATGATGTTTTAGTTAGCCTTCTTTCTTCTTCTTTTAAGGGTAAGGCACTTCAATGGTATAGAATTCTAAGTCCTACCTCTACTACTAATTGGGATGGGCTTGACAATGTACTTTGCAATCAATTTGGGGAAAAGAAAAAAAAAATTCCTTGTTAGAACAACTGACAACTATTAAGAGAGCTCTCAATGAGTTCATGGCGTATTTCAACTTCAGATTTTAGAAGACATGGGATAGAATTCCAACTCTCTTGAGACCAACTCCACAAGGTGCTTTCTTTTATTTCTTAAGAGATTTGAATTCTAATATTATTGTTATGATACAATCTATAGTTCTATTTAGTTTCTTGATGCCTATCCAATATCCATTAGGGCTGAGAATTGTCTAATACAAGCTAGAAAAATAGCCCCTAGGATATCTATGCCTTTGTTCCTGAATTTCCTCAAGCTCCACAACCTACCATTGCTCCCATTCCTGAGAAAAGTTCCCAAAATGCTCCCTCCACATCTTATTCTCCTCAAAAGAAAAAGGATGATGATGAAATGAAGGCCTTGATTAGAAATTTTTCAAACAAATTTATATCCTTGGAAAAACAAAGAAGCCCAATCTTATAGAAATTATCCTAACCAAGGGAAATATTCTAACCAAGGATTTAACCAAGGTTATCAGCCCTATAGAAACCAATACCCTAACCAAAGATATGGGAAAAATCAGAAAAATGATAGGTGGCAAGGTCAAAATGCACATCTTCCACTTCAAACAATTTCTCCTACTCAACCACTTCATGTTGTTAGCTCAAGTAAAGCATTGGTTTAAGTAAAAACAATGTGATACAAGAAATATAATGGTGTTTCCTGTGTAATCAGCCACATAATTAGTTTATTTGTGCAAATGCATTGCAAGCTCAAGTTTTATGGTTCAAAATTATCCAATCGGTGAGATTCATTTATAGACACATCTAATCCTAATATGGAAGGAGCTCAAGAGTTCAATTAAGATACAAATATTGTGTTCTTTAGGGATAATGAGTTTTGTGCAATGGGAAGTTCCAATAGGCCTCATACTCATGTTGCTTTGATAACACAAGGTTTAAGAAGAGAATGTTGGATTCTCAACCTTCATCTTCTTCTAATCAAGGAAACACTATCAACAAGGAAAAGGAAGTTGGGTTAGATGCAGGTAAAAATAGATAGTTTGAGGCTCCTAGCAAACCTATTTTAGACAAAGAAGTTTCTTCCCAAAAAAACGCCTATCCCAACGTTGCAGAAATAAAGGAAGGAGAATATTGTACCTCAAATGCACAAGTCCATGGGCCTTCCTTTCAACATTATTGAGAAGATGAAGAAAATAAATGTTAATGTGACAATGTGGGATGCTCTAGGCTATTCCATCACAAAGGGATCTCCTACATGAAGCTCTCAAGTAACTTCCTCAAGATGATTAAATTATTCAAAAAACTCATGTTACTATCAATTTGTGCCAAGAAAAGGAAGAGCAGGTAATAAAATTTGTCAAGACCCCACCCTTTTATATGTCCTTAATTATGGGCAAACATTTGGTTCATAATTACATGATTGATTCAGGGGCTAGTACTTTTGTGATGCCCAAAAAGATTGTTGATATCCTAGGTCTTAAGTACAACCCTATTTCTAAAGGTGTTCTACAACTTGATGGTTCAACTGTTGGTGTCTTAGGAGTGATAAAATATCTTGAGTTAACCCTTCATGTTTGTCCAAGTCTAACCATAACTCATGATATATTAGTAATTGACTTGCCTCCTATGTTTTCCATTTTCTTATCAAGAGATTTCACTACCAAAGTAGGTGGCTACTTGTCTTTAGATTGGACTCATATGCTCCTAAGGACTAGATATGGTACAATATTTACCATACAAGATGAGCCTATATTTTCTTACCATATTGAGTCTTATGATCCCACTCCTCTCTAATAAAATTTTCTAATACAAGAAGATCATGAACAAGATTCAATTTCATAAGAGCAGCCTATTCCTCCTTTAATTCATGATCTTTTATTAGATGAATGGGACAAGGAACATTATGAGTTTGATCCCTATGATACAAATGTGGAAACTGGACTTGGAACCTACTGCATTCTTGAAGAAGGGTCTACTTTACCTACACCACTCAAGAAAGAAAATGATAGTGCTTCTAGATTATGGAAAATATTATTTGATGGTTTTAGAAGTAGAAATGGAGTTGGTGTAGGTGTTGTAATGATTTCTTTGATAAATGAGAAATTCTTCTTTGCTCATAGATTGTAGTTTGCATGTTCAAAAATGTATAAGAGTATGAGGCATTAGTACATGGTCTTCTAATTGCTGAAAACAAACAAATAAAAACATTGGAAATCTTTGGGGATACTGAATTGGTCATCCATCAGATTAGAGGAAGTGTGCCACAATGAATGAGATTTTAAAATCTTATAAACACAGGGTTTGAGATCTTTTGGAGAGTTTTGATGCTCTTGATCTACAAGTGGTCCCTAGGAAATTGAGCGAGCAATAGATTAGATGGTATCTCTTAGTTCACAATTATCACCTATTGAGGATATTGTTAAAGGCAATATGTAACACATCAAATTGGTGGTTAGACCATCCATTCCAGATAATGAAACTAGCTAGAAAGTATTTTACATCCATGAACAAATCATTCAATTCATCCATAATGAAGCTGAATTTTTCTTAAAACTACAATTTGATTTACATTCCATTTATGGTGATCAAATTATTCAATTGGAGACAAAAAAATAATGATTGTATGTAATGTATAGTATAGAGGAAATATTTGTATAATTAATCGAATTTTACCTAATTGTCTAGTTAGTGCATGCTACGACATATGGTCATAGGTATCTATGTTTTGCACCATCTTGAGGGCTTTTGCATATATCACCCATAAGGAGGATCATCATTAATATGATGAGTAAATTAAGCTTCCTTGTGAATTAGAATACAAGAGGAAGTAGTTAACCAAAAGAGACACAAGTAAGTGGGTTACACGAGCAATATTTATCTTGTTAAAAGATTCAAACAATTATCATGATAATCACACAAAATCCCCTCTCCTCGTATATTTTAAATAGTATAAAGTATGTGTTAGTGTGCATTTAAGTATAAAGAGTTTGATTAATACTAATATCATGTTCATTTAAAGTGAACTATAAAGTAATGAAAGGATGGAATGTTATGTTAGTATAGGAAAATATATAACAATGTATTATGGTAATACTATTATTAATGGTTTTGGTAATAAATGGAACAAGGTAGAACCCTTCCACCAAAGTATGTAAATGTTCATTCCCTTTTGATTTAAGTATAACCCTGAGTGTATGACGTGGAAAAAATTGATAAGTTGTCCTTTTGATCACACGATAACTAATGTAATTTTTCCAAATCTCTTCAATGGCATTCCCAATAGGAATGGATCAAACAAGGTAAGCCTTAGAAATTTACAAATGTATCATGAGATGATGATACATAATTTGTCGACGGTAAATAAATTGTGAAAGTGGTAAGGCCAAATTATCAACTAGCGATAAAACTTATCGTGCCGGAAGAGTTAACAAGAGTTTAATTTAAATATGGTAAGGATAATAATCATTTAGAAAATGATTTAAAATTTTATGGAAGGCCAAAAAGATTAATATGGTCATGGGTCCCATTTAGTCTCCTAAATGGACCCATGCCTTTGCATTTTATTACACAAGTTATAAAATAGATTTAATTAATTAATACACCCAAATTATAAAAGGGATTAATTAATTAATACTCTCAAAGTATAATATGCAACCATATAACTTAAGTCACTTTTAAATTAAATAGGAGCCCTTAGATTAAGGATATCTCCATCGTAGGATCAAAAACCCTAAAAATAAACCTTATGAGGATAAAATTAAACCTAAAATCTCTTATTTCATTTACCTCATCTCATTTCATTCGATTGCCCTAGTTTTGGTTTTGTAGTTTTTGTTTTGCAGGAAGGAGATGAAGCTGATGGAGACCTCAAGAGAGAATATCAATGGTGGCATGTTTTTATTCCTTTCTCATTCTTATCTCATATTTGGGAAGCATTCTGCTGCACACAAAGTTGGTTTATACACCGTTGTTTTTCCTTGTTTTTAAAATATTCCCAAGCTTGTATCCACAAGTTTTTATTCATACATATTATTTTTATTCTCTTTTAGGTTAATAATATGTATATTCAAAATTTTATATATACATGTGTGTGTACGAGAGATATAAAGTCGGATGTATCGATTACGAGCCCAAGATGGGTGGTCATGCAAAGGGGGCCTTAGGCTTGAGTGTTGATGGTGGGTGATGAGAGGGAAGAGGCCATGGCAAAGAGTTGGGGTATAGGTGGATGTGACATATGCCACATCCCACATGGAGGATTGGGGGTGAGGTTCGGTTGGGAAAATCGTCCCCAACCACCCCACTCTCACACTATATTTAAAAAAAAAAAAAAAACTTAGCTAAAACATTTACCATTCTTTGCAAATAAAGTTTTGAATTCATTTTTATTTAAAATATCCAGTTTGATTCTTTACATAAGGAATTTACACACACACACACACACACACACACACACATGCTTATATTTGTAGGATTCAATCACCCGAGTTACATAATTAAGATAATCTTCCTTACCATATCTTACATTATTGAATGTATATAAATGTGTGTGTGTGTGTGTGTGTGTGTGTGTGTGTGTGTGTGTGTGTGTGTGCATTTATGTATGTATATATGTAGGTTTATATGTATATAGGTTGTATCCATTCAAATGAATTAATTTTCCTGATAATTGAGTTGTATTCACAACGATCCTTTTTAATTTATATGAGGAACATCATTTTTTTAACTCTTTCATTTAACAATTTTTAATGAGATTGACTATGGATAACTCAATATAATTTCTATATTTGTGTGTGTGTGTGTGTGTGTAAACATTGACAAGAGAAAACTAGCAAGTAAAACTATAAGTGTTCCAAACACAAAATTTAATGATTGTAGTGCCATTAAAGTTTTTTTCCATTTTTAAAGCAAACACACTAAATTTTTAGATTTAATATGTAATGCACAACTATATTTTGCATATTTCTAAACAAAAAATTCTTCCAAATGAAGACATTGAAATAAAGAAAAACTCATGGTTTCATTATGATTTCAATATGATAATCTTACAAGATTCTTGCAACCATAAAGTAAAAACTTCCTTAGTAATGACTAAAGTTTACAAGAAGCAATAAGTACAATAATGGGTATTTACAAGAGTATAAAACTTCACAAAGCTACATTTATTTACAAAATTAAGGTAATGCCCACAAAATATGAGGATGACCAAGATGGCAAGAGGCTCCAACTATCTCCAACTTGAGTGTTCTTCCAAGGATGCTGAAATAAGAGACAAGGCTTGTTTACCACCCAACCAATAGGCATCATCACATGCCTTTCCATGGTTGGAAGCCATGCTAGCCTCCCCCAAGCCCATGGGAGAGAGGAAAAAACTTCCACAATGTGCACAAGTATAATGGGGATAAAACACAACAAGAATACATAAGACCATTTAACCACTTAGACATACTACACATGATAAAACAACAACATGAGGATAACAAGGTCAACCTCACAAGGGGGAAGAGAAGAAGTAGGATGCCCAAATCAAAGGTGTCCAACCATAGGAGCACCAACAAAACATGTTTACAAAACTCCTTATACCTCCTAATCATTCATCCTCCTTATTCCTCCTTTATGTCATAGAAATCCTTCTTGGGAGGATTTTCAAACCCAAAAGGGTTTCCTCACCAAGAATGGGGAAAGGTTCAAGCCATATGGACCTTTCTCCCACCTCAAACCATATGAGGGGATGAGAAGGGACCTTCATGGCTTGACCAACAACCATGAGGTTTGAGAGGGAAATCCCTCTCTCTTCCCCTACATTCTCCAAAAACCATCAATCCAAATGATGGTGGAGAGAAAACAAAAGAAAACAACAAGAACAAGCAAACAACCACATTCACCATACAACTTCACAACACATCATTTCACACACATCATTTCATTGATCAAGCATAGTTAACAAGATAAGCACAACTAAGAAAGAAAAAGGTTAAGAATCCTACCTCTACAATGCTTTCCAAGACTCTAAGCTTTTCCCTTTGTCCAAGAAAACCTCCAAGCTCCCAAAATTCTCCAAGTTCTCCCAAAAAAATGAGCCAAGAAGACCCCTTCCTTCCACATGAGGAAGAATAAGAAGAGGAACCCAAAAGTTTCCTCACCAATGGGAAAGTGACAAGTGTCACCCCCTCTCCTCTCAAGAGTCAAAGATTCCAAAAACCAAATAAGTAAGAGTAAACTCACCTTTTAGCCCTTATCACCCAAAATACTAAAAACTAAAATAAAACAAAGTGGAGCAACTTTTAACAAATACACACAAACCAACCATCTTACATGGATGGTGACTAAGGAGGGAAAAATGGGAGGGAAACTCCCTCCAAACCTTGGAAATAAGCCCCCTACCTATTAGGTAGGGTCCAAGGGCCCATTTTCATGCTAAGGGAACTCCCAAACTCAAAAGGGGTCCCTAAAAATGCCCAAAATAACCCAATTTCGGGTTTGGCATGCTTGGGCACAAGGGTAGAGGATGTGGGGTCCACCCAAGGTTCACATGTGGTCCCTAATCCCTTCTACCAACACACACACACTTACCCAAAACCAACACTTAAATTAAGATGAGATCATTAAACCCCTAAGCTAGTTTACTTAATAAAACACACCCTAAACATAATTAATTTTACAAGACATAATTACATTACAATTGAGGGTTCACCCATGGTGCCCAATTAAATACATCTATTCTAAGGCCTCAAACATTTAGCATGGTTAGGACTCAGCCTGTGGGCCGCTCGTGCACAATTGCGTAGCTGCCCTGAAACCCATGCTCTCCTATACCTGTCACCTACACACTCATTGCACACATTAACCGCATCTGTCCAATATAATAAACATCATCTACGCATCACAAATTCAATCAAACTTATAATGCCCTAACATTATTAAATAATTGATAGTGCAATGCATATAATTATTCACATAGTTTGCCATGAATCATCCACAAGATAAAATTACAATGACATACACTTAGGCTAGCATGAAAATTACCATTATTAAATCCAGAAAACTATATCATTAATCAAATCGACCACAAGAACCAACATCTAACCAATAGATCTATCATATAACCCTGTTAGTGTCATCAACATCATAAGAAATATATCAATATACGAATCTAGTCCAATTGGCGCTACGCGCCCAAAATACCATAATGTCCATGAGGATAAAATATCATAGTAAAATGTCTAAAATCTATCAGAGTCTCAATCAAAACATGTCTATGCATAAAGGAACCAACAGATAACTGAGCTATAAAAATGTGGGCACTACATCCCCCTCTCCTAGAATTAGACTTCCTCCTGGAAGTCATTGGAAGAGATAGGGATATCTAGCCCTCAGTGGTGTAGCATCCTCCTAGGTAGCTGATGACTCATCATATCGGTCCCACTGCACTCTAACCTGGTCCAAATCTCGACCCCGAAGGGCCAACCTCTAGTGCTCCAGTATGCGTATGGGCTCCAGTCTCCACTGCCCTCCATCCTCTACCTGTAATGTCGACCAATCCAAAACATGAGAAACATCTGGTACATATCTACAAAGTACAAAAACATGAAAAACATCGTGGGCCCATGCAAGGTGTGGTGGAAAAGCTAGACGATAGGCAACTGGACCAATGACCTCAAGAATATCAAAAGGCCCCACAAAATGAGGTGATAGCTTAGAACCCTTTCCATAATGGATCGACTCTTATGAGGACGAACCCTCAAGAAGACTTTATCACCCAAAGAGAAGTGACGATCGATCCTCTTGGTGTCCGCATACACCTTCTGGTGTGCTCTAGCCTACTCAAGACGCTGCCGAATCAGAACAACCTGCTGCTCTAAATCCTGAAGATAAGCTGGCCCCAAAATAATCTTGTCATCTAGTCTGTCCCAGCTCAAAGGTGTCCTGCAAGGTCGTCCATACAAATCCTGATAGGGAGCCATGCCAATGGAGCTATGATAACTGTTATTGTAGGAAAACTCAACTAAATGCAAATAATCTTCCCACTTCTTCTGCTGGTCCATCACATACATCCTCAACATGTCCTCAAGAACCTAATTAACCCTCTCTGTCTACCCATCTATCTCTGGATGATATGCCAAACTGAAATTAATCTATGTACCCAAAGCCTCCTAAAAAGAAGTCCAGAAAACTGATGTGTAGATGGTGTCTCTGTCATTGATGATCGTCTTCGGGATCCCATGCAATCTAACAATGTCCTCCATGAACACTTTGGCGATGGCCTGTGCATTATAGGTAACCTTGGTTGGTGAGAAATGTGCAACCTTGGTCAACTTATCCACAGTGACCATAATGGCATCATGACGATAAGAGGACATAGGAGTCCTACTATGAAATCCATGGAGATCACATCCCATTTCCACTCGGGAATGTCATGAGGGTATAAGAGTCCTGCGGGATGAGAATGCTCTGCCTTGACTCTCTGACACTCAAGACAATGTGCTACAAAATCTGCTATGTCCCGACAAAGACCCGGCCAATAATATAACTCTCTCAAATCAGCATGCATCTTCTTCACTCCTGGATGTGTTGCGTATGGGGCTCGATGAGCCTCAATAAGGATGAAACTCCTCAAATCACCTGACTTAGGCACGTAGATGCGCCTGTGGAACCGAATCAAACCATCTACCTCTAAAACACACCCAGAATATCTACCCTCTAATGAACCCTGAGACTACAACATCTATCTGGCTCCCTCATAAAACATGTCCTCTAAAAGATGCTCAAGTATCCTGCCTCTCAAATCTGATTGCAGTGTTAAAGAAGCAAGCACATGCCGTCGTCTACTAAGTGCATCTGCAACAACATTTTCCTTTCCTTTGATATATTGTACCTCCATGTCATACTCACATAGGAACTCCATCCAACGTCATTGATGAGCGTTGAGGTTCAGCTGAGAGAAGATATGTTGTAAGCTATAATGATCCGTCCTCAAGATGAAAGGTCTACCCAAAAGGAAATGTCGCCAACGCACAAGTGCATGAACAACTGCTTTGCAAGCTCTAAGTCGTGAGTAGGATAGTTAAGCTCGTAGTCTTTGAGCTTACATGACTCAAAGGAAATCACCCGACATTCTGCATAAGAACTGCTCCCAAACCCTCTAGTGATGCATCAGTACAAACAAAAAAATCCTCTGTCGGGTCTGGAACTGCTAAGATGGGTGCCATGGTTAACCTTTCCTTAAGCAATTGAAAGGCCTGCTCACATTTTTTTGACCAATCAAAATTCTTCCCTTTTCTCTGAAGAGAAGTGATAGGGTGAGCAATCCTAGAAAAGTCCTACACAAACCTGTGGTAATACCCTGCTAAACCCATGAAGCTTCTCACCTCAGTCACTGATGTGGGTGTTGGCCAATCCATGATAGCCTGAATCTTAGAGGGATCTACATGATACCCTCGCCTGATATGATATGACCCAAGTACTAAATCTTTGTCTGAAAGAAGCTACATTTTTCCAAGTTCCCATACAACTTCTGCTCTCTCAAAACCTGAAGTACCTACCTCAAATGCTCCTCATGTTCCTCCTCGGAACAAGAATAAATCAATATGTCATCAAGGAACACTAAAACAAAGTGATCCAGAAATGTCCTGAATACTCCATTCATGAGGCTCATGAAGACAGCTGGGGCATTGGTCAAACCAAATGGAACCATTGTGAACTCATAATGCCCGTAACGTGTGTGAAACGCTATCTTATGAATGTCTGCATCTGAAATGCACAACTGATGATATCCTGACTTGAGATCGATTTTGGAGAACACTCTCGCTCCCCGCATCTGATCAAACAAGTCATCAATCTTAGGGAGTGGATAATGGTTCTTTATTGTGACTTTGTTGAGTTGTCTGAAGTCTACACAAAGCCTAAGAGAACCATCCTTCTTCTTCACAAATATAATTGGCGCTCCCCAAGGAGATACACTAGGTCGAATGAGACCCTTCTCTAATAACTCCTCTAATCTGATCTTGAGCTCATGAAGCTCTGAAGTCATCATCCGATAGGGTTCCCTAGAAATTGGTGTGGAGCCAAGCACTAAGTCAATGGTGAAGTCCACCTCCCTACTAGGTGGTAAACCTAGAAGCTCTCTTGGAAACACATCTACATACTCCCTCAAAATTATGTGATCATCAAGGGGTGAATGCTCTGGAGTACTTGTCTAAATGATCACTGATAGTGATAGCAAACAACTGGCATCCCTTACGCATGCTCCGCTTGAGTTGCTTAGCTGAGATCATACGCAAGGAAATAGGTCTCTACATCCCTGAAATCACAACCGCACTACCAAGATCATCCTGACACTCAATGACCTTCTTTCTGCAATCCACCTTGGCTCGATGAGCCTCGAGCCAATCCATACCCAACACTACCTAATAGGATCCTAAAGGAATAACTCGAAGGTCAAGTGTAGTGGAGAAGACTCCCAAGTCAAGTACACAACTCTCCACATACGAGTCCACGTGAGAGTTTAGCCCCAGAGGCCAACTCAACCTATCAACTATCCGGTCTGGTTTAGCCTAGCCACCACTAGCCCACACTTGGTCCACTATAGAAGGAGATACAAAAGAATCTAAAGCACCTGAATCGAAAAGTACTGAGACAGAAATACCCCTGATAGTACCTGTCATCTCAATGATTGTGGCCTAATGCTTAGCCTGGCAGTTGTCAACCGCTGCATATACATGATGGGCGCATCCCACATCACCCACCGTCTTGCTCAATCTAGGAGCTCTCTACATATCCGTAGTAGTGGGCTTGTGCGGACACATACGCACATAATGTTCTAGAGCCCCAAAAATAAAACATCCTCATGTACCCCTCTGAGATGGGGTCCCTCCTATACTACTGCGAACCGAACTCTAGGTCCAACCCTAGCAGGACTGCACGCAGTGTGGGTGGCAAGCATGAGTGATGAGTACCCGACCTCCTGTCTCTAGATCCACCAAAACCACCTCTAGACCACCTCACTGAAAACTTTGAGTCTATCTGCTACCCTCGATGATGTGTCCCGATGTTGTGTCTGTTGTGATGGGTGTGGAGGATCTTTCGATGCTGCTGGAGAAGACCAAAATCCTCCTCTAGGGGTGGTACTGCTCCCCGTGCCCTCTGACTTTGAAATTCCTAAATCCTATCTTGGAACTTTCTCTTGTTTCTATCTCGGTGCTCCTATGCCTTGGTCCTATTCTCCTCAGCCAAGTAGGCCTTCTCAATGGCCTTCTCAAGCGTGGGAGGAGATAACATCCTAACAGCTCCTGCTATATCTGCATTCAGGCCCCGAATGAACCTATTTACCTACAACTTCTCATCTTGCAGGTAGTCTACATACTACAAGAGATCCAAGAACCTGCTCTCATACTGTGCCACTGAGCCAGAACCCTGTCGTAAGTCATGAAACTCATCGATCCTCTTCTGCACAAAATGCTCTGACATATACCAGGCCCTGAATCACTCCTCGAACAACTCCCAGGTCACTGTATCTCGAGTCAAATGGAGCTTCCACTCCTCATTCCTCCACCAAACGCCTGCTACGTCTCGGAGGAGGTGTATGGCAAACCTAGCTTTGACGTTGCTCTCATGAGAGTGCAAGCCAAAGCAGCTATCCAAGCTAAGGAGCCAGGACTCTACCCCAAAGCCATCTGTCGAACCAGTAAACGTAGGTGGCTGAAGGTGAAGAAGGTCTCGAATCACACTACCTGTGTCTCGATCCTGGTGATGTGGTCTAACAGGTGAAAGGGGTCGCCTATCTCCAAATGGTCCCTCGAAGCTGTGTGATCGGCTGTGATGAAACGAGGCCACCCTCTCACCAAGGATGGAAGGGCTGCGTGACCTCTCTCATCTCGGAATATCATGCTCAGGTGGTTCAAAATGTGTGTCCTCACCAATCAACTCCTCGTCTCCCAACTAAATGTCCTCCTCTCTCGGCTCCTACGGTGGTGGAAGGCACTCCTGTACGACACCTATCGCCTGCAGGGTCTCTAATATCTAAGGCCCAAAATCGGGGCCGACAGGGCTCCTCGTGTAGGTGCACTACGTCCCAAACCTCGAGCCAATCATCCCCTCTTGGGTGTCATCCTGAACCCGAGGTAAAAAAAAATAATATATAAAAAAATGGTTCATAATATATATATATAATTTTATTTTTTAAATTACGGAAAGTGTTAATTAATTAATTTTTTTTTTTTTAAAAAAAAATTATTCTTTTGTTTTATTGTTTTTTTTTAATAAAAGTAACCCGTAGTTAAAGATATTCTTATTAAGTCAACCTGATTTAATTAATAAATTAATTAGGCAACATAGTTACTCCCACTTTATATTTAATTTGTCTTCCCTTATAATTAAAATTTACAAACACCCCTCTTAAAATTATTTCCCATTCACACTAAAACTTTAGGTTTGCATGATTAAATTGTGGCCCTAGGATCAAATGTTTCTTAGCCCTTGATCAAAATTTGCCCTAAGAAAACCCTAAAATTTTCCCTAAACATCTCTATGCTTTTCTATTCCTTCATTTTTTATATTTGTTTCTTTCTTTCCTTCCTCCTCTCACTTGTTCATCAAAGCTATGGAGGTTTGGTTTCAAGGATTTTGTTAATGAAAGATTTTATTATTCTATCCAATTTTCCTTTTCTCTTTCATTTTGTTTCTTCCTCTTTTCTACTTCTCTTATTTTGTTTTCTTTGTTTCCTCTTGTGCAAGTGGAAGGTTGGCTTCATGGAGTTTTGGTTTCAAACATATACAAGTATATTTATTTTATTTTATTTTATTTTTTTTTTGAGCTACGGCTTGGGAGAAAGAGAAGCGGCATTTTTTTTTTTTTTTTGTTTTGTTTTTTCTGTGTGGTTTTGGAGGCGGCGGCAAATGAGGGAGGTCGTGGCGGGCAGGGCGTGGGGACGGCCACGGGAAGGCAACAGCGGCGGAGTGGCAGGGGATAGCGCGGGGTCGCGTAGGGTTTGCGTGGGCAAGGGAGCAGAGGGCGCGGGGCGAGGGAAAGCCACGGGGTAGGGTACGTGGTGTAGGGTGTGCGGGGTAGGGTCATGGGGAGGGATAGGGATCCGGGGGGGAACAAGGGTCCGGGGCGGGCATGGTAGGATTTGGGGTCACGGGGGGATAGGATTCCCGGGGGGCGAGTTAGGGTTTGGGGGTCATGGGGGTTCACCCCCAAAGCACGATCGGTTTGATTTTTTTTTTTGTTTTAAAATATATACGGTTTTTTTTTTATAAAACAAAACAACCATATGTATATATACACATCTTTTTTTTTTTTTTTTTTTTAATTTAAATCTATTTATTATTTAGTAGGTTATATATATAATATAAAATGTAATATATACCATATAATATACAATATATATAGTACATAATATGTTTAATATTTGTTGTAATAATTCAATGTATATATATGTATATTTTATATTTATTTTATTAGTTTTTTATTTTTATTTTTTTTGTTTTTTTTTTTTTTTTTTTTTTGTTGATTCTAGGAAAAATATAGTCATAAATAGGAAGCCAAAAAAGAAAAAGAAAATGTAACTATACAAAATCTACTTTCATTTCTTTGTTCAAAAAAATCAACTATCAAACTTGCAAAATAAAACCATTTTATATTTTTTTAAAAACGATAATATAACCATTTTAAAAAAAAATCCTAAAACCCTATGAACACTAACTTTCCTTCAAATGAAATAACTAAATGGTATTTCAAATTTCAGATTTTTTTGCCATAATAACTAAAGAAATATTTCATATTTTCATGCAAGAAAAATTACAATAAGGACATGTCCACGTGTATGTTTTTTTTTTTTTTTTTAAATGCAAGACTAATTAATTTACCAGTTACCCAAGAGTCCATGTGTTTGAACCATGGCTTTGATACCAAAATGTAGTGCCATCAAATTTTTTTCCATTTTTAAAACAAACACACTAAATTTTCAGATTTAATATGTAATGCACAACTATATTTTGCATATTTCTAAACAACAAATTCTTCCAAATGAAGACATTGAAATAAAGAAAAACTCATGGTTTCATTATGATTTCAATACGATAATCTTACAAGATTCTTGCAACCATAAAGTAAAAACTTCCTTAGTAATGACTAAAGTTTACAAGAAGCAATAAGTACAATAATGGGTATTTACAAGAGTATAAAACTTCACAAAGCTACATTTATTTACAAAATGAAGGTAATGCCCACAAAAGATGAGGATGACCAAGATGGCAAGAGGCTCCAACTATCTCCAACTTGAGTGTTCTTCCAAGGATGCTGAAATAAGAGACAAGGCTTGTTTACCACCCAACCAATAGGCATCATCACATGCCTTTCCATGGTTGGAAGCCATGCTATCCTCCCCCAAGCCCATGGGAGAGAGGAACAAACTTCCACAATGTGCACAAGTATAATGGGGATAAAACACAACAAGAATACATAAGACCATTTAACCACTTAGACATACTACACATGATAAAACAACAACATGAGGATAACAAGGTCAACCTCACAAGGGGAAGAGAAGAAGTAGGATGCCCAAATCAAAGGTGTCCAACCATAGGAGCACCAACAAAACATGTTTACAAAACTCCTTATACCTCCTAATCATTCATCCTCCTTATTCCTCCTTTTTGTCATAGAAATCCTTCTTGGGAGGATTTTCAAACCCAAAAGGGTTTCCTCACCAAGAATGGGGAAAGGTTCAAGCCATATGGACCTTTCTCCCACCTCAAACCATATGAGGGGATGAGAAGGGACCTTCATGGCTTGACCAACAACCATGAGGTTTGAGAGGAAATCCCTCTCTCTTCCCCTACATTCTCCAAAAACCATCAATCTAAATGATGGTGGAGAGAAAACAAAAAAAACAACAAGAACAAGCAAACAACCACATTCACCATACAACTTCACAACACATCATTTCACACACATCATTTCATTGATCAAGCATAGTTAACAAGATAAGCACAACTAAGAAAGAAAAAGGTTAAGAATCCTACCTCTACAATGCTTTCCAAGACTCTAAGCTTTTCCCTTTGTCCAAGCAAATCTCCAAGCTCCCAAAATTCTCCAAGTTCTCCCAAAAAAAATGAGCCAAGAAGACCCCTTCCTTCCACATGAGGAAGAATAAGAAGAGGAACCCAAAAGTTTCCTCACCAATGGGAAGGTGACAAGTGTCACCCCTCTCTCTCTCAAGAGTCAAAGATTCCAAAACCAAATAAGTAAGAGTAAACTCACCTTTTAGCCCTTATCACCCAAAATACTAAAAACTAAAATAAAACAAAGTGGAGCAACTTTTAACAAATACACACAAACCAACCATCTTACATGGATGGTGACTAAGGAAAAATGGGAGGGAAACTCCCTCCAAACCTTGGAAATAAGTCCCCCTACCTATTAGGTAGGGTCCAAGGGCCCATTTTCATGCTAAGGGAACTCCCAAACTCAAAAGGGGTCCCTAAAATTGCCCAAAATAACCCAATTTCGGGTTTGGCATGCTTGGGCACAAGGGTAGAGGATGTGGGGTTCACCCAAGGTTCACATGTGGTCCCCAATCCCTTCTACCAACACACACACACTTACCCAAAATCAACACTTAAATTAAGATGAGATCATTAAACCCCTAAACTAGTTTACTTAATAAAACACACCCTAAACATAATTAATTTTACAAGACATAATTACATTACAATTGAGGGTTCACCCATGGTGCCCAATTAAATACATCTATTCTAAGGCCTCAAACATTTAGCATGGTTAGGACTCACTCTTGGGCCACTTGTGCACAATTGTGTAGCTACCCTAAAACCCATGCTCTCCTATACCTGTCACCTACACACTCATTGCACACATTAACCGCATCTGTCCAATATAATAAACATCATCTACGCATCACATATTCAATCAAACTTATAATGCCCTAACATTATTAAACAATTGATAGTGCAATGCATACAATTATTCACATAGTTTTCCACGAATCATCCACAGATAAAATTACAATGACATACACTTAGGCTAGCATGAAAATTACCATTATTAAATCCAAAAACTATATCATTAATCAAATCGACCACAAGAACCAACATCTAACCAATAGATCTATCATATAACCCTGTTAGTGTCATCAACATCATAAGAAATATATCAGTATACAAATCTAGTCCAATTGGCACTACGTGCCCAAAATACCATAATGTCCATGAGGATAAAATATCATAGTAAAATGTCTAAAATCTATCAGAGTCTCAATCAAAACATGTCTATGCATATAGGAATAGATAACTAGAGCTATAAAAATGTGGGCACTACAATGATATTTGAATAAGTTACAAATGAGTAAACTTAAACATATTTTTACTACCAAGTTGAAAGATAGAGATGTTGCGAGATCTACATATAAAACAAAAAAAAATCCATTGTGAAACAACAAGATGAAATCTTATAATACCATTATTTTCTCTACCAAATTAATCAATGTTACAACATATATTATGGAACTTTTTAACAAACAATCCAATTGTTTTTAGATTCCATGGAGGAAGAATTAATATGCAAAATTTTCAGAATTCATTTATAAGGAAAATAGGATAAGAGCACTTTCATATTTTCCATAAACTATAAAAGTTCCCTTTTTATTCTATAATTTGATTTCTTTCACTTTCAAGGAACTATATAAGAGGGAAAACACAAATATTTTAAACACTAATCAAAATCTTTGAAACAAGGTGAAAATTTCCAATTTTATAACAATAAAATGCATTTTCAAAATAGCAAGTAACAGTCCTTAAGTGAGTATTTCCAACAAATTTTAATATTGAAATAATTCATTCTTTGGAAGTAATTTAACACATTAAACTTAGAATAAAAAGAAGGAAAGTAAATTAATAATGCAAGCTACAAGCCCTCCACTAAAGTGGAGACAACATGGAATTTTTTTCCAAAATTTAAACAACTTCATAACAATGAGAAACATGTAATCTACCTTCAATGCACTCCAATCCAAATTCAAAATAGCATGATCATAAACTCCAAAATCCATAAGAGTGAGCTTGGTTGACCACCCAACCAATTGACATCATCACATGCCACCAAGGGATCCAAGGCAACATGTTAGCCTCCCCCAAGCCCATGGGAAAGAGGAAACACAATTCCAACCAACACTTATTCAATCACATTCTGAATATGGTTTAAAATAACAATCAATCAAATTAACCAAGGTAAAAACAACCAAGAAGCACCATGTTTCATACAAGGGAAGAGGGGATGGAAAATCCCAATTTAAGTAGCCAAATAACTCCATTTTAATCAGCAAGTTTCTCCTTATCACTCCATACAAACATTCACCCCTTATCACTCCAAATTACTCCCCTTATCTCTCCATTTCCTCCCCCATGAAGGCTTTTCAAACTCCAAGTTTCCTTCATTGAGGGTAGGGATTGATTTCCAAACCAAATGGAAATCAATCCCTACCTACAAGCCAAATGTAGGTGGGTAAACCAAAAATAAAATTATTTCAAGCTTGTCAAACAAGCATACAAATTGAATAAGAAGGAATTCCTCCCTCTTCCCATCCCCACACCCTTGAAGGGTGGATGTAGTAACATAAATCAAGGTTAAACATTCAAATTATTCCATTTTTGACAATCAAATTCACACATACGAAATTTCAAGCACATGATAAAAAAATAAAATAAAAGTGTGCAAGATCCTACCTTGCAAATTCAAGCCCTAAATCCAATCCAATTGATCAAGTAAGACTCAAAATTCTTTCCAATCTTTTCCAAGACCATCCTCTCACAAATTTTTCCAAGAAAAAGAACCCCCTAACCATGGACATGAGGGATTATGAAGGGAAGGAATCCACCCAAACAATCCAATGGGAGGGTGACAAGTGTCACCCTCCACCAAAACCAAAACCAATGCCAACCCTCCAAAATTTGCATCCAAAAATAAAAGAAGGAAATTAAAATTAGACTCAAAACAATCATGAGGATTTCCAAATTCCAAAAAAATTCTCAAGGATCAAAAATTCATAAATTAGAAGTGTGTGGGAAGAGGAAATTTGAGCCAATGGGATTCATTTGCATTGAAAAGAGCCCACCCACCCATAGGGATGGGGGCTATGGCCTCTTTTCAAAGAAAATGAGGTCATTTTCTTGCCATTTACCCTTCCTAAATGGCACATTTTTCTCAAATCCGAGTTTTGGAAAAATGTGGCATTTAGGAGGGGTAATTAGGCTCACCTAATCCATGATTAGGTGTCCTAATTCCTCATAAACCCTTGCACAACATCCCAAGCCACAAGAGATGCCAAAAGCCAAAAAGGGGTAACATTAAACACAAGATAAGCATTAAGCCGTGAGGGTTAGAATTTAAATCATATAACTATACAAGATGAACATATATCACAATGATGGAAGATAGACCAACAATCACATAGCTAAGAAAATCCAACATATAACAAGGTATAAACACAATGAAATGAGATGTCATAATCGATAAGAGAGGAAAGTTTTTTTCCTTAGGGCCTTTTTGTGCTAGTTGGAATATGTTCCTGAATCCCACATTCTCCCATGACCAAATACCTATCACCTACACACTCAAGGAAAACCTCATATCCATCCAACACAATAATCAAAATATGATAATATCCATATGCATCATAATCAATCATCCATACATAATCATACTAGCTAAACTAAACAAGATATCGTAAAATGAATCATCAACATAATAAGAAGGTTTATGACCATGCATCAAGTATGAATCTAATACAATACAATATTATGCTCAAATCAAATCATGATATCATCTCAACATAAATATTATGTCTGTCTCCTCGGGTTTCTGGTCTCCCATCCTCCCCTAGCTTGATTCCCCCTTTGCCTTTGAGCTCTGCTGCTACCAGCCCTGTTTCTCCTTTCTCTACCCCTGCCACTACTGCAGTCACCCCCATGCCGGTTGTTCAGGCTTCTTCTCCTGTTCCCCCTTCTGATGCTCCCGCCCCCCACTTGGCCTCTACCTCGCGGAGACCGGTTACCAGGGCTTCTAGGAAGCTTAACCTTGAGACCCTTGCTGTGGAGAAGGGTTCTCATGAATTTGAAATTGCTCATGACCTCCTACATATCAGCAGTGCCAGCCCCCAGGAAGTGCAATTGGAAAGCTCTACAAAAAGTTGGAAGCCTTAGAGGCAGATATGAAATTGTTAAAGGATGAAGTTAAAAACTTGACAAAACAGAAAGGAAAGAGGAAGAAGGAGGAGGAGGAGGATGTGGACAGCAGCCAAATTGAAGATATATACAAGAAATTACACTCCTTGGACTCTCACTTAGGGAAGGCCAAGACTAGGCATGATTACAACATTGCCATCTTTAGGGTGATTGATGAATTTATTGAACAACACATCGAAGTGTTTCCAACCTAAGCGGAGTGCCAACAACTCTTTGGGGTACTGATAAGGAAAGTAAGAAGACCTTGGAGTAGCTGGATTCTAATGACGCTGCCCATATGACTACTTTGGGTATGTTTAAATCCTGGAAGAATATCAAAACCATCATAGACAAAGCTACTAAGAAGTAGCTGTAGATGCTTCTGCTGTCCTTGTTTGTTTTTTTGTAGATCCTTTACTAATTTTTTGCAGTAATTTTGTTGTTTTGTCTCGTCTTGGTAGCTGTTTATTAGCTACTTTGAACATCATTGTAACATTTGGATTATTATCCTTTTTTCTTTGGTTCTCTTGCTTATTCTGGCTTTTAGGCCTTCTTTTGTAAACAAGGGTATAGTCCCTTTCAAAAAACTATTTTCCAATAATAAAAAAAAACATAAATAATTGATCAATGAAATGTGGCATCATGTGCCCCATCAAAAACCTATCAAAAAGAGTTAGCATCCTAGTGCTAGCAAATAACCATGTCATGAAACAATGTCACATTAAAACAATAGAACATAGTAGTAATATCCTTTTCCATATAGATAATCTAGATATAATGAGTTGATATAGCTAAAAATGAGAGCATAAAAATAGGTGGGCACTGCATTGCCCTCCCCTAGGAATTGAATTTCTCCAAAAAGTCACTGAAAGACGTAAGGATATTGAGCCCACAATGGTTTCACATCTTCCCAAGTAGTTGCAGTCTCATCATACATGTCCCACTGGACTCTAATGTGGTCCAAGTATTACCCCCGAAGGGCTAGCCTCCTATGCTCTAGAATACACATGGGATCCAAAATATTCTATCCTTCGGCCTCAACCTATAAGACCAACCAATCCAAATCATGATTTTTGTCAAGAACATACTTCAAAAATAGTGAGACGTTGAATACAATGTTTACATGGGATAGGCATGGTGGTAGAGCTAAGTGACAGGAAACTGGACCAATAATCTCCAAAATCTAGAAAGGCCCAACAAATTGAGGGGATACCTTAGATCCCTTTCCATATGGATTGGACTCTTATGTGGACGCACCCTAAGAAAAACCTTTTCACCCATAAGGAAGTGATGATCTACCCTCTTCATATCAATGTACGCCTTCCGGTGTGTACGAGCCTACTCCAAATGATACCCGATGAGAACAACATGTTTCTCCATATCCTGAAGATATGTGGGACCAAGAACAATCCTATCATCCAATTTTTCCCAACTCAATGATGTCTTGCAAGGTCTCCCATATAAGGCCTAATAAGGTGCCATATCATTGAACTGTGAAAAATGTTATCATACACAAACTCAACTAGATACAGATAATTCTCCCACTTCTTTTGTTGATCCATCACATACATATGAAGCATGTCCTTAAGCACCTACTTTACCCTCTCCATCTACCAATTTTTTTAGGGTAGTACATTGAACTGAAATTAACCAAAGTTCACAAAGCTAGCTGAAATGGAGTCTAAAACTCATAAGTATAAAAGAGCCATGATCATAAATGATTATCCTAGGAATACCATGTAACCTCACTACATCATCCATTAAAACCTATGTAATGGAAACTGCATTAAGTGAGACCTTCTTTGAAGAGAATTGGGAAACCTTAGTCTACTTATCCACCATCCCCATGATGGTGTCATGATGAAACAATGAAGTGGGAAGACTATAAATAAAATCCATAGACACCACGTCCCACTTCCACTCCAAAATATCATGTGGGTAAAGAAGGTTTTCAGGGTGATAACTCTCATCCTTCACCCTCTAGAACTCAATACAATGGACTACATTATCTAAAATATCACGACACAACCCAAGCCAAAAATATAGCTATATAAATTCAACATTTATCTTCTTAACCTGGATGAGCCACATACGGAGCTTGATGTGCCTCTCGAAAGGAAAAAACTACACAGATATTCATCTTTAGGAACATAAATGCATTTATGAAATTGAAGTAGGCCATTTGACTCTAAGGTGCAACTCCGTATACTTTCCCTCCAAGTTCCCCTAAGACTATACCATTCGTCTGTCACCCTCAAAGAATCTATCTCCTGGAATCTATTGACATATCTTGAGTTTGAGATCTAATTGTAAATTCAACGCAAAAATATCATGTCATCACTTACTCAAGGCATCAATGACAAAATTCTCCTTCCCTTTGATATAGTGTATGTCCATATCATACTTATAGAGAAACTCCATCCAATGTCAATGTTGGGAGTTGAGATTGGGATGTATAAACATATGTTAAAGGATTAAATGTTTCATCCTCAAAACAAACAACCCGCCCAATAGAAAATGTCTCCAATGAATGAAAGCATGAACAATGGTTGTAGGATCAAGATCATGGGTAATCTAGTTAATTTCTTAATCATTGAGCTTGCGGGACTCAAAATAAATGACGTGATGGTCTTACATAAAAAATTCAACCAAAGGATCAGGAATTACAAGGATGGGTGTAGTCGCCAATCGTTCCTTCAGCAGCTAAAAGGCATAATCACACTTATCTTACTGAAAAAAATTATTTCCTTTACACATAAGGGAAGTGATAGGATTGGAAATCCTAAAAAAATTGGCAGTAATACCCAGATAACCCCATAAAACTCCTAACCTCAGTCATTGTGGTGGGGGCTGGCCAATCAATGATAGCACATATCTTTAAGGGATCTACTAAGATACCCTCACCTGTGATGATTTTCCCTAAATATTGCATCTCGAGTCGAAGGAACACTTCTATAAATTCTTAAAAAGCTAGTGCTCCCTCAAAACCTATAATACATGTCTCAAGTGCTCATGGTACTCCTCTAATGGGCGTGAAAAAATAAAAAAATTCATCTAGAAATACAATGACAAATCAATCCAAAAAGATCTTGAAAACTCCATTTATGAGGCTCATAAAAACTATAGGTGTCAAGCCGAAAGATACCACAAAGAAATCGCAATGCCCATACCAAGTCCAAAAAGTTCTATTATGAATATCCGCCGCTCCGATCTGCAGAATCGATGGTAACTCGACTTCAGGTCTATCTTGGAGAACACTCTGGATCCCCTCATTTGATCAAATAAATCATCATTACGGGAATAGGATAACGGTTCTTCATCATTACCTTGTTCATTTGTCTAAATTCAACACACAAACGAAGGGATCCATCCTCCTTCTTCACAAAAACCATTGGTGCACCCCAAGGAGACACACTAGGTTAGACAAGGACCTTCTCAAGTAGTTCCTCTAGTTGAATCTTGATCTCATGGAGCTCAGGGGTATTCATCCTATACAAAACATGGGAAACAAGTGTAGAATCCAGAACAAGATCAATGGGAAATTCCACCTCACAACGTAGTGGCATACCCAAGAGCTCACTAGGAAAAACATTCGTAAACTCTCATAAGATAGGGTACTCATCTAAGGGTGAACTCACCGAAATATCGTCATGTATATCATTGATCATGATAGAAAACATATGACACCCCTTACACATGCTCTGGTTGAGCTATATAATGGAGATCATACATAAGGAAATGGGTCTTTGAACCCAAAATAATTCCGTAACTGCCTAAGTCATCCAAACACTCTGTAAACTTTTTTCTGTAATCAACTTTGGTTTGATGGGAATCAATCCAATCCATACCAAGAATAACCTCATAAGATCCCAACAATAAAATACATAGGTCTAAGGTGGTGGATAACACTCCAAGGTCAAGGATACAACTCTCCACATACATGTCTATAGATAGCTTAGCCCCAAAGTGGCCAACTTTACCTATCATCTATCTTCCTACATATAAGCCACCAAACCACACATATCCACCAAAGGGGGCGATATAAAGGAGTTAAAGCTCCTGAATCAAATAATATAGTAATAATGTACCTCTAATCATACATGCCATCTCAATGATCATGGCTTGGTGCTCACTGATGGTTATCTACTACAAAGTGTAGATACAATGAGCATGCCCTACATCACCAATGATCTTATTAGAAATAGTTTTTTTTTTTAAAGAGGGTCTATGTAGATAGAAATGAGCATAATGATAATAGGCCCCACAAATGAAACAATCTGGTACATACCTATATGAATGAGTCCCTCTTGTTCTCTGGAGTATTGATCCTTTGGGTCCTATCCTATTAGGCTCACTTGAGAATGAGCCAGATTTAGTTGTTGACAATTAGGCCTCCCGTCTATACCCAAATTTTGGCCACTATGCCTCCATATCTCTCTCGACTATCCTAGCCTATCCTAGTCCTCTGCTATTGAGGACCCGATACTAAGAAGGATGCTCTGGATGTGGATGGGGTCTTGAATCTGACTGAATTAGTTTGAATCCTCCTCTCAGGGGTGGGGCGGAGCCACACAATTTGTGATCCTAAAAGTATGCACTCACTCCTTAAATTTCCCAGCTTCCTATCTCAAAACTCATGTGCCCCGCTCATGTTCTCCCCTTCCAAATATGCCTTATCCAAGGTCAAGGAGATAAAATCCTAACTGCTCCATCCAAGTCCACATTCAGGCCCCAGATGAACCCGTTCACCTATGAATTCTCATCTTGGAGATATTCTACATACTGTCGAAGATCCAAAAATCTACACTCGTAATGAGCTACTATACCGAACCCCTATCGAAGATTGCGGAACTCATCAATCCTCTTCTAAATTAAATTCTCTAACGTATATCGAGCCCGATGTGATCCTCAAATAGATTGTAGGTAATAGTCTCTTGGGTCAAATAGAGATTATGTTCCTCATTGCTCCACTAGATGCCTCTTGCATTGTGGAGGAGGTGTATGATAAGGTGAGCCTTGAAATTTATCTAATAAGGATGCAAGGAAAAGCAATCGTATAAACTTAAGCAGCCATGGATTGGCCCCAAATTCATCTATCGTGCCTCCATACGTGGGTGTTTGAAGTTGAAAAGATTGCAGATAGTACCACTTATTTCCTATTCATGAGGGTGTGTCTCAACCACTCTTTGTTTGAATCTGAATTGTGGGGTTTTCCATGCTAAAATCTAAATTGTAGTGTTGTGAGACCTATCTCGTTGTGAAGGAATTTGAACGTGAGTGGAAGAATGTGAACCCTCGTCTCGGTGTGTCTCACTATCATGCTAACTATTCTCCTCATTGATCTTGGAGAAATCCAATTAGTTGATGAAGTGCATCTAGGATATGTGGCCCAAAATCAGCCCTAGGAATCTCTGGTGGTGACTTCTCATGGCCTCTAGTCACCCCCGTACATCACCCGGTATCGCTCCTCGTCATCATGCATGAGGGAAAATGGTACATTAGACTTTTGCATAAATGATTTAAACAAAGTTGTTTTACCTAACTCAAACTACCAAAAGCTAATAATAAATCATAAAGTGTCCGGTGTTGAAACATCTCTCTAATGCCGATGTCGCAACTTGCTCAAATGCGAGTTCCAAAATGATCAAAACACACTCAAATATCTTGATCAAGATATTAAGAGTAGTAATAATCATAATAATTTTTTAAAAAGGTATATTAATTACAAGGGCGATTTAGATCAACACATTACAATAGTAATATGACTAATTCACAATATACGGTGAAGGGGCACAAAACCACATTCACGAATAGGAAAGGTAAAGAACTTCCGTGCCATTGCAATCGATCGCGTCACATTTTTGGATTTATGGAACAAAGAGTTGGTGTAACGCCACTTTTGCAAGTTAAATATAGTTATGTGATTATTTTTATAAATGTTGATGATAAATAAATTGTGATGGCGGTAAGGCCAAGTTATCAACTAGCAATAAAACTTATCGCGTCGAAATACTTAATGAGAGTTTAATTTAAATACGACAAGAATAATAATTGTTTTGAAAATGATTTAAAAGTTTACGGAAGGCTAAAAATATTAATACGGTCATGGGTCCTATTTAGTCTCTCGAAATGGACCCATGGTTCTACATTTTATTACACAAGTTATAAAATATATTTAATTAATTAATACACCCAAATTATGAAAGGGATTAATTAAATAATACTCTCAAAGTATAATATGCAACCATATAACTTAAGTCACTTTTAAATTAAATGGGAGCCCTTAGATTATGGAGATCTCTATCATAGGATTAAAAACCCAAAAATAAACCTTATGAGGATAAAAATAAACCTAAAACCTCATATTTCATTTACCTCTTCTCATTTCATTTAGCTACCCCAGTTTGGTTTTGTAGTTTTTTTATAGGAAGGAGATGAGGCTCATGGAGAACTCAAGAGACAAGATCAATGATGAAAGGGTTTTTATTCCTTTCTCATTCTTATCTCAAATTTGGGAAGCATTTTGGTTTACACACAAAGTTGGTATAAACCAAGAGGGTTACAACTCCATTATTTTTCCTTGTTTTTAAAATTTTCCCAAGCTTGTCTCTGCAAGTTTTTATTGATACATATTATTTTTATTCTCTTTCAAGTTAAGAATATGTATATTCAAAACATTATATATATATATATATATATATATATATATATATACATATGTGTAAATTATATATATATATATTATTTACACATATGTATATATATATATATATATATATTTACACATATATAGAGATATAAGTCCATCCATATCATTTACGAGCCCAAGATAGGAAGTGAGACACAAAATCATGCACTTGGGTGCATTTCTAGATCCTAAATACATACTAGCATGCATATGATTCCTAAGCAAAAAAACTAGTTATTGACGGCTATCTTTGGCTTCTTTTTTATGTTTTTGGTTTTCTATTTGGTCTTACACACCCTATAACCTAGTCATTATTTTACTTATTATCTTTTATGGCCTCGGAAACTAGTGCCCACCAGGACAACAAATACTCAAGCACTCCTGTCCCCTATGGGCGCCCCGACCATTTCTTATCTAACTCATTCCTTTTTGGTCTCTTCTATCTTTTGGGCATCTTTTACACTTATGGGTTGGCTTTCCACTTGTCAATTACAAAATTCAAATAAGGGGATCATATAAATACATAGCTATGTGTTAAAAATAATAGACCAATCTCTAAGAATTACTACTATCACCTAAGCTTGCATCTTAAAGGCGCCTAAAGCACTTCAAAGCATTCATTTGACATTCATTCAAGGGACAAGGGAGTGTATTTTCTACATACATTACATATGAATGGGAAGTTCATTCTGTTCCATCCACACATGTTATACATTTGTAAATTCTATATCTAGCCCGCTATCAAGTACAACTTGCACTAGGGCATCCTAGGGCACAATCCTTACACACAGCACACACAAAAGAATTGCATGGAGTCTCGAGATGTAGTGAAAAACTTGATCATAAGTTCACTTTTAGGTGACCTCTGGGGTCACTGACTCCCCATATTGCATCTTTCTTTTTTGAATTTGATGTGGTTTTAAGGGGTTTGTAGGTGAACTTCTATTTTACATGTTATAGGTACCTTATGTGATCAAGGAGCAATATACAGGAGATCAACAATGAATATTTGTGAAATTTTTATGACATATTAAAAATCAAGTTTCAACCATTTTCGCAGTCATGGGCGCCTAGTAGTAGACTCTAGCACCTAGGGGCCCATGTCCGCATCATCCGTGAGCTCTAAAATTTATCCTGAGTATTTACGACATTGTTCACTTCCTGTTCAATAGTTTTCCCAGGCCAGAGCACCTCCAGATCAAGCGTAAATCAACTAAGTTATTCTTTCTATACCACTTGCTTATGGTTTCATATTTACTTGTTTATTGCTTGTGTCATATTGTACTTAATAAATTGTATATCATTGTTTACATTCAATTACTCTATAATTAGGGTTTTACGAAATATTTTTTTCTGTTAAATCATTTGGTGAACTCGAATACTCACTACTATCCTCCTTATCATCTTACAAAATACATTAGTCTCCCATTTTGTAATTATCATAGAATTAATGGACATAATGACAATGATTTATATGCTTTAAAATGAATAATTAAGCACCTTGAGCATCAAGGTTTTATTTCATTTACTTCACAACCCTTGTTACATCTCTAATTGTTAAGCCCCATTGGGCTCCTAAACCTGATCCTTCCATGTCTAACGAGCATCATTCCATCGTTACTAATGCTTCTCCTTCGATCGAAAAAGAACACCTTATCCAACACATTCCAACTAAGCAACCTCCTCTCAAAATTATTCCATCCCCTCCTCCTCCCAATCCTTCTACAACATTACCCATTCCAACTAAGAAATCTCATCTCAGAATCAGTCCATCCCCTCCTCTCAAGTCTTCTACAACGTTACTAATCCCAAATAAGCTACAAATATTCAAGGTCCCTCCCCACCCTACTCCAATTTTACATCTAATTGTCTTTGTTAAACAAGTTAATCATTATATTAATGGTCGGGACACATTTCAAATTTTTTCACCACTATAATAGCTCTCTAGAATAACCACATAGATCTCCAACACACATGCATTTAGGGTGCATCACAAATTCTCCCCCTTTCATTACTATCAACGGGTCTACTTCTACATTTCACGCTTCACACTCAATGTTTAAATATTTCCTAGCATTCACACATCCCCTTTAATACACACATTGTATTTTCATTACCCCATGACACACTCTAGTTTCATAGTTCATAATCGAATGTTGAGGGTCTAAATCTGAAATTAACCTCACACCATTCACTTTTCATGCTATGTGATTCATGATCTATCTTTCTATCTCATGATTTCAAACCATTTCCCGATGACATAGTCTTGTTCTATGGTTCATTCTTGATTGTTGAGGGGTCTTTTATAAATGAACCTCATTTCATACACATCCACTAGTGGGCATACTGATCCTACCATCACACTCACACATTACATACCATTCCATTCCACTCACTCGCTACATTTTCATATCTTGGTTGCACTTACTCTTGCTTACTTATTCTACTTACATGACACACTTTGCTTACTATGTTAGCTAGATATTTTGTATGTCATTATCTTTTTATATACACATGTGTGTTCACTTGGTCTCTAGTTGTGAATGTAGATCTTACAGATTCTTACACGCTGTAATGATTCTTGGCACTATACCTTTTACCAATCCCATCAAGGCTCCTGGGGCATCTACATTTCCTACTTTCACACATTACAAGTGTTATTATTTCATTATGTTCTACTTCTACTTTCTAACACATTACTTGTCATTGATCTATACATGCTTTGATATAATTTATATATTTCTAACATGCTAACGGGTGCTTAATGTGTAGCATTTGCATTGCAGGACTATTTTCCACCATGGTTATCTGCCACACTTTTCTTGACATCGATTTGTTATTGTATACCATTATTTGCGAGATATGCCTTATGTCTTGTTTGATCACTGCTTGAAAGCTTTTGGATGCTTCGGCCTTGATTTTCTTATGATATTGTGAGTGATGCACCATCTATGAAACCCACTTTTAGTGGTCCACTTTATTTGCACACTTGATTGCTACATTATCTTCTCTTTGCATTCTAGCTATGTTTTTAATAACACATGTTCTTAGCCACTTTGTTTACATGTGCTTTGGTTTCTACCATGCACATCCCCTCCCCCTGTAGGAATAAAATTTCATATTAGTATTAAGTACTCTCTTTTGGGCCACACACTCCTACAATCATTACATGCACCCCAAATGAGGGGAGCATATATTAGGTGAAAAAATCACCCCATGCAACAGCTCAGAGCTACCATTTAGATATGCACAATTTAGAATCAACATAGGCTATAGTTACATGAAACGGCCCGAATCGACTTTGGTCCTCAACACACTATAGACACCGGTTCCCAGGACTTAGACACTAGCACTTGTATGCTCATTACCTCCCATGGGTGCTAATTTCCTGGGGTAGATACAATTATCTTCTCATATCAACATAGTTCACATAAGTCTTCATAAAGCAGTTTTTACAAAGACAGGGATAGTCCTCTAGCAGAAAAATACATTCTATCTCCTTTAATCGGTACAACTCGGAACTAATTCAAAACAATTGGGACAAAATGAACAAAAAATAGATGTACCATCTATAATGGTGCTCATTGGGAAGACTCATGTAGAAGGATAGTAACACTAAACCTCTCTCCCCAACACTTGCTCATTGGCATGAGATCGCCCAAAAAACTTGTAATTGGCATGAGATTGCCCAAAAAAATCACACTTGGCATGAGATCGCTCAAAATATCATTTTTCACAAAGATTTCATGACATATTTTTATCCTTCACACTTTTTCATATCAGTGCACACTTTCCTTTTACTACTTTTTACACACTTTTACATACTTTTGTATGTTTTACTCAAATATTTTCATATACACTACGTTGACTACTCTTTCACTCTTCTTTTGCAGATCTATCCTTAATACACAATAAGAAAGATCCTAAAATAACGAATTCGAGACATGACAACATGTACAAAGCATCTCATATGCTTCACCCCTAGGGTCACTTTCCTTTCCTAGTCTCCATGCTTCATTTTGCATCATTCCATGCTTCACTTGTCTCTTTAACGCAATCTCCATCACACTCTACAGGATCAAAAGGTATGCATCTTTTAACTACTTTATGTTATCGAGTATTTACTCAACAACATAAAGTGGGGAAAATGTAGACACAAAATCACGCACTTGGGTACATTTCTAGGTCCTAAGCACATACTAGCATTCATATGATTCCTAAGCAAGAAACTAGTAATTGACAAATGTCTTTGGCTTCTTTTCTCTATTTCTGTTTTTCTATGTGATCTTACACACCCTATAACCCAGTTGGTATTTTACTAATTTATCTTTTATGGCCTCGGACACTAGTTCCCACCTAGGAAAGTAGTGCCCAGGAACTCCTATCCCCTCTGGGCACCCCTGACCCTTTCTTATCTTACTCGCTCCTTTTCGATATCTTTGATCTTTTGGGCATATTTTTCACTTATGGTTTGGCTTTCCAATTTTCAATTACGAAATTCAAACAAGGGAATCATATAAATACATAGCTATGTGTTCAAAATAAAGGACCAAGCTCTAAGAATTATTACTATCACCTAAGCTTGCATCCAAAAGGAACCTAAAGCACTTCAAAACATCCATTTAACATTCATTCAAGGGACAAGGATTGCATTTTTTGCATACACTGCAAAACAAAGGGGAAGTTCATTCTATTCCATCCACACATGTTATACATTGTTACATTCTAGATCTAGCTTGTTATCAAGTGCAACTTACACTAGGGCATCATAGGGCACAATCCTTACACACACTCACAAGAACTACATGGAGTTTGAGATGTAGTGCAGTGCTCGGTCGTAAGTTCACTCGTCGGTTGACCTCCGGGTATGACCGACTCTCCATATTGGATCTTTATTTTTGGATTTGATGTGGTTTTATGGGTTTTATAGGTGAACTTCTATTTTATAGGTTACATGTACCTTCTTCCTACAGCGATCAAGGAACGACATACGGTAAATCAACGGGGAATACTTGTGACACTTGTGTGACATAGTAAAAATCTAGTTCCAACCATTTTCGTAGTCACGAGCACCCAGTAGAGTACTCTGGCACCCAGGCACCCTTGCCCCAGTCCAGGCACCCATGTCTAGCATCATCTATGAGCTCCAAAATTTACCATAAGCATTTATGACATTATTCACGTTACGTTCGGTAGTTCTCCCACCCAGAGCACCTCCAAATCAAGCATAAATCAGCTAAGTTATTCTTTCTATACCACTTGCTTAGGGTTTCATAATTACTTTCTTATTACTTGTTACATATTGTACTTAGCAAGTGTATATCATTGTTTACATTCATTTACTTTGTAATTAGGGTTTTACAAAAATTTCTATTTTTGTTAAATCAAACAACTACATAAAGGGAGGCCTTAGGCCTAAGTGTGGATGGTGGGCGGTGGGAGGGAAGAGGCCACAATAGTGTCATGACCAAGAGTTAGGGTTTAGGATGGACCGTGGAATATGCAACAGCCCACATGGAGGAGTTGGGGTGGGGTTCGCTTGGGACAGTCATCCCAACCACCTCACTCTCACACTATATTTAAAAAAATTAAAATCAAAACTTAGCTAAAACATTTACCATTCTTTTCAAAAAAAGTTTTGAATTCATTTTTATTTAAGATCTCCAATCTAATGCTTTGTATAAGTACTTTAAATGTATGTGTTTGTTTATATATATTACAAAACACACACACACACACACACACACACACACACACACACACACACACACACACACATTGATAAGAGAAAACCAACAAGAAAAACTATAAGTGTTCCAAACACACAATTTTATGATATTTGACTAAGCTACAAATGAAAACTTAAACATATTTTTGCTACCAAGTTAGAAGATGGGAATGCTACAGATCTACATATAAAACAACTTTTTCCATTGTGAAACAACAAAATGAACTCTTTTAATACCATTATTTTCTCTCCCAAATTAATCAATGCAAACAACATATATTATGGAAATTTTAGTTTTATCTCGATAACAATACATATATTTCTCATAATACATATTATTACGATAACTCTCTAGGATGTGATTATATTATATGTTAATTATTTAGACAAGCCACTTATGTTGTTATCGATCTTTCTCTGTTGATTATGCATAGTTTCCTTTATGTCCCCTCCTATACATAGTTTATTATATTTACCTTTCTCTTGGATTAATGAATATTATTAGTTTTATTTGATATTTTCTTTCATTTTCTATAACTATATTTTTCACTTATTTTGCTTCCAGATTCTTATTCTAATTGATATTTCCCAACCATAACCGTTTTAGTTTTATTCATGACTTATTTGAGTTTTAGGGAACTATTATTGTTTTCCTTTCACTATTTATCATGATATTTTACATTGATATCTCAAAATTTTAAAGCCTCTCCCCTAATTTATCTTACTTTTACCCCATCCCCAAAGCCTAACTCCTAAGTGATGATAACATAATTATGAAGGAGCCACATCCCTAAGTGAATATAGATACAATGCAAGTTATAGGAAAGAAATTAATCTTCCTCATCTAGTTTTACTTCCTAGGATTCACCTATTCTTCTTTTAATCATTTTTTCAATTTTATTGATTGGTCCTAATCTCCTCTTTTTTTTTTTCTTTTTATATTTATTACATCTCACGATTGAATCTTTATATGTTTAGCTTCTTTATCCTTCATATTTTACCGGTTGGTACCATGATGCATATCATGCCCATATTTTTATGTTATCTTTTTACATTTTTGATGATATATTGTGCATAAGATGGGGGAAAGACCCTTAATTTCACTATCGCTAATGTCAATTTTCCCAATCAAGGACATTAAGCATTTATTACATTGTATTCATATTTTCCATCATTGGTTCGTATGCTTTCTATCATTGCAAAAAATTGCATGCCCACTAGGGGCATTATATTCTCCTATGCCTATATTAATTACATTTTCCCCATCTTAGGGCATGTTAATGTTCCATTATCAATTTTTAAAAAATTCCTACCTTGAGGCTTTACCTATTAGTTGAACCGACGATGATCATATTTTTCACCTTGGAGTATTATTCTACATTTGAGCATACAATGATTATATCTTGCCCACCTAGGGAATCATCTCATTACATTACTTTTGAGCCTATAATGAGCTTATATTTACCACCTTATGGGTACTAGCTTATTTTTTGAGCTTATATTTATTATATATTTCCCATCTTGGGAATTATCCTATTCCACATGCATGATTTATATTTGTCCACTTGGGGTACAAATCTAATATTGCTTATATTGAGGCTTTCATATGAGTAATTTACATATTGCATATATGCTTTAATGATGTTATCTTATCATGTTTACACCAGATATTTATTACCCTATGTTATTTATGGTGCGTGCAATCCCTTTCTTTCAAGATATGTAATTCATAGGTTCATTTCACACCTCAAAAGGGGGTCATATGTCCTATTGATTGTTATTTCCAATCTATACACTCCAAGACATTTCACTAATTTCATATGTGGAAGCGAACACATGATAATGCACAACATATCTTACTTGGACTCAATGTAAGACACACCTAGGGTAGATTCAAATATATTGGTCTTATCATGAATAAAACTTAATTAGATTAAGATGTAGCGCATACTTTGGTATCATTCATATTAATTTCAACATAAATCATGTATTCATTCCCATATTATTTTTGCTAGATTTCAACAATTATTTAATTATGGATTATAGTTTATAGGTTGGTAAATTAAACTGGAAAAAATGTTTGTTAAATTATGTAAAGATTAAAAAAATGTGGGTTTTTAATTGGGATTAAATATGGGGAAAATATAATTATAAATTATATGGAATTTGTTATTTCAACTCTAACAAATTGTGTTGCTTTTTATTCACAAAATTTGTAATGGAATTATGATCTCTTATGAGTGCAAACTTCTTTCTTGTATTTTTAATTAGGCCCTCAAAACTATAGAAAATTGATGGGGGCATTTGCAAGGAATTTCCTTTTTTTTCTTCATGGCACCTCCTATGGTTGATTTAATTATGATTTTATTCAAATATTTGAATATTCACATTTGATATTTTTCCAAAAATAGTGTTTACCCTATCATATTTTTTTGTTTTGATATGAAATATATATCATACTTCGATGACACCCTCAATAAAACAATTAATGGGTGAAAACATAGTGAGAAATTGAAGGGTTTGATTCTCTAGCTTGGTTTCCCAATTTGGAATACCATCCCCTAAAATTTTAAGTTAAAGGGATAATGGGTTAAGCACATTTTATTTCTCTTAAATTTCATAATTTTAAGTATTAATTATCTAGCCTAAAATTCAAACAACACAAAATTATTATCCGTAAATTCTTGATAAAATAAACATTAGAACTTCTAACTTTGATTAGGTGGTAGATGGTGTTAGTATCCGATTTAATCTCCTTCACAACTTGAAAACATCATGAATGCACAAGGTACTCAAGGATAGACAGATGTTTTGTATGTCATTTGTAGAGTGGGGATCACACCTATCTGCTTGTTTGCATTCAAGTATTGAGGGAGTGGATAACACCTTCATAAGGGTTTTGATCTAACCCTCACTATTTTAGGTTGTTCTATCAACCAAGGCAAGAGAACCTATATTGCAGCCCCTATATGGTAAGGAGATGAAGATATCCTTGTGTTTTGCATATGGTGTGGAGGAGGCTTTGTGAAAACATGCTCAAATATCCATTATCCAAACTCAAAAGATCTGTCACTACTAAATGATGGAAATGTTCTCAAAACAAAGCTAGAGCTGCTAAAGACATGATAAAACCCTGATCAACCTTGTGCATTTTTGTGAAAGGATTGAATTCTTTTGTGGACACACAATGCAGATGCAGGGTATTGTAGGTAGGATGAGTTAATTTAAAATGAAATTCTAATGAGATACCTTGGAACAAGAGTAGCTAGAAATCATCACCTTCTTTGGGAAACCTTGCAAAAGAATTATAACACCTAAACCGCAAAAATGTTTCAATGAATTTAAAGTGCTCTTTCAACTAAGATGTGTGCACAATGGATGCCCAAATCTGTACTATTCCATACAAACTTTGATAGCCTACCACAAAGGCTTGGAGAAAAATATCAACAAAGCATTCAAAACCACTTGTTAGATCATGTCCTAAGGTACACCCAAAGGTTTGTAAATACCCTCAATTTACAAGGAAGGTAAGATGGATATAAATCTGTTTATCTCCACTCAAATGAATGCTCTTTTAAATGGAAGATTACAAATGCGTTCAAACCCTCTACAAGAAATGAGACCATGTATGACCAATAAAGATCCCAAACACAATATTACTGACATGAGCATGAAACACAAATTGAAAACATATTGAAATACAAGTGCATGCAAACTTTTCCAAGAGATAAAACCAGTTAATCCAAGAATTTGATCAAATATATTAGCAAGGGAATGTTATTTAAACAATTTCAAAGCTTGTTGATGGCTTTACAACTGAAACCAACTCAACATGGTGAACTTTTGATGCAAACCGGAATCAAAATGGCTCTCGTGAAGTTTCTCAAAAGGGAAATGGACTTCTTCTAGTCTTTTCCCGTGAATTTGTTTTTCTCTTTCTCCAAAATTCTCAACAAAAACTCTACAATGTTTCCAAAACTACATCATATACCCTCTGCCAACTTGGATCCTTGCATCCCAAGCAAAGAATATGCCAAAGGGATCAAATTTGTTACAAAACCCTATCCATTTGATGAAAAATGATATAAAACTGTGAAACAGCTCGCCAAATGCTAGAGATGCATAAATATTTTAAAATATTGCATGAACTCAGATCCTTATTTATCCCATGGTCACGTTTTTGGCATTCCGCCATGCTAGCATGCATTTGCAATCATTTTTCACCTTTTTCCCTTACCATTTTTAACTCTGCAACTTTTCATTTTTACATTTCATCTGTTTTTCAAGGGCTGAGAAAAATATCTCATGAAAAACACTATAGGGCACAAAATTAGCTCAAATAAATGATGCCATTGTGTTCAGAAGGCCGAAGGGATGCAAATTCATATAAAATTTCATGTGTTTTGGTGCAAAATAACAATTCCACACTTCTTGGAGCTCCAATGGCGCCCAAAAAATGAAAATGCACAGCTGCCATTGATTAAAATCAACTTTAAATGCCAGCCCTCCACGTGGCAGATCCAAATCCTCTTCAAAAGTGCCCAAATTACCTTTTTTCCTTTACTCAAGGTGGGACACGTGTCTAAACATGATTGGGCGGGCCCCCAATCCTAAAAATGCATTTTGAACTTTTTCGCCTCTGGAAAATTTTGAATATTTTCCCCACGAGCCCCTAGACATGCCACGTGTCCTCCTGTGGGCCCCACCAAGAACCGCGGGCCAACTTTATGAATTTTTCTCCTTTTTTGAGAAAAGGAAAATTTTCTCAAAAACCTCCGTGGGCCCGAACACCCTTGCTCCTTCTGCCACGTGTCTCCCCCTGATTGGATGCGGGGGGACACCTTCAATTTTTCCTCATCGCTCCTTGGTGGATTTATTTTTTATTTTGAGATTTTTTCCTCCAAAGGCAAAAAATCCCAACCATTCCCGAATCCCCGCTCCCTTTGCTATCATGGACACGTGTCCTCCTTCCATTGATCGCAGGACTACCTTACATTTTTTACCCTTTAAACATAGGGGCAAAAATTCATGAACTTCTCCTGCGGCTCCTTGTCCCATCTTGCCTCCACGACACGTGTCTGCTTTCTACTAGTTATGGGCTTGTGGGCAAAATTTTTCCCCTAGCAATTTGAAGCCAAAAACTTCAAAAATTTCTAACTCCCCACTTTTCCTTTCGACATCACTATGCTACGTGTCCACTACTCATTGGGCATGGGTTTGTGGGCAAAATTTTAACTTCAACATTTTGAAGTTAAAAACTTCAAAATTTTCACAAACTCCGCCCCTTTCACATGCTAACTTTCTTGGACATGTGTTGCCTCTCCAATGGTTGCGGGCTCACAAGCCAAATTTTTCCCCTAACACCCGGAGCCAAAAAACACCAAAATTTTTCCAAGTCCTTGCTCATCCACACTGCCCTCCTGGACACGTGTCACCATCCCATTGGGCATGGGCTTTCGGGCAAAAATGTAATTTTGAGAATTTTTCAAAAATGGAAGAAAAAATTTCCTAAGTTACTTCCGCTACTTGCCAATCCTCGACTAATCACCTTGTGCCACGTAAGCACATCCTTGTAGCAGACTGTAGGGCCGCAATGAAAAAATTTCTTCCAAAGATCTTTGAGTCAAAAACAATAAAAATTTCCCAACTCCCACGCTGTCTATTTGATCTCCCTGTGCCACGTATCGCTTCCCCATTGGGTCATGCGGGTCTTCGAGACAAATTTGGATTTTGAGAATTTTTCAAAAATTGAAGAATAATTCTAAGTAACCCCCGCCACTTAATGATATTTCAACCAATTGTATCGTGCCACGTAGGTGCACCATCAGAACAATCTGCAGGGGTGTGTTCAAAATTTTTCCCTTTGAAAATGACTCAAAATGACAAGTTAGCAATGTTTTTTGCATATCCCGACCAATGAGAGCCTACCACATCAAAGCATAAACATTACAATGATAAATTTGACGGGTAGAAGATGCTTGACGCCCATCAAAATGTAGAAACGCAGGGAGGCCTCTCGAAACTGAATTTTTCACAAGGAAGTTGAATTTTTTTGTTTTGAATCCAATGAAACATGATTTGACAATTATTTAAGCCTGGGGAGCAAGATTTCACCTCCTTAAAAATGGAATTCGATCAAACACGGGTTTCTTTCAGGCTTTGGCCAAGGAAAAATAACGCAACCCGTGCAAATGAAAAACTAGGGCACAATAAAGGGGAAACTTGGATTTTGTTTCAAAAAGGGGCAGAATAACAACATTGAGGGTAGATTGAAAACATTCAATTGGATAAAACGAGTTACAGATCTTTAGCTCGAGCCACAAGGACATTTTGGAGTAAAAATGGAAAATGGAGAATAAGAGTAAAGTGTGCAAACCCATAAATTGCACCAACATTGGCTCTTGCTTGGGGATGGGCACTCCCAGCGAGTGCCACAAGATCACAACGTAGACCAAGTGCCAAAAATCCATTGGGCAAGGAGTCAAAACATGCATAGCAGCCCAAAAACCAGAATTTTCACCAAAAACTAGACCAAGAAAACCACACCAACAATGGTTGCCAAGGACAAAAGGGAAAACCACAAGCCAACAACAGCAAGAACAAGGAAAAGACAAAACAAAAACAAGGGCTATACAAAATGTACAACTTGTGCATACCTCCTTTGGGGATTTAATCCAAAAAGTGTTTTAAATGTCTGCCATTAACAGGCAGCTCCAACAAATCCCCATCCAAATCCTTGAGAAAAAATGTATTTTCTCCAATCCTGATATCAATGGCATAAGGGCCCATCCAGAGAGCATCAAATTTGCCATGCTTTCCCTTGTCTTCATGCCTACTTTCCCACAGCAAAACTAGATCTCCAACACTGAAAGATCTAGGGGTGACCTTCTTATCAAACAACTTCTTCAATTTCTCCCTAAACCTGACATGCCTTTGATGAGAAGCTCTCCTTTCTTCATCCAACTCAATCATCTGATTGATCCTTGATTCATATGGGCCATGTTCATGATTTTCCAACTCTTTGGGAAAACTGAAAAGTGGATAATTGCGGAGTGTAATGGCAGGAAATCTTGAGTTCCATACACCGGTTCAAATGGGCTTTTACCAGCTTGCTCTTTTTGGAGTCATCCTATTAGCCCAAACTACAAATTTCAACCGTTCTCCCCACTTCTTCTTGTTGATTTCCAAGGTTCTTCTAATGATATTGAGCAAATTTTTGTTACTTGATTCACTTGCACATTCCCTTGTGTGTTGTAGTTTGAAGAATAGGTTAGATTTATCCCATATTTATTGCACATTTCCATCAAAGGCTTGGCTCTAAAACACATAGCATTATCGACACAATCTTAACTGAACCCCAAATTTTCATATGATATGAGTTAGCAAGAAATCCATTACCACTTGGTGTGTTGCCTTTCTAGATGGAATTGCCTCAACCCATTTTGTAAAATAATCGGTTCTGAGGATCCACTTGTAACTAGCACTAGAAGGATCTGAAATCTCACCAATAAAATCCATTCCCTATTGTTTGAAAGGAGCTTCAATTGATACAGGCTGCAAAGGAAGGGATCCTGAAGCCTTCAATCTTCCTAAAAAACGTTGGCAACTATCACACCTTCTAACCAGCTGGTTTGCATCTTTGAAAAGAGTTGGCCACCAATAACTAGCTCTTAAAATCTTATGTGCTGTCACTCTCCCAAAAAAATGTCCTCCACAAACCCCCATGGAAATCAGTAATCAACTTGGGAGCTTCATCTTCAGTTATGCATTTCAAGAGGACACCTTCAGGGTTCTTCCAAGCTAGCCCAAGGTCTGTTATGACATATTTTTGAGAAGCCAGCTTGAGGGCTCTTTTCTAATTTTTATTTAAGTGACTGGGACAGCATAAGTGCTTGAGGTAATAGACCACATCCTTGTACCACTCAGAAATCATCAATTTTTCAAGGAGATCTTCCCTTTCTTCCCCTAGCTGATTCACTTCTACATTCTACAAATTACTCTCAGCCATGAGTTTGGCAAGACCTAAACCTCTTACCACTTTGTGTTTGGATATCCATATCATATTCTTGTAATTTGTTAACCCATCTAAATCTCTTGCTTGATATCTCCATGTCGATAAGATGTCTTTAACCATGGTGTGGGGAACATAAGCAACAACCTTTAAACTCAAAATGTAGGGCCTGAAATTTTTTTTTTTTTTTACTAATGCAAATGCTTGTTTCTCCATAATTGTGTACCTCAATTTAGCTACTTGTAAAGCCTTGCTAAAGAAAGCAATAGGCCTCTCAGCTCCATTTTCATCCTTTTGTAACAAAACTAAAGCAATAGTAAATTCTGATGCAAAAGAGAAGATTTGGAAAGGCATCTTATAGTTTGGAGCTGCCAAAACAGGTGCATGTTTGAGTGCATCCTTTATCCCTTCAAAAGCTTGGATGGCAGCCTTTTCCCACTTAATAACCTGATCCTTTCTTAGCATGCTTGTGATTGGAAGAGTCAACTCAGCAAAATTGGAGACAAACCTTCTAATGAAATTGATTTGGCCAAAGAAAGATTGAATACCCTTCTTGGTTCTTGGCATAGGCACCTTGCTGATTGCTTCCACTCTCTCAGGATCTATCATAACACCTTCTTTAGATACAATATGTCCTAGCAACTTGGCTTTTGGCACACCAAAATGACACTTCTTTGGATTAAGTGAAATGCCATACTCCCTACATCTGATCAAATCTTTCTCTAGGTGTTGCAAATGTTCTACTCGCTGTCTTGAAAAAACAGTCACATCATCTTGGTAAATTGCAATAAACTCATTGATATAACCAGAAAAGGCAACATCCATTGCCCTCTGAAAAGTAGCACCAGCATTCATCAATCCAAAAGGCATCCTTACAAAAACATAAGTCCCCCAAGGAGTAGTGAAGGTTGTCTTAAGTCTTTCTGATTCTTTAACAACTACTTGATTGTATCCGGAGAAACCATCCAAAGTAGAAAGCATTTCTGACCCTGTCACAAGCTGCAGCATATTCTCCATGTTTGGCAAAGGATAGTTGTCCTTCATAGATGCTTTGTTTAGATTCCTAAAATCCACACAAATTCTGATATCTCTGTTCTTCTTTCTAACTGGCACAAGGTTGGCAACCCAAGAAGAGTATCTAGTAGGTTGAATGATGCCACCATCTCTCAATTTCTTCAACTCTTCTTGCATTTTCATGGAAAGTAGTGGGTTAATAGGCCTTTTTTTTGTCTAAATGGTTTGGCTTTAGCCTCAAGAGGGATCTCATGCTGAAACAAATCTTCTCTATATGCCTTCAGCTCTGAATAAGACCAAGCAAGGCAATCTTGATATTTCTTTAAAAGTTGGGCATAGGACTGTTTTTCTTCTTTGCTGAGATGACTGCCCAACCAGATCTTCCTTGGTTTGTCTTTAGTTCCCAAGTTATGCTCTTCCACATCCCTTGAAGCAGACATCTTCCTATTAATGATGCAATCAACATTGCTAAAATTGGATTCAAGTGCGACAAGACCTTTGGGAATGGTATTTGTCTTCAATTGTATAATATCCTTGTCAAACAAAGTTTCTCTATCTTCATGCATGCACACCATTGGTCCCCAATCAATACTCGACCAGCAAACTCTCCTTGGCATTGTAAGAATCTCAACACTTGTGCATCATCATCAAAAATCTGCCAATGTTTCACATTATCCGAGACAGCTTGGCCTTGTTAGCACTTCAACATCATATTCACAAAAGGTGAAATGGTGCAATTATCAAACTTAGAACCAAGAACAGCCAGCTGATCAGTAGCAGCATTAAGACTTCTATCATGGTAAACAATGTTAAAGGAATCAAACATTTCAATCAAGTCCCAAACATCATGCTTATATTGCTTCATACGCTGATTTTTTGTGGCATATAACTTTCTTACTTGCTTGACAACCAACTCTGAATCTCCTTTAGCAAAAATATCCTTTACTCCATACTTCCATGCAATCCTTAATCCCAATAATAATGCCTCATACTCAGCAATGTTGTTAGTACATTCAAAATTGAGCTTGAAGGAAAAAGGAAACTCCTCTAAACTAGGGGAAACCAACACTATACCAGCACCATTTCCAAATTTGGAGCAAGCTCCATCAAATAGTAATGTCCATGGAGAACCTACCATACCAAGACACTCTGATTTGTCCATCTTATTCTCTTTTCCATCAGCAAAACCAATGAAATTGTCAACATCTACATCAGCAAACAACACTTCATAAGAAGCATTGTTGGGATCCTCAATCAAGTGTAACATCTTCTTTTCACCATAGAGTTTGACAAGGCTTCCCTCAATGGGAATGGTGGCATAGGACATGTCCATTTGAACACTACCACCAACACTTGCAGCCCACTTTCTTGACAAAAGCATACCCCATTTGGCAGGGCAATCAACAATTACAACATCAAGTTTTAAATTCTTACCCGGACAGGCTGCAAGTTGCACCACTAAACCCTTCACACATCCAACAACCAACACTTCCCTTGAATCCATGGCTATACACTTTCCATATGCTACTTTCACCTTGATATCCAACTCATTCATAACTTCTAGAGGCATAACATTACATGATGCACCAGAATCAAACATGTAATTGTGAAGCAACCTACCTTTGATGAGCAAAGTTGTGAAGAATGGATCAACATTCAATTGGGAATCAACCAAGGATGTCCCCAAATACACTTCAGGTGCCTCTCCAAGATCTTCCATTGGTGGTGGTGTTTCAGGGCCAGCAACGCTTTGAAGAGGACTCTCAACAACATTGACATTTCTGCTTGGTATAATATTTTCTTCTTTTAATCCCAAGTATTCAAAAGCTCTTTTCTTGTGTTCAGGAATTCTGAGCAATTCAATAATGGGAACACTCACTTTAATTTGGCTCAATACCTGGGCTATATCATATGGAACATTCTTTGGCAAAACAACATTGGAAGGGAAACAAGAAGGTTCATCAGATGGAGAAGTATTCTTGGCAGCTTAGGCATGAAGAGGACTGATATTTTTGCATGGGACAATAGGGTTCTTAAAGAATCAAGCTTCTCTTGTAGGATTATCTTTGGGAATGCTTGTGAGCAAGGGTGTCTTTGGCTTGGCTTGAGGACCAGCTCCTCTAATAACTTTACTTCTAGTATTGTACTCCTTTTCTTGACTAACCACAACATTCATTAACAATTTTCTATCTTCCTCCAAAGGAATACCACCATCATACTTCTTGATCATTAAAGCCCTTAGGTATTCAAAGTCATTATTAGGAATTTCAAAGGCATGAACTACATCTACATCATGAGTTTGAGGAAGAGAAAGAAATGGTACCCTCTTTATGCAATCCCAAAAGGTTACAAAGCAGCCTTGCACTTATCACATCTGTTGATGTTACTCTTGCTGTTGTGAGCCCGAAGAGCTACCCATCATACAAATGTCATCATCCATTTCATTCTCATTATCATCATCTATATCTTGCTTGACCATTTCACATGGTGGATGAGGAAGAAAACATCTATCACACCAATCCATATCAGCAACTTCTTGAACAACAAGAACTCTTGCAATGAGGGTCGCACCACTCTATTCTCACGTGATTGGGGTTGTCTTATTCGCAGATCCAATAAGCCCTTTACCTCTATTATCTTGTCTTTGATCACCCCTAGGATGATTGCCAAATCTATCATGGTTTTGAGTTCTTTGCTGTCCTTATGAACTTTGCCCAATTCCTTTCTCAGCCTGGGCTAATTTATAGGAAATTTCTTTGACAGCCCTTGCCAAAGTCTTGACAACATCCTCCAAATCAGCACCCTTGCTAGTTTGAGGCTTCTCAGGGTTTATCAGCTTCACACCGTCCCTCTTAAGTGGTTTACCAACAGCTTTAATATTATTTTCAATTTCAAGTGCCATGGTGAAAGCTTGCCTCAAGTTTGTAGGATTTTTGTCTCTCAAGTAATAGGCTGCCTTTTTATCAAATGCATCTTCATATTTGATCAAGCAAGATTCATCACAAGGCCTCAAAATTACAGGCAACCTTCTCAATGTCTTATTAAACCTTGTATTGAAATCATGAATGGTCTCATTCGGGTTCTTCTTGATGTTCTCAAACTTAGATAGAAGGAATCTTGGATCTGTCTTGTCTCCATATTGTAATCTGAATGCATTGCTCATCTCACTCCATGAATCAATAGAGTTATCAAGTAGAGCTTTATACCAATCTCTTGCATCTTCGTCAAGTGTATGGATAAACAACTTGATATACACATCCTCAAATTCTATTTCAAAGTCTTCCATCATGTTAACAAAGAGTTTGAGGTGCTGATCTCCAGTTATGGCATTGTTACCTTGGAATTTTGGTAACCTATTTCTCACATCCTATGGGACAACATTTGGATAACCATCCATTCCTCCAAAATTTATAGGACCAAATGTGTTTACAACAAATGGAGGTCTAGGTTGAGCCATATTGTTTGGTGGGGGTGATCTTGGAGGTGAAACAAGCTAATGAGGAGTAGTAATGGGTCTGATTGGAATAGATGAATGATCTCTAAAATGACAACCCCCCAAAGGCTCTCTCTCTTGATAGACTTTAGCAAACTTAGAAACTACAGGAGTAGATTTAGGAGCAAGTTTTTTAAATACACAAGAAGGTCCCTCACCTAATGGAGAATGAAAATCAGCAAGAAGATTGCCTGAATCATATCTACTTGAAGAGGAATTATAATCTTCAATGACAGGTTGTTCTCCTTCAAATTCAACTATGGGGACTCCTTTCCTTGCAACCAAATCACCAACCACTTTCCACACTCTTCTTCCTTCTAGTTCTGAGCTTCTTGATTCGGTGAGCAACTTCTTAGAAGAGTCCTTGATGAAGAGGGATCTCCTTCCCTCCAGTTTGATAGATTTAAACAACAAGTTTCAAATGATAAAAATGTGTTAGACAACTGGTATTTCAAGATTCGACAAAGCATGGAGTCGCCACCAAGGATTTTCACCTTAGTTGTGCAAGAAAGCACTAAAATATTCTGTTAAATACATGTTATACTAAAAACTTACAGGGATTCACAAATCAGATTTTCTTCTTCTTAATTCAACCAAAAACAGTGCATCCAAATCACATAAACTACTGGTAGATGAGGAGAGCAGGCTGAGTTTGAAGTCTTTCTTACCCAAAACATCTAGATCTGAAGTATGAAATGATATCTCAATAATATAACAGCTCAAATACTTGATCACACAAATGCTCAAACCTTTCAAGTACTTCAAAACCACCAAGAAATTGCAAGAAGTCCCCAGCAACGGCGCCACTCGGTGTTGGTATCCAGATTTAATCTCCTTCACAACTTGAACAACATCATGAATCTGCACAAGACACTCAAGGATAGATAGATGTTTTGTATGTCATTTGTAGCCGGGGATCACACCTATTTGCTTGTTTGCATTCAAGAATTGAGGGAGTGGATAGCACCTTCATAAGGGTTTTGATCTAACCCTCACTATTTTAGGTTGTGCCTATCAACCAAGGCAAGAGAACCTATATTGCAGCCCCTATATGGTAAGGAGATGAAGATATCCTTGTGTTTTGCATATGGTGTGGAGGAGGCTTTGTGAAAACATGATCAAATATCCATTATCCAAACTCAAAAGAGCTGTCACTACTAAATGATGGAAATGTTCTCAAAACAAAGCTAGAGCTGCTAAAGACATGATAAAACCCTGATCAACCTTGTGCATTTTTGTGAAAGGATTGAATTCTTTTGTGGACACACAATGCAGATGCAGGGGTATTGTAGGTAGGATGAGTTAATTTAAAATGAAATTCTGATGAGAGACCTTGGAACAAGAGTAGCTAGAAATCATCACCTTCTTTGGGAAACCTTGCAAAAGAATTACAACACCTAAACAACAGAAATGTTTCAATGAATTTAAAGTGCTCTTTCAACTAGGATGTGTGCACAATGGATGCCCAAATCTGCACTATTCCATACAAACTTTGATAGCCTGCCACAAAGGCTTGAAGAAAAATATCAATAAAGCATTCAGAACCCCTTGTTAGATCATGTCCTAAGGTACACCCAAAGGTTTGTAAATACCCTCAATTTACAAGGAAGGTAAGATGGATTTAAATTTGTTTATCTCCACTCAAATGAATGCTCTTCTAAATGGAAGATTGCAGATGCCTTCAAACCCTCTACAAGAAATGAGACCATGTATGACCAATAAAGATCCCAAACACAAGATTGCAACATGAGCATGAAACACAAATTGAAAACATACTAAAATACAAGTGCATGCAAGCTTTTCCAAGAGATAAAACCAGTTAATCCAAGAATTTGATCAAATATATCAGCAAGGGAATGTTATTTAAACAATCTCAAAGCTTGTTGATGGATTTACAGCTGAAACCAACTCAACATGATGAACATTTGATGCAAACTGGAATCAAAATGGCTCTCAGGAAGTTTCTCAAAAGGGAAATGGACTTCTTCCAGTTCTTTTCCTATGAAATTTTTTTCTCTTTCTCCAAAATTCTCAACAAAACTCTAAAATGTTTCCAAAACTACATCATATACCCTATGCCAACTTGGATCCTTGCATCCCAAGCAAAGAATATGCCAAAGGGATCAAATTTGTTACAAAACCCTATCCATTTGATGAAAAATGATATAAAACTATGAAACAACTCGCCAAATGCCAGAGATGCACAAATATTTTAAAATATTGCATGAACTCAGATCCTTATCCATCCCAGGGTCACGTTTTTGGCATTCCACCATGCCAACATGCATTTGCAATCATTTTTCACCTTTTTCCTTACCATTTTTAACTCTGCAACTTTTCATTTTTACATTTCACGTGTTTTTCACGGGCTGAGAAAAATATCTCATGAAAAACACTATAGGGCACCAAATTAGCTCAAATAAATGATGCCATTGTGTTCAGAAGGCCGAAGGGATGCAAATTCATATAAAATTTCATGTGTTTTGGTGCAAAAATGACAATTCCACACTTCTTGGAGCTCCAATGGCGCCCAAAAAATGAAAATGCACAGTTGCCATTGATTAAAATCAACTTTAAATGCCAGCCCTCCACGTGGCAGATCCAAATCCTCTTCAAAAGTGCCCAAATTACCTTTTTGCCTTTACTCAAGGTGGGACACGTGTCTAAACATGATTGGGGCGGCCCCCAATCCTAAAAATGCATTTTGAACTTTTTCTGCCCTTGGGAAAATTTTGAATATTTTCCCCACAAGCCCCCTAGACATGCCACGTGTCCTCCTGTGGGCCCCACCAAGAACCGCGGCAAACTTTATGAATTTTTCTCCTTTTTTGAGAAAAGGAAAATTTTCTCAAAAACCTCCGCGGCCCGAACACCCGCTGCTCCTTCTGCCACGTGTCTCCCCCTGATTGGATGCGGGGGGACACCTTCAATTTTTCCTCATCGCTCCTTGGCGGATTTATTTTTGATTTTGAGATTTTTGCCTCCAAAGGCAAAAAATCCCAACCATTCCCGAATCCCCGCTCTCTTTGCTATCATGGACACATGTCCTCCTTCCATTGATCGCGGGACTACCTTGCATTTTTTACCCTTTAAACATAGGGGAAAAATTCATGAACTTCTCCTTCGGCCCCTTCTCCCATCTTGCCTCCCTGACACGTGTCTCGCTTTCTACTAGTTGTGGGCCTACGGTAAAAAAAAATTTCCCCTAGCAATTTGAAGCCAAAAACTTTGAAAAATTTCTAACTCCCCGCTTTTCCTTTCAACATCACTATGCTACGTGTCCACTTCTCATTGGGCGCGGGTTTGCGGGCAAAATTTTAACTTCAACATTTTGAAGTTAAAAACTTCAAAATTTTCACAAACTTTGCCCCTCTCACATGCTAACTTTCTTGGACACGTGTCGCCTTTCCAATGGTTGCGGGCTCATGGGCAAATTTTTCCCCGACACCCGAAGCCAAAAACACCAAAATTTTCCAAGTCCTCGCTCATCCGCCCGGCCCTCCCGACACGTGTCACCATCCCATTGGGCATGGGCTTTCGAAAAATTTAATTTTGAGAATTTTTTCCAAAATGGAAGAAAAAATTTCCTAAGTTACTTCGCCACCCGCCAATCCTCGACCAATCACCTAATGCCATGTAAGCACATCCTCAGTAGCTCGCAGGCGCGGTGAAAAATTTTCTTCCCAAGCATCTTTGAGTCAAAAACAATTAAATTTTCCCAACTCCCATGCTTTGTTTGTTTGATCTCCCCGTGCCACATGTCGCTTCCCCATTGGCTGCAGGTCTTCAAGACAAATTTGGATTTTGAGAATTTTTCAAAAATTGAAGAAAAAGTCTAAGTAACCCCCGCCACCTAATGATCTTTCAACCAATTGTATCGTGCCACGTAGGTGCACCATTATAACATCATGGGGTGCGTTCAAAATTTTTCCCTTTGGAAAAAACTCAAAAATGACAAGTTAGCAATGTTTTTTCCTCATATCCTGACCAATGAGAGCCTACCACATCAGCATAAACATTGTAATGATAAATTTGACGTGTAGAAGATGCCCGTACACCCGTCAAAATGCAGAAATGCAGGGGAGGCCTCTGAAACCAAATTTTTCACAAGGAAGGTGAATTTTTCAGTTTTGAATCCAATGAAACATGATTTGACGATGATTTAAGCCTAGGGAGTGAGATTTCACCTTCATAAAAATGGAATTCGATCAAACACGGGTTTCTTTCACGCTTTGGCCAAGGAAAAATAACACAACCCATGTAAATGAAAACTAGGGCACAATAAAGGGGAAACTTGGATTTTGTTTCAAAAAGGGCAGAATAACAACATTGAGGGTAGTTTGAAAACATTCAACTGGATAAAACGAGTTACAGATCTTCATCTCGAGCCACAAGGACATTTTGGAGTAAAAATGGAAAATGGAGAATTAGAGTAAAGTGTGCAAACCCATAAATTGCACCAACAGGATGAAATACAAATATCGTTTAACAGTAAGTAGGTGGACCTACTTGTAGTGAAATTATAGAAATAAGATTGTTAAAATAATTAAAATATATATTTACATTGTAGTTTATATATTTTCCATTTAAATAGAGACAACTTCCTAGGTTTTACATATTGAAAAATAGTGCCTTCAAATTTGTGTCATATTAAGTTACAAATTGAACTTATTAAGATAAAGATGTCAAGTGTCTAAATTATTATGTGATACTTGTTATTTACTTGATGGGTGTTACATGTATAGAAATTTTAAATATGAAAAGTATTGTGTAATTATTTGTATGCATGTTGAGACTACACTATGAAGTGAAATGAACTTGAAAAACTTGAATGTTGAAGTAATTGGTTGATGTTCATTTACATTTATGAAACTTCTTAACAAGGAATAGAAAAATTGTAGCCATTCACAAAAATTTCATAGAAAACAAGATCAAAGTAAATAAATTTCTTGAGCTATGAGAATGTAGGGTTAATTTTACTTGATTAATTTAATATAAGTTCCAAAAATAGGCACAATTTGTTTCCATAATGTACATAAATATATCACCATGACAAAAGCTTAAAATAAGGTAATTAGCACGACCAATACAATATATCTAAGAATCATAGAACATGGGAATGAGCAAGGAAAGGTGAGGGCATAAGTTGTAACCAAACTCATAATTGTTCCTTATTTGCTTAATCCCAATGGAACATCAAAATGATAAGGCATATGACCCAACTTTAAATATGTGCATATTGATTCTCAAAATGAAAATAAACAATAGATTATTGTATCAAATTATGTTGAATCACTAAAATAGGGAAATGTTATTTGATTGTTTGGTGCTTTCATGCATTGTGATTTTGTGATAAATACGGCTAAGTTATGTTTCATGGGCATAATTGGGGATACAAATATGTTTGTTACTATTACGGTGGTAGGAAGTACGATGTATTGTTTGGTTTTGTTAGTATCAAGTGAAGTGTGATTATGTGTGTATCATGTTATGTTGAGCGACTTATGATTACCATGGCATGTGGATGCAAGATTCATATTGAATAGTTATGCCTATATTTCATTGTTTGGATGGGTTGGGTCAAGCTGCTCACAATGGATGGGATCTTCTTGACCCCTTCTTTTTCTTTTCCAATACGTGACAAAAAAATAACATTAAATCCAAGATCTAGATCTATATCTCTTCTATTGTATCTTATGTGGGCATCATTCTTGAGGTGACTATTCCACTTATGTCTTAAATCCAATATAGGTGCCTTAAGAATGATACCTCTCGACATATTTTACATATATTTATTTAAGATAGGTACGTCAATTTAAGATAGGTACACCAAGAACATCTGTGCACATTGTATTTTTCTTTATTAAATGATATGAAACACTTTATAAAATTTAAATGTGTAATATAATATATGAGACTTAGTGAGAGTAAGAGAAGTATTTGAAAATCAAAATGTGACATGCACATCACTTAAAATGATAAATTCATAGAATTATGTTTGTACAATATAAATAACATTATGTTTCTTCTAAGGACTTCAATCTCTCTTCCACAACCTTCTATAATTTCACTACAAGTAGGTCCACCTACTTACTTGTTAGATAGTTTGCGTATTTCATCTACCACCTAATCGAGTTAATAGTTCCAATGTTTATTTTATCAAAAATTTCTTGATAAATTTTTTGTGTTGTTTCAATTTTAGGTTGGATAATTAATACTCAAAATTATGAAATTTAAGAGAAATTTAATACTATCATATGGTGGTTTATCACTAACAGAGGCAATCACCCCAAATATCCTACCAAAGTCATATAAATATCGATAAAACCGATGTCTACTTTTTCAGAATGCTTGCTAAAGACGAGATTCTATTTTTATAGAAAAATTTGTCCACTAAAGCTCATTTCATTAATCAATATATATTTTATGTGGCAGATCTCTTCTTGGAAAGTTGTCAGCTTTGTTCCTTCTAATTCTATAAAATTTGTATTCGGGATTCAAAATTATGAATGGATCATTGAGGCACCAATATTAAATGTTGCAACTCTAGTTGGTGCAAGTAATAGAAGAGGAGAATGTTTTGGGAATGATGCATCTAAAAGTGCTTGATGAATGACGCCAATCACATACGATTTTCTAGTTCCTTGAATTATCATGAATAATGGAAAGACATTTTGATGTTGATGATAATGTGTCATTATTATATCAAGTGTTTGTTTTTGTTTAGCACCTAAGGTTTCATAATTGATATTTGGGGCTAATTCATTGTCTATAACCAACCCATTATATTTCATGTTGCTTATGAATTTTATTGCTTTATTTGTGTATTCTTCACCTTGATATTCATTATTCCATGGTGTTTGTCTATCAATATCTCTTTTTCCCAACATATCTATTTCAATTACTTGTAAAATTTGACCACGTTAAAGCCTAGATATTATTTCCCATTCATGTTCCATTGTATTTTGTTGAATAGGTTGATTAACTTCATCTTCAAAATCACTACTATTATCAACATCTTCTATAATAGTCCTCTCAACATGTCAAGGATTATAATTGAAAGAATCCCAATTTTATTTTATTGAATCAAAATTAAGTCCAATATCTCTTTTTATATCACGAAATGGCTTGTAAAAAAACTAATTTGACTAACAAAAATCAACCCACTTATGTGATTCATGTGAAGGGATGGAGGAAAACCTTGGGAATAATCTCACAATAGCTTCTAAACTCCTAAACTCCCATTTTTATCTCGTTTTCTCCTTGGATTATATTTCCAAGATCTAACAACATCAATAAGTGATACACTTTCCATGGAAAATGGCCTATTCTTGTACCCATCAATGAAAGATTTTACATGTTGTTCATGGTCATCTTCATCAATTGTAGTTACTGGTTTGAACACCTCATGCAAAACATTCAAATTGACAAATACTCTACTGCTCTTTACCAATGGAAGCTCCAACAACATGTGACATATTTCTTGTACCCTAATGTCTCTTTCAACAATTGTTTCAGTTAGAAGTCTCTTATATGCTCTTGTTTCCATTTCATCAGGGTTTTTAATGTTTGTAATCCACATCAACATTGGATGATAAGTTTCAGAACTATTCTTTGGTTTTGTTGCATACTTTGTAATATAGTTGATTACAACATGTTTGGAAAGAACATGTTTCCAATCTACATTTGCTCTCCATAATTGTAATATGACATGATTGTGTGTGTATTTCTCTATCAAAATTTATTGCGGGTTAAAATTTTTTATCTCCTATCTCTCGAGTCTTGATATAACTTTCACCCTTGAGATTTAATGGCCACGGTGCACTATACCTATAAAAAATAATAATCCATTATTAGTTCTTCCATGCATATTTTTTTAATTTCAATTTAATTATTTGAATGTTTGAACATCTTACCTACAAACCATTCTTCCTCTTTTCTTACGTAGGCAGACACCCTCTCTACACATTGTATGTCATTCTACACAATTGAGAATCTCTTCATAGTCATGTTCCATATCCACTTGTGTAAGTTGTCTCATATTTTAAAGGCATGGATGTTGTGTAAATTTTTGGTAGGCCTATAATTCATAGCATATAAGAATATATCATATATTTTGAGAATGTAAGAATTATATAAAAACATAGACTTGATGACAATTGATAACATACTTGTATGTTTCATTACTATGGATCTTTATGAGGATTCCATGCATGGATAATAAAATGGAAGTATTTTTCAAAGTATGTTTACGTTGAAAATAATCAGTCCAATCAAGGTTGTCCATATTTGATGCCCCTTCTAACCATATGAATCTATGCACATGTGGTGAAAATATATGTTTCCATTCATATCTAGACCAATAATCTTTAACTTTCATTCAATTTTGCAAAATCTCCTATTGGAAAAGTGTATATCGCAGTGCATGTAGTGTGCCAATATATGAGGATATTCAATGATAGTTTGCCTTCACCAATTTTGGGCTTCTTGTGGATTATCCGGTGGTGTTCTAGGAATTAATGCATGTAGATCAGGTCAATACATATCATTTGCACTTAAAGTGAAAAAAATGGTAGGTGATCCAATTTGATGTAGCATGTTAGTCAATTCACCACGAAATTTTTCCCAATAGGACCTTGTACCCCTTAAGAATGTTCCAAACTGCATTAAACGACTAGCTAGATGTGAATGGGGAACATTTTCCATATGCTCATGTAACTCATTGATGGTGATTGACATGTCTTGGAGGCTTTTATTTACAAACATTGCAGATGAATTTTGTGCACGATGTCTCATGATCATGTTCATCATGTAATATCTAAATCGAGGATGTCATCCAAACCGGTGATCCCTATATTGAAATAAATATTTTATGAACTCATGGAGATGTACTCATTTTAACTGTGGTTTTATCCAATCACATTTTCCATCGGGAAACAAATTAGGGAATGTCATATCAAGTAATCCTAGTGTGACATACTCATTGATAGGAGATGATCCTATCCTTGACCAATCAATCAGTGTTGTAGGGTCTCGCATCGGGGTTATTTACCCATGCATTTATTAATTCCATCTCCCTTTGGGCATTGGGCGGTTTGGAGGTCATTGATGTTGTGTGAGTAATGATATTTCCTTCATCTACCTCCATGACTAGACCTACAAATACAATTTCATAATCAAAATCCATATGGACAAAGTTCAATTAGTTGAATACATTTTCATTAGACTGAGGTGGAAGTTCATTTAGATCATTTTCATCAATTTGAACATATGAATAGAACTTGTCATGTTCTATTTTATATTTTAGTGCATTATATACTCGTTCTCTATTGATCAAAGTTGTAATTTGTTCCACATTGATCTCTCCTTTGAACAATATTCACTCGAAAAATCTTTTAATATATGTGGAAAAACATCGCAATTTCTTTTACTTCTCGAGGAAAACTAATTGTATGTCCTTTATATGTATATTGACGTCTAGTTGCATGTGTCACTTTTAGGATTGGGTTGACACGGGCTATCAACATTTCCTCAACTGGAGTTAAGTTTACAAGTTCGGAAGTTGTGGCCAGGATCCATATTATTCGATGTTAAAAATCGGTGATGACCTTTCTCTTGTAGACATCTAGTACACACAAGTCCTTCGGTGTTTGAGAAAAAAATATTATAATGTAGCTTTCTTGAAAAATAAAATGCATGCTCGGTGAAGCAAGGTTATCAAGACCGTGTCAAAAAATAATTTGTATGGTATTTAAATCTCTCCCAAGAATTCCATTTGGATCACATATATTTCGTTCTCTCTCAGTATGTGAATCTTGAATTTTTCTACTTCTTCTAGGTTGTTTTATACTTATATTTTTATTGTTTATTTTTTTGATTGTTTGTACAGTAACGGTGGCGAAGGGAGGAGGATATGGTGACAGAAATATTGGGGAAGGGAGGAGGAGGAAGGCATCTCCACGCCCTTACTTCCTCCACTCCCTTATTTATAAATATACAGTTTCAAATTTTTGATTCTATTTATTAGTATTTAAATCTATTTCTATTTTTTTCTATAGTTTTTATGTAAGTTGTTTGAGAGTTATTTGAGAGAGGAGCAACAGAGATAGTTTTATTGAGAAGCAACAACTTAATCAAAGATAGTTTTATTGAGGAGCAATAGAGATAGTTTACTTTTATATAGGTTGTTTCAAAGAGTTAAATGAAGAAAGGAGCAACATAAATTGTTTTATTTTATACAGATTATTTCAGAGCTAACTGATAATGGAAATGTTAAAACAAATAATGTGCAAACCTTTAGACATGAATATTTTCACAGCTCCTATCCAAATCTCCAAATCTCTATTTTTTATTAAGTTCCTTTGTATTTTTGCTTCGATACTTTTATTTCTATCTTTTATTTGCTAATTTTTATCTTGCACATATAGTGTAAGGTTTGGTCTCAAAAGATATGTAACTTTTGGTGTCAAAAGGTATGTCGGTTATTTGAAGAAAAATAAATGTATTGAAATAATGTTGGTCATTTTTCTATCACGGGCACGACATGAGACTCCTTCACTCCATGCTATCATTGTAGGATGCCTCACGACATAATTATATGTTATATATTTATACTTATTAAATAGGTATAAATATATCATTACTATAAATAGTAAAAACAAAAACAAAATACAACTTTCAACACTTAATCTTGAAATGAAAACCCTAACAAATTTCAAACTAGAAACTCTATCAAATTTCAATAAAGGATAGATATTTTTCTCCTCACTAATATGTTATAGATACACATATTCTAATTTTCAAATAGTTGATTGTAATTATAATATACAATATATAGGTATTATATTAATATAATAACATTTAAATTAGTTAAGGTTTGAAACTAAATTTTTAGAAAGGGAGATGGAGCGAAAAATGCAAAATCAATGAATAATGGAGAAATTGAATTTTGTAACCACGAAGTTTTGAAAATGTAGCAAGGGGAGATGAATAGTCACGGCACTGGTATCGGAGGGGATTCAGGTGGTGGAGCACAAGGTAATGGAGGTGGGGTGAGGATCATGGAAGATCCATGCCCTAACCCTAGGGTTTCAAAAGTGGTCACACCTTTGTTTGGGGGTGTCGAGGCCGGGGAGAGATAAGATTAATAGGGGTTGTGTAACTTTATTCAAAGATATACTTGAAAACCGAGGTGGTCGATCCCGAGGTAAGAATTCACCAAACAATCAAACCTACCTGGTTGATTTGGTTGAGGATATTCCTTCATTAATCATCGAGAACCCTGAAGTGGAGGAATACTATAAAAATTTATCTCGGGATGTAGTGATCGGAAGGTTCAATGGTTTTTGGCCTTCCTCCTCCACACTTTGTATCAGTGGATTTTTGAAAACAAGACCAATAAGTGTGAAATCTCTCTTTGTTCCAAAGTATTTTTGTTGTTCATTTTAGGGAATTTGAGGATTATCAACGTTGCTTGATAGAGGGTCTATGGTTCTAAGGACCAAATGGGGTTTATTTGTAACTCCATGGTTTCTAGATTTTGATCTAAATACTTATTTGGTTACCAAAACGCCTGTTTGGGTTAGGCTTCCTAACCTCCCTTTGCATCTGTGGTATGCCCTAGAGGATATTGGAAATGCTTTGGGCAAGTTTTTAAAAGAAGACTTGGATAGATCGCATTCGGACTTGTTTTTGTATGCTTGTATGTGCATTGAAATTGATTTGAGCAAAGGATTACTGATCGAATTAATCTTAAATTTGGTAAGTTTCAACATACCCAGGTTTTAGACTATGAGAATACTGCATTTAGGTGTAGAATATGCAGAAACACGGGTCATCTGCAAGCTTCTTGTCCCTTCAATAAAAACCAAAAATCTGCAAAAAAATGAATAAGCCTCTTCTAGTGGATGGGGTACTTTGAATCTGGATTTGGTGTCTACTTCAAACTTTAAGGATGATTCGAGCAATCCTAACACCGAGGGTAAAGTAGATACAGAAAAGGATGATACAGAGATGGGAATACATGAAAATTGCTTTGTAGTAGGTGGAACAAAAAGGGGGCATGCATCGAAAAGTTTGGAATAAGATCGGGATACTGTATCAGAAAATATGATTGCATTGGTTAACCCCAATGACCTTATGTTGGTTATTTCGTCTGATCTTGGCAAGTGGCAAGAAGTGAAGAAGCAGAAAAGCAAAAAGGGACAAATGGGCAGCATTGAAGATTATTTTCCACCGCAGGGTGGGAAGTAAATTTGGTTTAATTATTTTTAGTATGTTTAGGATATAGTCTATCTTTATATGCTTATTAGTGGTGATCGGTTGAGCCGGTTGTTTGCTTTTGGCTAATGAAGCCTTTTTTTCTTGAGGATTTAGTCTCATCTTTTTGCACAGTCTACAGTCCCTTCAACCCGCCTTATTAATAAAAAACATTTAAATTATGCATAAATAATGTAGTGTTTTCCTTATACATAAGGTAATTATTTTTACCTTATGAATATGTACCTCTAAATTCTAAGTATATTTATGTTTAGATTTTGTGTATACCTTTAATTTAAATTTTAAAAATTATTATTACCATAAAATTCTAATTAACTAAGGAAAGTTTATCTTAAAATAACCAAAAAAATTTTAGAAAAATAAATAACAAAAATAAAAATAAATTATGGATACACTATTATAATTTATTAAATATTTATTGTTGAATCCTATCTTATATAATGATTATGAGATAAAACAAAATAAAACTTCCCTAACAAATCTCCTCAAATGACTTGGAAGCTGTAATAAATCTTAACATTGGATAAATATTTTTACTCAAGAAAAACTCTTTGTTATATACACATATTTTTTATTTGATGTTTGAAATGATATTTGATTGTTTGGTGCTTTCATGAATTATTTTTTTTTATAAAGACGGATAACTTATGTGTCATGGGAATAATTGGGGATAAAAATATGTTTGTTACGGTTATGGGGGTAGGAAATGTTACCACTTATTCAATTTTCATGGACTATTATGAGGTTCTTACATATTACATATTCAATATTCATTTCTTCATAATATTATTGTTATGGATCTTCTCGTCTTTCATCTAGCTAATAGATCCAACCTTATAACAAAGATGAATTTTTAACCTTCTTTTACTAAAGCTTATATGGGATACTCATCCTCATCTAACATCTCAAACTTCACTTTAACTTTATTTTCTTTTGCAAATCTCCAACTCTTACATTTATAATTCTTCATCTTTGCATAGATAGGCACCAATATTTTGCATGTATTTTTCCTAACCGAGGAATGTGATAATTTAACATTAAAGTATGTAAAAAAATATTGTATTTGTCCACATGTGGTTCTTTCTATTCTCCTCTTTGTGGTATTAAACCATGTTTGAGTGAACTTGTCCATAGTAAGTATAGAGAAGTGTTTGCCTCCGTGTTCTCCTCAGTGAACCATTATTTCCATAAGGCAATCTATACAAGAACATAGAAGGCAAAGGAATCATTGAGGATGTGATAGGACTCGAAATAATATCTTGAGTAGAAGGAACATGTAAGACTTGAATATGCACAAGGATAGACGGGTGATATTAGTGTCAACATTTTAATATATTGTTGTTGCTTAGTATTAGAAGTCAGATTTCCAATTTTAGGGTTTTGGGGCACAATTGAAACTTTTTTACCGAAACTCATCCAACACTCTACTTTTTAGTTATTAGTTGTTTAAGCTTAGGGTCTAAGAGGATGATGACTATATAGTCACAAATTTTGTGGTCAAGGACTTGACAATGAAAGTAAGTGTTGGGTATGTTTACATACATGACCTTCACATTAAAATCCTTGGTCCCCACGTAAATGTCAAGTCTTTTTAACCTCAACATAGATTCATTTGTTAGAATGAGCCAAATTAAACTTGTTAAGATCATGACAAATCATATGCCCTATCGGTTGAACTTTTTGGTCTAGAGAAGATCACCGAGGACCATCAACTCAACTTATGCCATGGAAAATTTGACAACGAAACATGCTTAGTGACCTTCAAATCATAGGTCCATTGTGATAAAATCATAAACCTAGCCCTAACAAGCAACACCTCCACTTTTGCGCAGTCTTTGAAGGAAAACATTAAAAAATTTAATAAGGTTTCAAACTCCCCAACTTAATACCATAAGGTTCCTAGGTGTGCTTAATCTAGACTGAAGGGACTATTTAGAAGGAATACAACAAACATAATAAGTAATAAGGCTATTATTTTCATACTTGTTAAAAACATATTCAATACCTCTACAACTAAGAGCACATTAACATTTTGAGAGGGATTAATTGGATCATTACCTCATCGTAGACCTTTAGAACAAACTTTTGAGCTTGATCTAATGCCATACTCCTTACCGCTAGCAACAAACATCGCAACTAATCAAGTTTAGAGCCTTATAAATAAGTTTAAATTATCCTTGTAAATACCAAAATTAACTCAAGTATGGGCCTAAAATGTCCCATAAAAGAGGTTTGATAACCAAAGATGGCAAGGGTGAAAATCTTAAACATGAAATTCTAAGAGAGTTCAAGTTTTACATCTATACATGTATTTTTGGTGGAGAGGATTTCACTTCAACTCCCAACCAAAGACTTTTGTATCATTTATTTGAGTTTAAAATCTATTTGAACAAATAATTTCCAAAATTTTATCATATATTTATCATACATTTTCATCAATCCACAAAATTTATTGAAAACTTAAAATTAAAGACACTTAAAAATCCTAATTGTCATGAAAATTTTATTTAACATGTAAGAGTGTTTGTAAGAGGATAAACACATAGAGACTTAAAGTAAAGAAGATAACTCTAAAATGAAATAGAAAATGTACTAAAAATATTTTTGAAATTATCTATCACTTCTTCTTCTTCTCGCATCCTTCACTTCTTATTGGCATCCTTTACTTCTTCTTCTCGGTTTGGAGAGTGAATGTCACATGTCGATGAAGAAACCCTAATTGTAGGAAGGGTGGTAGACTTACATTGCAATCTTTTTAGAGGAGGGATGGGAAGCAATCGAAGAGTGGGAGATGTCTAACATTTGATGTAGTCTTCGGACCTTCGCCATGCCATATTTGTCAATCTCACGACCTATACAAAACGCTCCTACAATGATGACATGATGAATGACACATCCGAGGGATTGTAGACGTGGTCAACATCACAAAGCGGCTGGGCAAGTCTAAAGTGGAAGCATGCCTATAAAGAACTGGATGAAAGAAAAAATTTGTCGTCATTTGTCTTTGGAAACTAGCACTTAGTCTAGGAAGATCGGCATCCTACACAATTGTTTGAGGCCCTTTACAATGATTTTCCATCTTTGTTCATCCATTCAAGATCACTGCGGCACATCAGGATAAGTTGTGAAATAGCTAAGTCATCTTACTCTTCTTTGCACTTAGGGTTTCATTTATTAGGCATATTTTGTTTGGGTTGATTTCTATACTTAATTATTTATTCATTTATTACTACAATAACAATCATTTAAGGCACATAATTCACATTTAACTTAATCATTTTGGTGGCTAAATATGGAAATAAATGTGTAATCGATTGTTATTGCAGCAATAAATGAATACACAATTATGTACATAAATTAACCCAAGAAAACTAAACCAAAAATTATGAAACCCTAAGTGAAAAGAGAGGGTAGAAAGCCTTAGCTGATTTGTAGCGATCCCAAAGGTGCATAGAGCTGGAAAATTAGAAAATACGAAGCACTGACTATCACAACGAAGTTGGATAAAATTTAGAAATGGAGGAATACACTAGATTGGGGCTCTTGGAGAGGGACAAGAACACGTGTGGGTGCCCTAGGCCTATTTTTGGGTGCACGTGTCTACGGAAATACTTAGAAAACCTCCTTTGAGCGGTCACAAGTTATTAATACATACTTCATTGCATGTCATTTAAAAATAGTCGTTGGTTTCAGATTCTAATAAAATTATTTAGATTTTATTAAATAATTTCAATGAACTCGTAGATTATAATTCATTTCCTATGATCCACTAAAACCCTAATGGCTAAGAGTAGCTCTTCCTCTCCTACCCAAGCTATGCCTCATGAGAGTATAAACCCTATATATGATGAAGAAATTATCATTGAACTTCGCGCTCTCTATCACAATCTTACTCTTTCCTGGATGAGATTTAAATAAATCTTTAGGGAAATGAATGCAGTATTCCTACTAGCTTTTTATCATTCTACCATTAGTATCGTTTCGAGATACAACAATTTTTTTGGGTTGTCGTCTAAGCTATCCTATAAACAATATGCCTCCTACACCTTCTTCTATTTCTACTACAACTCTACATGAGGCTATTATCGAGTATCTTCTTAACCTTGATAGCGGTAGTACAAATACAACACATAATGATGATATACATGTGTATGCTCTTGTTATTAATACTAGTCAGGATAATTTTATAACCACATCTCATACTTCTTACATTTCTAAAAATGTTTCAAGTGATTCCAAGGTTATATCTCATACTATCTCTTCTTCATTATACATTGATAATACGCTTCATGAAATCCTTCCCTACAAATCGTGTCTCGATATTTATGAGGCATATGATACTATCAATCCCACCTCTTTGCATACTCCCGAATGTGAATCCCCGCTTCGTTTTCATTTCCTTCTAATATTCTTTCTAAAAACATATATGTTGAATCATCTCCATCCATTGCTTCATCTCCTCATAATTATTCCAATGATATTCCCGATGATGTTATTGATATTCCATGCTCTTCACCACACATTACCTCTTCCTCACCTACACCTACAAAGTGCTTATAACATCGGCATCCTTCACTTCTTCCGATAGAGACTTAAAGCAAAGAAGATAACTCTAAAATGAAATAGAAAATGTACTAAAAATAATTTAGAAATTATCTATTTCAACATTCATAAATTAATATTAATAAACTCAAAAAGATAAAAATATTTTATTTTTGGTGTCTCCACACTAACACAAAGTAAAACAATAAATGTCAAAATATATTTAAAAACTATTTTAAACTTTTTCTTTTTTGCTCATAAAATATTTTTAAAAATCATAATTATGAACCAGAATCTTGAAAAAGTTATGTAGACAATCAAACCTAACTCACATCCAAAACAATCAAATACCCGGTCCTTACACTTTTACTTTACATTATAATTTTGTTTTTCTTTTACTCTTTTTCTTCATGGCGAAGGCCCCCAATTAAAAGAAGAAAACATTATCAACGCACGGGGCAATCTAACATTGTCCTTTTTCAAATTCCTTTATTCCATTCACCATCCAATGATATGGTGTGGTAAAAGTACAAGATTTTATGGCAAAAATTTTGAAGGTGTTTTTTTCCAAGATTTTACCTTCATTTCAATCTGATTTTGTTATTTTATGGTCATGATTTTTTTCACTATATGTCAAATTTAAATAGTTTTATGGTTTAATATTATATATAATATTTGACTATTAAAATTGACATATACTGTTAACAATTATGAGATAAAAGTGGCTCTTAAAATTTTACAAAATTTCAAAATTTTGATAATGGAAATAAGAGATTCAAGAGTTTTTTTCTCTCCGCTTAAAGAATGTTTATACTTGTTTGTTAAATGTGTTTACTTATTTAATGCTATAAAAATATATGTGAATGATTTAAACAAATATAATTCCACAAAATTTGATAAGTCAATATCAAATATGTAAATTTTTATTATTTTATAATATCAAAAATAAATTTGTGTGTAATTTTTTGGTCGTTATATTGGATTATTATGTGATCTATTAGTAAAAAAATTATACGATAAAAAAACTATACTTGGTGGCTTTGAAGAGCTTATTCCTCGAATACATAACATGCTTAACAACAATTTGTTGAATAAGATACTCTTAAATAATAAAAATATTATAATTTCAAAGTGAATTCTATGGGACACAGTAAAGTGTTGAAATTAGAAAAATATGCGAGGGTGACCTTCACCGGGGGTGCTTTAATTTGAATCTCAAGGGTAGTTTACATGTATATCTAGGAGGAAGGGTGAGTTGACATATGTGTACTCTAAGTCATGCCCATATGACCTCTACTAATACCGATTACACTAGTGACAATTTTTCTCAAGTATTTGTTTGTTAGGGAAAATGGTGTTTTACCCTATACTTTAATTCATCCCAAGATGACCTTCACCACATGTGTTTTGATTTTACCTCAATATTAGTTTACATGTATGATTAGGAGGAAAGGTGATTTGACATGTATGTACTTTGAATCATGTCTAGATGGCCTATATGAATAGTTATTACAATAGTGACATTTTCCTAAAACATTTGTTATATTGGAAGAAAGGGGTTTTTCCTGTATGTGCTTTAAGTCGATCTTAAGAAGACCTCCACGAAAAATCATTATACTAATGATGTTTTTCCTCATTGTATTTCATGATAATCACTAATGATGATTTGACCTATGTGTGCTTAAAGTTGTATCTAGATAACCTCTATGAGTAGTCATTGCACTAGCAATTTCTACACGACCTCCACAAAATAGTGATTACATTAGTAATAAAGAGTGATTTGACCCACAATGTGTGCTTAAAGTCATCTCTAGATGACCTCTATCAATATTCATTACATTAGTAACATAACAACAATATTTTCTAATGACCTCAATGATTAGTCATTACACTTGTTTAACATAACAATTGTGTTTGTGATATGAAACTTTGATCAATAATTTAAAATATGCACACAACTATTTCAATTTTATTTTTATTTCTTAATAATATAGACAATAAAGGCTTAGATATTTAACAATGACTTTACCTAGATGTAAACTTAAATTTGCCTCTAGGTGGCCTCCAATTACATTAATGAATATTTTCCTTATTCTAAGTTTGTAGCAATCGCATGACAAGGGGCACACTTACTACTCAAGCACATTTAAGAATTTGTTAATACAAAGACGAATAATGAATGTAATTAGTCCTTGGCACTTTAGGGAGGACCCTTTGGGAAAGACGCCCGAGGAGGACCCTTAGAAAGAGAAGCTAGAGGGTCAAAAAAATTGGGGAGGACCCTTGTGGAAAGAGACTAGATGGTACAACCTTGGAAAAAGAGGCTTGAACATGGAAAAAAGAAGTTAAGAAGCTTTTCAAAAACCCTTAGAGAAAGAAGTTGTAGAGTAAGAAGTCCAAAGGAGTGAATTATATTCTCATATGATATGAAGATTTCAAATACTTCAAACATCACTTTATCAATAACACAATGATATGTGTTGATGTTTCTTGATAATGGATTACAAAATATGTGTTGATCAATGATGCACACCGTTATTTCCAAAAAAAAAATTCTAACATTATGGACTTAGAAAGCCTCATGTCTTTAAAATGATGACACATACATCTTAAATTCATCTCTAGTTGACCTTGAATTACATTAATGAACATTTTTAAGTATTAAATATGATACGTTCACCAATGCTTTAGGGAGGACCATTGGAGAAAAAGCTTAGAAAATTAAGTTAGAGGGTACGAAAAAGATTTGGAGACGACTCGAGTGTGGAACCTTAGGAAAAGAGACCACAACGTTAAAAAGATGCTAAGAAGGTTTAAAAGAACCTTGGAGAAATAAGTTATAGAGTGGGAAGTCCAAAGAAGTGAATTAGATCCTCCTCCACAAACAAATACAAACATCTCTTCTAGATATTTTTTCTTATAATAGGTGATGGTTTTTAATTACATGTTTAATGCATAGTTTTATTTCAAATTACACTTGTTTTCCAAGAAAAAAGTGGTTTGATGGTTATTCAACTCAAGAGTAGTTTACATGTATAACTAGGAGGAAGGATGAGTTCACCTATGTGATTCTATTTCATGTGTACATGACGTCTACAAATACTCAATACATTAGTGATTATTTTTCTCAAGCATTTGTTTGTAGGGGAGACATGGTGTTTTTCCCTCTGTATGCTCTAAGTCATCTCAAGATGGTATTGACAATATGTGTTTTAATCTACCTACATATTAGTTACATGTATAATTGAAAGCAAGAGTGATTTGACTCGTATGTACTTTAAGTCATGTCTAGATGACCTTTATGAGTAGTCATTACACTAGTGACATTTTCCTTCAAGCACTTGTTACAGGGGGAGAAATGATGTTTTGCCTCATGTGTGCTTCGAGTCATCTCAATATGACCTCCACAAATAGTCATTATAACAATGAAATTTTTGCTCATTATATTTCATAATAATCATGAATGTTGGTTTGCCTAGATGTGCTTAAAAGTGTATCTAGATGACCTCTATGAATAATCATTAATTGGTAATCTCTAGATGACCTCCACGAGTAGTCATTATACTATTAATATAACAATGATTTGACTGGTGTATGCTTTAAGGCATCTCTAGATGACCTTCATCAATATTCATTACATTAGTAACATAACAATGTTCCTTGTTGACTTCCATGTGTAGTCATTACACTAGTAGCATAATAATAATGTTTCGATGATGGAATATGATCCAAGGCATCGATCAATGAAAAATATGCACAACAATTTTAAATAAACTTTAATTTTTTTCTAATAATATGGATTGTGAAAGCCTTAGACCTTTAACAATGATTTGATGTATATGTATGATTAATGTCATCTCTAAATTACCTTCAATTACATTAATGGATGTTTTCCTTAATCTAAGTTTGTAGTAATCACATGACAAGGGGGCTCACTCACTACTCGAGCACATTCAATCATTTGTTAGTATGTAGAGGAATCACAAATACAATCTAGTTCATGGTACTTTAGGGAGAACCCTTGGGAAAATAAGCTAGAGGGTGGACCCTTGGGAAGAGAAACTAGAGGGTGGACAAAAGTTTTGGGGAGGACCCTTGGGGAAAGAGACTAGAGTGTGGACCATTGGGAAAAGAGGCTAGAACATGGAAGAAAGTTGTTAGAAAGCTTTAAGAGGAAGAACTTAGAGAACGAGAAGTCCAAAGTGGTGAATTACATCTTTTCATGATATAATAAACCTTCCAATACTTCAAACATCACTTACTCTTTTTCCTCATCGTATTTCATAATATAACAATAATGTTTCTTGATAATGGATCATGAGATGTTATCAAAATATGTCCATCTATTAGGGAAGATTATTGAGGAAATGGGCTAAATGTTGGATCCTTGACAAAAGAAGATAGAGGTGGTAAAATCTTTCAAGGCAACTCTAGGAAAAGAGACTGGAGGGTAGAAACTTTAGAAAATGGACTAGAATGAAGAAAGACGCCAATAAATTTTTCTGAGAAAAGAAAAAAACCTCGGAGAAAGAAGCTAGAGAATTACATCCTCACCCACAAACAACTTTAACCATCACTTGCTTCTTTTTTTCTTAAAATAGATGATGGTTTTTAATCACATGTTTAATAACAGTTCTAATTCAAATTAGACCCTCTTGGAGGAAAAAAGTGGTTTGACCGGGTTATTCAAGATCTTATTCCGAGTAATAATAGCATAAGATAGCTGCCAAATCCCAACCACAATTACAAGTGGTTAGCATACTTATTGAGCACACGAGAATTCCTCTTACTTTTTCACAGGTTACAACCACCATATCAATTCAGATCCAACCAGGCTTGAATCACAAGTACTCCACTCCACTCCACTCCACTCAACTCAACTCTAAACTCCTTAAACCAAAACAGCTAACCGCCGAGGCAAGCTAAGCAACATTTCTTGACTTCTGTAACATTTGACCTTGTCAGGAAATCTCAAATGGCATTAGAGCTCCTAATTAGTTGGTGCAAAGACTGTCATTGATATCAGTGCACTGTACCAATTTTTGGTACTTCGCCTGCCACCCACATTGGATTTCATTTCACACTCTTCCAATCTAATGTCAAATTCAAACTTGTTGGTCTTTCTTAAATCTCACTCACCCTTGGAATATTTTAAGGCTTTGGGTTCCTATCAGATGGGACGAATGTCCACAGGTGGGCTTTCCAAGATTGCAAACTTCGTTTTCTGTATTGGGTTGCTTTGAATTCTTTCAAAGATATATTTTTTCAATATTTCTTCTTCTGGCTGTATGAGAAGGCCGGTCTATTCTGTAACCACTAGGGAGCTGTGGATTGCTGTTGCTTGCAGTGTACATTACATTTTGAGTAGAATACATTGTGCTGTTGTGGGTGGGCCACAGAGAGTTCCATTCTATCTCCCATGGGGCTTATTCGCAAAGTCTAAGGCTGCCCAAATGGGGTAAAAGAGAGGAAAGGGTCCAATCATCATTGCATTAATGCTACACGAAGTTTTTCTTCTCAAGGAATCCAGAAGTTCATGATTTTCTGCTTTCGCAGTAAAGGGAATCCTGGCAAGGCAACATGTGACAATGGGAATTTTCCGGGCCTTCAAATTATTTTCTCAAAAAGAGCTGTTGATGTTTGCTTTGCTTGGAATTTTATTGCTTCTACGGCTGCCCAAGTAGTCCATATATCTGACTGGTGAGTGCCCTTGTTCAAAATGTAAGTTATTTGGAATTATGATGCTCCACACATTAAGGTTTGATCTTTTTCCCCTTCGAGAGAAATGCAATACCTTGCCTCTAGTATTGGAAGTGTTCTTAAGGAGCTCTATTTACATAGGCGAAATTGACATTGTGATCTGGAACTGCCCTCTTGGATCATTAAGCCATCACCCATTAATACAGCTCCAACATTATTTGATTCTAGATTTAGCGCAATGCCTACTGTACCATCTAAAAATTCTACTAATTCCCCTGCCATTACTTTATCAAGACCATGAATATCAGGAATCACCTGGCATTATGTTTTCGAAACCATGAATATGAGCATGGTCATCTCCTAATAGAAGCACGGTGCCAATGTTAACAACGTTGACCTAGTTATTCTATTGTTCTTTCTGTTTAAGTATCACGTTACTGATTTGGGTACATGCTAGATCACACCCCTGTCTAAAATACATATGCTAATCCCTCTATGATGCTTGTCTGATCGCTGTAGCTAATCCATTTTTAGGGCGGGTCATGATTTCCAAAATAAATGGGGACATATGCAACTGAGGCCAGGTGTAACATTAAGTTCCGAAAATGTGTTTTGTATTTCAGCCATCAAGGAATTAAAATTTGAAGTCATCCTGATTCCTGTAATTCATGAATGTCTACCGTGATTATTTTTAGGGAAAGCTTTATGACCTAAAACAGCAATTCAATTTTGTAAAACAGTTTTTTTTTACTTCCGGTGACATATTTTTAAGGTCTATGGGATGGCTTTAAAAAAGTGAAGTCTTTTGCAAAATTTGCTATATTTTTTACTGCATACTTGTCGGCTTCCATTTTTTCTGTTTGGTTTTAGGTAAATGTGTTTTCTTAACAGTGTGCACCTAGTCTGAAAACTAGCTGTTTTCTATATTGTTTACTAGCAGTGGACTTAGAAATGGCATCTGGAGGGTTCTTGAATGCTCAGTTGTCTAAGAAAACATTCATATTTGGGCTGAAATTATGGGTCTTGATTGGCATAGCTGTGGGAGCATTCATTGTCTTAATTCTCTTTATGTTGTCTATCTGGCTTACTGCTCGGAGAAAATCAAGGAGAATGCTAGAAAAAATACCCGTAACCCAGATCCCAGCAGTTTCAAAGGAGATTAAGGAAGTCAAGGTTGATAGGAAATGGGCTAACAATCTTCCCACAACAGATGGTCTACTCCTTACTATTCAGGGAAAGTCTCGTGATAGAGATTCAGATAAGGCTTTGAAGCGTGCAAGGGTAAAGAGTCCTGATGCAGAGAACATTAGTCCAGGCGGTTCTATGGTTAAACAAAAGGGCGGAAGCCCACTATCAGGAGACGAGGGTAGCTCTGGGGCACATTCTATGTATAGGGATTCTTCATCTTATGCAATGAGTACATCCTCACTACTAAGTGGTATGCCTGAAGTTTCACATCTTGGATGGGGCAATTGGTTCACTCTAAGGGATCTTGAGATCGCTACAGATTACTTCGCAAAGGAAAACATATTGGGTGAAGGTGGTTATGGAATTGTTTACAGGGGTCAGCTTGCAAATGGAACTACAGTTGCAGTTAAAAACCTTTTAACAATTTGTAAGTTTAATAATCTCTGAATAATGTATGTAGTGATTGCATTCTTCCTTTTTACATATATCCTTGATGTCATGAAGCACCAGTCACCACTTTATTTTTTAGGTTTTTGCTAAGTCACATGATTTACTCTTGTGTTTTAGAGGCCAAGCTGAGAAAGAGTTCAGGGTGGAAGTGGAAGCCATTGGTCGTGTGCGACATAAAAATCTTGTCAGGCTGCTTGGATATTGTGTAGAAGGAACCTACAGGTATAGAATGATCTCTTAGGAGTCTGGTGCATTGTCTTTTTCTTTATGGGAAGTGGTAAGCATGATTTTATTATTAACCAATGCACCCTTTCCCATTCTTCAATTTATGCATGATTTTCACTACTTATTTTGGTAAACACCAATGCTTTCAGGATCTTGGTGTATGAGTATGTTGATAATGGCAATTTGGAGCAATGGCTTCATGGAGCCATGATGCAACGAGGCGTTCTGACTTGGGAGGCACGGATGAAGATTATCTTTGGAACTGCAAAAGCGTCTGTATCTTGACAATCTTTGTCAAATGGATGTTTACCCCACAACTTCATTATTTTAGCACAATCTGTACTTGTGAAGTTTCTGGATTTGATTCGAGTATAAGAAGCTTAGGATATGATTTGATGCTGCTCGTATTTTTGTCTGCAAAAGTTTTCTATGCAACTGAAAACAACTATGCAGCCATCTATCTATTTGCATATAATTTTGTCATAAATTTAGCTCTCAGAATGCATCTAACTACAAAATTTACAGGCTGGCATATTTGCATGAGGCACTGGAGCCAAAGGTTGTTCACAGGGACATTAAATCAAGCAACATCTTAATAGATCATGACTTTAATGCCAAGGTTTCTGATTTTGGATTGGCAAAGCTTCTTGGATCAGGAAAGACCCACGTTACCACAAGAGTAATGGGCACATTTGGGTAAACTATCTCCTTTCATCTCCTTTGCTCACTGATTTTGTTTTTCCGTTCATACTTCTCCAAAAAGTTGTGTTTAGTTTACAGCAATTTCATAGGACATTGCCCACAAGTGAGATAATCTGTGATATCCCAAGAATTTATTGAACATTTCTATAGGTCTGCATCTGTTCGAAGTACTCGTAAGGACACAAAAATGTCTCTTGACCCTTATCTAGTATATCTTGTTGCCAAAGGGGTGTTGTGATGCTCTCATTTTGTATTATTTTGCAATTCAAGAAGTGGTTTAATTTAATTGGATACATTCAAAGTTTTACTATTCAAACTGAGTAAACTTTACAATAGATTTTGGATTATCACATCTTCTTGCTTGCCTGCTCTAAGGAATAGTTATTCTCATTTTAATTCCAAAACTATATGTGGTACATATTGTTGGATGAATTACTGCCCAGACAGGCAATTCATATGCGGGCTAATTGTTGCATATAAAATGAAGGTAAATATTCACAACTCAGATTAATATAGAGACTAAGCGAAAGATTTTTTTGTCATTTATCTTACAAAGCTTCCTTAACTACCACTATTTTGGCAGAGAGACATGGATGCCTACATGTAAATAGAAACTCCCACTAAGTTTGTATCTACAAGTAAATTACATTCTTTTACAGATAAACCACTACTAGTTGTTTTTGTCAATTCTCTGTTATTGTGATTGGGCTTCACTTTTTGAAGATAGTGTTCCCCTTTTGGTAGATAATTCCATTGCCTCTTCTGGCATTATTGATCCTTCCAATTTATTGGTTCTCTTTGTTAGCTTGTCTCCAGATGCCTTTGGGATCACAATTAATATTGATGGCTTTTCAGTCATGGATTTGCCATCAAGTCTTTGAAGGTCAGTTTTTTCAACATCTCCACTGTACAATATATTGTATTTCTTTAGTTTGACTTTGGGATGATATGTATTATGAACCCACAATGTTTTCATAAAAGTGTTTATCATGTGGCCTACAACCTTGACCCTCCAGCCAACCCAATTCTCATCTTCACCATTTCTTTCAACTGTAGCAGAAGGCTTCTACAATCCTGAAAATTCTCCTTTTCTTTGCAAAATTTTCCTTGTGGAACACTTCAACAAACTCATTGCTGAATCCTAGCTTGCTTCCAATTGTTTATTTGTGTTTGGGAATGTAGAAGTTGTAATTTCTGTTTCACCTACTCCATCTGATGCCCTTTTTGTTGCTAGTATTGTCAAACCTCACTACTTGGAATCCTCGTTCATACCTGATCTGTTGCCAGAACTTTTGGATAGCCTCGTTTAGCCTGCTTTGAATCTACTCCATTATCATTGTGTTCGACTTACGTGAGGTAGCCAAATTGTCTTCCCCTTACTTGATTCTGTTGGAGATGTCAAACCTTCAGTCTGTTGCTGTGTAGGTGATTATGTTTTTATGAGAATCACTCTGTGGCATGATGTCTTCAACCTCTAAACTTGACTCCAAAACTAGCAGATTTTTTTGGTTCCTTGGATTTATGTTATACCCTATCTGTATCTTCCTTTTCAGGATTTTATAACATCTCTTCACCTGCATGGTTACCATTCATAGGTCGTTGATTAAATATAGCATCCCTACTAACTACCACTTTCATTGAGACTGGATCAAATATTTGTATCCCTTTTGTACTTGAACATACAAATAAAAATATTCTTCTTACTTTTTGTATCCAATTTTTCCTCTCTGCTGTGATATGCATATAAGAAAAATACAAATACACTCTTAAAATGTGCATTGGAGGGCTTGACACCAGACTATTCTCTTTTGGTGCTTTGCCCGATACTGGTCATGTGATAGTTCTTTTAAAAATATCAACTGCTGTTGCATTACCAATAGCAAACATGCTTCTTGCGCATGCCAACAATGTCATATTATTTTTTGAATAGCCCATTTTGATGAGGTGGATAGAAAATTCAAAGTTGCTTTTCTATCCACCTAACTCTCAAATAATGTCTAGATATAGAAGAGAGAGACTCGCCGCCATTGTCAAATGAGTTTACTTTTTCTTATTTTTTTGACTGAAGCAAGAGCTTGTTTTAGTATCAAAAGCTTCACAATTGCGTATCAGATTCGTAACTTTACTTCCTCCAGATGCATCATCAGTAAATTTACGAAATACCGTGCATCACCATTTGATGCAGTCTTCATAGGTTCACAAATGTCCATATGAATGGGACTAAGAAGCTCCTCCTGAGATGCGCCATGCTTAGGAAATGGTCCTTCATAATGCTTTCTATAAAGACATTTTTCAAACAATTCCAATTTTGCAGATGTGTGTACATTCAAGCCAATCACCAGCTCTTCTCTTATCATTTGTGTGAAAACTTGCTTGCTTGAATCTTTAAGTCTTCTACGAATCTATATCATAATTCAACTTTTTGTTTGTCTTTTGTCAACATTGCTCTGTGTAATTGGATTTGATGGAAGCACTTTATATAAATTTCCTTTTTGTGTACCATGCATCATACCATTTGTTGTGCGTCTTTACTTACACAGCGTCTGCAATTGCATATAATGAAGCTTAACATTCATAACTCAAACCATTGTAGAGAATAAGTGGAACACAGGGTTATTTTCATTGTTGTTATGCTCTAGAGTCTAGATTATAAAATGAGACATTAAAAACTGTTTAAACTCATTATAGAGCTGCTATAGCTACTTCCATATTGGCAGACCTACATGGATGCCTACATGTAGATGTAGGATATTCACCTCACATGAAATATCATTTAATCGCATGTGGAGTTAGCCTTCGGCTTTTGATATAACAATTTGATCTCTTTTTTTCATTTGCTCCTGGCAAATTTTACTAGATAAATTAGCTGCTGAAAAAGACATTATAAGCAATCCCAGGAATAAAAGCATAGGCTTCAAATGAGATCTTCTGCAGATGCACACTATTTTGGAACATAATTGCCTTGAAAATAGTACAAGTTTCAGCTAAAATAATCCTCACAATGATAACTTGTAAACCGAATCTACCTGCTTTAGCTGAAGGTAGCTCTTTTTAGCACCTGTTGGCTGAATTTCTCTATGCATTACTTATCAAATATTTTAAATAGACTTAAATTCTTGCGTGTGGATAACTTTTGATGACCATTAACAATTTATAAGAAAGCATAAATTTTCTTTGTTGGTGACCATTAACAATTTATAAGAAAGTGTAGATTTTCTTTCCTTGGAGTTTTTGGTTAAATCAGATGCTTTTGTGGAGTACATGAACATGGTGGTCTGATGCCATAATTGAATCTGTGTTGTTATAGGTTAGATTGAATAGTATTTAAGTCTCATATTGAAATTAAGAATACCTGGATTGCAGTATTTGATATCATCAGGCAAGTCTTATCATCAATAATTTTTGCTTTTTGGATTGAATCATCTGCATCATGAAACTCTGTTAAACATACATACCAGCTGACCGCTTTCTGGGTTTCTTTGAGGTACTGATTTATCATTGTGGTGGTATGATTTTAGCTTCTACAGAAATGAAAAAACTAACTTCAGTTGGTATTTCATTGTTGCTTTCAGCTATGTTGCCCCAGAATATGCAAATACAGGGTTGTTAAATGAAAGAAGTGATGTATACAGCTTTGGTGTCCTCCTCCTAGAGGCTATTACTGGAAGAGATCCAGTTGACTATGGTAGACCGGCAGGAGAGGTGGGGGTTTAGATTATATCATGCCAGATATATTTGTTGGTTAATTTTTTCTTGGTGGCCAAGAAGCTGTGAAAGGGGATACATTTATACATTGAATTAATTACATGCAGGTGAACCTTGTCGATTGGTTAAAGATGATGGTAGGGAGTAGACGTTCAGAAGAAGTTGTAGATCCAAATTTAGAAATAAGACCATCCACAAGAGCTCTCAAGAAGGCACTTTTGGTTGCATTAAGGTGTGTTGATCCGGACTCCAGCAGGAGACCTAAGATGGGCCAGGTCGTGCATATGCATGAAGCGGATGAATTTTTATTGCGAGAGGTATTTTTGATTCAAAAGTGGAATTTATAAATCAGAATAAAGATATGTATAAAAAAAGAATATGATTGTTATTGCTAAGAGTATTTTTAGATCCATATACTTGGCTATGGTTGTCTCTTATTTATGATTGTCATTGCTAAAGGTATTTTAGATAATATGCTAGCTATGGTTGTCACTTATTGTAGCATTGAGATGATAAGATGTTTGTGTTCTATATTATTCAGCAATTTAATTCAACTTAAAGTGACTATACTCCCAGGATCGAAGAAGCAGATCCAATCAGGCCACAGGCATAGAGGCTGGAAATCAAGAAAGTACAATCCATCAAGTTTCAAAAGAGGGAACTTCTTTCAAAGCTGGAGGATCAAAAATACGACGGTGATTATTTGTAGGGAGAAGATACAAAGAAAATGTTCAGAAGATTTAAGTGATATCAGGCATGAGTAGCCTTGGTTTCGAGGATCTGGCCATTTGATTGAATTCTTTTGAATCTTTAGAAATCTTCAAGAAACAAAGATGATCAAGGACTGAAATTCCTTGTATCATATGATTCATATCCACCACATGAGCGCTAACCAGGTTATATTGCATTACTATTGGGGGAGATGATTTTTCTCTCTTATATTGATAGTTTATTATAATAGTGTATGGTCAAATAGTTGTGTTAATGTATAAGGAATGGGAGAGGTATGCTATTATTACTTGTGATTTAGGTGTGAGGTCAGTAGGTCTGAGGTGTAAGAAGGTATTGTGTTTTCTTACACTGATTGGTTCAGCTGAACACTCACCATTGTAAAGTTGTTGGATTCTTTTCGAGGTTTCTGAAATAGTGGGAACTTTTTGAGATTTATGAAAGTCTTGAGCTTTGTATCAATCCAGTGTAAAATGATATATTCAAGGTTTTCTTTTACTTTTTAAAGGATTGTATGCCACTATGACAGATTTCAATAGATACATTATTATATTGTCTCTGTTGAATTTAAGAAATCAAAGAGCACATGTTTAGCTCAGAAGTAACTTTTGAGTTTCTCTGATATTGAAAACTTGAAGACAATAGATCCAGAGACTTTGTTCACGCTCTTCTAATTATCTTGATGGATGTTTGAAGAAATGGCACAAAATTTGCCTGTGAACTTCTTGTAAACATTCTTGAGGTGCTTTAGGATTTTCTTTTCCTTTCTTTTCCTCATTTACTGGCCTTAGATCTGTTTACATCATTTGACTTATAAAAGAAAAGCAGGCCGTTAAACTTATTTATTAGTCATCAAAAATTTGAATGCTTGTCAAGATCAAGTCATTGGCTTGTTAAGTGGATAAACGGCAGCACATCTTACCAGCCATCAAAAGTTTGAATGCTTGTCACAATCAACTTATTTGCTTGCAAAGTGAATGAATAGCATATTCAACTAACTCATTTGCATCCAAAGTGAATTAGCACATCAAAATTTTGAATGCTTGTCAGAGTCTATTCATTTGCATGCAAAGTGAATGAATAGCACTTTTTCTACCCATTTAAATTTCGAATACTAGACACAACCAACTCATCCAAGGTGAATTAATAGCACATCTTATTAGCCATCTAAATTTTGAATGCTCGTCACAATCAAATCATTTGCATGTGAAGTGAATTAATAATCCATCTTACTGCCATTCAAAATATTGAATGCTAGTCACAACCAACTCATTTGCATCCAAAGTGAATATAGAGCACATCTTACTAGTCAACAAAGTTTGGAATGCTCGTCACAATCAACTCATTTGCATGCAAAGTGAATTAATAATAGAACTTTGGCCAATCAAGAAAATGATCGAGTAGCTTTTATAAGTGCAATTATCTAGTCTCTACCAAACTTTTCTGCTATTATTGAATCAATTATCTATGAGGGTATAAAAAAATCGAGTTCTATTAATTAGTATTACAGGTTTGATTTAATAATTATCACGATTCTTATTCAGGTCTGGAGTTGAAAATTCGCAATCATTATTGTGGATTAATGATTATTATGGATTAATGATTATTATGATTCTTATTCAGGTCGAGTGCAAGCAGTTGCACTATTTTTTAATGATATTTTGTAACAAGATTAAGATTTGACAGATATGTGGCCTCAATAAAATAATGAAGGGAATTATAGTATAAACACATAGATACCATAAATGCAGGTGGCATCATGGTTATGGAATTTAGAAGTACACTATACTAATCACTTGCACAAAGGAGAAATTGTTTTCTCCCAAAATTAATCCATTTAAAAACCAGTCTGTATTCTAAGGTCAAGTAATTTTTCACAATGAATTCCGAGAAAAAAAAACAGGAATGAAAGACAGCAATATCATTTACAGTTTAAATACCTTTTCTACCTGGAACTATTTCATTCTAGGTTGGGTTATTTTCAAACAGATTAAATAGATTGTTTTTTCTTACCCCCTTCCAATGTTGCAATATTGAATTGTTTGTATAAATGCAAAATGTTATAAAGCATTTCTTTGTAACATCTTTAAAAATGTTCATGCATAAACATCATGTTTCAAATAAAATCTTTTTCAAGCATGGAAAAATGGAATATTTAATGGGCATACAAACCTTTTTCACCATGGTTACACTGGAATCTTTCATTCCAATTTAGATTTCCAAATTTCAACCATAATTACCTTGAGATTTGGCAATTGTCTTTTGCAGATTTATTGACCTCATGTAAACCTAAAAAATAAAAAAGAATTGCCATTATGGTAGGGACCAGCTCCAAAGTGGTTTTACATTATCTAATATATTACACTAATCATATCTACTGAAATTACGTTTGATTCAAATAAAATATTAAATCAAACCTAATTAGTGAAAATAAGTGGCTATCTCAATCATGATACAATATAAATATTGAAAGTGCCGGAGAATTAGGGTTTGCAAGAAGATACACTCCATCATGCAGATTTGAAGGGAATTGTCGTCAACGACCATTTCCGAAAATGGGTAGGCAAATAGGCAAACACTTTTGAAATGGGTACAAAAATGGTCTCCTTTGTCAAATGAGAAAATTAGTGTGCGAATGTAATCAGTGGCTCTGGTCATTAGAAACATTGTTCAATGTTCTTGGTTATGTCACTAGTAGATTTTGGTGATTTTGCATCTCTTTTACGTAAACTCATGGATTTTTTAGCTTGATTTTTTCCTCCAATCCCGACAAACCTTTCCTGTGCTCTTTTGCGTTAGAATACTAAAATTTAGAGACACTTCGGTGGTTTTTTTAGTGACATTTTTTTCTGTGTTAGTTGTCTTTTGCCTCAAGAAACATTACATCAGAAGTTTAAATTTCAAGTTCAAGGAGAAATTTTTGAAATCTGGTATTTTGCGTTCATGTTTTTGTGCCATCGTATTTTGCATCAGGAGGTTAAAATACACACAATATGGTTATTATCTTTTCTTTCTTCTAGCATCGATTTTCAAATTATTCTTTGGATAACATCATATTCAACATGAAATGGAATATGTACAAACCTGTTACAGACATGAATATTATCATATTACATAATAGATTTGGGGTTTGAAGCATCTTTTTAGCTCTCGACTCTTCGCTAATACTTAAAATAATGGATTGGAACATGGAAGTAGAGCATGCACAAATATAATTTTTGTATATACATTGTGGAGTTTGTACTAGGACATGAAAGATAAAAACCTCAAACCCCACCTTTTCCAATCTGAATGTGTGTTTTCCCTTACAACATCACTCATAGAATTATTATAATAGAGACAAATTCCCTATAATATACATTTCAATGTGCATGCTGCTAGTAGAGCATAAGAAATTTCTTGAAACAAAATTCACCTACAAAGTAGCTCTTGAAATCTCTCCTATCCTATATCTTTGAAATAGAAATTTTTCTTTAAGTTTTCCTCACCATCATGTTGCTTTCCCTCCCATATTTAAATATTTTCAAACAATGCCCAATACTCACAAAATAAGACCTTGTCCCTTTAAAATAATTGTCTCGTGAACATGTAAGTGAAATAAACATTTTTTTGAATGTGTTTCTTGACTTTGTTGGTGGCATTTTAAAAATTATAACACGTGCTGATACAAATCTTGATGCACTTGCATCATCCCCTAGTGCTCTTTGGATCAAGACTAATTCAAACACAATTGTGTCATGATTAACATTAATGTTTTGAATAAAGTTGTGGAAGGATATTGGACTAATCCACTAGTTCAAATGTAAAAATGTGTTGCAAATCAACGTTAAGAAAACTACATGACTTGTGTTATAATATTTAAATAGGTTTAGGGCTAGAAGAATAGTTAATGTGAAGGTATATGTACACGGTCGCGATATAAGAATTATCAATCAAATCAAGGGAGGTAAATCACACGAATGAACAAGAAATAAATCGAGAAGCTATGTACAAGAATAAGCTATATATGTAGTGAGAAGCTATGCATAGTGATAATGTATCCTAGTCGGTATAATAGGTAGGCTAGGAGTGCTAACCTATAACCCTATTAATGAAATTCTCATATAATGGTCCTACATTAGGAGTTGTTCATGTGTATCATCCTCATCTTTAGGATTGAACTATTCAATATCTCGAGTGTATGATTGGTACATGTATCTTGTATATACCATTTTGTTTTAGTTTGATTTTGTATTTGGAGATTTGAAATATGATAGTTTTGCCTATGTTTGTCTAATGTTGCTCCCATATCTTGTAGCCAAGATTTTATGAGTAATATTAGATAGAATTCATCATAACACATAGCCACGAGTCCATCTCCTTTGGGCTGAATGTGGTGTGCACTTTGATTTATTCTAATGATCCCTCTATATGTGTGCATGTGTCACATTTATATAAACCAATTTTTAGTTGTCGATGAGTTCAATACTACGGATATTAATTTCTGTGTTTCATCTATGAGAAATCTTCATCTATGTTTCCATTATATAAATATTTTTACGATTATTAGTTTATTTGTAAGTTGTGTTTGTGGTGGAAGTGCCTAAGTGATAATAAATTGTACAGCTAGTTTGAATTCTAAATAAAAACGTCATATGTTTATAGTAAATTGTCTAGTTATAATTACACCATTCTTAAAAAGTTCATCAATCTTTTGTTGTAATGCAAAACAATTATTTGAAACATTCTTGGTGATTATATGAGAGTCACTAAATGGCCTATCCAGGATAATTTTAGCGGCGAATATTCGTAATATGGCGAAAATTTCATTTTAGGAAAATTTGAAAAGGCGAATTATTCGGAGTGGGTCGGTGTCCTGTTCGCCTAAAATATATAGTATATTTTTTTTTGGGGGTCAGCTTCGCCTTCATTTGAAAACATCTCCTATAAAAACCTAGCTGATTCACGGTAGTATACCTCAAGTAGCTTAACAAATTACCAATACTATGAAATTTGAACTCGCATACCCTTAAGCACCATAGATTCAGATTGACATCGTTAGCTGTTGTGATTGTTGACGCGCGACAAGGGCATTGTTGGCGACGCGCGACAACAACCTTGACGACGCCGCTGACAGAGGGAAGTGTTGACACGCGACTTGGGCAAAGAAGTTGACGCGCGACAGAGGAAGTGTTGATGTGCGACAGAGGAAGTGTTGACGCGCGACTTGGCAAAGGTGTTGACGCGCACCAAGATATTCGAGCATAGTGGATGCACAATAGGAAATGGGTTGTTGACGCGCGACAAGTGCAGAGTTGACACGTGACAAAGACCTCGAGGCAGGGGGACGCGCAACAAGACCTCGATATTGGACAGAGTCGCTTCTTGGTTCTTTTGCTGACGCAGGACTCTTTTCAGAATAATGGAAGGTGCCAACTCAAAGAATACGAATAACCTAAAAGTAAGTAAGAAATCTCAGAAATCACTCTTCAAGTATTTTGGAAACTCTGCGGATACGATATTGTAAATACCAATCATATAGATGCCACCACAAAGAATCGAATCGACTGTGGAAGGTATTATTGAGGTGGACATGCATTACGCACAGATCAAAGTCAAACAAATGAAACCTACGATAATATGCCGATCTTGAAGATATTGTTCTGTTTGGGTGCAACCGTAAGTGCAACTAGATATCACGAGATACAAACAATGAGCAAAATGGAAGACGGAAATCAAAATCAAACTCCGGTCCAAGAAAGAGGAAACCAGGTGATTGTGATATTGCTCAAAATTCTACTAAAAAAGTAAAGCATTGAAAACGAACAAGAATATGTGGACCATTGGCAGGACATACAAGTTTGATTGGGCAACTAAATTTCCATTTATTGAACCTGTACAATCATCTAATTATGAAGAAATCCCATCTGAATGTACATGTACAATATGTACGTGGAAATTGGGAAAGCAACAAAAAATGCAACTGAAGCTGGACACTATAGAAAAACATTGTGGAAAACAATATTTAACAACGAGGGCGGATGGCCAAAAAAACAAAACACATAGGTGGAAAACTGAAAAAGAATGCATGCATGTTAGATACGCAGTGGAATATGAGGCAGAGCAGAAAAAACACAGACATTTGTTGGAAAAGGGAGGAACGATCACATCGCATATTGGTAAGATGAAAGAAACAAATCTACATGCAAAATTCATACAATTCTCTACTCTTTTTCAAATACTAAAAAAAGGAAGAGCGATTTCGGATTTCCTCGATTTCAAAGTTTTGTATCAATTTAACGGAATGTTTGAATGTACCTCGGTCTCATTGATCCAAAGTAGTGGATGGGAAATGGCAAAGTGCCTCTCGATGATAGAGAAGGAAGATTTGAAATAGAATGTAAAAAAGCAAACTTTATCTCTCTTTCAATTGATGAAGTGACAAAGAATGACAACACCGCATGGGGTATGTATCCACATCTATACTTTAGAAAATCATATAAGGACACCTCATCTCATTGGGTGTTATGAAAATGGTTGAAAATCGCAATGCCGAAAACCTATATAAAATAGTTGTTTCTCATTTGAAAGATGTTGCTGAATGACTGATTATGAAATTGCTACGAAGTTGGTATGCGTTGGAGTAGATGGTGCATTTGTCATGCAGGGTCACCGAACAGGGGCTCGTGTTAGATTACAAACAACAGTGGCCCCATATATGCTACCAATTCACTGTATGGCTCACGTAATGAATTTAGCGTATAAAATGGTAAGCAACCACGAAAATGTTGCTAAATTAGAAGACCTTATAAGAGAACTTCATGCCTATATGTCAAGCAGCCCAAAGCGTTTTCTCGAGTTCCAAAATTTGCAATTGGAATTATAGATGGCAAAAACTTCAAAGGATGTGGAGACTAGATGGATCTCTTTGTATGAACCTGCATGCAGAGTTCGTGAGGAGTATCCTTCATTGGTTGGTTTCATGCACAAATACCATCATGAAGTTGATAGGGCAAGGGACTTGTTGTTCCGTTTAACTGATTTGGAGACATTGCTTACATTGGTTGGTATTCTTCCAATGTTAAAGGAGATCAATACACTGATGAAGCATGCACAGGGCAGATTAATCTATATTGTGGATTTTATACGGATGAGAAAAATGGTATGTCAAAGTCTTGATATATTGTACTGTTCCCAGGATAGTTTTGATGCACCTGTTTTTGAAAATTGGAAAGATTTATTAGATCTTAAAAATCCTAACACCTTTTTGAGATTTAATATCCACGATCACCTCTGCATCACTGTTAATGGGAGGGAAATACCAATGCACATTTTGCAAAAACGTCAAGATATTACAGGATCGGAACGAGAAGATGTTCCCATGACACGTAATTTGTTTGAGTCTGTTATAGTTGAAACAAGAATAAAGCTTAAAAAAATTTCAGAAACCTTGTCATCAGAAATTAGGAACGTTTCCGTAAAGATAAAATTCTAGAAGCCATGGGTGTGATGAATCCTAATTTTTGGAATATTGAAGGTGGCCGTGCAGACTTTGTCAGAAAGCATTTCCATAAATCAATGGGTATAATAATGGAACAATTTACAAAGACGTCAGAGCTCAAGGGTATGGAAATCAAAGGTATACTGAATGCCGATTTATTAAAGTTTCAGTCAACAAATTTTGCAACAACAATGAGGAACCAATATAAGAATTTAGATCAACCTTCTAAAAGTGGTGCTATTACAAGGTTGTGGCGAGGAATCTATCAAAGTTCTATCTTACAAGAAGATATCAGTGAATATTTCAGATTATATGAGTTATGCCAAACAATGATTTTGGGGTCTGTGGAGGATGAAAGGGTTTTTAGTGCATTGTCATTTATAAAATCAAAACTGAGAAACAGGTTGGATAAAAATCTGGAAAGTTGCATGAGGTGTTATGTTTCTCGATACTCCATCAAAACCTTTCCGTTCGACAGAGCAATTGCACACTGGAATTCCCTTTGCGAAAGAAGAGGTGTGAATAATACAGCTACAAGTACAAATATTCCCAACCTTGAGAGTGTAATTGGCTCTTCGTCACATTCTACAGAAGACAACATCGAGTTTGATGAAGCTATTGATAATGGATTGTTTCAACTTTAAATAGGTATCTTCTTTATCTTTATCATTAAAGATGTTACAGGTCTATATACTAAAAATGTTAGGAAATTCACCCATCTATCTACTAATCCATTTCTCGTGTTGGGTTTTTTAAAACACAGATCTAGCTCATTACCGGTGGCAAGATGATTTCAACTTTAAGCGGTATCTTTTTCCCCTTAATCTTTTTGTTTGTTACTATTCATTTTTTTCAGCTCAAGTTATCATTAAAGTCACAGTCTATGTATTTACATTTAGTTAAATACAATCTTTTTATTTTTGAAAACGTGGGTTGACATCCGTCCGAGGAAGTCACATTCTGACCGACAATGTCGTGCAACTCACCCATCTACCTACTAATCCATTTTTTGTGTTGAATTTTTTTAAGACAAAGATCTAGCACATTACCGGTGATGATTTCAATTTTAAATCGGTATCTTTTTCAACATAATCTTATTGTTTGTTACTTTACATTTTTTCAGCTCTTGTTATCATTAAAGATGTTACAGGTCTAATTCTATATATTTACATTTATTTAAAGATATTGTTGGTCTATATATTTAAAGATGTTGCTGGCACTTCTCAGGACTGACAATGTCAGGCAACTCACCCCTCTATCTACAATGTCAGGTAAAACAAACCCTGTCATATACGCAAGATTTCACAGCAATCTAATACGCTTACCCTTGATGATTTCACAACGCAATCTAATATGCAAGAGGTAAGCTAAACCCTATCATATTTGCAATTATGTTTAATTTCTTACCAGTGATGATTCTTTCTTGATTTCTTAGAATTATATATATCATATCATAAAATTCCTCATCATCCATATATATCATATCATCACCATATCATTATCATATCCTGAGTCCTGACACTACAATTATTATTAACACAATTCTATTCGTTCTAATGTCATCTATATCCATTCTAATCATTAATGTCATCTATATCCATTATAACACATTCCATTTATTTATCATCTTTATCCATTCTAATGACATTATGATCATATCGTTACAAGTATAGAGAATAATTATCTTAAAACAAGTTCAAAAGTCTAGAGAAGAAGAATTATTGTGCTTGATGATAAATCTACGTCCACATTAAATTGATCATCGTCCATATATATCATATCATTATCGTCATTCATCATCTTTCATCATCATCTATCATTAATTATCAATTATCATCATTCATCATCTACGTCCACATACAATTCATGACAATGCAAGTAAACAAGAAACATACATATAATTCATGATAATCACCATCTAATGCAATTAAAATTAAAGATTGTATATAAATCCATATAATTAAATTCAAATACCATAGTACATACTCAATAGTAGAAGTTTTCAAATTCAATATTTAAAGTTTCCTCAATAATAAAAGTTTCTAGTTTTCAAAACCCTCTTTTCTTTATCCAATTCTACTCCTCTGCTCTCTTCCCCAACGGTTTCTTCCACTGTGTGGCTGTACCTCTTTCCCCAACACCGAAATAACCCCGAACTTATAAGATCTTCTACAGCACTGTCCAGATTTTTTAAAATTCTTTCTTCTTGATTTGTCGCATCTCCATGCGATAACAAATTTGGATCAGCTGCAGCGTATAAACTATTCTCGTTGCCAATAATTTTCATAACGACTAATAATCTCATTGATAAGAACCTTAGCCCTTCTCTCCCATTCTATAAGCTGATTGATATGAGGAAGAATAAACTCACTGAAGAATAAGCTGATTGAAAAGGTGGCAACTGTTAACTTGTTAGTGTTGAAATGAATATCATTTTAATTCAGATTTCATTTCACCTTGCTCCCCTGGCCTAACTACCTCAAATTGTCTCAGCCAGTTTTTTCTGGCCTCTATCTTCTTCCTGCTGAAGGCCAGCTCAATTGCATCTCCATCTTTCTCATCAACCCACACAAAATCTTTTTTGTGCTTGTCCAGATCTATGAAATACTCCTTGCCCTCTTTAGAAGTACTTGTGCCCAAACCCTGTATGGTCCAAGCAACAAGTGATACCTAATCAGCAAGTGAACAAAACCAGAACTTAAAAACATATAAAGAGAAAACAAACTAGCATTACTTTGTAGTACTTTATGGTCCAGCCTGTTATCGATCCACTCAATGATTCTCTCCAAGCTTCATACTCAGGAATGGTGTAAAAAGATAACACATTTCCATTTTTGTGAGTTGCCTACATCAACATGTGCCAAAATTAGACATGGAGATACATAACCTCTGGAGGCTTAAAAACAAATATAAAGAGTCTCAATACACTCAACCAAATACAGGGGGAACATTTACCCTGACAATAGGAGTATGAAATTGATCAGCAATCCTTTGATGTGGGAACCATCATGGTCCTTTAAGAGACAAAGGACAAGTCAAAAAGGATCTCACTAGAAAGGATGTGTCAGAATTAAGCAGAAACTAAACAGCGCTAGACAAAGATCATGTACCTAGTCTGTCATTATCATCAGATGGCCATATCTTAAAGATTTAATGCTTTCATATATTTTATCTTCTTGTAGACCAAGGATTTTATCGTTATTCTCCATTTGTTGGTGAGTGGTAGCTTCCTTGACATTGAGCAGCTTACCTCCGAGAGAGAAACATGCCATAATAATCTTGACCAACAACAGATATTCCTGCCACCTGATAGGATAAAGATAACTAAAATAACAAAAAATTAAATTGGAAAGTGATGTCGAAACATGTCACAATACTACCAAATTCAGTATTCACATTTCCCTGATTCAAGGCACAAACACTTACAGCAAGAGCCTTGGCTGAGTCACCCTCCGTTAATATTAAAGTACATTGATCAAAATTCTTCCCCCCTGCTTGATTTGCATCATCAAGTTTGGGAACATCAATTAATTTCCCCTTCTTGGTTCCATCAGTTTTCTTAAGATCTTTTTTTTGTTTAAACTCTGCCCACGCTAGTATACTTTCAAGTACACACTTTTCCACTGCACTCATCAGGTCAAACAAAGTTACAAAGCTCATCTTAGACCCTAGCATTGCAAAAATTACATGTACTTAGAAATGCTACATCTTAGACACCACGCCTGGATTTATTGACATGGGCTGCAAATGCGAAACAATGAAAATTACTATAAATTTATAACAACAAATTGTATCAGAATAAAAATAAAATAAAAAATATGAATTAAAACGAATTATACTTACAATCAACATGGAAACCGAACGTTGATTCGAGAAATTTCTTGTCTTCTTCCACGAGTGTTGCCTTGGTTGTAACAATTGGTAAATTTTTGAACGGAAGGCCCATAAACCGATGGATGTCATTTGCTTCGATACTGAATTGGAACATTCGGCCATCGTTCAGAGTCACATAAAAAATGCCATCCTCTGAATTGTAGGATGACAGAAGGTAATTCAAAATATCTGGATCTGTTTCGAAATGGGGCATATTAACAGTATGGATGTGAGGGCATAAGGGATTCCTGTAGTTGATCTTGGAAATCGATTGAATTGGATTCTCTAGATTTTTTTGCTGAACTTGCAGTTGGGAAGCATGTGAAGTCGACATTATAGTTGTACTTGCGTCTTTGACAACGAATGAGACCTGCAAAAATTCAAGAGCGGGAAGGTGAAAACGAGAAAATGACCGGTTGAAGAGTATTTATAGGCTAAATTGGGCGTCAATGGCTTCAATTGATGCGCGTCAAAGGTCTTACCTGACACGCGACAATAGTCCTAGCTGTCGTGCGTCAATAGGATCCATGGCGACGCGTCAATAGGATCCAGATGACGCGACAATAGTCTCCGGCCGCCGCGCATCAATAGGATCCGATGACGCGTCAATAAGAGCCAATGACACGCGTCGGTAGGAGCCGATGATGCTTCACTAGTGCCAGTGACGCGCGTCACTGGCTCCTATTGATGCGCGCGTCCACCGATCCTTTTGACGCGCGACAACTAGGACTATTGTCATGCGTCAGGTAAAACCTTTGACGCGCATCAATTGAAGCCGGTGACGCACGTCAGTCAAGACCATTGACGTTAAATTGACGCGCGTCAGGAGTGATTATTGACGTCTTGTTGTTGCACGTCACATTCTACAGAAGACAACGTCGAGTTTGATGAAGCTATTGACAAGAAAAAAGAAAGTGTCACATTTTGAAGATGTCATCATTGAAAATTTGAATTGAAATATTTGGGATGATTATTAATGTACAATTTACTCTCCAAAATCGTAGTTAACAACCATAAAACAAACACCCACAAGCATGTATACATGATTAATTAATGAAAGCTTAAAGTAAAGACATAACACAAATCTACCGAGAGTATCATGAGTACCACAATTTTATTAAGATGTTATGGCTTGAATTCTTCATAGTAATAAAAACTCTCTTCCACAAGATTGATCACTAACACTAGCTCTCCATACTTTTATAAAAACAAGTAGAGGCTATTATTAGGCTTGGAGAGTAGTTAACTTGTAAGGAAAATTTACTTTTCTATTAATAATGAAGATAATCAAGTCAATAAATTGGTTCATACTCTTCCCTATTAATATATGTGGATAAATGTACACTAATGGGTGAATTATCCAAATACTAAAATACAACTAATATTACAAGTGCACCTTAATTATATACAATAGTGTATGGTTATTTAAATACACTGACATCCCCCCTTAATATGTACTTTAATAAAGGGAATGAAGGAGGAACACTGAACTATCCCACCTTAATGAAAATTGCCTTCACTCCCAAAAGTTTCCTAAGATGAAAAAATTGATCCTCAAGCAAGGGATTTATGAAGTTGTCTAAAACCAAATTTTTGTTCGAAAAAATTTAAGGTTGAGAGTCTTGTGATAGATTAACTACCAAAGATGATGCATTTTTATATTAATGTTTTTTAATGTGTTGGTGCTCCATCATATTGTAATAGATGTGGATGACCCTCTAATTCACACATTACCTTAGTCAACTTATATTTGATTGATCAAGAATTAATTTTCATAAGTCACCATATACATGAGTTATCCGATTTTGATTATATCTATCTTCTTACCCTTATCACACATATATATCCCTTAATTAAATACAAGCCAATCAATGTTACCAAGTTTTGAGGATAAAATTAGGGCTCCATCTTCATTTACACTTTTCTAACCTCTACTCTTCCATGACACTTGGAGAACTACAAGTAGTTTAATCCTGTTTTGGTGTATTTGGTGCATAATTTCTAGCACTCATAGGTATCAAAGGGGGAATGATGAGGTAAATCTAATGTATATAATTAGAAACACTTTTTTAGGGTATGTTGGCTCGAAAATCATCGAATGGGTAGATTTATGGATAAATGAGTCAGCAGTGTGCGGGCGTAGCCCCTCTTTGAGTCAAAGAAAGCGAAACCCGGTTTATTGCTATTCTACCAAATAGGGAATGCATGCAAGTCTCACAATATTCGCCTTCGGGGTTTGGGATCTCATCCCGGTAGGGGTGTTTCCGATTTGTGGAAAGAAAGGAATGCAAGAGAGGATGAAGAAAGAGCGAGTCTCGAAGGAAGAAAAGAAATGAATTCCAAAGCAGAAAGGTCAGAAGGTTTATGTTTTGGGATTGGTAGTAAACAGAGCCAAACCTACTTGCATAAACGAACAAAGCAATACTGATGAATAAATGACAATAAAACAGTAGATCCAATAGAATAAACACACAGATCTGACGTAAGAAAGATCCAATGCAAATAACACATGTATTCAACACAAAGTCTAAATATTGTATTAATATTTCTTTCTGTTACAAAAAGCTCAAAGTCTTTTCTTCTCACTTCTATTTTTCATCTGAAAGATATCCACTCCCAAATACAACAAGTATTTGAGTATTTATAGAAGAAGGAGAAGAAGGAAGGCAAAAAGGAACCAACCACCTATTTACATAAAATATACAAAATATCTACAAAAATATCTCAAAGTCATGTTGACTTTTGACAACTTGATGGATGACATCATCCCATGGTGCAACATGGATGATGTCATCATTTGTGCCAACATACTTTAGACATTTACAAAAAGAAAGTCGAAGAAGAGAGAGAAATTATTCATCGTCGTCGTCCCGCGGCTGAAAGGGGATATCCTGCTGTTGTTGCTCGGGTGACGAGATGTGGAATTGGGCACGGTATTCCATGAACTTGCTGATCATGGGCTCTAATTGATCCTGGAAGGATCCTTGTGTCACTCACTGATAGCCTCGCAAGTCTCCCGCTCGTCTGTGAGCTTCTCTGGGAGTTTGGAATATTCATTCTCTGCTTCTATTAAGAACCCAATGAAGTCCCGACAGCAGCCAAAGGTTATTGATGGATTCTGCGTCAAAAGTGACCTCTGGCCCCAGCCCTTGCGAAACGATCTCCTTGAAGATCTGGATGGTTTCGTCAACCTTCCTTAAGGCGAAAGAAGGAGTAAGCAACCCTGGAGACATCGTTAGAACAATTTGTTCCATCTGATGCATTGCGTCCAGGGCTTCTTCCTTTACCTTATCAATCTTTTCGAGGACGAATTCCAGTTGATCCATCCGGTAATCCAGAGTGGAAAGGATTTTATTGAGGGCCTGGGGTGACCGAAAATGCCAAACTTGACCAGATCTTCGACTGAATAGTTGAACATTCTTTGAAAGGTCTCACGCTGCAGCCTAGCATGGTCCAGCTCTTCGAATATGGGTCCTGCTAACGCCTAGAGTTCTTTGTTCACCTTGTTGATGTTCAGATACAAATCAGTGAACTTGGCGATCACTGTTCACTGTCCTTGAGGATTTGGCTCCTCTAGGCGGAAACTGCCATACCCTGCTCGCCGATCTTTGCATATTCATTAATTTTATCCTGACTCAGAGGTTCAGGAGTTTCGGCGCAGTTGTGGGAGGTGCACTGCCCATCTTCTGTAAGGCATGGAGCAGATGTTTATTTTGCTCTTTTAGTAGCCTTTTCTCTTCTTTTGCTTCTTGAAGCTTCTTGTAGAGGGCGTCAACTGCAGATAGGGCCTCTCCCTGAAGGCTTTCAGAAGACATACCCATTGTGACTTGAGTCACTGTGTAATCTGTCGGAGACAGATCCTTTTTATCCTTCAGAGGATTGGGGTATGCGATCTCCATTACCCTCTCTCCCGAAGCACTCTGAGAGAAGCGTGTGACGGGCTTCTGCTTCTTTGCCCCTTTTGACGGGATTACGGAGAAGTCCATCGGAGTGATGGGAACTTTCCTTTTCTGTTGACTTAGGTGCTGGGAGATCCAGCCGGACTTATGGGAGAAGGACCAGAAACAGAGAAGGGGGCAGCACAGTAGTTGAAGGGAAAAACGTGGAGACACTTGGAGGCGGCATCGAGAGGGAGGCCGAGGAAGCGCTCACGGGAGGAAGAGATACTGTAGGAGAGGAAGACATAGGAAGGGAGGGGAGCTCGAGAGATTGTGCTGCTTATGATTTCTGCCCATTCAAAGCGTTGATCGGGCACATTTTTGTTCATTGTTTCAAGGTACCGCAACGCATCCACTTGTGAAAATAATGGGCGTCAGGAAGCCCAAAGACTCTACTCAGGAACGTAATGGTGTCGCTGAGTTCCTCTGAAAAGTCACTGCGATGAATGACTTGTGGCCACCGAGTCACTACTTTTTTGTTCTTCGAGATAAACTTCATTCATCAGCTGCATGCACTGATCTTCATTGTCATCCCAGGCCTTGATGCAATCTTCTTGGCTGACGGCCACAAAGTGCCGGTGATGAGGAATGCCGAGCATTATTTCAAAGTGCCGGGTAGTGAGGTTAATTATGACCTCACCCTTCTCACCATGGACACATCTTGTGTCCTTGTTGTAGCATCGGGCTACCACCATCATAAATTCATTGTTTACGGCACTAACTGGGATCCCACCAAAGAAAGTGCAGGGCACTGCCTATCAGCTTGTCCATCCATGGACTTCTTGTGACCCTCTGGGTTCTGGCCCAGAATTCCTCCATATCAATATGACCCAGCTCTGAGTCTCTGATATCTAGGTCACACTCTGCTTGGGACTCGGGCATTCTGACCCTCTGATACTTATACTTCATTTCTTCTTCTGTGAGCTTGGCCTTGCCTTTAGATTTGATAGGTTTCTTGCTTGATGTTGACATATGTTCTTCTGAACTTAGTTGCTGATCTGCAAGAATAAGAAGTGAAACCCAATTGAAGAAAGTCGTGTCAGCTGTTTGATTTTCCATTGAAATGCTGACAGAAGAAAGAGTTAGCAATTTTAAGGCCTCAGGGCGCAGGGCGCATGAATACTGCAGGTTACAGGGCTAAATAGTAAGGTGCACAGGAAAGGGCTATTGCAGGGGATAAATCAGCGCCAAAGGGCGCATGGCGCATGGACACTGCAGGGTGCATTCTTTGTTGTTGTAAGCACAAGTGCGCCTGCGCCATATGTATGCGTTTTATAAAGGGCGCATGGATTCTTTATGTTACACGGGAACAGGATGCGCCCATGGCGCATATATCTTTCATGTTGCATGGAACTTCGGTGCGCCAAAGGCGCATATAAGGTTTGTGTAACATATGCTTTTTGTGCGCTAAAGGGAACTTGGCGCGGTGCATGGAAGGTCTGCATGACATGATGTTATTGCAATGATGGATGCGCCTGCGCCGTTTTACAATTTTGCACTTGGCGCGGATAATTTCTATGTTGCACACATGCAGGGTGCGCCAAAGGGCACAGGTTTTAACGATGCAACAAATGAGTTTGGTGCACCATGAGGGGGCATGAGGAAAGTGTTTGCAACAAACTAAGGAAGTGCGCCTTGAGGGCGCAACTTTTCATGATGTAGCAGGCAGGGAATGTGCGCCATTGGCGCGGCTACTCTTTGTGTAACAGGGCGACAGATGCGCCATTGGCACAACTGTTCTTCATGTTGCAGGGTGTGCCAATGCGCCAAAGGAGAAGAAAATACAGTTTCTTTTCAAGCTTCAGTTCTCTCTCTGAGGGGTTTTACATATGGTTAAGCCTCCTTTGCAGGGTCATTTGGGTGATGAAGAAGCTACAAAATGAGAGTTCCAAGCTATTATTTCAGGACAGAGTTTCCTCTACCAGCAGATCTGGAAAGAGGGGGAAGAACATGTGGAAGAATGGAAAAGACAGCAAAAAGGGGGAGTTCATGATTTCACAGTCTTTCCAATCCAATCCATACCAACAAGCAGCCAAAAACCACAAACACAAAGTGCACAAAAGAAAGAGGACCTCTTACCGGATATTTATAACGAAGAAATGTGCAAACGGGTCCACAAAGTGATTCAAAAGTGACAGGGCTGGTGCGCTGACAGGTACAGAGAAAAATAATCATGTGATTTCGTTGGTGACAATGACAGTGCAGACGCGCCTATTTATAGGCGAGGTGACAATAAATGCGCCACCAACTTTTTCAAGTGGCGCACCAAAAGAGCTGTCGACACAAGAAAACATGCACCCTTTGGCGCACCAAAACACTTGTCAACACGAAGATATGTGTGCCTATGGTGCACCGAAAGTGGTGTTGACAGAGGAATATGTGCGCCCTTGGCGCACCAAAAAGGGGCGCAACAAAAGTTCTGTTGACAGGAAGGTGCATGTGCCAAAGGCTTTAAAGGGGGCGCATGAACATTTGATGTTGCATTGTCATTATATGCGCCCGACCAAAAAAGACCAAAAATGGCTAAGTTCGGAAAACTAGATTTCCCGAGAGGGATTTTGCAACGTTCCGAACGCAAGGAATCCCTGACGAGGGATCGGAACAAAATTTTGGTAGGGTTATCTGTAAAATTGCCCTTGCCAATTTTACGGGATAACAACTGGCTCTTTCTGGGGACTATCCCTGAGCAAACCTCAGGGGTAGAGAATCCCAGATCTCATGTGCCTATCCATTGGGTAACAGAGTCAAAAACAAGGGCGACCGGAGGGCGAACAAAAGGGAACACACAACAAACAGAAAGCAAACACACGACAAAAACAAACACACAACTAAAGAAAACTATACAAAGAAGAGAGCAAGCTCTACTTCCTGAAGATTTTCAGATGCTTTGCCCACTATAGGGAAGCGGGAGTTCGGTTCCATCCAGATATGAGAGATAGAAACTATTCTCTCTGTTGAGCTGCTTGATCTTGAAAGGCCCTCTCCACAGGGAATCAAACTTTCCGTGCATGCCCTTTGGCTCTCTTCGCTTGTCCCACAAAAGGACGAGGTCTCCCACCTGGAAATTTCTTTGCTTAGCTTTTTTATCGAACAATATTTTGACTTGATTCTGATGTTCGGTGATCTTGTCGACCACTCTTACTCTCTTTTCTTCAAGCTCTGCTAGATACATGATCCTCTTTTCAAGAGAATTTTGGAAAGTCTCATCTTCGATTGCCCGTGCCAAGCGTAGAGCAGAAGTTCAGCAGAAATGGGAAGCTCGGCATCGGTGCCATATAACACTTGAAAAGGTGACATACCGAGAGACCTCTTGGGAGTAATGCGATCTGCCCACAAAGCGTCGTATAAGGACTTGTGCCACATTCGTTGATTCTCATCCACTAGCTTTCGTATGATGGTCACCAAGTTTTTATTCTTTGGATTCTCGCCTCGACCATTTCCCTGAGGGTAATAATCTGAGGCATGAGCCAAAGTTATCCCGTATTCATAGCAAAAACCAATAACTTCCCGTGAAGAAAAGTTAGAAGCATTATCAACAACAATCTTGTTGGGAACGCCAAACCTGAAAATGATATTTTCTTTGATAAAACTGCAAACAACCTCAGAAGTGGCATGTTTGATAGGTATGGCTTCCACCCACTTGGTGAAGTAATCTGTTGCTGTAAGGACATAACTATGTCCGGCACTCGATTGGGGATTGAGTGCACCAATAAAATCAATTCCCCACTTTGCCTGAATGGTTCGTTGATAATGACCGCCTAAGGGGAAAAGCAACCAACTTGGGCTTGCCGACAAACTGCTGGCAAGGTTCACACTTTGTTACCTGTAGTCAGTATCTCGGAAAAGCATCGCCAATAGTACCTGGCCCGAATGATCTTGTGTGTTGTCACGGAAGAGGAGAAATGGCCTCCACAGGCTGAATTATGAAAACTTTCAAGTAACTTCACCTGCTGTGGCTTGTTGACACATCGCAAGAAGACACCATCTATCCCGCGTTTGTATAAACCGTCATCCCAGATGACATATTTGGCTGCTCTGAGCTTTATAGTGCGCTTCTCCTTTGCAGTTAGGCGAGTTGGGCATTCGCCGTAGGTGAGGAAGAAAGCTATATCGGAATACCACTCGTCGCTGGTTGTGACAAATAGAACCATGGGTAGTGAATGGGCTTTCTCCAGTTGGCTTTGTGCTTCATTGGTACAATCATCCTTTTCCTCAGGGTTTTCTTAATCTTTTTGTTTGTTACTATTCATTTTTTTCAGCTCTGGTTATCATTAAAGATGTTACAGGTCTATGTATTTACATTTAGTTAAATACAATCTTTTTATTTTTTGAAAACGTGGGTTGACATCCATCCGAGGAAGCTGTTACTTCTCGGGACTGACAATGTCAGGCAACTCACCCATCTATCTACTAATCCATTTTTTGTGTTGATTTTTTTAAGACAAAGATCTAGCACATTACCGGTGATGATTTCAATTTTAAATCGGTATCTTTTTCAACATTATCTTATTGTTTGTTACTTTACATTTTTTCAGCTCTTATTATCATTAAAGATGTTATAGGTCTAATTCTATATATTTACATTTATTTAAAGATGTTGCTGGCACTTCTCAGGACTGACAATGTCAGGCAACTCACCCCTCTATCTACAATGTCAGGTAAAACAAACCCTATCATATACGCAAGATTTCAAAGCAAGCTAATACGCTTACCCTTGATGATTTCATAAACGTTATCCTTAATGATTTCACAAAGAATCTAATACGCAAGAGGTAAGCTAAACCCTATCATATTTGCAATTATGTTTAATTTCTTGCCAGTGATGATTCTTTCTTGATTTCTTAGAATTATATTTAATTTATTTTTTATATGTGCAAAATCCTTTGATATATTTTTTTAACTGTGGGATAAATAAAGACATTATACAATTTTAAATATAAGTCCACCTAAAATTCCTCATCATCCATATATATCATATCATCACCATATCATTATCATATCCTCGACTCTCGACACTACAATTATTATTAACACAATTATTTATCTAATTTAAATTTATTAAAACAATTCAATTTTTTTAAAATAATTCATAATCATATCATTACAATTCTATTCGTTCTAATGTCATCTATATCCATTCTAATCATTAATGTCATCTATATCCATTATAACACATTCCATTTATTTATCATCTATATCCATTCTAGAGAAGAAGAATTACAAAAGTCTAGAGAAGAAGAATTACTGTGCTTGATGATAAATCTACGTCCACATTAAATTGATCATCGTCCATATATATCATATCATTATCGTCATTCATCGTCTTTCAGCATCATCTATCATTAATTATCAATTATCATCATTCATCATCTACGTCCACATACAATTCATGACAATGCAAGTAAACAAGAAACATACATATAATTCATGATAATCACCATCTAATGCAATTAAAATTAAAGACTGTATATAAATCCATATAATTAAATTCAAATACCATAGTACATACTCAATAGTAGAAGTTTTCAAATTCAATATTTAAAGTTTCCTCAATAATAAAAGTTTCTAGTTTTCAAAACCCTCTTTTTCTTTATCCAATTCTACTCCTCTGCTCTCTTCTCCAACGGCTTCTTCCACTGTGGCATGTACCTCTTTCCCCAACACCAAATAACCCCCAACTTATAAGATCTTTTGCAAAGACTTTCCGCATTTTTAAAATTCTTTCTTCTTGATTTGTCGCATCTCCTGCGACAAAGAAAATTTGGATCAGCCGCTTTTAGCTTTGAATAATATGTCGTGGTTTAAACCATGCTCTTTAATTATCCGCTTTAGTGTATTGTTTTGTTTGTTAACCAAAACAATATTTTGCTTCAAATTTTTTGTTGTGGATAAGTTGTTCTTTGCTGTTTCCAAGTGAACTTGCAAAACCTTCGCCTAACTCTTCAAATTTTCATATTTCAACTGCACAAAAAGAGTAATGTCAATTCAAAATATTACTAAAAAATGAAAATTTCAAATTAACAAGAATGATTGTTTGAATGTAATAGTACTTACAACCGCTCTATCTCTTTCGGCATTTGCGATTGCTACCAAATCCTTGTCCTTGGACCATTTGTTAAAATATGCCTGGGCCTCGGCACTAATATTTTCCAATTTGTTTAATGCCTTATCTAAAATGTCGTCTTTATAGTTGTTGTTATACGTGATAGTCCCACTTCTTACTTGGGTAAGTAAGGAATCCATCTTCGTAGGTTGATTCTGGACTGCAGCGTATAAACTATCCCGTTGCCAATAATTTTCATAACGACTAATAATCTCATTGATAAGAACTTTAGCCCTTCTCTCCCATTCTATAAGTTGTTTGATATGAGGAAGAATAAACTCACTGACATGGGATTGACAATCATAACCAATTAAGTTCTCCAAAGGAAAAGGTGGCAACTATTCACTAGCTGAATCTGATGAAGACGATCTTGCTGGAGAAGTATGGGGGCTTTCACCAAGATCAACTGCTACGTGTTTATGCCTTTGGGTGGGCTGATCCTGTTTGTGAAAAAATTAATCAAGATTTAGATAAATAAATTTAAATCGAAATGTAATTCAAAAATCTAAAGCATATTTAAATTGAAATTTGAAGTATACCTGCTGGCCTTGAATCATCTCGCGGGTATCGAAAAAACCAGTTGGGTCATTTCTATCAATGCCCAAATAATCTTCATCTAAATTTATATTGTTCAAAACAGATATGCCCATTGCACTGGGCAAGCCACCAAGTGAGAGAGTTGGAATTCGAAAGGAGGAGGCAATGTTTAGTGTCCCACTAGGGGCCGGAGCAAAAGGCATGCGTTTACCAATGTTCTTTTTCATTGTTCCTCTAGTTGGCATTTTAAAAATTATTGGTTGAGTGGGTGTCGGTGCCACGGTTTGATCAGGACTGACATGTGCTGAAAAGTACAAGAAAAAATGAAAAAATAGGAAAACAATTCATAAAGTCAATTTTTTTGAAATTAAACGTACTATCGAAGAGTTGTACCTTGTTGTCGAGGGGTTGTTTTTCTCGGTGCTACGGGTGGCCTTGTAGGAGTTGTACTCGGTGTCTGTTCAGAAGATATGAATGCATGCGACTGTATGGAGTGAGTTGGGGAAGAAGGTTGAGTTTGTGAAATAGGTGTATGTTCCAAAGTCCCTGCAATTCATCAATATTAAATGTTGTCAATTCATTTGGTTAAAATTTAAATTGAAAAATAAATATGCAACTTTGGAATTTGTAAATAATATATGAGAAGGTATTACTTCTCTGGCGTTTAACGAGTTCAAACTATTGAGGGTTTGGAGAGGAGTGAGCTTCCATTTCAGATTGGGAGTCCCCCGAAGCCTCAGCGTGTTGTTGGCCTCTTCCTCTCGATAACGCCTTTTTTCGGGGAAGGGCTTCAAGATATCTTTTCTGCAAAAAATTAACATTTAAGTGTTAATAACTGCGCAGTGTAATGTCGAAAATTGAAATACAAACTAAATACTTTATACCTGTTGTTCTTCAAATGGAATTGACAACTTCATCAACTCCTCATCAGTGCAAGTAGGAATTTTTTTATCTCTTAAATTTAAAAGTGCCTCATAATAAAGGCCAAGGAGATAGTTTGTTGAATAAATGACAGGTTTTTTTCAGAAAGTTTTGAATTTGTTAGTTCAGTTCTTATTTTTTTGGATAGATATGTGCACCAATCAAATTTTTGTTTTGAGATAGTGGCAACAATGTATGCAATGGCCCAATTTGGTATATCAGTTTGGCGACCCTGCAAAACAATTCTGGATTGAAAAAATGAAATAAGTGCAGCAAGAAAGTGGTGTGCAATTGATTGTGTATCCACACCACGCCTGGATTTATTGACATGGGCTGCAAATGTGAAAGAGTGAAAATTACTATAAATTTATAACAGCAAATTGTATCAGAATAAAAAACAGAATAAAAATATGAATTAAAACGAATTATACTTACAATCAACATGGAAACCGAACTTTGATTCGAGTAATTTCTTGTCTTCTTCCACGAGTGTTGCCTTGGTTGTAACAAATGGTAAATTTTTGAACGGAAGGCCCGTAAACCGATGGATGTCATTTGCTTCGATACTGAATTGGAACATTTGGCCATCGTTCAGAGTCACATAAAAAATGCCGTCCTCTGAATTGTAGGATGACAGAAGGTAATTCAAAATATCCGGATCTGTTTCGAAATGGGGCATATTAACGACCCTATAAATTCACACGCATCCATCAAATCTTTATATTCTGAAGACAGATTTAAAATAGTATGGATGTGAGGGCATAAGGGATTCCTGTAGTTGATCTTGGAAATCGATTGAATTGGATTCTCTTGATTTTTTTGTTGAACTTGCAGTTGGGAAGCATCTGAAGTCAACATTATAGTTGTACTTGCATCTTTGACAACGATTGAGACCTGCAAAAATTCAAGAGCGGGAGGGTGAAAACGAGAAAATGACCATTGAAGGGTATTTATAGGCTAAATCAGGCGTTAATGGCTCCAATTGACGCGCGTCACTGTTTCCTATTGACGCGCGTCAATGGCTTCTATTGACGCGTGTCAATGACTCCTGGTGACGCGTCACTAGAAGCCATTGACGCACGTCAATAGAAGCCATTGACGCGCGTCAATGGAGCCAGTGACGCGCGTCAAGAGTGATTATTGACGTCTTGTTGTCGCACGTCAATGATGGAGCCATGAAAAAAATAGGTGAAATTTTTGTTTTGGAATACTGTCAAATTCACCTTTATTTGGCTGTTCCGGGATATTCGCCAGGTATTTTCCACCTACAAATTTATAGAGGTGTCTTAAAATGAACCACTGAATAAGCCTTTTCCCACACAAACATAGTGGTCTTGGGGCCACTTGAGGCTAACCATCCCCACCTCCTTCTCACGTGGAAGCTTCCACCATGGACTTTGCCCCCAACACCGCTTCATCCTCCCATCCCCACATGGACTTAGCAAAAGATAAGGGGTTGGCGGTTTATGTGGGTTTGGAGGATTATGTGGACTGTACACTTCGCATTAATACATGGTTTCAAAATAAAACCCGCCCACTTACACATGCGGCATGTAAATTGGTTTGTAAATGGACTTACCTAGTTAATATAAATTCAACCCATACAATGTGGTATAGAAAATAATTAACTCGGTCCATAGCATATAGTACACTTGTCATCTCTCAATAGGCAAATTGAGTGAATTCGATTCATGGTGGAAAGCCACATGGTGGCTTGTGGACCCACCATGTCGGCGATAATACCATAGTCCACACGGCGGTCGGGTTCCCCTCCGTAACAAAATTTGAGCCTCTTGTTCCGACCGAAATATTTTTACGACTATCGAAGACTGGAGATCGAAAACCAACAAACGACTCCCTTTGCCTTTTTGCCACGTGTCATAGTGCCATTGGTCCAATATTGACTAGTTGACCAAAGTTGACTTTCTCGTTGACTGAACTTTGACCGACATATCTAGAGCTCCCGATGTCCGTTTTTCACGTTCTCATAGTCGTTGGAAAGCTCTCGAAATGATCTTCTACAATAAAAAAATTTAGGGATGTTTAGGGAACTTTAAAAAATGATCCTTTGATCACACCTCCCCACTGAGAAAGGCTTTTTGTCCCAAAAAGCTTATAGTGGAACATTTTACCATCCCTTCCTAAATCTAGAAACTCTACTACCACCTCAAAAGTTTTCTAAAGTAGAACCTTGGGTCTCTTCCTCTACAACCTCTTCATTTCAACAACTTGGTTCCTATCCTAGGACTCATGGGGTTATGGGCCCACGATTGCTTCTGATGCCCCACTCTGATATCTGAAGAAGACTTCCACACCTCCGATGTATGGTGCTAAGTTTTTGAATGAAACCTCAATGCTCCCATTGTATAGTGTTAAGCTTCCAGATATCTGACAACAAGGATCTTCTTTTAACCTAGAACACAGCTCCTATCTCCAAGTTGATTTCGTGGAATCCAAACTGGTTTGAAGGAACTCCATGTTACATAGAGTTATGATTGATCTGATGTCAATAATGGACCATGACTTATCCCTTTTTAGACCTTAACGCCTCCGATGTGTGGTGCTAAGTCTCTTATAGACCTCAACACCTCGATGTGTAGTGTTAAGTCTCTTGCAGACCTCAACGCCTTTGTTGTGTAGTGCTAAGTCTCTTGCATACCTCAATGCCTTCGTTGTGCAGTGATAAGTCTCTTTTAGACCTCAAAACCACTTCTTCATGATGCTAAGTCTGATGATCAGCTACCATTCAAATGTGTGGTCACAATGCCTTGACTCTGAATGATGTTCCGAGCTAATCTTTTGAGAGCTCCTTTTGTTGACAAGCAATATCAAGTACCATTCTGCTAGATGCCCATAATGGCTTCTCCACAAAACAAAGTTCTAACCTGATGTTAATGCCAATAGTGATTCAGCTACCATTCTATTGCATGGTCACAATGCCTCTACATAGAATGAAGTTTCACCTAGTTAATATCAACCTTCCGATGCTATCAATGCGCCCTCTAGCACTTCAATGAGACAATTCAGGATTTGCAAGTGATTAGTGTGGCTCAATGGGCCTATTGGGTAGTTTGCATTTTACTTCCAATCAAAAATATTCCATCTACTATTGCCTAAAATAATAGGCCAATAAACAATATTTGTCTATAGTAATTCTAGGAATTTAATATAGTTTACAAAACTATATTAAAATTTCCCTATTACTAATTATCCACATCCCACAAATAAGCTTAACAAAATAATAAGCTTCTCGCTAATGTGTGTGTCTACAATGACATGGGTTCCCTATTTATACAAAAATAGGGCCCTTAAAATAATGCCTCAAATATTATCTAAGGCTAATATTAGCATATCCCGTAGCAAAATAAATGGGATTATTTCCCATAGTGGTGGATTTGCATTTGAAAAGGGATAAAATTCCACATTTTGTGGGTTTGATAATGTTTGAGGCTTTAATAATCCTTTTCCCATGTAAACATAGTGGTCTTGGGACCACTTGAGGCTAACCGCCCCACCTCCTTCTCACGTGGAAGCTTCCACCATGGACTTTGCCCCCAACACCGCTTCATCCTCCCATCCCCATGTGGACTTAGAAAAAGATATGGGGTTGGAGGTTTATGTGGGTTTGGAGGATTATGTGGGCTGTACACTTCACATTAATACATGGTTTCAAAATAAAACCCGCCCACTTAGACATGTGGCATGTAAATTGGTTTGTAAGTGGACTTACCTAGTTAATATAAATTCGACCCATACAATGTGGTATAGAAAATAATTAACTCGAGTCCATAGCATATAGTCCACTTGTCATCTCTCGATAGGAAAATTGAGTGAATTCGATTCATGGTGGAAAGCCACATGGTGGCTTGTGGACCCACCACGTCGGTGATAATACCATAGTCCACACGGCGGTCGGGCTCCCCTCCGTAACAAAAGTTGAGCCTCTTGTTTCGATGAGCAATCTTTTTACGAATGTCGAAGACCGGAGATAAAAAACTAGCAAATGATTCCCTTTTCCTTTTTTCCACATGTCACAGTGTCATTGATATAATATTGACCAGTTGACCAGAGTTGACTTTCCTGTTGAATGAACTTTGACCAAACATATCTAGAGCTCCCGATGTCCATTTGTCGCATTCTCATAGTCGTTGGAAAGCTCCCGAAATGATCTTCTACACTAACACAATTTAGGGATGTTTAGGAAATTTAAAAAATTATCCCTTGATCACACCTCCCCACTGAGAAAGGCTTTTTGTCCCAAAATCTTATATTGGAACATTTTGCCATCCCTTCCTAAATCTGGAAACTCTACTACCACCTCAAAAGTTCTGCTATAGTAGAACCTTGGGTCTCTTCCTCTACAACCTCCTCATTTCGACAACTTGGTTCCTATCCTAGGACATGTGGGTTATGGGTCGATGACATTGTTGCGCCACTCTGATATCCAAAGAAGACCTCCATGCCTCCACTGTATGGTGCTAAGTTTCTGAATGAAACCTCAACGCTCCTATTGTGCGGTGCTAAGCTTCCAGATATATGACAACAAGGATCTTCTTTTACCCTATAACACAGACTTCTATCTCTCGAGTTGATTCTCAAAATCCAAACTGGTTTGAAGGAACTCCATGTTACTTAGAGCTATGATTGATCCGATGTCGATAATGGACAATGACTTGTCCCTTTTCAGACCTCAACACCTCCGTTATGTAGTGCTAAGTATCTTGTAGACCTCAACGCCTTCGCTTGTGAGTGCTAAGTCTCTTACAGACCTCAACACCTCCATTGTGCAGTGCTAAGTCTCTTGCAGACCTCAATGCCTCTGTTGTGCAGTGCTAAGTCTCTTTCAGACCTCAACGCCTCTGCTTCACGATGCTAAGTCTGATGATCAACTACCATTTAAATGTGTGGTCATAATTCCTTGACTCCGAATGACATTCCAAGCTAATCTTTTGAGAGCTCCTTTTGTTGACAAATAATATCAGGTACCATTCTACTAGATGCCCATAATGGCTTCTCCACAAAATGAAGTTCCGACCTGATGTCAATGCCAATAGTGATTCAGCTACCATTTTGTTGCACGGTCACAATGCCTCTACACAGAATGAATTTCGAGATGACTCCTATGAACTCTTCATGCTCGCATGAATGGTAGATCAATCTCCGAGCTTTATATGAGTCAAATCCAATATCCAAGTTGTAACAAGTACTCACAAGCTGATTAGGAGATAGGTGCCCTTAAAAGGGTATTTATACAAATTTCAAACATATATGTAGGAAATTATATCCTAATACATCATGCAAAACTAGTTGTAAAAATGCTCCATTTTTGGAGTCTTGTACAATAAGATTAAATACCAATTTTATAGGAAAATAATTTTGTATGGTAAACCTATCACAAAATCTCTCCTACTTGGTGGCCTTTGTACTTGGTCTTCTCCACTGCATCGCAATCATGGTTTGACCTTGTTTGTCTCTTCCCTGCTGGAAAAATAACTCAACAAGGACCAATACATACTGCATCTCCTGGTATTAACAATTTTACCAAAATAATTGCCCTCTAAGGGGTCTTACTAATGCAAGTATTTAAGAGTACAAACATTGCCCAGAATTGGGACTTTGACTAATGTGTCCTGTTCGGTTAGATGTATACAAAAAAATGCCCATACATGGGTTTTATTCATACATTCTACCTAACACAAAATTTTATGGTTTTATTACAATAAGAGAAATAAATAATGCTCAGAAAAACCAAATACAATAGCTGAACTAGTCAACTTTATTTGCACCTTAGATTTCTTACCAAATGTAGAATCCTCGGTGTCTATCTAGGATACCTCAATAGGTGTCCTATGGATCCTTAGGCTCTCAATCTTCTCGCATATGGATCCTCATGGTCTACTTTGGAATGTATGTGACCTCGGTACCGGGATCTGGATGATCAGTAGGGACATATGAGCTCGACTCTACACTAGGATCTGCATGATCCCCGGGTACATATGAGTCCGAAGGCTCACTTTTTCACCTTGTGCAAGACGATCAACATGACCTATCGTAAACTCGATCCTCTAGTTGTTCCCAATACAAATCTCCACTCCGCTTCTATCATCGGTCCAATAACCCCGACAAGTAGTCGGATATAATTTTCCTAATACCACTTCATCCATCTCCAAAGGGATGATGTCGAGAGTGATACTGTTGGAACAAGATATAATAACCGGTAGACACTCCATGCAGAGTACCATCTTCTATATGAACTGTCTTAGTACGTGGAAGTGGTATTGTGGGAATTCCTAGTCGGCGCACCACATCGACAGTTACGTACCCTACTCCGATAGTCCAATCGAGAATAAGGGTCACTAACTATCCTCATGTAACCACTGAATCCACTTGTCTTGATGCACTCGCATGTTGTAGTACAATATATGGATGTTCCACTGGTGCTCTCCATGCCAATGGTGCCACCGATCGTCAGTCGTGATGGGTCTGGCAATAGCCTTGCCCTTCTTCTGCATCCACTTAGGCCTTTTCTTTGGATACAAAACCCAACATTGCTTGGTATCATGCCCTTTTCCACAATGATGACACATGACCGAGTTTGGTGAAGGTTGCCTCTCTAAACGGTGCTTCTAAAGATGACTGGCTTCACCCCTTTCCCAAGTGGAGCATCCAAGCTTCTTTGTAACTCTGTGATGTGTTGTTGTTGTTGGCATTGACGCTCTCAAATAGTAGCTAGGTGGGTTTGTAACTCCATGATTTGGCGATCATGTTCTCGATGTCGAGTGATCATCACTCGCACCATGGTACCTAATAAGGAAAGCATAACTGGCAACTGGAAGAAGATGTATAGATCCATTTCTACAAAACCAGCTTTGATACCAAACTTGATCGAAAATAATCAAGTTTTTATCTACCTGATCTCGGACCCTTGTAGGATTTAAATATTTTCCAACAATTTGCTCCTTTTAAGTAATCAATTTAAAATTAATGCAAGACAATAAAGACAATTGCACAATGATTGATTACGAGTTCGGCAATTGCCTATGTCTTCGAGTTCTTTCAAACTGTTCCACTAGTCAAAACTTGTAAGTTACAATAGTACTTTCACAAGAAAACCTAATGGAATTTCACTTGCCTATTAGCGCTCTAGTTCTTGAAGAATTTTTGATGATCAGTCGAATTGTTCTTCACCTTCCTGATGCACAATCTCCTTCGGCTTCGATCGTCCTTCCTAACGCTATCAATGCACCCTCCAACACTCCGATCGACAATCCAAGATTTACAAGTGATTAGTGTGGCTCAATGGGCCTATTGGGTAGTTTACATTTTACTCCCAATCACAAATATTCCATCTACTATTGCCTAAAATAATAGGCCAATAAACAATATTTGTCTATAGTAATTTTAGGAATTTAATATAGTTTACAAAACTATATTAAAATTTCCCTATTACTAATTCTCCACATCCCACAAATAAGCTTAACAAAATAATAAGCTTCTCGGGCTAATGTGTGTGTCTACATTACATGGGTTCCCTATTTATACAAAAATAGGGCCCTTAAAATAATGCCTCAAATATTATCTAAGGCTAATATTAGCATAGCCCGTAGCAAAATAAATGGGATTATTTCCCATAGTGGCGGATTTGCATTTGAAAAGGGATAAAATCCCACATTTGGTGGGTTTGATAATGTTTGAGGCTTTAATAAGCCTTTCCCCACACAAACATAGTGGTCTTGGGACCACTTGAGGCTAACCGCCCCCACCTCCTTCTCACGTGGAAGCTTCCACCATGGACTTTGCCCCCCAACACCGCTTCATCCTCCCATCCCCATGTGGACTTTGCAAAAGATATGGGGTTGGTGGTTTATGTGGGTTTGGAGGATTATGTGGGCTGTACACTTCGCATTAATACATGGTTTCAAAATAAAACCCGCCCACTTAGACATGTGGCATGTAAATTGGTTTGTAAGTGGACTTACCTAGTTAATATAAATTTGACCCATACAATGTGGTGTAGAAAAAAATTAACTCGGTCCATAGCATATAGTTCACTTATCATCTCTCAATAGGAAAATCGAGCGAATTCGATTTGTGGTGGCAAGCCACATGGTGGCTTGTGGACCCACCACGTTGGCGATAATACCATAGTCTACACGGTCGGTCGGGCTCCCCTTTGTAACAAAATTTGAGCCTTTTGTTCCGACGAGCAATATTTTTATGAATGTCAAAGACCGGAGATCGAAAACTAAAAAATGAATCCATTTGCCTTTTCACCACGTGTCACAGTGTCATTGGTCTAATATTGACTAGTTGACTAGAGTTGACTTTCTCGTTGAGTGAACTTTGACCGGACATATCTAGAGCTCCCGATGTCATTTTTTTCACGTTCTCACAGTCGTTGGAAAGCTCTCGAAATGATCTTCTGCACTGACAAAATTTAGGGATGTTTATGGAAATTTAAAAAATGATCCGCTAATCAAGTAGATTTAGAAACAAAAATAGTTTACTCAGGTAGCTCAATTTCATTTTTGTCAATAAAATCTTGGATAAAATGTCAAAGCTTAAATCATCTATCAAAAGTAGAATGACCATTATATCTATGATAATCAAAATGTGATTTTTATCAAAATTCTTTCCATGAGGATGATTAAGATCTAGCTCAAGAGGATGTGGAAGAGAAATTAGATTTATTTCAATGAGTTGTGACAATAATATATGAGGTGGATATGGAAATCTAATAAAATTTCATTGTGTATGTTGGTGTGTGTGACTGTCCAATCATCATCCACATCACCTAGGTGAGTCATCTCACCTTGCGAGAGTCATAGGTCTTAGGAAGTCAAATGACAAGTGTCATATTTTGTCATAGAATCTGACATTTTCATTTGCGTCAATGCGTCATAGGAGTTACATTCCTTATTTGGAATTGTAACTCCTCTTCTAGTGGTGTCATATGCATCACCAACTTCATATGCATCAGTGGCATCATTGAGGTTCTTTCCTTGTTTAGGCATGGGGGTTACTCAGCACCCCTATTTGTACTTCCTCTTTTTCGATCTATGAGTATGAGTAGACCTATTCTTCTTACTTGCAATCTTCTTTCCATTGATTCAAATCTTGCGTATTGCGTTGGCTTGATGTTACCATCGGAGTGCAACTTCGTTGTGGTGCATTACTTTTTGACATCGGTTCTCGTGCATCCCTCTTTCATGGTATCAGAGCTGGTTTTGGTAAACGTGCACTCTTTGTTTCTCAGTTGTTTATTACTTCTGGTTTCTTCTCATTTCCTCGTGTGCAAGTTTTTTTCGATTATCATTTTGGAATTATTGCTCACCTCGTATTGAGGTTTCAGCAGTTGCAAGTTTGAGGTATTTTGGTTGGTTTGCCTTATCATTGCTGAGTTCGTGATTGCCTCCCTTCACGTGAGCTCGGTTTCGGCTTGGCATGGACCTGTGGGTTATTGTAGTGATCTGGCTCTGCATTGGTTCGGTCCTCTCTACATTGGTTTGGTTTGTTGTATGCTCGACTCGTGTTGGATCGAGTTTTCTCTGTGTATACTCTACCGAGGTCTCTTGGACTGTAGTTTTTTTTGCAAGCTCTTATTGTCTACTTGCTACTCGTGCATGGTTTGGGCTTCTACCCGTGAGCTTGTTTTCATTCGCTTGGTTGTATTTACGTGGAGAGTATGCTTGTTTTTGGCGTGGCTTGCTTACATTGCCTTGAGTTCAATGGTGGCTTTGGGTTCTCTGCATCATTTCACCTTGGACTTGGACTGTTCATGATTTGCAAAGCCATTTATCACTCTACCACCTCTTCATCCTCATTTTTTCCTTGGTGTGGAATCTAAACGTGGCGTTTTTTTGGTTGCTGACTTGTGTTGTTTGATATCTCTTGGCATTTATGGTCTCGTGCTTCTATCTTCGAAGTCACCTAACCATCGGCTCATGTACACCAGTCCTCGGCCATTTATGGTCTTCTCGGCCTCTGCGTAATCTCTGTCTTTGTTCAAACTCGGCATGAAAACGTCTCCTAGTATGTGGCCTACCTCTCCTGGCACGTGGCCTTCTCACTTACTGCTGCCTCTCCTTTCTTTGCAAGCATTGCCCGAGCTCCCCTCGGGCATTTTCTCTTATAGGCTGGCATTATTTTTTGCATTGGAAACATTTCACTCTGCGCTTTGACCACTTGGTTGGGCTCTCCACATTTGCGACGTTGGGCTCAGTCTATTTTGGTTGACCTCTGACTGTGCTAGCTATCTCTTGGGCTCTCCCACTCCCACTCGGCATTGGACTCGCCACATGGGATTCCATTCTCAAGCGCTCGGTCAGGTCATATCAGCACCTTTTCAAAATTGATTATTAGTAAATCTATCACCTCTTAAATATTTTAAGGTGATAAAACTTTGCATTGGCACTGTAATTTTTTGGGTATTATTTTGCTTGTTGTATTATTACCTTCCTTCGAGCATCGAAGACGGAGGGTGAGGTCCGGGATTGGCAGGAGGCTAATCCCCCTCGTAATACAAACAAACCCTATCTCAAATTCCGTGTTGTTTCTAATGGGCATACATACGACACCTTTTGCATGCGTTTAGGGAACTTTTTTAATCCGTTTACAAACTTATAAGCTTTTTTCCATCATTGATGGAATTGTTTTTTGCTATAACTTTTGACTCGTTGCTCGGATCTAAGCACTTCTTTAGTCAAAGTTACATTTTTTTCACATTCTAGATGATGGGATCATTAGTTTTGTAAATGCACTAATTTTATAAAGTGTTGCATTATGGGGGTGTCTTTGTATTGCTTAATTCAGTTCATTTTTTCTTGAGCTTTGTTGTATCCCTTTTTTTTCTTGTGGACTTGTGAGCACATCCGCTAGTCTTACAGAAAGGGATTCTAACGTGTGACATGAGATGTTATTTCTCACAAGGATTTCTCTTCCCCTTCTTGTTTTCTCTCATTCTTGTGCTTGCTTATAGTGTCGATCTGTTGCACCCAACGAACCTTGATTGTTGTCTCCACCATTGCGCGTTATTACGCTAATTGCAAGGTGAGTGACAAACTGGTTCTCGGAACACAGTCGCATCTGGTTGTAATCAACGCACTGAATTATAAAGTGCCACAAAAAGGGGGTTAATCTTGTGTTCCTTGGAGGCTCCTCTCATCATGGACATTGAATTTCATCACTCCGTTGTTCAACTAGGACTAGGAAACTACCTACAATGGAAGAATGGGATACTCGATCATTGTATTATGTACAATTTGTTACCACATCTTCTTGGGTTGGCACCTGAACCTATTGACCGCATTCATCACCAAAATTGGTTGAACGAGAATGATATGGCATACGGGCTTCTTTGTCTTACTATACCGGAGGACCTTCAATGTCGATTAGAATTCACCGAGTCTACGCACAGAGCTTGGATCTTCATTCGAAATTTTCATGGAGACTTTGATCCTCCTTCATCTGGTTATGGATCTTCTGATGATCTTGCATCCATGGAGGAAAGTGAGTTCACTGATACTTTTTCTTACGAAGGGCCACCCACACATATTTCTGTGCATGCTCCTTCAGAACTTAGTATTGCTCCTATCATAGTTTCTAGTGACTCTCCTCCACAGGACTCTTCGGTTGAATTCTCACCTACACACCATACTACCTTGGATCTCAGGTTTTCCCCATCACGAGCATCTACTGATTCTGTTGATTCTAGCTTGGAGATTTTGCCATCCCCTGTTGCTTCCAGACTTTGAGATTGCTTCTTCAAAGGGTTCTTATAATCCTCCACAACAGGACATTGATTTCCTTGACTCAGACTTGGATGATATGCTCGAGGATACCGACATCACAGTGCAGCATCTTCTTCAACCTACTGCCTCTTCCGAGATCAGAGTTTCCATCCCACCAGCTTCCACTGACTCTCCACCGCAGCAGGTTCATTTGCCCCTTCAGGGCTCTCTTGATGATATATCTATATTTGCAGACTCTCACCTTATGGAGATTGACAGGATTGTCACCGCTTCTCTTGATATATTATCTCCTTCTCATATTGGGCCACCTTCTGGCACTCTCCATGTTCCTCCTCCTTCTGATCATAGACCTTTGGTCCCTTCAGATTCATTAGGAGTCCATCAGAAATCATCTTCCGGGGGAGCTGGATAGCGCTCCTTTTTTCCTCTTCTTCTTTCCAGAAAGATGTTGTTTGTACATGGGCACCTTATCAGGCCTTTAGTTGTTGGGGCCCATTGACACATCTTTCTTAGTTGTCTAGGGGAGTCTTCTTTTTCTGTTCTAGATTACCTTGACCTTTTCCTCGGCTTCGATGAAGGGGGTGTTGGTGTGTGTGACTGTCCAGTCATCGTCCACATCACCTAGGTGAGTCATCTCACCTTGCAAGAGTCATAGGTCTTAGGAAGTCAAATGACAAGTGTCAGATTCTGTCATAGAATCTGACATTTTCATTTACGTCAATGCGTCATAGGAGTTACATTCCTTATTTGGAATTGTAACTCCTCTTCTAGTGGCGTCATATGCATCAGTGGCATCATTGAGGTTCTTTCCATGTTTAGGCATGGGGGTTACTCAACACCCCTATTTGTACTTCCTCTTTTTCAATCTATGAGTATGAGCAGACCTATTCTTCTTACTTGCAATATTCTTTCCATTGATTCAAATCTTGCGTATTGCGTTGGCTTGATGTTACCATCGGAGTGTAACTTCGTTGTGGTGCATTGCTTTTCGACATCGGTTCTCACGCATCCCTCTTTCAGTGTAGGTTATAATTGGAGATTTGTAGGTTGAGATATCTTAGAGCACTAGGCTCGCATTTATAGGCTGATTTGGTTGGAAATTTGTTAGTAGATTGATTAGAAATATTATCACCATACTTAAGCTTGCCCATAAAAGTAACTTATTTTCACATGCTTTAAGAGTATGACATAAATGATTGAAAGAGTGAAAATAATAAAAGATCACACATTCTTACAAAGGAGGCAATAGAATTTGGATAAAAATATCTTACAATTCAAATTCAGCCAAGACATTGTTCATTTTAGAAATATTATTCTTATAGCACAAAACATAGTCACTAAGATGCTCATTAGATCCTTGCTTCATTTTGGCCATTTGTGCATATGATATTTTAGTTCCAATGTTCAAGACAAAAGAATATTTTCTAAACGAGTGAAGGATCTAAAAGAGTGTAGAGGAAAATCGTAAACCGTCACAACATGTAGTCTTGTAAGCTCTTAGGAAATAACTTAGTCAATAATGTATCATCACAAGCATGGTCCAATCATGTAACATGAAATGATCTAATACACTCTTGTGGATATCCATGGTTGTCAAAAGAGGAAACTTGGGTGAAGAAAAATTGGGTGGAAGTGGGTAAGATGAAACTTCAGGTGCAAGAGGACTATGTAGGAGAAGTGAAGAATCAAGAGATGGAGAAGAAGAAGAAGAAGAGGCATGCTGCAATTGAAGAATTTTGATCTTATAAATCACGATACAAGGACTTTAAATCATGGGTTCCTAAAGAAGAACTAGGTTGGATATGAGAATTATGGGGTAAAAAGTGTGTACTAGGTGTAGATACAATCATATGGATGGTGGATATCCCCACATTGGTGGGGAGAGAAGAAAGTGGAATAGAGGGGGTGATAACAATAGATGTCTCTAAGGTGTGAACCATAATGACATGGAAAGACTCATCACAGGAATGTTGGGTTGCTAATAAAGCATCAAGGACATGTGGTACATGAGTGGGATTGTCACGTAATGTAGAACGAAAAGTAGTGAGAGCATCAAGTTATGTCTAATCCACATTAGTGTCTTCATCATAAGAATGTTCACTATTATAAGATTTTATGTTATTGAGGGGGATTTGAAGAGAGGATTATCATGTGTGATTTAAGCCATAATGTTGGAATTATTAAAGTCGTGAGGGAATCTCGGTATGTTTTTAAAGTCTAAAGTGGCCATTATGGGTAACGAGCATGAAAGAGGAAGAACACAAAGCCAATAGCCACTAGGGATAAGAAAAATACATCCGATGATGGGCATGCAAGGTTTGGCTTCACCAAGTGATATAACAAAATTAAATCTTAAGTTATAGAAATGAGATCAAACAAATATATCATAAATAAGCAAGATCTAACATGCAATAACAAGCAAGTGTAACCAACAAGAGGATGATAGTGAATTAGCTTGTATATGAGTTTCTAGACCAATCCTAGGCTAGGGAATGGGTGGAACAAGCTAGATCTTAATTGATTAAGATTCATTTGGAAGATAGAAATCTATGAGTCTTCTAGAAACTACCTCCCAAAGGAGTATAGTATTTACCTAGGTACTAGTGTCCAAACCGGGTGATAGTGTCGAGGAAATAGTTTTAGATATGGTCTTTTCAAGGTCTTATCTTCTCTTCTTCACTTTCTCTGTCACTTCATCTTCGTTGTAGGGTTCATGTATCACACTTGAACCTACACAAAAACCCTAGGTACCTTCAAAAGGATCAAACACACATTAGATGGAATAAATAATGCATATGCTTGAGTTACACTAACCTCGGTGGTCACCCTAATGTGATTGTCATGGAGTGTTACACTATATTTTAGAATTAACGTAGTTCTAGTGTGTTTGTGTGTGTGATAGAATTTTGTCCCTTGGAGCTAGGTTTCCCTTATGCTAGTTGCACAAAGATATTGGCCTACAATTAATTTTCCCCAAGATGAACGTGTGAGATGGAATTCAAAAATTTCCCCTTCTAATGCAGTGAATGTTGTAGCCCAAATGCAGTCCTTGAATGTTGTTCTTTTCCCAAGTAATAAATAGGAAGTAATATCTCAAATTGTTCAAGCCCTTAGAATAGTGAGTAATTCATGTATATATATGATTTCCTTGCTTGAATTTTTTCATCCAAAACTAAAAATCTGATCCATAGTGATAAGTAAATGTTTTTAAAAAGATAACAATTGATGTGTCACTATAAACATGAGAAAAGAGGGGAAATAGATAGAAGCACCCAAAGTGGAAAGTAGCACATGGGCGCTCTTGTCCCTACTGGGCACTAGTGTCTAGGAGGATCTAAAGATGAGACATAAAATACTAAGTTTGGTCACATATTGTGTGATGTTCAAAAGTAAAGGTGTAGTTCCAGGAAGGTAATGGACGAAAGTATACAAATATAAAACAATGTAAAACAAAACAAGTTTTTTTAATGTCTAATTTTCTTGCTTAGGAATCATGCATTTAATGACAAAATAGAGGCATGATGTAATAGTGCTAAGTGCATGACTTTTTGTCTACATTAATTTGTTTTCTCAATCAAATGACACCTAGATAAATTATATATGTTTGAGTAGCTCCAACGATCAACATTAAACTTTGTCCTATGTATTCCCATTCTCATATGATCTAACCTTGCATAGTCCAAAATATCTCTAGCACCCATGCTTGGTATGCATAATTGAATGCTAAGTGGTCCTTGATGGTTAAGAAAGTGGGTGATATTATTGATTTTGGATTTTCTATTGCTCCTCTTATTCTTCCATAAATGTAACTTGATTTTAATGAAAATATATTCTCTCCTAAATACAAGGTTATGCTTTCCTTTTTTGCGGCCAAGAATTATGAGTTGTAGTCTATTGTATTGGTCTTGTCTGCAATGCTCTCAATGCCTTCCCCATTAATGTAATAGATTTTTCATACTCAAATAAATTATATATTGTTATTTTATCCCTTCTTCTTCTATTTAACTTGTGTTATTATGTTCTTTCCTTCCTATTCTATTATGACATGATGTGTGTGAGTTAGATTTGCACGATTTCAATCCTTCATGTCAATTATGTAGAGAGAATCATATTTTGGAAAAATTTTAGAGTTGAATGTAGTTATTTTCTTCTCTCTTGGATTTGCATTTTCCACTCTCGGTATTCATCTCAGAGAGATAGTCCATTTTTAGTTTGGTGGATCACCTTATATTTCATTCAATATCTCATCTTTTTAAACTATGGTTCATTGCTAATCTTAGATTAGAACTAGTTAGTAGCAAGTTATAGTGCTAGTTCGATTAGTTGTAGTGAACTAGGGTAGACAATTAAATTTGCTAATTTACACTTTGGAAACTCTTGATTTGATTATGCATTATTGCTATGATAAATACAACTTCTCCATTCTTGATTAGCACTTTCTTAGGTCCATTATTTATCTTGTTTATCCTTACATGACATGTCGACACAATCTTAAAATACAATGCATAAAATAAATATAGAAACATTATTTTACTAGATCCAAAATTTATTTGGCACATTCCCTTCTCCTAGCCAGGGTCATTCAATTTAGTCATGATTATATATTTGGTCCTGACCTACCTGTATGGTATTGAACCAACATGTCCTCTAATTGAACTCTCTAGTTGACATTTTTTTGGGTCTTATACTTCATCTGGGTCATGTTGGGGTTAGAATAAAGTTGTAAAGATTGTATATCGATCTAAGCATACATGCAATAAAAGCATATATTCTACTAGAAGAAATATACGAGAACAAGAGATATAAATCAACACTAGATTTAACCTAGTTCACCCAATATGGGATACATCCACCAAGAAACAAGCCAATATATTATCCAAATCTTTCAAGATATACAATTGAATATCTACAATCTTCCACACCTCTCAGATGTACAATACTTTCTTTCTCTCAAACTTCTCCTTCTTCTCCAAGAATTCTCTCTCTCACAATTATTCTCACAATAATCATTAACACACACAATCCTTACTTCTAAACCCTATATTTCATGCTTATATAGGCATATACAAACTTAGGGAACTTAGCCATGCAATTACAATCAATAGATCTTCTTTAATGCTAAAATTAGATCTAATTCCTGAGAGTTAAATAAAACACTCACGCACAGGTAACCGACGACGCCGTTAGCCTAGCCCTAACGATGTCGCCCTCCTCCTTTCTGACCGATGTCGGTCATAGGTGACCAATTTTGGTCCCTCCATAACTGATTTCGGTTACTTTGTTTTCCTACAAGTTTAATATATGCATGCTAATATGAAGTAATTGAGCTCCACAACTCAACAATCTCCCACTTGGAGATAAATTATTGCACTATACCTGTACAACATCATTCTTGGATCCTTTCCTTAGATTTGTTTCTTCCTCTTCAAGTCTCAAACTCGAAGACCAACAAAAGTGGAGTGTAGCTCCAACTTCTCTTTTGCTAATGGCTTCATTAGCATATCCACAGGTTTTCACTCGTATGAATCTTCTCCAGTTTCAGCTTTCCCATCCTCCAATACCTTTCCGTATGAAGTGATACCTCAACTGAATGTGTTTCATTCTAGAATGAAACGCTGATTTCTTTGTCAAATGAATTACACTCTGACTGTCACTAAAAAATTTACAATCATCTTGCTCCTTTCCCAACTCTTCCATGAACCTGCTCATCCATATCATCTCTTTTCTAGCCTCTGTAGTTGTAACATACTCTGCCTCTATAGTAGACAAATCCACAACCTTATGCAATCTTGAAATCCAGCTAATTGTCATCCCACCTACTATGAAAAATATCCAAAGAGTGAATCTTCTTCTACCATCCAGATCTCCAGCCATATCCGAATCAACATAGCCACATAAAGAAATATCCAAACCTCCATAGCATAACTACATGCTAGATGTCCCTCTCAAATACCTAAGTATCCATTGGACTACTTTCCAATGCTCTTTACCTAGATTAGCCATAAATCTACTCACAACTCCCACTTCCTGTGCAATGTCTGGTTTGGTACAAACCATAACATACATGAGACTCCCAACTATTGAAGCATATGGTACTCGTGTCATGTATTTGACCTCCTCATGTGATGAAGGACACTGATCTTTTCTCAATTTGAAGTGTCCAACGCCATAGGTGTACTTACAAGTTTTGAATCTTGCATGTTAAACCTTTCCAACACCTTATTGATATAATCCTCCTGAGACAAATACAATTTCTTGTTCTTCTTGTCTCTATGTATTTGCATGCCAAGGATTCTTTTTGCAGCTCCTAAATCCTTCATAGAAAATGTGTGAGCTAGCTTTCCTTTAAGCTCACCAATGTCCTGCATACTAGATCCTACAATAAGAATATCATCCACATATAGTAACAAAATAATATAGCTCCCATTTTCAAGCTTTGAAATAAACACAATGGTTAGATTCACATCTCAAATAACCATGCTCATGCATGAAACTATCAAACCTCATGTATCATTGCCTTGGAGCTTTCTTGAGCCCATATAGACTCTTTTTCAACCTACACACTAATTTCTCCTTACCCTTGACTTCATACCCAAGTGGTTGTTGCATATAAATCTCTTCATCCAAATCACCATGAAGGAAAGTTGTCTTCACATCTAGTTTCTCTAAATGCAAATCATGTACTTGCAACTAAACTCAATACAATATGTATGGAAGTCATTTTAACAACAGAGAAAATATTTCACCAAAGTCAATACCTTACTTTCTATGCAAATCCCTTTACTACAAGCCTTGCCTTGTATCTTTTCTGTCCACCCTCTTCTTCCTTGATCATGTAAACCCACTTGTTCTGTAATGTCCTCTTACTCTGCTGGTAACTTAACCAAATCCCAAGTCTGGTTTTTTTCCAAGGATTCCATCTCCTCATCCATGCCATGCTCCCACTACACGTGGGTCTTATCCTGCATTGCTTCTTCAAAAATTTATGGTTCACCATTATCAGTTAATAATAAATAAGATAGAGAAGGTGTAAATATTTCTAGAGGTTTACTTACCCTTTGTGACCTTCTCATAGAAGTTTGGGGTACCGTAGAGGCTCATTCTGACCTCCTGACATTTGTTTCCAATTCTAATAGTGACCGACGCTAATCACCTATAACCAACACTCGATTTTGCTAACCGATGTTGGTTTGGATCTTCTGTAACCGATACTGGTTCAACTGATCGATGTCGGTCAGGGGTCAACCGACACTGCGGTTACTGTGTAACCCTGTAGGTATTATTTTAAATCTAAGAGTTCATTTTCATTCACAAAATTCTTCTCAACCGGTTTGTCCTTGGGTACCAAAATTTGATCCATGTACATTCTCTTTTCATTCCATTCAATGTCACGACTCCTAATAATTTTAGAATTATCTAAATCCCAAAAACAAAATCCAAAATCACCATATCCATAACCAATGAAAGTGCATCTCTTGGATTTTGCATCCAACTTTTTCCTATTTTCCTTATCAATATGCACAAAATCTTTTGAACCAAAAACTTAAGAAAAGAAAGATCTACCTCTTTTCTCGGTCCAAGCTTCCTCTAGGTATTCCTCCATCTAGTGAACTTAAGGCCCACGGTTAATCAAATAAACCATTGTATCAACTTCTTCTACTTAAACTGCAAGGGCAATCTAACATGTATCCTCATACTTCTAACAAAATCCATGATTGTCTTGTTCATTCTTTCTGCAACACCATTCTCTTGTGGTGTTCTTGAACCATCCTTTCTCTACGTATTCCATTCACTGAACAATAATCATTGAAATCCTTACTACAATATTCACCACCATTATCAGATCTAAGGCACTTTAACTTTGAATTTGATTCATTCTCAACAAGGGCTTTCCATCTTTTAAAAGTTATCAAAAACATCAAATTTACGTTTAATACAATAAACCCATACCTTTCTTGTAGCATCATCAATGAAAGTAACATAATATTGGATCCTCCATGAGAAGCTACCTGGGCGGTCCCCACACATCTAAGTGTACAAGCTCCAATTTTGGTCCTTCTTAGTTGCCCCAACTTTGAGAAATATCACTCTCTTTTTCTTTCCAAAGATACAATGCTCATAGAAATCAAGATCTAAATATTTCAAATCTGATAACTTACCCTTAGCCTTTAAGATCTACATTCCTTTTTGACTCATATGGCCCAACCGATTATGCCACATGCATGCATCTAAATCTGAAGTAGATAACATAGAAAAGGAATCAATAACACAAGTAGATAAATATAATGTTCCTACCTTCTTACCTCTTTCCACAACAAAAACACCCTTGGTGACTTTCCAAGAGTTTATTGTGAATGTAACCATGCAACCAACTTCACCTAGTTGCCTTGCAAAAATAAGATTCCTCTTGAGGCTTGGCACATGCCTCACATCTTTCAATACCCATGTATTTCCATTTTGCAATTTTAGATGAACTTCCCTTTACCAATAATACTGCAAGGTTCATCATCACCCAAATAAACATGTCCAAAATTTCCCTGACATAATTTCTGAAATAACCCTTATTAGGGGTTGCATGGAAAGAAACTCTAAATCTAAAACCCATGATTCTATTCTATTATCCAAAGAAATAATAAGATCATCTTGCATTACCTCTGCTGTAATATTTTCCTCCTTATTTGACTCTTTACCTTTGTTTGGGTGTTGGTTCTCTTTATCCTTTGACCAACAATCTTTCTTTGCATGTCCTTTCTTTCCACATTTCCAACAGTAATTCCCTTACCTCTGGATTTAGATCTATCATCCCTTGACTTTGATTTCCCATTATTCTTACTCTTGGATCTCTCCTTCTACGCCTGCCTCTACTTTCTACATTCAAAGCATTCCCAGATGATGATTCCTCTATACTTTTCTTGTGAATTTATTCATTCAAGATTATACTAACCACATCATCAAACTTCAAAATATTATTAGCAAATGTTGTATTACTAACAACCATTACCAATTTATCCCAACTATCATACAAAAACATAAGAATAAAAGTGATTTCACTTCATCATCAAATGGAATATCAACCAATTTTAACTGATTTACAATAGATCAAAAATCATTCAAATGACTAGATGTAGATCCACCTTCATGCATCTTAGAACTAAATAGTTTCTTCATCAAATAAACTTTATTTGAAGCACTAGGTTTTTCATATAAATTAGCAAGATATTTCATTAACTCTATTGTAGAAGTCACTTTTGTAATATTGGAAGCCACAGATGCTTTGCCAAGGCTCAATCTTATAGATCCCAAAGCCTTTACTGTCAAGAATATTCCATTCTTCATCAGTCATCTTCGTAGGTCTAGAATTTTCATCCAACGGTAAGTACAAATCTCTTTGATATAGATAATCCTCAATCTGCATCTTCCATAATTGATAATTTCAGTCATCAAACTTCTCTACCTTGTATTTGTTTTCTTCTTCCATTGTTGTAGCTCCCACTCAATCAAAAACCCTATGTGAGTAAATCAAACACATAAAACCCTCAAACAAAGCTCTGATACTAGTTGTTGGGGTTAACACAAGGTTGTACAGATAATATATCAGATCTAAACATACATGCAATAAAAGTGGATATTCTACCAAAAGAAATATACAAAACAAGAGATATAAATCAACACCATATTTAATGTGGTTCACCCAATGTGGGCTACATCCACCAAGAAACAAGCCAATCTATTATCCAAAGCTTTCACAAGATATACAATTGAAGATCTACAATCTTCCACACCTCTCAGATGTACAATACTTTCTTTCTCTCAAGCTTCTCCTTCTTCTCCAAGAATTCTCTCTCTCACAATCTCACTTACTTCTAAACCCTATCTTTCATGCTTATATAAGCATATACAAACTTAGGGCACTTAGTCATGCAATTACAATCAATAGATCTGCTTTAATGCTAAAATTAGATCTAATTCCCAAGAGTTAAATAAAACACTCTGCACAAATTGATGTCGGTTAGGCCTAACCAATGCCAATTCCTCCTTTCTAATCGATACCGGTCATAGGTGGTGACCGATGCCAATCTCTATAACCGATTTTAGTTACTATGTTTTCTTATAAGTTTAATATTGCATGCTAATCAAATAATTGAGCTCCACAACTCAACAATTGTCAGCTTTGTAAGAAAAATCATCTAATCAATAAGAAAGTAAACACTACCTCATTTTCTAACCTAGAAATCCTAAGTAAATTCACTATATTACTCACTTCATACACATTCAAAGGCATCCAAAGCTCCCTAAATCCCATAATTTCATATCTACAATCATTAAACCAATACCCACATCAGGTCTAAAGCTACAAATCAAATCAAGAAAGTATTATTTCTCATGTACAAGCTCTGAAAAATAATCTCTCCAATTATTTTAGAAAGAACCAAGTCAAAATAAGAATGGTCAAAGAAAATTCTAACTTTGGTTGATCTATCTTGATATCACATGTTAGGTAGAAAATGACACGTGGTTTAAAGCCTCTTCATAGTAGTGCCAACATCGGTAGTGCACATGGGTTACCACAAACATTATAATGTTTTTTCTAGGAATATTCATCCATGACTAGAGTTTTATAGGATGATCATTCCATTTAGAGAGCCTTATTGCATGTGTGAAAACTAGGGTTTGATAGTGACACACAAATCTATGAAGGTGAGAAACCCGAAAAATTGTAGGATCATAATCAAAGTAGGTCCAAGACCATACATAAAGGGTAAACTATATGATATGATCTTGAACTGATGGTATAGTATTTACCTAGGTGCATTCACGCTTTTAACTTTAGTTCCAAAGGTTATCCAGTTCGATATCCTAGTTTCACATTTGTGTAGTCCCATATATTTCAAAAATTTGGTAATTTCCTTCATAAATTTTTTTGTGCTTTCAATTACATGATAATTTAATTGGAGTACGTTAAATATTTCTATCTGATCTAGTTTGTGAATTTGAGCTTATTTTTATATTGTAATATCTACAATCAACTCTAATATAATCTACACCTAATTAAAGTGACCTAAAATTAATTAAGGGTTAAACATTTTGGTGAACCCACTTTTGATCAAATCCTTAACCTAATATAGGATATTCTTAGTTCCTTTTGTATTAGGCCTACTAATCTTCCATTCCTAGGGGAATACTAGTGTGTGTTCTTCATTGGCTTATACCCTTTCAAGTGCACATGCTTTACTCATATGCCCTTTTGCCGTAGTGCTAGGATTTCCAATCAACTGATTAAACATTTTAAGATTTCTCCTCCTATTCAAAAGCATTACAATTCCATGGCATCATCTACAATGCCTATTGTTATAAATCCTTCCATTACAAACCAAGCTAATGAGGTCCCATTGCATGATCTTGAAATTCATAGTGATCATTATGATGAATTTTCCCATCATGATAAGTACATTGTGTATATTGATAAAGTACTCGTAGTGAGCATTTTAATAGCATTTCCCATCATGATCATTTTGGATATTGATCAAGTACAAATTGTGTCTAATTTTCATAAACAACTTCATCAAAATCCTCACCACATTAATCCTATCATTAATATTCTTCTTGCAGCTAAGTTGGCTCATAATCGAAAGTCTAGTGAATATTTTCTTTTTAGTAAACCCCATCATTCTTCCACTTTACCAACATATGATGTTCCCACATCTATGGTGCCTACCCCTTTGGGTACACCTCATTTATAAATGAAAATTTTCTCTATGTCTACTCCTGTAACCAAAATTATTACTACACATCCCATATATACTCCCCATGGTTCACATGTATCTTCTTCTAGCACACAAGCTCTTGAATCCCTTGTTCATACTTTACAAGCACAAATATTATAATTACAATAAGATGAATTTAGTTCCTCTAATGTTATGGATTGTACATAGCTGCTTCACAATAGTCTTGCATCTAAAGTGGTTTCTCATCCATTACCTATTGGTTTTTGTCAAGACAAAAATCAAACTAAAATGAAAGACAAGCAAAATACATCAAAAACATTCTAGTCAATTCTTCCTTGCAAACATCGATGATAAGGTTGTAGGAATATTTTGAGCTCGTGTAACCTTGTAATTGATTTATCATGGGTGATCTTGAAAGTGACCTCCAAATGGGGATTTGAAAATTCTACAAGAAAAGAGTTGGCTTGTATATAACTTCCAATATGAAAAAATTAGATAACAAAGTTGATAGAGTATATGTACAGGAATCCTAGAGGATTTGTAAATGGATGATATTTTTCTTTTATAGAGGCAGAGTAGTGGTCTGAGAGTAGTTACAGGTGGTTGAATGCACATGCTAGAAATAACACTTGAGGGAGGTTGAACAGTTCAAATGAATTTATTGCCATGAGGGGCAATAAATAAATTTAATTAGCAGAAGTTGCATCTGGAAAGGTGGTTGTACATATAATTCAATTTCTCCCACCTTTCTAATATTCTAGAAGTGGAGTTGACTGGACTGGTGAAGTCGAGTCCAAATGGAACCTAAGTGGCACTTGAATTGGAAAATAGGTGTATTTTCTTAATTAGTTAACTAATTTAATTAGCTACAATGTTCAAGATAACTAATTAATCATTTATTTAATAAATGATAATTAAATTAGATAAAGTATGTTAAAGACTAATTTAATTGATCCCAATAAGGTGAATGTTCATGATTAATTAATTTAATTTATCAATCATAAGGGGGTATGAACTACAATGTGAATCGGATAATACTAGGAGCAAGTGTGTGATTTTGGGGTGTCTACGGTGTTTTTATTCTTAAATTTCCTCTCTATGATGCAAAATGGGATCCTGTTAATCATATTCACTAATTCCATGTTTCTTGTTTCAATTGTGCTTCTAATGAAATATTTCTTGTGTTGGCTAATAAAATGTGATAGTAAGATGACATGGATATAGTTCATAATTCCACAATCATTTTGTATGTATATAGTAATATAAGACAAAAGATAGAATGTATACCTTCTCTATGCATATGTAGAGAATATGAAAATCCTCTGAATATACGAGAAGGAGATGAAAGGACTGGTAATTCAATAGTCATCACATTTTGTATAAAACTATGTAATCCTATTTAAAATAAGGTTGATCTTGGATCCTAATAGAAAGTACTTCAATATATTTCATTTTTCCATTTGTGTTTTGTTATAGCTACGTTTAGTTCTATTGCATTTTGGTATTTTCGTGATATGGTTATCTTTTCATGAATTCCTTTTATATAGTCTATTGTGCAATTGAAACATGTAATCATATCATGTAATTTAATCAAGATTGTAACATGTTGTAAGTTTTGATGACATAATACAAAAACCTCTATTAAAAATGGTTCCATTTTCGGGACCTATTGGTGAAATAATTTTTCATGTTACAAATTATGTGTATCCACCAACACTCATGGGGCTATGCCCCTCCTTCTTGTGCACGGGGAGGCTCCCATTATTGAATGTAAAATATCCCGATTCTATCTAACTACCGTAGGGTGGAAAAATAGGCCGGGATAACATAGAAACACTTCATTGGGTCTATGACAAAGTTCTTGTACATGGGTACAAGGGAGGAATCTGAAATGATGAGGTGTGAAGGAGAGAAATTAGGAAATGGAGGGTTATTGTTGTGAGTAGGAAATAACATATTTTACACATAATAACCAAAGTAGTTCAACATTCAATTATAGGAAAGCAACAATGAAGTAATTAGAAAGACTAACAAACAACATACACACAATTCTTTTGATTCATGAACCAAGGATACAAAGTTCCTTCTTGATCACTATGCTTGCAAAGTGTAAGATAGAGAGAGAAAAGAGGAACACATGTGAGAAAAGGAAATGGAAGAAATGTAGCTTTTATTTCTTGTGTGGTGATACAAATCTCCACATCTAAACCACAATCCACAATTGCCATAGAAAAGAGTAACTTTTAGGATTTACTATTTCTAGCTTTTAGGATGCTTTGAAATGGAGAAGCCATTTCAATTTATAACATTGTGAATTTCCTCTTCATCTACCCCCACATGACTCTTCATGTTCTCATTCAACTTGTGACTTTACATCTTCCTAGGAAATGAGGAAAATAAGTTCCTTTTTTATAAATAAAAGGGAATTTTACAATTCAACTTTAGAGTAACTTAAGTGAATGAGACAAATTACCATGATTACACACAATGAAGAATTAGAAAGGGGAAGAGAAGAAAGAGGAAAAATAGAGAGAAGGGAGAAGTTGAATAATTTGATGAACTTGTTGATTCATGATCTATGATGAAAAGTTTCTAGAACGCGTTCTTGTCCCTTGATATCCTTACCGAACTAAGATATCATAGTTGTAAACTTATCCACCTCTATAATAAAAATTCAGCTCTACACCTTGATCCATGCCCCAGAACATCATTGATATTCTTTCATTGACTAAGACATATTTCGTGATCCTTTGCAATTACAAAAATGGAACTTCTAATGTTGGTCGGGGGCTCTAAGTTATCTTCACTAAAGGAAGAGTCACCTACATATTTCTTGACTAACCCCTAGAAGGAAACAATGAGTGTTTCTGATCATGAATTATTAGTGAGCGAGAGGGAAGCCAAGTTTATGAACATAGTTGCAAAAAAATTCATTCAAAACCTCAATGACATGTTATTTGCAAGATTTGAGTTTGGAGATGAGATATGCTATCATATTGTATCTTTCATCAATTATTTGGATCCAAAGTGGAGACAAGCTCTCAACAACCGATGCAAACACGTTCTTACTCACAAGGTTGTGAGAGTTGAAGGATATCATCTCGAACACCAGAAAAACAAATCATACCAATGGATCTTCTCTTTTATAATCTTCTCCTTCACTTTCTTCATTTCTAACAAGATGTAAAGAAAGAAATTGATTAGAGAGATGACCTTTGGAAACATTGTCTTAAAGTCTCTTGATGTTCTCAATCCACTTCTCATTATATTTCCCTGCAACATGTAACCTTGTGCTTTATTGATCAACTCAGGATCAATAATGGTCATTGAAGGAATGTCTTCTACAAGAAGATAATATTTTGAATTTGGATCCAAGAAGGGTTGAATGTGAGTGTGAGAGTTTTTACTTTTTCCTCCAATTACTCAATTGTTCACTTGTACTCTTCATTCCAAGCAAGGAGGGAAGAGGATTACCAAAAAAATGAGAGTCACCCTTGTTCAAGCTTGACCCAATAAGATGCGGGTCAAATCATATTCTGATGGATTCATCTCCTCAATATGATTTTCATTCTTAGGCCTAGAAACTTCTACATACTGGTTTCCTGAGGTGCCACTAAAGAAGTGAGAAGTTGTTTGGGCCTTCTTCCTTCACTTGGATTTCAAGGTTCTTGAGATTACTTTGAGGTCGGCATGTGATAACTTGCTACATTATCCTTGGCTCACTTTCAATCATTTCTTGAATCCATGGGAATGAATCTTCAGGATTTGACATGATGTTGCTTACCATGAGAACTTTCAGGAACTTGATGCAAGATCACTTCTTATTCATTCCGAGAAAGCTCCGCCATCGAGGAAGACATACCTGGATGTAGAGAAGGATGTTGAAATGGATAACTCAGATGACTTAAATAGATTTCTTGTCTTGACTAACTCATTCGAGATCAACCATCTCACTTATCTCACTTGGCCCATCGAGCTCAATCTAACCGGCTCCTCTCGCTTGCTTAGCTTATTTGGCTCATTTAGCTCATTCATCTCATTTGACTTATCTATCTCACTAGAGAGATGCGGATGGCTCTAACATAATTTATGAGTTATGATGATCCCCTTATCTTGAATTAAAATGGATATTTTGACACCTTTCAAAACCTTTCCAGCTTGCACAATGCTTCGACTTTCACCTTTTGTGCCTTGAGATGTTCTGTTTTGATCCTGGACACAATTGTCACCGAAATGAGGCTTTATGATCCTCATGAAGGATAAATTTCCTTGTTTTAGTTATGAAACCAACTTAAAACCCTATGAAGATGTCAAAAAATAGTAAGAATAGTGAAATCGAGCCAACTCTAACTTTCCACATCCAAAACTAAGACTTTCTATTTTTAGTAGGTGAGTTACAACCGATTTAATCATTCCACATCATGAGTTTTCATGAGAGTGTGAAATTTATTATTGAATTCTTCCACTACTTATTTAAAATAATGGGAACTAAAAATGTGAACTTATTAGCTAATGGAAAATCACTCAACAATGATATTAAGACTAATATATTCATTTTAGTATATATTCAGCTCAATAAATCAAAAGAAAACAAAACACACTTTCAAAATAATGAAAAAAATATATATAGCAAAACAAACTTAAAATACTGCATACTTGGTATGGAAATCTCTTCCATTGCTTCTTGTACTTTTGTGCTTTTACTAACTACCAGTTTATTATCCATTTATAGCCTAGACAAACTTGATGTCAACTCATTACAAAGCACCTCCACATTACATTGTTTTGTCTTTTCTACATAAAGAACACAATATGTCCTCACATCATTAAAAAGAAAAGAAAGCTCCTTATTGTTGCTCATTATCTCAAGTATTGAAATAAATAAATATTATTTACTTAATCTTAAAGAACCTTGAAAATAATCTTTGTGAATCCAAAACATTATAAAGTATACATGTCTACATTAATTATAATGATAACTTGACCGATATCTTAGTAGTTAATTGTAAGTCTAAAAAAAAATTATCCTTGTGGGTCATTAAGCGTATATCCACATGTCATACAGAGTCAAACTAACATAATCAACAAAGATCAAACAATAATCAAATAAATGTGCAAAAATACCATGAAATGTAAAATTTAATAGATCTTACCACTAATCTTACATAAGCATCAATTCCCAAAATTGATGTTGCCTGCCAACAGAGTTGAATAAAGAATTTTTCATACATATTACATTAAATTGTTATTCTCATAATAAAATAGTTGCATCTAGTATGAATCTAAGCTAGTTTGATATAGAGTACACATGGAAAAAGAATTTATTGAGCATATATTTAGATTGGTATCCTCCAACAATCGAGAAGCCCCATTTTCTCTCCTAAAAAAGGTAAGAAAATGGTTTAATGAGAGTGAACCAAAAATCAAAAACAAAAACCTCACCTTAGAATAGTACCATGATTCCTTTCACTCAATTTCATACTTCCATGTGTGTCTGTTTATTCATTACCTTTCTTTTATTTGAGAAGTTTTTAAAATCAACTCATCTATGTGTAAAATCAAAAGCGAACAAATTATCTAGGTATTATACTTTTGTTGCATGTAATTTATTTAAGACTTTTTTAATCATGGAAAATGATGTACGTGAGTGTTTATGTAATGCGGGGCACATATATTCTAAGTCTACATATGAGGTTATTTATATGTATGAGGTTTCACTTTTGAAAGAATACAACTTATGTAAGATGGATTTATTTCATGCTAATGTTCTCTTATTTTCCTCCTCTTGTGAACTATATTGATCCATGTATTGTTGGCCAATGCCACTTCATGGCTAGGATTTTTTCCTAACTATGAATACTCATCTTTGTCGCATAGTTTGGATCGATATGGCATCCCTCCTAATTTGTAACTCTATTCAAGTTTGCTAAACTTTGGTTGACCTTGTGGGGATATTGTGAATAGAAAATTGTCAACACTATCGATTAACCATACACGAAAATTGTTTCGATTTTTTATCATCAAGGCATGGAAAATACTTCCAAGATAATTTTATCATTATGATTCTCCCCACAGTACCTCTACTAGCATCCACGAAAAATGATCCTCCATATATAGAAAGGAAATTGGGGACTGTTAGGTTTCCCCAGTAGACGTTATTGTAAAGCTACGAAGGGTAGTCAATCCTATATCAAAGGAATGATAGTTAGAGTTCTATGGTGTCTTGAAGACTACCCAAAGGGGATATATCTCAAAAATATATTATCATCTGTAATATTGAGCAACAAGGCTAATAGGAGCTTGACATGGCTTCTAGTTGAGTTGGACTCAAAAAGGAAGAAGACAATTGGGTGGCCCTGGAGCTCCCCTAAAGATCCCGACATCCGAAAGGATAAAATTCTTAAAGGTGAGGGACCAAGCACCTAATCTAGATTAAAAAAGAAGAGCAAAAAACCTCCATAATGACCCGAGATGGAAGCATGAGATAACCGGTCGTGTCGACATCGCATGGAATCCCAAAGTCACCACCAACCTACTCAACAAAGTCAGGTACCTATTATTTTTGGATATTTTTCCTTTTGCTCAAATTTACTCTTTTGAATCCCCTAGTACACTCAAATAAACCCCATTTATGATGATTTACCATTTTTGGAAAGTTTTTTTTTGGGTTTTTTCCTATTTTGGGAAAAATATCCTAGTTTGTCATCTTTGTTGTTCTCTCGAGTATTTTGAATACACCGATATGAGAGAACTTACTATTTTTGGTAATTTGTTATTTTTAATAATTGATGGAAAACTATACTTATTATTTTTAGAATCATCACTTATCCATTTTTTTGCAATGAAAATGTCTTCATCAGATTTGACTCGTCTCCATGATCCGCTACTCCAATTTTCGTCATGTTTCACCCTTGAGTGCTTTGAAATCAAAAAAGAAAATTTTATAGGGAAAATTTGTGGGTATGAATCTATTATGGAAGCCATTAATGGAATATCTGATCTTAAATTATCATAGGTATGCTTTGGAGAAGAAAAATTAGTGAAAATCTTAGTAGAATCAATTTTCCGAGTTGATAAAGCAATGATAATAGCTCTGTTTTAGCAATCAAGGATGCCATGGAATAATTTTGACACCACGAAGGTTGTGTTTGCATGTTTTTATAGGTTATTAAGCTTAAAATATGGAGTTATGGGTCGAACCAAAGAAGAAATGGATATAAAATCGAGTTGTTTATGTCTCTGCACTTCCCAACAAGTGTATTTTGAGTATCGGATGTAGTAACATCACTTAGTTGAAAATTAGGATTTTTAATTTATTTCTTTTGGGAAAAATTTTCTATCCCAATTTTCCCCTTGGGAATGGTGAAAATGGGTACCGTAAAATTTTCCTCCTTTTGGGCTTGACAAGTGGCACACTCGGGTTGGATGAGAGGGAGGAGGGGAAAAGCTAGTCTATGTGCCCGGAGCTAGTTTTTATCACATGAAGAACTGGATGGGGGATAAAGAGGAGAAGATTTTTGTGTCCCCTTTGGAATGGGTATAAGAGGGATATAAAAATTCACCCTCACTAGATGATGTCATGTGGCACAACATGGATGTAAGATGAGAGAGGTAAGACAAGCCTAATAAGCCCTTTGGAGTGCTTGACCTAGTCATGTGGAGAGCCCGGAGGAAGGGATGATGAGGGGTGAATTGTTATGTCCCCTTAGGAATGGGGACAAGAGGGAAAAAAATTACACATCAATCTGGAGGTGACAAGTGTCCACTTGAAAAATTGGCTAACTGTGACAAGTGTACCTACGAGAGAAACGACTTGTCGATGAGAATTCAAGCTCCAGGAGATATTTCTTAATGAATTATTATATTATTTTGACTCCCAAGATCATTCTAATAATAATGGGAGGGTTATAAACCTTTATTATTCCTAAAAAATCTCTGAAATAACTCCTTTTTCTTTAGAATAATAGGGTGTGTCTGCATAGATTGAGCTTCTCGAAGAAATAATTGAGTCTTGTGAAATATTTGAAAATTCCATCATGTAAAGGGTTCAAACGTATTTTCAATTCTTTTTTTTCCCTTCCAAATCCCTATATAACTCCTAGAATCATCCGATGAAGTCCATGCATCAATTATGATTATACTCTTCTTGCACCTTAGAAACCCATTGTTGCTCGGTCATCCCCTAAACCTCAAAATATTCCCTAAATTTTCCTAAATCGTTACAAAATTTTCATAAATTTTTTTCCACCTCTAGATAAGTTTGGTATTTTTGTTTTGTCCCTGAGGATGCACACTAGCCTTGGAATGGTGAGAATTAGCCCTTTCTAGGCCCACTAAGAAACAAGCCATTGGAAGCCCTTTACTAAATGGAGTGAATAACATTGCTAACTCATTTAAAATAATTGCACAAGATTTTTCAACACATATGAATCACTTATAAGTTCATGATGAACATGATAAAGAAGGAAAATTGATCTGAGATGGGTTTGGGAAGGTCTAGAAGAACATTTTCAAATTTGGGTTTAGAATTTTTATGCAAAAACTTGCATGACAACAGGACCCAAATATACTAAGATGGCTACCAAGCTAGAGAGATGTATAAATATGTCTATATGAGAAAATGATAAAAAATGTGGAAGATGAAGAGACGGTGACAAGAATTGTGGCTGAAAAAATCCATTTAAAACAACATGCAATTGGCAAGGATGCGTATTTGGTTGTATGCATGGGAGGAAATAATGTTGATATTGGCACCGCCATCGATCATAACGTATCAAACACGTATATTATCAATATAGATGGAAATGAATAGGGTGGGATCATGATCATCTGATTGGAGAGGTACAATCTCATCGTCAAAGAAACTGAGAGTGGTTACTTGAGGAGTGGTAGTGGGTACAGAAGAAGAGGATGAAGTGGTGAGAGAGGCCACATGGTGAGGAGTGATAATGGGGGCCACAGAATAGGTTCATTAGGTAAAACCTTAATGGATTGAAAAACCTCCATGAGGGTCTGTCAATGAGACTCAGAGGTTTGGACGAGGTCGTACAAAATACATTTTGAGAGGAGATTGGTGCAATTGTTTAATCATTGTACGATGGGAAACCCCATCAGAAATAGGGTATGTGGGTCCACAGATGGTGATTTTTGGTGCAGGTGTAGATGGGATATTGGGTACAAGAGTGGTAGATGGGCTGGTTGTTTTCTCCTTTCCTTTGTCTTTATGGGCGTGAGTGGTAATGTTAACCATATTAATATGGGGTAAGGGAGCAAGCTGAGTCATGATAGGTGTAGCAACATGATAGGAAAAATTATGGTGAGTGCATGTATTGGTTTTGTGAAAAGAATGTAGCGCATTAGCATTTGGGTGGAGGTTTGCCTACCTCTCTTATGCGGAACATATTGATCTCGAATGTTGGAGGCAGATAAAAGGGCTGTGGATGTGGAGATGAAGGTCATTGAGTAGGTAAGGGACGAGGGTGCGTGGTGATAGGTGAAGGTGGAACATGGTCCTCATCTAAAAGATCATTGTTGTCATTTTTTTCTTCAGGAGGACATAGTTGGAGAAAAATGGTCTTAAGAGCCTTACAATTTTCCACATGATGCCTTGACACATGATGGTAAGCAAAATTTTTTGTATCATAAAACCCTTATGGTTTAGGTTTGAGTGTGTCATAAGGTCTAAGCGAGGGCAATGTGATGACAGAGGTCTCCAAAAGGTTAGCTAAGATATTGGCATAAGCCCCTACCAATGGATCACAATGTGAAGTACGTGTGGGTCTGGATGGAAGTGTGGGTGATTTTGGTGGGAGAGGCACCACGGGAGGTGGAATAGGTTTGACCATTGGTTTGGTAGGTTGTACTATTTTAGGTTTAGGTTGTACCTTCTTGGGAAAAGGTGTAGCAGAGATGAACTAACGATTGAAGGTCTTGTAAGTTTAACTACCTCTTTAGAGGGTAGTGAATTTTAGGACTTTGGTTGTACCTTCTTGGGTAAAGGTAAAGGAGTGCGTGATGTATAAGGAAAGGAAGATTTAGCCAAAGTGATAATGGAGGTGCAAGAAGGTTTTTGGAAGAGGCAAGGTGGCGGTATTGGTTAAAGGGAAGGAAATATCATAGGTAATGATGAGGCTACTTGAAAGTGGTGTGGGTATAGGTGGTAGAAAGGATGCAAGTGAAAATGAATGTGTACGTTATGTAGGTAATTTGGGTGTAATAAAGGCTCATGATGAGGAGGTGGGTTGTTGTGCTTTTAGTTTGCATGAGGTAGGAGATTGCTTGGCCAAGGTTGATGGGTGGGGTCATAGGATATATGGAAGTGGTGAACGTGACAGAGGGGTAGTAAGTGAATCTGGTATGTACGGCCTAGGAGGTTGGGTATTCCTCTTATGTGGGGAATATTCTTCACGCTAGCTTGTGAGGACATGGATAAATCTAGTTTGACAAGAGGATGGACTAGGCTTGATGTTGGCATGACTCCCAAGGTAAGGGTATCTTTGGATACATGCGAAGGTGTAAATGGTTTAGGTGCGGAGTTGTTGTGGAGGTAATGGTAGAGTACTAGATGTGGGCGAAGGTGATGTGGAAGATGTCATCACGACTACCTTAGTTATGACGTATTTTTTTGCTCCAAACACTTTGGGGTAGATGGTAGAAGCGTCAATGGATGACATCTACATTTGAGTTGAAATAGGAATTCGAAGGTGCCCCCAAAGCAAGGAATGGTCAACATAGTCTAAGTGCGATCTACCAAATGCAAGAATGGCGTGGCAATAAAAGGAAACAATGTTGATTTCGAGGTGAGTCTCGTAAATAAATCTGGTGCCCATGAAATAGGGAAATGATTAACTTCTAACTCTATGGGTAAAAGATACGAGAGAAAATCAAGTGGATCCTTGAAAGCCGGTGGAGAGTTGTCACCAATAGGTAGTGGTGCCTCTAATGGATCCCCTATGGGTAGGGAAGATGACAAGTAGGATAAGGTAGGTTCTTCTTTTGGTGAAGAAGAAGGTAAACCTAACTCTCCCATGGGTAGAAAAATTATTACTCCGGTCCATTTGTTAGATTGAGAGGTGCGTGGGGAAACTGCATCAGTAGATATGGTGAAATCCTCCATGAGTGTAGGGGGAGATAAGGGAGACTCTTATGTGGGTAAAGGATTCAATGACACAGGTTCCTCCATGGATGAAGGAGCTCGTGCATGAATTTCTTCAATAGATGAAGTAGAAGGAAACCGAAGCATGCGGAAGGAGATGGTAAGATGTAAAAAAATAGCATGAACCTCACGGATATTACCATCATTGGCCAAGGAATCACCGGTTTGGTTGGATGAGGGGGTGTGATTCAGGAATGGCTTCTTAAAGATATGAAGGTTCTGGTTAGCTTGGTGCATTTGTATTTTCCAAGATGAGATCTCCTTTATCTAACATTTCTTGGACAATGTTTTTGAAAGTGATACAATTACCGTCACTGTGACCTTGAACGTGATGGTAATTACAATAATATTTTTCATTATACCATGTAGGCACATGGCGAGAAGGGTCAAAACCAATATGTGATTTGAAGGGTGGAAGGGTAATGGTTCCACTCTTAAGAGTTTTCCAAAATGTCGAGTAAGTCTCTCCTATGGGGGCATATTTGTGGTGCTCTCTTCTAAACTGAAAGGTCTAGATGGGGAGAGGTTAGATGAAGATTTTTCATGGTTGGATGGATGAGATGGGTCAGATTTTAAAATGACCACGTTGGCATACCCATTGGTTTTAGAATAGGTATTTTGGCGTTTGTAAGAAGAAGAAGTATCATTTGATTTGAATGCATCGCTTTTGTTACACATTGTAGCTTATTTTTTCAAGGGCATGAATTTCTATCTTTTGGGCCATGGTAAATGCCTCATCAAAGGTGCGAAGGTTTGGACCTAGAGAGTTGGTGATATATGTATGGCACAAGCCCTGTAAACAATTCTATTAACTCTGTCTGAGGTAATTAGAATGTAAGTTGGTTAATCAGGTTGCGCCATCGAGCGACAAAATATGTGATAGATTCATCTTCATACTAGCATGTGGCATATAAGTCAGTCATGGTGAATTTCTTGACAATATTGATAGAAAAGTGGTCAAGAAAATCCTAAGCAACCTAGTTAAATGAGAGGATAGAATGTCTAGGTAAAGAACTATACCAATCCAAAGTGGGTCTTGTCAACGACATTGGAAATGTCTAAAGGAGCAACACATCATCGTGAGTGATTAGGTAGAAAACATGTTTAAAATACCGTAAGTGTTGTTGTGGATCCTCTTTGCTATTAAACCGGTAAAATTTTGGCATTTCCAAATGTGTAGGGTATAGGTAAATAGGAATGGATGGGTGAATAGGCTCATTGCAAATCTTGTCATATGTTAGATATTTACGCGAACTTGAGACATATGCTTCCAATATTTGTATCTTATCCATCATCATTTTGATTAGGTAATTGGTGGGTTGTGATAATGAGGCACCCCTTAATTATGAGGAGGTAAATAATATTGGTATGAGGTAAACGACATCCCAAGGTGTGGAGGTGCCACGTATAAAAATTGTGATGGAGGGATATGAGAGGTAATGGAGGTGGATGGAAAGTAACCGAGTAAGTAAAAGGAAATAGGTGGTTATTGGTAATACATATACGTAGGTGGGGTGGATGTAAAGACCCTAGTAGTGATTGGTGGAAGAGATTGGGGGATAGAGAGGATGAGGTTTTAGAAGGGAGTGTGGGTTGCCAACACCAAAGGTGGCTGGGATGCGATAGGTATATGGGAAGTGGAAGACATGGTCATGTCTATACCGAAGGTAGTGGATGTCAATACGATGGATGTTGTAGGGGTGACAGATGTTGTGGGTGAGATAGATGTCGTAGGTATAATAGATATCGATGAGGTGGGGTCAAGTGGGAAATGACAAGTAGTAAGGTGGAGGCTGTCATGGAAATTCTAGTAGTGGCGGAGGTAGAAGTGGGTGCAAGTGTACATGGGATGGATATGGGCATGTCATAGATAAGTTGCCCAGATGAGTCACGAGTGGATGAATGGTCTAAGTAATACTGTAAAGTGGTGGGGTTTTGATCAAGAAGTTTTGTGAACTCCTCGTCAATGGTGCTGATAGTGATAGGTTGACTGGAGTCCATGGGTGATATAATGGAAGGCGGTGATGGCCTAGGCGGGGAGTGGATGAAGGCTAGCGTGGAATACAAGAGCATTGGATTGGCTATCATTCAAAACCATGTGGGTTAGCGTAGACTTGGAAATATGATCTCTATAGATGAGACAAAAGAACAAAAGGAATGGAGAAAATGGTTCTGGAGGTGAAAATTGGTGTTGTTTTAATTGAAAAATTAAAACACAGAACTGATGACAGTTGGGTAACCAATGTTGGTGACAAAGGATAACCGATGACAAGCTTAGGGTGACTGATACCAATTATTGTGGAAAGTAATTTTTTTATAAATGTGGTAATAAATGACGAAAATGAAGCAAATATGGGTTTGACAGTGATTTCAAAGACCCTTAAGCATTGTGAAGTATGTGAAGAACCCTAGAAAGAATAAAAATGTGATGAGTGCTACTTTGGTTAAAATTACCAAAACATTAGGAAACCAACAATGGTCAAGTAAATCAATGATGGTCAAATGAGTAAACCAATGACGGTTGTTGGACTGACGCCGGTCATTGTGAAATTTGAAAAGATGGAGAAAAATGAATTTAATGACTTAGATCAAATAAAAGACCAACCCAGAAACCTAAGTATGGTAATGATGAACCCTTACACACTTAGAAAGAGTCGGAATACACCAACTATGATTATGGAGTGTGAAAGGAAGAAAGGATGGAGAACACGACCTTACACCTCAAAACACAAATCAAGCAAAAACTAGCAAACACGAAATCCTATGTGGTTGATTTTATTTTCCATCTTACCCCATTTATGACTAACTTGTGAATAGAGAAGAGTTGTTGGTTTGGTAAAAGGTTCCCTATGAAAATCCAAGAACTAAGAATGGTTTTAGGTAAATTTTTGGTGAGGGGGGTCCTTTCTCTGAGATAATGACTGGACAAAGAAACCAGTTTGGTGCCCACTGTCAATCCTCGATCGTGTGATCATTGACAACTTCTTCCGAGTAGGATGTTGTTTAAGAAAATGTGTAAATTATTTTGTGTGGTTTGGTGTAGAGAAGAGAGTGTGCACTACGATTCAATTAGTCAACCATCAGCTGGGCATGAATTCCAACATATAGGTTTCCCTCAATTTAATGTGAGCTACAATGCAACATACCAAAATGAAATGTAAATGTTTTAAGCCCAAATCCACAATTAAGTTCGATGTAGAAAATAGAGAATATGAAGAGGAATGCTCTTTCACTAAATGTAATACAATAGAAAGGAAGACGTGTTCTTTTTAGAGCACCAAAAGCACAATTTCTTTAGACAATAGAAATAAGGAGAATGTTCCAAAGGAGATAATTTAATGTGAATGCTTTCAAAATGAAATAGACACACAATAATTTCACCTAGGAATGAATCAATGCAAAAGAACCTCGATGGGTCCCACCAGGCGTGCCAAAATGTTTCACTAAATTGTTGTATGATAAAGCAGATAAGGTAAATAGTTAAGGAGGAATACCTGTTATTATGTTGTTCAAGGTTGAGTGTGCGTGTTTTTATTTCCGATCCAGGTTGATTGTGTGAGCTTCCTTTTGGCTAGGAGGAACTACCTATAATACAAAGCAAGACCACAAGATACAATTAATAGCAAAAGTTAGTGGACTACCTAGCGTGAGCTAGATCCAAGAAGTGTGATACTCCTTTGATGGTTGTCAATCCAATGATATATAAATTAGTATAAAATAGCTGAACATGTAAATAAAAGAATCTAATGCTAGTGCTCTGATTTAGGTGTCTCAGACTACTATCTGTGTCAATCCAATTAAATGTTTGATAACCGAATTGGTGAAGGTCCTGAGTCAAGTCGAAATTGCAGCCGGACAGGGTGGTCGAGGGTCATAGATGGGATCTGGATAAGATTTTGTGAAGTTTGAGTTGGTTTTGGGTGATCGGTAAGCTTGCTGGTCTAAGGTGATTTTACTAGGCATGAGGATCGATGCGGTCGGGGTGACCAATGTCGGTGACGGGTATGATCGATGTTGGTTCTTTGTATAACCGATATTGGTTACTGTGGGAAATGGAAGAATGTCAAAATGGGTGTTCAAGCTCTCTCTGTATCTGCACAAAGAGTTGGGAAGGTCTGTTATGAGGTTGTAGGTGGGGTATCAGGTTTGGGTGAGGTTTTTGAGGTTTTGGGGAGGTTTTGGTGAAAGTTGACAAAAGACATAGTAACTGACGTCGGTCGGGTGACCGATGTCGATGAAGAGGGGAAACCGATGATGATTAAGCTAACCAATGATCGGTAGGGGAAATTTGGTGGTAATTAAATAAAAGTTATATTTGGACTTCTCTGTGATTGCACAGAGGATGAAGGGAGGATGGTTGGGTTCATAATAATGTTAGGAAGACTCAAGAATGCATAGAGGTTAAGTATGGAGAGCTAGAAGGTCATGAGTGGTTGGATAGATAGATTGGTAAGAAGGTGGGAATGGAGGAATGCATCAAATAATAAGATCTAATAACGAAAGGTAATGAACGTACACTTTAAGCAAGTATCGAATGATGAAAATAAAATACACTTACTTGTATTTGCAGGTCTGGTAGGTGAAGGAAGGTAGTGGTTGATCCGTGAAGAAATTTATGGTTAGTGCCACGAAAATTCTCTTGGGGTGCTTCCGTGAATATTGTAATGCCTTTGGATGAGTATTAGATGCTTGTTTGGGCCTGTGGTTGAGTGTATTTCGTCATTTGGATGCTGAGAAGTCTCTGGTTTGTGCTTGAATGCAATAGATCTCTCAGAACTCAAAAATGACCAACCTCAGTAAAAGGTTTCCAAAGGGTATATAAGGTGACCGATGACGATCAAGGTGATCGGCGCCGGTTGAGGATAAATGGTGTCGATTAAGGAGGGAAATCCTATGTTTTCCAAAAATAGGAAAATCTTTGCTATTTTTGGCATGCTCTGATTGTCAATCCGGGTCTCAAGTGAGGGTTAGCACTTAGATAAGTGAGAGTGTTGTTGGAGAAGGAATATGAATTTAATTTTAGGGTTTGTAGGAGTCCTAGTTGGTTAAGATAAGTAGAGACTCAGTCTTAGTTAATTAATAGACTAAGATTAAGTCCATAGTGAGGTGTCTAGGTGATGTGGCTAGGTGAGGTGTAAATTAACTTAATTAAAGTAATTAAATTAATTAATAATGTGAGGATGAACATTAATTCAATTTTAAGTAATTAAATTAATATGAATGTGAGGTAAGGGGTCATGGTTATGTGAATACATTACGTTAGTTACATAAAGGGGGCCAAGGGGAGTGTGACCCAAATTTCGTGTCTACAAGTTCAAATAAGGTTTCCTAGTTTGTAGAAGGATTGCACATTAAAATCTATTTTACGATTACAAAGATAAAATTTTCAATCAAAATAGAAGTTATTAAAGCAACTACTTGGTTTCAAAATAGAAGTAAATATTGATGCAATAATGTGAAGACTGGAGGAATTATAAGAAGGAAAGAAGACTAGACTTGGTATATGTTGTGTAGATTGTGGGGAAGAAGGACATCATAATAATGACTATAGAAATATAAATTCGGAGGGAAAAGAAAATTTTGTGATGTCAAAAATATTTGGACACACAGATTAACAATAACCGATCTCTCGATATAACATTATGTAAGGCACCCTCAAAATGTGGTATGTTCTTTTGAAAGGTCACGAATCGTGAAACTAAAGACTATCGGGAATTGATGGATGTAAAGGAGAAAATTACTAGAATTTTTTTGCATTACAATCTCAAATGACACCGAAGTCACAAAATGTTGTAATAGAGAGGCTACTTTGGATGCATCACCAAATCCAATCGCACTATGGGTTCTAGCCTCATCGTAAACACATATAAAATGAATCTCACAATCTCCTCAAGATAGTCTGAATGGGGCACCTTTGCCATATTTGTAAAAAAATATGGGTGGGCACTTCATTCACCTCAAAAATAACACAGGTGGAATATTCCTTCACTACAAGAACGGTATGGAGGATATCAAGGAAAAAAATAAATTTGAATGTACTACCAAGACCATAAAAATCACAATAAGGGGGCTACCAAGGTGGATACCGGAAAAGGAGGAAAAGACCAAGATCCCAAAAAAAGTAGTGGTTTGTTACCTTTGTGGAGAGCCAAACTACATTGCATGAAATTACCCTTCTAAATTTGAACAATACATTTACTGCGCTTACCGTAGGTATAAGTGCAACACAATATAGAAGATTGTCCCGTATTAGAGAAACAAAGAAAATAAAAACAATTGTGCAATGTCAAGATGATTAATGTGATACCTACATAAATCGGTAGTCTTCAAGATGTTACAAGTGCAAAGAGGAAAGAACAATTCTTGGAGCATGAGTAGATTTCTATGGATCCCCACATACGTTGTGTACACAAAGATACCTATCCTAACCCAAGAAAAGAAAAGGCATTGTTGGAAGAAGCTAAAAGGTTACTCCAATCAGTTCAAAACAAGGAGGGTACTACACAAAAAATAAGCGTAGTAGAAGCCAAAATTTATGGACAAATGATTTGAATCTTGAAACAAGGAGTAGTTGTATCTCTACATGATTTTTTGAATATGATAATGTATTGTGCAATGAATATATCTCACATAACATATACAATATTCTTATAACTCTATTAGAAAGTGTATCGATAAAAAGAGGTGTAGGTGAAGAATTCAAGATGGTATATAAACACTAAGAAGCCCCTGGACATGGACACTTGACTAAATGTAACTTTTGGATACTATGAAATAAGAGATGCAATATTTTATTTTGGAAGCATTGTTAACATGATGCTAATATTCAACTGCGGAAGAAATGAGATCTCTTGCTTTGGCATATAGTCCCGTAGCATTCAACCTCACTAAATAAGGTAGAGTAGACCCAATTGGCCTATTATAAGACATTGAAATACATGTAGGATACTTATGTTTGAAAGGATATTTTGAAGTCATATACATGAAAACAAATGAAACAAACTATCCAGTATTGATTAAAAAGAAGTGGGTATATGATGGTAATATGACGATCAACACAATTACTAATCAGATGGAAGCACATCTAGATGATTCTATTATTGTAATTCTAATGAATAGAACTAAATAAAAACCATATACCATCCCTAAAGAACCATTGTCTCCATATGTGCATGATGTTGAAATTTTGTTTAAGGTGGTACATCAGAAATGTCTTCCATCTCGTGATGCATGCTAGAAATAAGAAAGGAAAAGTTTCGAGAATGGCCAAATATAATTCAAACCCACACCAAGAATCCATTCATAGGAGAAGAACCAAGTTATAATATTTGGTCCCCAACTAGATTAGAGATATCCCAACTCTATAACTTTGCAAGACATGATCAAGGCTATATAGAGTAAAATGGATAAATTCATATCCCATGGGAAATTAAATCCTCAATTAGTGGTGACTCGGATGTAAATTTGAATCATTAGATGAGAAGGGAACATGAGATAAGACCAATGAGGATGGTACATGAAGAAAAACATATTCCACAATACTTTGGAACTTTGAACTTATATACATTCTTAGTATAATTGTAAAAATATGTACCTTAGACAGAGCTAAGAGTAATTGCTTTGGATTATGCACTAAAAGGGATAGCTCTTCATGGTGGGCTATGCATAAATCAAAGAATATGACCTAGGAAGAAATCACGAAATGTTGCAATCAATATTTGCACTAGAAGACATGACTACTAAGAAATGGCCTAAGTATTGCGTGAAAGAATGCCTAGAAATACACATTTAGGAATGCATTTCAGAGATAGATATAAAATGGCAGTCTATATTCCCGTAAGAATCGACGCCTTTACCAAAAGCATGGTATGTTCACCAAGAAAGAAGAAGAGAAACACACATTTGAGGGACAACTACAATATGATTTTATTTAAACTTTCACTTTTGAAGATAGTAATCCTATGGTTGATATTTCTCTTCACAAAATCAAAACATTCCTATGCTATAAAACTATTGAATCTAAAGGAGGAGTAACATTCCCAAATCCTAGAGAAAATAACAGGGAAAAACTACCCAAGGAATAAGAAAGATACAACAACAGAAAACAATGAAGAATACAAATTGAAAATTTGTAACATACTCTGAGGATAGTAATAAAAAAATGACGACCAAAAAAATGAAGAGGATAATGAACAAAATGAAATATTTGAACCAAAACATCTTCATGCAATAGTATTAGAAAAATAAGTGAACAATAATAAATAAGAAGCACAATTGTGTAATCTAAACATAGAAGAAAAAGAAGGATCCAGGATGGTTATAGAGACCCATAATAAGGGGAAGGCTAAAGTATATGATGAACTAGTGCACAAGATGGTAGAATACATCATACCAACAAGAATAATAAAAATAACTACTATGGGGTACTCTTTGGATGGAAAAGGAGATGTCAAAAATATTGTAATTATTGAGATATTATGAATATGTGTTCCCTAAAAAAATAGTGAAATAAAAGGGGTGGATCCACCAAATTGTGAAATGTGCATCAAGTTGAAAGGAGAAAAACCTATTAAGAAATAGCCATACAGATTGAATCCAAATATGAAATCCAAAGTAAAAGTAGAATCATACCATATAATAGAAGTAGGTCCACTATACCTAATATAAAAAAACATATTGGGTAAGTTTGATAGTCACCCAACCCAATAAAATGAGAGAAATCAAAATATGTGGAGACTATAGGGCTCTAAATGATGCATGTGTTAATGACCCATTCCTAACTCCATTCACAAATGAAATATTAGAAGAAGTATCAAGACATGAAGTATAATATTTTACAGATGGATTTAGTTACTATCATAAAATTCTATTTGTGTGATAAGATCAAGCTAAAATCATTTCCATAACCGAATGGGGAAGCTTCGTATATAAAATCATGCCATTTGGAATAAAAAATGTACCCGCGGTCTTTTCCCAAGTTGTTGTCACTTTGCATTCAAATATTTCATTCATGACTTCCTAGAAGTATACTTGGATGATTGGGTTGTATTCTCCTTGTTCAAAGAACATGTATCCAAGGTACACTTAATGTTAGAAATATATAGAGATTTGTGAATTGCACTAAGTTTTAAAAATATTGTTTCTTTACGTCATTTGGAGTATTACTCAAGCATGTAGTATGTATGCAAGGAATTTTGGTTGATCAAACAAAAATATTTTTCATAATTGGGCTCAAACCACCAATAACACCCTCAAATATCCGTGCATTCCTGGGACATATAAGATATTATAAGAAATTTATCAGGGGATATGCAAGCATAGTACAACCAATGGAGAATTTTCTACTTAAGGGTGAAAGTTTTGAATGGAAAATCAAATTTCAAAATGCATTCACTAGTTAAAATAAAATTGAGTTAGTACGTTGATACTAGTATTTCCATACTACTCAAATATTTTCTATGTGCATGTTAATGCGTCGAAAGCAACACAATTGGCATAGTTATAGCTTAATCGGGGAAAGAGGAATAGACTATCCAATTTATTTTACAAGAAGGAAATTGTTATTTGTAGAAATAAAATACACAACTACATAATGAGAAGATTTAGATATGATTTTTGCACTCTAAAATTTTAGGTAATATATATTAGAAAATGAGTTTGAATTCTTCATAGATCACCAAAACCGAAATATCTAGTGAATAAGCCACTCTTGGGAGGTAGGATATCAAGATGGTTGATGTTATTATAAGAATATAAGTTTAAAATAAATGTGAAACCAGGAAGAGAAAATGTAGGACCAGACCATTTAAGTCGCATAAACATAGGAGAAGAACCAGAGGAATTAGATGAAGATGCCCCAAATGCACACTTATTTCGAGTCATCACAATTCTTTGAACAATTAGAATAAATTGTGTTGTTTCTATAGTGAGGAAATTTTCCACATCACTATATAGAAAAATAAAAGAAATAATTAATTACAAATGCCTTACCATATACTATCATCAATGGATTTTTCTACAAGTTAGGCAAGGATGAAGTATTGCACAGAGTTGTGTTAGAACATGAAAGGGACTATTTCTATGTGAAGCTCATGAAGGAATAGAGGAAGGACATATTGCAGGGGAAATCACTACAAAAATATATTGTAGAGCATAATTTGGTGGCCAACCTTGTTTCAGGATGCACATCATATGGCAAAGCATTGCGACATTTGTTAGTGAGTGGGAAACCAAATTAGAAGGATGAAATGCCTCTTAAGCTTATGTTATCCATGCAGCCATTTGAGTAATGGGGAATAGAATTCATCAAAACAATTCCCCCTCCATCAAGAAGGTACAAAGAAAGATACATAATCACTGTAACAAATTATTTTACTAAATGGGTAAAATCTATAGCTACAAAAAATTACGCAGTAATGGGCACAGATAAACTCCCATATGAAAACATAATAATTATATTTCGATGTCCACGGAACCTAGCAAGTGATAGGGACACATATTTTTTGAATAATACCATCAAAATACTCACAGAAGAATTATGATTGTGCACCTCAAAAGCACAATATATCATTCGCAAGTGAATGGACAAGAGGAATCTATAAACAAAGTTTTGGAAAAAAATTTAACGAAGATCTAAAATGTGCAAAGGGATGTGTTTCGCATAGAATTTAGTTCTAGAATAGAGTTACTTCTATCCTTTCATTCTCTTGAGAAACAGATAGGGTTAGGGTTAGGAGGAATACCTGTTGAGTGTTGGGAAGGTGTGCGCATACCGTCGAGAGATCAGACCGATTGTGAAGAGCTCCTTTTTGTCTAGGAAGGACTACCTGTAAATAAGAATGCAAGACCACCAGATTTTAGTTAGACAATAAGTGAGGGAACTGCCTTGGGCCCAGGAAATATTAGACTTCCTTTCGAAGGTGGTCAGTTCCCTTTTAATACAAATTGATGCAAATGATAATAAAGAAGCTATTGCATGAACTCACGATTTAGGTATCTCATTACTAAAAGCAATAGAGACTAAACTACCAATAATAGAATGTCATGTTGTTTGTTTGGTCACTGGTTATTGATATGTTCAGATCAAGTTACAGGGATAGACCAGGCTGGACATGAGATTGCTTTGAGGTGAATAGGTGAAAGGTTGGTTTTGGTATAAGTCACAGTGACCGATGCCGGTCACTGGATAACCGATCGCGGTTATGAAACCGGTACCGATAGGGAATAACCGATATCGGTAGGGGCAGTGATTTAGGATTTTTAAATGGAGGTTAGTGTAAGGTGGTTATGAGGTTTGGAAGGTTGGTAGATGGTTGAGGGGAGTAGTAGGGTGATAGAGAAGACTCAGAGAGTGAGAGAGCTGTCTTTGGGGTAATATAGAGATGGATGACCGAAGGTTAGGTGCAGGTTGTTGCCGGGTAGTAGATCCAGGAGTGAGCTTATAATCCCTATGAATTAAAAGTTCACAAAGTAGTGTCTAGAAGCATACAAGGTGATAAAAGAGACTACTTACTAGTTTCTGATGTGGATGCAGGTCCAAAGAATGCAGTGGCGAAGGCAAGGCCCAGTTGGGATGATCCAACGAATCGGAAGTGATCTGATGAAGCTATCCTCCGACTCTCCCAAGGTTTGGATGAGTGTGACAATGCTCTAGTTGCTCAGTCCCAGGTTTTGGGCTCGATGCTCCTCTTTGCAAACTCTTCTCTCCTTCTCACTTGTCTCTCTCTTGCAAATGAATTCGGATCCTTTCATTTTGGTTGGGGGAGGTCATTTACAGGGAACCGATGGCGGTTACCTAACCGACGCCGGCCGAGTAGGGACCGATGTCGGTTAGGTCAAAGTTGGCTATTTTTAGTAAAATAGCCAACTTTCCCTCCTTTTCTCCCGAGGGGTCAGTTGTGGGCTTGGTCAAGTCATTATTAGGTTCATTTTGATGTGGGTGAGGGGTGATGAGTCATGGGTGTGGGTCTGGACCAAGTCATAGGTCTTAATTAGGTTAGTTTAGGGTTAGGGCTAGGTCATAGTGAGGTGGCGAGGTGAGGTGGCAGGGTTAGAGATGTGGATTTATTAATTATAAGGTAATTAATAAATAATTCAATGTGTAAGGTTTAGGTGGTGAGGTAGGGTTAGGTTGCGGGACGAGATACGGGGTACAGGGTGTCGTAAGACCCAAATTTGGTGTCTACATTTGCCCTCATTTGTGCGTGTAGCTTGTCTTGTAAAGCCGCACCGACAATAATAAAAAGTGGTTGCCCTGGGCTTAAGGGGTATAGGTAATCCCCTCAAATCTATCACAGATTGAGGTGACATGAAATCGTGGATAGGGTTGATAAAGGGTAAATGATGATGAGATGATGGTAAGATGGTGGGGTAAGTTCAAGGAAGCCGACGCACGTTGAAATGCAGAGTGTGACTGTGGTACATGATTCAAGAGCAAACAAGCAATTCATAGGCAAAGGTCGATAGTTTATCCAAACAAGGTTGATATAATCCTGGTATCCAAGGCATAGAAGTAGCTCTGGGGATATAACGGGTAAGGTACCGGAATGTTTAGGCATGTTCGGCAAAAAGACTAAATGGTTGGTTTGGTTGAGATAAACGTCACGGTCTCGGTCTAGGCAAAGTGGTCACCGATCAATTCAAGTATCCTAGTCATGCTAAAACACAACAGTGAGCTCGATTGATCAAACAACTACATGATGGGTGGATAGAATCATAATTTGCGGGCCTCGATCAAGGTACTTAATCGTGTGGCCTTGGTCAAGCCGATTGGTTGCGTGTGGCGCCGATTGGGCCCTGGTCGATTGATTGGTTACGGCCTCGGGGTCGGGCCGATTGGTCAGTTGGCCTTGGGTCGGGCCGATTGGTTTGTTGCGGCGGCCTGGGTCGGGCCGATTGGTTGGTTCGGCCTTGGTCGGGCCGATTGGTTGGTTACGCCTGGTCGGCCGATTGGTCGGCCGGGCCGGGTTGGTTGCGCCGGCCTTGGCCGTCGGCCTCTCGGTCGGGCCGATTGGTTACGCCTCGGTCGGGCCGATTGGTCGGTCCGGCTCGGGTCGGGCCGATTGGTTGCGGCCTGGGTCGGGCCGATTGGTTGGTTAGTCGCCTTGGGTCGGGCCGATGGTTGGTCATGCGGCCTCGGGTCGGGCCGATGAATTCAAAATAAGGCTATTTAGCAAAAGCCGGGGTAGGCGATGTGGTGAAAATGGAGATTGGTGGATAAGGGCAGGAGAGTTAGGTTAAACTAAGCAGGTAATCGATATCGGTTATGGGTGCCGATATCACAGGATGACCGATATCGGTCTTCTAGGGCGCTCTAACCGATATCGGTTAGAGGTCAAAACCTATAAAAAGAAAAAAAAACTACGACATGTCATTTTCACTTTGAAATCGAGTGCCAACTTTTTCTTGTTTGAGTTTTCAAGTGATCGGGTCGTGTGTTTTGGGCTGAGTTGGCACTAGTTGAGTGGGGGAGTGAGTTATTGGTAGGCCCCAGAGATCGGGAGGCAGAGTTTGATTGGTTGAGGACCCTGCTGAGGAGATTTGGAGCTATGGCACAGCCTGGAGGAGCAGGAGGTGCTGGAGGAGCTGGACCACCACCACCTATCCCACCACGACGACGTGTAGTCATACCGGTAGGCTCTGAACCCCTATTTGTGTGAAGTTGATGAATTTAGCTAGGATGTGGGTTTTGGGGTAGGAATCCAAAATTTGATAAAATAATGAATAAATGAAGGTAAATCGTAAAATGGATTGGGTAGATATGTTAGGTAGGCCAAAACGTCAGGGTGGGTAAGTTTTTAGGCAATTGTGCTGGGTAAATGGGTAGAAATAGGAAAAAAAGGGGATTTGGGGGCCGTTTTTGGTCCGGCCCCGAAATCCCACAGTGACCGATGTCGGTCACTAGGCGACCGACATCGGTCACAATGTAAATTGTGTAGATTAGTGGGTATAGAGACCGGCGTCGGTCATGTGTCGACCGACGTCGGTTCATAAAAAGTCGACATAGATCATGGTGGGGGACCGATGGCGGTCGAGGGTGACCGTACCGACTCCACCATGGGTAGGAGGTAGGGTTGTGAAATTTGTTGTGTTGGGTGTTGTTGTTTGTAGGGGGGTAGGATAGATTTTTGGGGTGAAGGGGAGAAGGTAGAGTCATAGGAAAGGTTATCGGGGTGGGGGTAATCGGGTGGTCAAATTGGTTCGGGTAGGATAGGTTATGGGTTGTGTATGAATTAGGAGGGTTAAAGTGGTTGGGGTATGGTTAGAGGGCGAGAGTAGAGCGGGTGGAGTATGATTGGGGTGGTTGGTAGGGTGTGGGATAGGTAAAGGGGATATTTTAGATATTTGTTGGGTGGGGTTATTGATGTTTGAGGGAGATGAGGTGTTTTAGGTTTGATTGGAGTGGGTAGGATATTTAAAGAAGGACCATAAGAGTGAGAGGAATTTATAGATGTATAGGGTAAGATAGGTGGGTGTAGATGTGTTTATAGAGTCGGGTTGTGATTGGGTGGGTGAGTGAGTATAGAGGGTTAAGGTAGTTGTTTTGTGAAGGGTAGGCCTGATGGAGTGGGTTGTTTTTGTAGGCACGCCAGCAGCTGACGATGCGAGATCGGATGCCACCTCTACTGGGAGCGGATGCGGCCACATGTGACCGCAACAGCAAAGCAGCAGGGTAGTTATGGGGAGGTCGACTCTGGAGTCCAGAGGTATAGGGCCGGATAGGACCACACCCGATGGTTTCCCTCATCGAGAGATGGGATCCGAAACCAATGCCTTTCATCTCCCTACTGGAGAGAGATGACAGTCACCTTAGAGGATGTGTATCGCATCCTGAGACTACCGATCATCGGTGAGGAGGTGTTCCAGGTGGATGCTGAGACAACGATGGATAGCATCCTGCAGGTATTCGGGGATGCAGCCCCATTGATTACGTATCATAGTGTGAGCATCTGCTACGGTGATATGTATCGCGCTCATCGACAGAGACACGGCTTGCCATGCTGATGATGATCGGTATCACCTGCTTCACCCTCCCTGACTCGTAGGGAGGATGCCGCTTCCCACCACGCTCGATGGGAGTGTTACATGAGATGGTGGAGGAGCACACTGCACGCATGGGCACCAAAGCAGTATCTCGGTGCAGCTATACAGAGAGCTCTGGGGCTATCACCGTATGAGGTGATTCGATATGTTCGACATTCTTGTTACACTGCTGGGCCTACGAGCATATCGTGTGTTTACGACTGTAGGGGTTGCCCTAAAGAGCCAGTGGCCATAGGTAGCAAGTTTATAGATATGGGTTTCGTAGGTGGTCAGGGGGTCGTGGGCCACCACGAGTAGCTATCGCAGGCGGGATGTCACTTATTACAGACATATGCTAGAGGGCCTGACTACCTTAGATATTATATGGAGGCCATACAGAGGCCATCACCCCATGGAGGAGCCCGAGCACACCAAGGCGATGGATCCAAAGATATCTTCTCTGATATCTGACGAGACCCGGGAGTACGAGAGGATCCCTCTAGAGAGGGTACGACGACAAATGGGATTACAACAGGATGAGCCACCTCCCTTCCCACAGTATCGGAGGGAGGATGTAGAGGCACCACTACCTGTACTCATGCACCCCATTTGACCCAGTCTGGGTAGCAGAGAGACCGACAGATGACACAGTGGATGACGCCGGGGTTACAGGTTCATTTTTGGTTTGGTGGGGGGCAGGGCAGGGCAGGGCAGCATGAGAGCAGCAAACCAAAGATAAATGCCAATTTGGTGGCACATAAAGAGAGGGACCGTCTCTCGGGTCAGTGTGCATTATTACAGGGGCAGCATGCACATACAGCACAGATCGGAGTGTTACAGGGGTAGTTAGTTAGCACTAGGGCATGCACACAGTATGTGCACAGTCAGCCATTCGCAGCACAGCACAGTCCCTGCTCAGCCCGATGGCAGCTCCACCGCCACCACAGTACACGCTCAGGGTCAGGGTGTACAGGTAGGGCAGGGCCCACTTCTATTAGGAGCTGGGGACCAGCCCCACCAGCCATGGTGGCACGGGCCCGGTACATGGAGGCGAGAGCGAGGCCCATTATTATCAGGACGTACTAGATGGTACCGGTGCCGATTATCAGCCATATGCGGCTCATAGAGCCGAGACTTCCTGGAGTCACAGGTCACAGGGGGCCGCAGCCACAGACCTGGTGGGTCAGTGATAGGTAGGAGGCGAGATCCGAGACCGGGGCCAGCTGAGGGACGAGCCGAGGGAGGGGGAGAGAGCTGAGTCACCCCAGGAGCGGAGATGTTTTTGGATAGTTGATTTTTTGATAGAGACACCGGTCTGCGAACCGAGTGTGCATATAGAGGCCTGCGTGCCCACATAGGATTTATGTATTCATTTTTGTTGTATATACCGGCTTGCGAGCCGAGTACATTTTGTATAGTTGATACCACCTGCGAGCCGAGTATATTTTTGACATGAGAGACCGGCTTGCGAGCCGAGTCGAGATTTTGACAGAGACAACTGGCTTACGTGCCGACTTTGTATTTTTTGGATTATAGAGGCCCCATGCAGGGTAATTTGTATATTTTGACATTGATTTGAGGATATATATAGATGATGAGTTTGATCCACATGGTGTGTATAATGTTTGATTTGATACATATATTATAATGTTTCATTTGTTTTGTTGATGATTTTGGAAGTTGAGGTATATAGATGACGTTGATGATGTTTGGATTATATGCATATGTGTTGAAATGTTGATGGTATTATGATGATGGATATTGATAATGATGTCGTTATGCAGGGAAAAGAGGCGGGCACCGCCAAAATTTTGCAAAAAACAAAGAAAAGGCCTAGGTATAAGCAAAAGGAGACAGTTTGACCGATATCGGTTAGATAACCGATGTCGGTCACTATGTGACCGATACCGGTTAGGTAACCGACATCGGTTATGTTAAAACGAGCTTTTCTAAAAATAGAAAAGCTTGGGAGGCAATTTAAATTCTTATTTTTAGAGTCATGCAACATGTTAAATACGAGGATGCGAGGTTGTTGTCATCCATACAGGGTAGTTGCATGGGAGAATTGAGTGATAAGGAGGAAAGAGACAGGTAAAGTGATCGTGGGCTTGGATTAAGAAGGTGTAAAGGCAAGTTATAGTGAAGAGTCCGTGAACATGGCTCAACAAGGAGAAGCATCCAAAGGGCAGAGAGAGAGAGAGAAGACAGTTCCACCTCAAGTCACTACATCCCAAGAGGTATAAGTTTTGGTCAGAATAAGATTTTGCATGCTTATAAATAGGATGTGGTAAGATAAGTGGGTAAAAAGGTGATAGGCAAGGGTTTGGGATGGGATGAGTGTTATAGGGTAGGTAATCAGGTGTTTTAGATATGTTTGTAGGTACAGAGAGGGGTAAACCAGCGAATAAGGTATCATAGGTGGTGTTTTTGAGCAGATGGATATTATGAACAGTGACCGATATCGGTTTAGGCCTAACCGTATCGCTAGGTAACCGATATCGGCCATCGTGTGTAAAGTTGTAGATTCTCATAAAAACACTTGGGGATTCATTTGTCATTTGTTGTTCATTGGTTTGATGTGTGCGCGCAGAGAGGCAAGGTTGATGATGAATGATAGGGTACCAACACTTGTTGTTGTCACGGGTCCGAGCGGATGTAACACCAGCGAGGGGCATTAATAAACCATGTGGGGTTAAGCGAAATCCGCTATTATTCACGAATCACACACAATCATGCTATGTCAGCAGGGCCGATTGAGAGATGGAATCCAGAAAAGAATACCTTCCATCTGCCAACAGGGAAGATGACAATGACGTTAGAAGATGTGTTTCAATTTTGAGACTTCCAATTACAGAAGACCAAAGCAGTATCGTGCAGGGCCCAACGCACGCGTGGCAGCGATATAACGGCAGTATTTGGTCCAACCGCATGAGATTTGACACAACGAGGCGTGACATTTACTTATGGTATAATGTTTGGCACACCCCGAGGCAACAAGGTCAGGCCGTGGTATTAATGATAATGGGTGGGGTATTATGCATTACCTAGAGCGGACGGGGAAGATTTCCAAAATCATTGATGTGTATTATTCGTGAGATGATAGAAGGTAGCGTTACTTTTGCATGGGCACCCACATATCTGGCGGAGCTATACAGGGGTTTATGGGCATGCAGGTGAAATCACAGGACTACACTAGATTGTGCATACTTATTACATTGTTGGGCTTATGAGCACATTGTGTGTGTGACCAATAGGCCGACCAATCCAGGCAAGGAGAGACAGGAGTGCAGAGGTTGGGATTCAGGCGATGGGTCCAGACAGAGCAAGAGGCAAGAGCCGAGACCGTGATAGATAACACCGAGTATTATAGGCAGAAATTGGAGATGATGACGATTGTGGATATCCACTGGAGGCCTTACGGGAACTACATGGTGACGGCGAACATAGCCGAGGATTTGAGGGGTGTAGAGCGAGTGAGGTGGATCGCAGGACACAGGCCAGGAGAGTACGAGAGGATTCCTCTAGATCGCGTGCGACGACAATTTGGATTTGTTCAGGATATACCCATGGATCATAGACCATATATAAGGATCGATGCCGAGGCACCATTCTCACCTCCACGGCCAACTCTTCCAGAAGGACCAGAAGAGATAGCAACTGATCACAGGGTAATGGATGCAGGAGTGACAGAGTCTTATAGATTATGGTGGGCAGCAGAGCTGCTGAAGTACACACGAGAGGGCCGATCATCCCGACATAGCTGTGATTACCACGGAGAGAGACCGCCTACAGGGTTTAGTTCACCAGCTTCAAACACAGGTGAACGAGACCACGGGATTGTTAGAGGCTTCATAGTCTCGAGTGGAGAGACTAGAGGCAAGAGTCCTCCACGCGAGAGGGCAGATTCATATGTTACAGGAGAGATTGGTGGATCAAAGGGGAGGAACCAATAAGAAGTGGTACCTTTGAGTATGGAGAGGCCAGTGAGTGCGGCGATGATCACCATCACTACCTGGTTCGGGACGAGGCGCGGGGGTCTAAGTGAGTTTCATACATAGGGGTAGAAGAATAAATAAGGATTCCATGATAGAGAAGATGTATTTGTTTAACATCTAAATAAAATGGAATATGTATGTTGATTTGAGTTTGTGATAATTATAAGAATATTTGTGTTTTGAATGTTTGATTGATAAAGGATCAAGGTGAGTGTTATCAATAAAAATACGTGAAAATATTTATATTTTTAAAGAAAACACACACACATGATAGGTTATGGTAGGGGATGGTCGAGCTAACCTTGGGAGACCCCATGTCTCCTAAGTGCTACCTACATAGCCCATCGCACAAAAAGCAAGGAGGGGCCTCGATCGATGTAGTTCTCCCTTAGACCAGGAGAGGTGAATTCAGCAATTTGGTTGTGGTTAGGCAATTTGTTGGTTGGTAAAAGTTTGATGTTGGTAGAGTAATGTTGTTGGTGTTGATGTGGGTATAGGTGAAGTGAGGGTTAACTTACCCAAGCATAGAAACCATGTCCTAATTAAGGTCAACACACAATCTGAGATTCTTCAAAAAGAGGCAAAAGTGTCCCATAGTTGGAAAGAGCTAAACAAACCACGTATTATCGTAGGATGAGCTTGAATCCCTAGGTACCTTGCATAGGTGAGAAGTCGATAGGTGAAAAGAGTTGTATAATCACAATATATCGATATACGCACGTCCCTTGAGTTTTGTTATTGTGAAGAATGGTGAGGTGAGGTGGATGGTATAGCTAGGGCAGAGAACTTGTTATAAGGTGATTATTCTGACTGGAAGAGAACCAAACCAAAATAGACAAGTCCATGACTCAAAAGTACTTTTGAATACTGCTTTTATTTTTCTGGATATAGACTGATCGATGTGGGAAGTCTATATGGGATATGCATTTTGTTGTTCTTGAGGTCTTCACGAAGCTGATCAATGCGAGAAGCTTCTGATAGAGGCTGACTTTGTATAGCTGTCCTTCGAGGGAGCAGTCTACTTATAGTAGCAGATGCGGCGTTGCACATAGCTGTCCTTCGAGGGAGCAGTCTAGTTATAGTAGCAGATGATGGCTTTGCACATAGCTGTCCTTCGAGGGAGCAGTCTAGTTTATAGCTTAGAGGTCTAGATGTCTGTTTGGCATGAAGCATCTAGTTTTGCAGGAAGTTTGACTCAAGAATATCCTAGAATTGTATAATTGAGAACTTGTTATTTTGATACTTTTAAGTCATGGACCAAACTAAAAGGAGAAGGCCTCTTTAAGAGGAGGTGATGATCAAACCACGTGGGTTTGATTTTACTTTGAGATGCACGAAAAAAAGGTGTATGAGGTGGTAAATGAGCTCAAGGGACGAGCGCAAGGTGGATAAGAAGTGATGTAACACTAAATTCAATAATAGAATGGTCGAGATGCAAGGCATTAAGGGGTTCAGGCTCAGGTTTACCATTAAGCGAAGCTAAACGATAAGTACCTGATCCGTAAGTGTGAGTGATAATGTAAGGCCCAATCCAATTAGGAGCAAATTTTCCACGTTTGCTCTTTTCTAGTTTGGTTACATGTTGATTCTCTTTGAGGACAAGATCACCAATTTTAAAGGTACGCTCATGAATTCACTTATCATAAGCACGCTTGATGCGCTTTTGATAAATTTGAAGGTGGTCAAGAGCGGTAAGACGACGCTCGTCAAGAAGCTCCAATTGGGCTAACCGCTCTTGGCGGAAGTCATCATTGGTGAGAATATCCTGAGAGATATTCTGAGGGAAGGGATTTGTATTTCGAGAGGCAAGACAACCTCGGTACCATACACCAGAGAGAATGGTGTGGCATTAGTGGAAGTACGAATGCTGGTACGATAAGCCCAAAGGGCAAAGGGGATGTGATCATGCCAATTTTGACCAAAATCGTTAACAACTTTCATGAGAATTTTGGTTAAGGTTTTGTTAGAAGATTCAACTTGACCATTTTCTTGTGGATAGTAGGGTGACGAGAAGCTAAGTTTGATACCAAAGTTGTCACAAAGGGCTCGTAATAACTTATTTTTGAAAGATTTGCCATTATCGGTTATCAAGTGATGAGGAACACCGAAACGACAAATAATGTGATGATTGATGAATTCAACAATTTTCTCCTTTTTGGTTGAAATGAGTGGAATGGCCTCCACCCATTTAGTGTAATATTCGGTTTCGTGATGATCCAATGGTGACGTTGCGAAGAAGGTGGATGAATCTCACCAATAAGGTCCAAACCCCATCAGAGAAAGGCCAAAGATCTCGTGTGACTGACTGAGAGCGGGTGGTCCGGGAGTATGTCAAGGTCGGCATGTTGTTGACACATAACACAACGCTTAACATATTCACAGCAGTCTTTATTAAGAGTAGGCCAATAATATCCTAGGCGAAGGATCCGCTTGGCCATGGCAAAGCCACTAAAGTGCCCACCACAAATTCCATCATGGACTTGTTGGATGGTATGAGTGACTTCAAAGCATCAAGTTAGACATCGAAGGAGGATACCATCAAGCCACATTTTATAGAGGAGTCCCCCATGATGACATAACGAGAAACACCTTTAAGAAAAGCATGTTTTCCATTACTACTAAGGTCAGGTGGGAGAACAGAGGTTGTAAGGTAGTCACGAAATTGGTGATACTGTATCCTCGTGAGTCAAGAGATGCATTATTTACCATACAAACATCCGGACTAAGTAAGATGGGGCAAAGAGTTGTTGACCAAGAAATATGTCGTAGTCAATTGGTGATGCAGAATTTGCAGAGGCCAAGCAAGCCATAGTATCCACAAATTTATTAGTTGAGCGTGGAACGGTTTGGATAGTATAATGGGTAAATAAGGTCAAAAGTGAATCTACGTAACATTTGTACTTTTGAAGTTCCTCATTTTTACATTGGTAGATGCCAGTAACTTGATTTACTACCAATTGAGAGTCACCAAAAATGTTAATAGACTTCACACCTAAGTGTAACGCAACGTGGAGACCCAAAACAAGGGCCTCGTATTCCACTATATTGTTAGTGCAGGGGAAATCGAGCCTGAATGAAAGAGGCATAGGTTCACCTTCAAGAGGAATGAGAACAATGCCCGCCCCTCCACCACGCTGGCATTTAGATCCATCGAAGAAGAGAGTCATCGGATAAGACATCACTGAGTGAAAGAGTTACGATGAGTTCATCAGGGAAAGTAAAATTGGTAAATTGTTCCCTGTAAAGGGGCTTCCGCGAGTTTTCTCGCGATAGTTTTCCTTTGACTGATTTCTCGTGTGTACGAACTCAAGGTCGAGGTCGGCGAGGAGCATAAGCCATCGGCGATGCATTGGTTTAGATGAGGTTTGGCGTATATAATGTATGGGGTCAGCAAGCACAGGTGATGACAAAAGTTTTGTGATTCAGGAGGTAATGTCAGAGTTTGGTGGCCACAAATGATAGGGCTAGGCACAACTTTTCGACGTGTGTATACCTAGTTTCGTAATCCACAAGAGTATGGCTTATGTAATAAACTACTTGTTCTCGATGCTCGAGTCACGATGTGCGAGCATGGCTCCTACAACATGGTCGGTGGCAAAAAGGTAAAGGTAGAAAGGGTGATCATCCTGAGGTGGGATAAGCACGGGTGGCTGCAAGAGATAAGTTTTAAGAGCCTCAAAGGCTTGGTGGCACTCCTCACTCCATTGAAAGACAATGTCCTTTTTAAGGAGATGATGGAAAGGTTGACATCGATCCGAGAGAGTCAGAGATGAAACGCCGGATAGATTGGAGTTTTCCCTACAAACTACGCAATTGTTTTAGGTTAGTGGGTGGGGGCATTTCTAAGATAGCTTTGACTTTAGCTGGGTCGACCTCAATGCCACGCAAAGAGATGATAAAGCCAAGGAGTTTTCCCGAAAGGACGCCAAAGACACATTTCTTTGGTGAAGACGAACACAGTATTGTAACAGGTGATCGAAAATAATGGTTAAAACATCGAGATGTTCACTGCGATGTTTGATTTTCCAAGAAGATCATCGACATAATCCTCAAGGATAGTGTGCATAATGTCATGAAAATGTAAGTCATAGCCCACGATAGGTCGCACCAAAGATTCTTAAGGCCAAATGGCATGACACGATAGCAGAAGGTCCCCCAGGGGGTAATGAAGGTGGTTTTATGTTGATCGGCCGGGGCTACTAAAATTTGATTATATCCCGAGAAACCATCCATGAGAGAAAGCATCTCATGGCCCGCAGTGAGATCAACAAGTTGATCAATACTAGGTAGGGGAAGTCATCCTTTGGGCAAGCGAGGTTAAGATCCCGAAATCCATACATATCCGAAGTCCCCCGCTTTTAGTGATAGTACAACATTAGAAATCCATTATGGATAGTCAATAGGTAAGATGAAAGAAACAGAAAGGAGTCATTGAAGCTCTTCTTTAACCAAGAGGGCAATGCGTGGATGCATTTTTCTCAGCTTCTATTTAACTGGTTTGGAGTCTGGTTTCAGAGTGATGTTATGGACAAAGAATGTCATGGATCGATTCCTGGCATGTCGGCGTAGGACCAAGTGAAAGCTTGATCATGGGGCACGGAGAAAGGTAGTGAAGGCAGCTTGGCTTGTTCTGATGTGTCGAGAGATTGTCCGATCTTTACAATGTGAGGATCATCTTCTCATGTGGATGTTGATTTCTATAGTCGACTCATTCAACATGGTTTGGGTTTCAGATGGTAAGGCACGTTGAATATAAGAGTCATCCGCACCAAGGTAGGTGAGGATGGAGTCATCATCCTGGCACTCCACAACATTAATCGAAGGCAAGTCTTCTTCGATCATGTCTGGATACAAAAGGGGGAGAGAAGATGGGTCTTCACCATCACGTTGATAAGTGAGAGGACCTAGGAAGATAGCATTCACGAAAAAAAAAAAAAAAGTTAGGAGGGATAGATTCCGGGTCTATCGACTTCGTGGGTGAAGATGGTAAAATGGGCGATGATGGTTCGGAAGGGGTGACTTCGTCATCATCCTGGATACAATTGACACGAGGTTTCTTCAGTGTAGGTGGTTCAAAAATCCAAGACCACTACGATCTTTGTGTTTGCATGTAGTCATGGGAATAACCGTATGTCGTCCTTGCTCATAAAGACCGAAACCAAAACCCTTCCAAGCACAACGTGTCAGGAAGGTGAGGGCGAAACGACGGTTGGTTAGATATTGAAAATCTGATTGGAAGGGAATCACACCAAGGGGAGGTTCGGGGGTGACAGAGGATGCGTCGACACCCCCATACGTTAGGTTGGTGCGGCAATTAGGTGGTCCGTAGGAGATCACCTCCCCCACACGACGGTCATAGGTAGGATGCGCCTGTAATTGTCCATACTCTTGTGGGGTATGGAAGGTGCTAACGTTGTATAGGCGGTACTCCCCCAAGTAAGGCATGTTGAAAAACACCTACCAAGGGATCCGAGGTTGGGATGTTGTCCATGGGAAAGGAAGAAGGTATTTGCGTGGGGTGGTTTCATTGGTCGAAGGTGTGGGTGCGCTAAGGTGGATGGTCGAGGCGTGGTCAAGTAGATGGTCAAGTCGATCAATGGGTGTCTTGACTGGTACAAGCACATCATTAGGGTGGTATAACATATTACAGGTTTTGAAGGGGGAAGCGTCACCGTGATGGTGTATGACTTCCCCTCATACTTGAATTTTATGCATCTATGTAAGGTGGAGGGAACGCATCCCATAGCCCGGATCCAAGGGCGGCCTAACAACATGTTGTATTGGAATTCTCCCTCAAGGACATAGAAGAGTTCGGGTAAGGTACGTGGCCCTACATGAATGTTAAGGATCACGGTGCCTAAGGTAGAAGTAATAGCATCGTTGAATGAACGCAACATGGTGGGGTTGGCACACATGCAACTAGGAGGGATATTCATCTGTTGGAAGGCTTTAGAAGAGACGATGTTTAGGCTAGTGCCCCCATCAATCATAACACAATGTACCCGGATGTCCCGGACGTAAGCCGAGATGAAAAGAGTGGGGTCAGGATCTTCTGCACCAAAGACGACAATTTCTTCTTCGGAAAACCGACAAAGAAGCAGCTTGCTATACAGTACAGACAGAGGTGGTCAGGAGGTAGGTTGTTTGGGTGAGAGAAGTGACATGGTTGGGTGTGAAGATGGAGGCGATGGGTAGGGTTTCATTAGGTAGACCTCTATCCTCAAGGATCTCAATTAGAGCTTGTCGATGTGATTCGATGTTTGAATGAGATCATAGAGTGTCATTTTTACAGGAGATTGGTGAAGTTGTTTGATCATAGTGCGATGGGAAACTCCATCAGAGACTGGATAGGTAGGTCCACGAATAACCACTTTAGGTGGTGGTGTGATCAGGATGGCGGAAGGAGAAAGAGAGACCGCAGTGTGCTTTCTTTAGCTTTTCCATTGTTTTTCTGACCTCGAGTAGCAATGCTAATCATGTTGATCTCATGAATGCGAGACGAGGAAGATGACAGGATAAGTCATTGTTCTCGAGAGGTAGGGTTGCAATGATGATAGATTTTGAGCAGGGATAGGGGATAGGAGAAGTGCTAAGATTTTTCCTCCGTAAGTTGTCCTTCCGAGATTTTCTATCCGAGATAGGCAACCGCGAAAGGATGGCTTTCAAAGCTTTGCATCCTTCTACATTGTGTCCTAGTGTGTGTGGTAGGCACAGATTTTAGATTCATCATAACCTATAGGTCGAGGTTTAGATGGATCATAGTGGTCCGAGTGGGGGTAGGGAAATGGTCGCATCCCCACCAAAGATATCAAGGATCTTGGCGTAAGATCCTTTGAGCGGGTCAAATGAAGATGAGGCTATTGATTGAGTGGGTGAGATTATTGATTGTTTTGGTAATGGTCAGGTATGAGTGGTTCGTACGGGTGGTGGTTTAGGCAAGGGATTTTGATGATTGGGTTTAACTAGGCATGGCTTCTTCTCGCAGAAGTCATGTTTAGCTAGTTAGATGATGAGGCCATAGATGACGTGGTGGTAGGAAACAACCACGGGGAAAGAGGAGCGGCAAAAACAAGTCCTTCGATGATCGAGTTTGCTTAGGGTTGGTAGGTAGGCAAGATACTTGGGGCGACGGTGTTGAGATGCCTGTGGATTTCTATATGGGTGTAGAAGGTGCTGGTCATGTTAAAGAAGACGTGGGAGGCATGGTGTATTGAGGCAAGGTGGAGGGGTGAGGCCCCAATATAGAAGGTAGGTGTGACGGCGAGGGTTGAAGCCATGCCTAGCTGTAGTGGTGTGATCGGGGCTGAGGGTTTTAGTTGTGGTGAGAGGCATAGATTGGACTCGAGGAGATTGGGTCTGTCTCCTAGGTGGATTAACGGCTTTATTTTTGGATAAGTCTAACCATTTAGGTGGGTGCGTCAGGCTGGGTATTGGTGAAGTCCCAAGCAGTAGGGGAAGGTTTGGTTAGGTTGATAGAGGTGGATGAGGTATTCGGTGGAGATGAGGGGGTGGAGGTGAGGACATAGGCATTTTGAGCTTTTGTAAAAACTTCAGGGTATATGGTAGAGGTGTCTGGATTAGTCATTTGCATTTGAGTAGAGCATGGTGTTCTCAAACGTTCCCATAAGAGTCGTCTATCTTCTGGGGGATGACAATCTTCACGTATGGATGGGAATTTTGATATGGAAGAGAAGTGGGTGTGATTCCGGTCCACCGGGGTGTGATATAGGGGGCGAATGAGGCGCTGTATCAATGGGTGTTAAGAGGTCAACCAGGTCGCTGGAAAGATTTAGGCGATGAAGAACTGATAGGGAGGAGGGCATGTTCTAGAGGATCCATCATGGTTAAGGAATTTGGTGATGTAGGCTCAAGGGTTTCTCTTCTAAGGATGACAAAAAAGTGGTGATCCTTCTTCTTTTGCAAAGAGTGGTGGAAGGAGATGTTTGGGAAATAGATAAGTTGGATAACATCCGCTCACAGTCTTGCAGGGATGTGGTGTAAGAAGGCTCTTCTGTGAGAAGAGAACTCTAGGTGGTTGATTCCTTTATGGGTAAAGGAATAGCAGGGCTGTCCTCTTGTCCTGATGAAGGAGAAGGGGGCAAGGACTCCTGTGTCGGTGAAGAGGCTCGATTCAGAATTTCCTCGATGGAAGCCCTTGGTTGGGAGTTGAAAACCACATGGATCTCATGCACACTCTTCTCCTCGCTAAGGTTTCTTGGTTTGTGTTACTATTAGATGAATGGTTTGGAAATGGTTTGTTGAAGATTTTTAAATTTCAATTAGCAGGGGCATTAGGATTATCGAGGGTTATATCCCCTGCATCAACCATTTCCTGCACTATGTTTTTCAACATCTTGCAGTTTTCGTGGTTGTGTCCCTTCACGCGATGGAAGTTATAGAAGTCATTTTCTTTATACCAAGAAGGTATAGCATGGGCGGAATCAAACCCAGAGTGAGGTTTAACAGGAGGCAAGGTGATAGCTCCTACTTTAAGCAATTTGTCCAAGATCACATCATAAGTTTCTCCCAAGGGAGTGTACTTGATGGGCTCGGCTTTATACTTATAGGTGGATTTTGGCTGGGTATAAGATGGTGCTTGAGATTTGACCACACGCATGTGTACAACTCCTTTTGATTTCAAAGCAGCCGATGCGTGAGAGTTGGTGGTGTTGGGTTTGTTAGTGGAGTCTTGGGTTCGAAATTTGAGTTTTTGTTGCACAACTTCAATTTCTCCTCCTCTAAGGCTCGAATCTCTAGTTTCCGAGCCATAGTAAAGGCCTCATCAAAGGTGCGGAAAGTTTGAATTTGGAGGGTGGGAGAAATGTGTTTAAGCAGAAGCCCGCGTAAAGAGTTCGATGAGCTCGGCCTGAGGTAAGGCATAAGTAAGTTGGTTGATGAGGCCCCGCCATCGTCCAACGAAATCTGCGATAGATTCGTCTTCAAATTGTCGATGGCATAGAGATCGGTAATGGATACTTTCTTGGCAATATTGATGGAGAAATGATCCAAGAAAGATTGGGCTAACTGGTTAAAGGAGAAGATTGAGTGCTAGGCTAAAGCACTGTACCACTCCAAGGCAGGTCCTGATAAGGACATGGGGAAGGTACGGAGTAGTAAGGCATCATCATGAGCAATCAGATAGCAGGCATGTCTAAACGATCGCAAGTGTTGTTGAGGGTCCTCCTTACTATTAAAGTGAGTAAATTTCAGTAATTCCCATTGAGGAGGATATGTATGAAGGGGGACAGAAGGATGAATAGGATCCCACAAACTTGCTCATATGTCGGGTGTTACGGCTTCCCAAATGTAAGCCTCAAGATTTTGCATCTTGTCCATCATTTGTTTGATTAAATCATCGGTCAAGGTTAGATGATGGTGTTGTCATCATAAACGGAGGAGGATTGGGCCAAGAGCCACTACTAGACAATGGTGGGGCTAAATGTTGATAAGGTATCGATGATGAATGTGTTGGGGCAGCTGAATAAGGGTGTCCTATATAAGATGTTGAGGCCACCGGATGTGTTTGTGGAAATGAAAAGGTGGGCGGAGCCTGAGAGGGAAAGCTCGTGTGGATAGGTGGTAGAGAACAAGTTATGAAAGAGGCAATCTGCGAGAGAGATGAGGTAGGGGCAGTGGATGGTAGTGATATGTGGGGCCCCAGATTAACCAAAGGAAAGCCAATTGGTGCAGTATGAACCACCAAAGCCACTGAGCTGGGAGACGGGGCTAAGGATGAAGACAATGAGGCGGAGTTATTAGGTGGGGAAGGAGCTAAGTGAGTGGCTATACTAATAGGCATACCTAAGAGGAGCTGACCGTCAGGTGTACGGTCAGGGGTATGAGACAAATAATACTATACGGCGCCAAGATTAGCATCCAAAAATTTAGCAAAATCTGGATCTCCTATAGAGATCTTGGGAAAAGCATTGGTGTCCGTAGGATTCCCCATAGGATGCGAAGGGGGTGACTCAGAAAAGACACAGAACAAGCATGTGAAACCATGGTTGCGGCTTGTTTCCAGGTGATAACAACCATGGACAAGAGGATACAATAGGGAATTAGTCAATTAGGAATAAAAATAACAACAAAATGTTGGAATTGGTAGGTTGTTGGTTTGTCAGAACAGAAACACAAGAACCGATATCGGGCCCCAGTAACCGATGTCGGTCAGATTCAGTAGCGGCATCGGCCGGGTAACCGATGTCGGTAGAGAAGAGACCGTGCCTGGCCACTGAAGGCAAAGAGAGAATGTAAGAGGCTACTGGTTGGGGATAACAAGGCTTAGTATACCCACCAAACTGTCTGAAGTGATCACTGAGACAGGGTATAACAGAGAAACAAAACTAAAAGAAAAACAAAACAAGCAAGATGCACAAGCAAATCAAGAGACTAACCCTAGGATTAGTTTTAATCACTTTTGGGCTTATGCCTTAGATGCAAGATGATGTCAATCCTAAACAAAAGACCTAAGGGAGATGTCAAGTTTGTTTTGGCTTGTAAGGCTACCTCAATCGGGCAGAGGAATACCATGGAAAGGGGGGATGTTTGAGATGTTGTGTAGATTATGATGTGATTTGGTATGTGTTGTGCAAAGGAGAGTAAGATTAATTTCTCATCAATACCGTGGATATTACCCCCACGTGTATGACCTGTTACTTAATCTACGTTCACTAGAATGAAAAAAACAAGCAAGAATGTGATGCACGTGTTTTAAACCCAAATCGAAAATGATATTCGATGAAGCAAAGAAAGAGAAGAGGTCAAGAAGATGACTTTCACTAATGCAAAGATGCGAAAGTAAGACAAGTTCTTTTACCAAAATGACAAAATATTTTGTGAATATTTAGAAGAGAGAAACAACAAGTGTGCTCCCTACATGAAAACAAGCAAGAAAGAAAGAAACCCGAGAAGGGTCCCACCGGCGTGCCAAAATGTTTCGCATAGAATTTAGTTCCAGAATAGAGTTACTTCTATCCTTTCATTCTCTTGAGAAACAGATAGGGGTTAGGGTTAGGAGGAATACCTGTTGAGTGTTGGGAAGGTGTGCGCATACCGTAGAGAGATCAGACCGATTGTGAAGAGCTCCTTTTTGTCTAGGAAGGACTACCTAGTAAATAAGAATGCAAGACCACCAGATTTTAGTTAGACAATAAGTGAGGGAACTGCCTTGGGCCCAGAAATATTAGACTTCCTTTCGAAGGTGGTCAGTTCCCTTTTAATACAAATTGATGCAAATGATAATAAAGAAGCTATCGAACTCACGATTTAGGTATCTCGTTACTAAAAGCAATAGAGACTAAACTACCAATAATAGAATGTCATGTTGTTTGTTTGGTCACTGGTTATTGATATGTTCAGATCAAGTTACAGGGATAGACCAGGCTGGACATGAGATTGTTTTGAGGTGAATAGGTGAAAGGTTGGTTTTGGTATAAGTCACAGTGACCGATGCCGGTCACTGGATAACCGATCACGGTTATAAAACCGGTACCGATAGGGAATAACCGATATCGTAGGGGCAAGTGATTTAGGATTTTTAAATGGAGGTCAGTGTAAGGTGGTTATGAGGTTTGGAAGGTCAGGTAGATGGTTAAGGGGAGTAGTAGGGTGATAGAGAAGACTCGAGAGTGAGAGAGCTATCTTTGGGGTAATATAGAGATGGATGACCGAAGGTTAGGTGCAGTGTGTGTGCCGGTAGTAGATCCAGAGTGAGCTTATAATCCCTATGAATTAAAAGTTCACAAAGTAGTGTCTAGAAGCATACAAGGTGATAAAAGAGACTACTTACTAGTTTCGATGTGGATGCAGTCCAAAGAATGCAAAGTGGTGAAGGCAAGGCCCAGGCTGGGATGATCCAAAGAATCGAAAGTGATCTCGATGAAGCTATCCTCCGACTCTCCCAAGGTTTGGATGAGTGTGACAATGCTCTAGTTGCTCGCCGCCTTCAGCTTTTGGGCTCGATGCTCCTCTTTGCAAACTCTTCTCTCCTTCTCACTTGTCTCTCTCTTGCAAATGGATTCGATCCTTTCATTTTGGTTGGGAGGTCATTTACAGAACCGATGGCGGTTACTAACCGACGCCCGAGTAGGGACCGATGTCGGTTAGGTCAAAGTTGGCTATTTTTAGTAAAATAGCCAACTTTCCTCCTTTTCCCCCTTGAGGGGTCAGGCCAGGGCTTGGTCAAGTCATTATTAGGTTCGTTTTGGATGCGGGTGAGGGGTGATGAGTCATGGGTGTGGGTCCGGACCAAGTCATAGGTCTTAATTAGGTTAGTTTAGGTTAGGGCTAGGTCATAAGAGGTGGCAGGTGGCAGGGTTGAGATGTGGATTTATTAATTATAAGGTAATTAATAAATAATTAAGTGTGTAAGGTTTAGGTGGTGAATCTCGCGGAAAATGAAATCTCCAATAGATAAAACAAATTAAGGAGGTAGATTAAGTGATTAACAATTTAAAAATAGCCACTTAGAAATCATCAAAGGTATAAACAAGTAAATGAATTAGGAAGAAGTCATTTTCATGCCAAAGCAAAACAAGAAACAAGATCAAAGTACTAGTAAAGAGAAAGTGCGAGGAATCAACAAGATAATTATACAAAGAAATGGATCCTTTCAATAGACCTACTAGGCCAACAATCTAAGGAATGATGCAGGATTTACATTCGTTTCCTTATTGGATGTAGAAAAAGAAGACATGGGGATCTCAAAAATGCTCGGCTGGACTATATGGAGTGATCCACCTCACCAAGAGCTAGTAGAGAGTTCCCTAAAACTTTGGGGGTAAAGAAGCCGAAAATCCAAGAAAAAGCCACACAAGTGTAGATTGTACTAAAGGACCCGGTCCAAGGAACGATTGCGTATAGGATCGAAACAATGTCTTACATGGGAGACCATCCCAAGATCATGCAGATAATCATGAGTAGATACCACAATGAAGCCATATGATTCTCTAAACAAGATGTCGTTCCCATCACCACAGTCCCGCTTCCTAAGCCATAGGTATAACTAACAAGGGTATATCTATTATCCCATCCCAAACCACCGACCACTGTATAGTCAAAAACTATGACCTTCTATGGTCATTTGCACAAAGGATATACATTCCATTGTGGGCCATCGGGAACCACATAGTCATAATTTTGGAAGAAATCATAGCGGAATGATATTGGCACAAAACTAGGTGGAGTAAACAAGCATCTCTGAGAGTTCGGATATCATTACAATAATTTGGGATGATGGTATAGAGTTCAAGTGGCCTAAACTCCTCGCACATGAAATTAATATAAATGCAAAAAATATCACAAGCAGGAGGTAAAGTGTTCTAGTACTAATGGTTCATCATGCTACTCTATTTCACATACTATAACGCCCTAAGGGTGTTATAGATTTAGAAAATGAGTACTTCCCACATGATATATTTACACAAAGTATTGTTGGTGTGTGTTATTTTCCACATCATTAGGTGAGTCATCTCACTTAGGTGAGATCGTAGGTCCATATGTCATTTAGGGGTCATTATGAGATTCTCTTACGCATCAGTGCATCATATGCATCATTGGGAGTTACACTTCTATTCTGGGAATGTAACTCCCCCTCTCCACTTGAGTTGTCATGATTGCAGCACTTTGGGGGTTACTCAACACCTCCTATATGTACACCCCTTTGGATCTATGAGATAGAGGAGAGTTTTGTGGCTTATCGAGGTTCTGCCCATTTGTCGAATCTTTGCATGCACATTCGGTTGATGCTCGCTCCTCCCGAGATCTCTTCACGCCGTTCACACGTCCATTGATGTGCACGTCGTCCCTCGTGATCCTCACTTGTGGGTTTTTCATACCCTCTTACATGGTATCAGAGTGGATCTTGTGGATCCATGCACTCTTCACGTTAATGCTTGTGAATTTTCCACTTCTAGCGTGATATTCATATTCTCGTTGCATGTGTCGTAATGGATATTCCGTTCATGCTCTTCTTGCACTGATTTTGGGGTTCATACCTCCTAGTTTGCTTGCTTGTGTTCGTGGGTTTCACCTTCTTGTTCGGGTTTGTTCGTGTTCATGGGTTTTCAAGCTTTTTTGGGTTTGCATATAGTTCTAGAGTGTTTTCAGGTTGCAGATATGAGTTTGAAGTTATTATCTTTGGCTCATTCTGCGTGTTGATTCTTTGCTATGGGTTTGGTTGTTAAGTCTTTGTCTGCATGTAGTTTTACACGCCCGTGCTCTCTCCTCGCACGACTTGCCTCTTGCCCGTGATCTACTCTCCTATAGCTCGTACTCTGCCTTTGCCGTTGGTTAGCTCGACTTGGTGCATAGTTCAAACTCCCTTTACACTGAGTTTTTTTGTGCTTTGTGTACTTTAATGGCGTGACTCGTATTGGAGATTTCTCGCACTTGGGTTCCTTTGCTCGATGGATCTCCTCAATGCCAAACTGGTGTGGCTTTGTAACGCATATCGAGCACATAACATTGAGCTCTGTTGGTGCCTAACCTGTCTGACACATGGTCTGCATTCAACTCGTGCCTAGACTCAGAATATCACCTCCTCCATTCGTTACAATGTGGGATTACTCGCTTCACTGCCAAATCAGGTTGCTTGCTTCAAACCTCCCTATACACGACTGCACCAAACTTGATATTCTTTGGCTTAGCGGATTTTCACATCTCGGGGTTCCATCCTGTGACCTTGTCTAGTACACCACTCAAGCTTGTTTTATCATTCAGGCTCTATTCAATTGTGCCACATGCTCTATGCAACTCCCATCATGCTGCACTCCTCCTCGCGTCTCCACTTGTGCTCTAGGTGGTTCAAACTCATCGGTTACCCCGTGGTTACAACGCATGTCTTGGTTGCAAGACTGCTCGGGTTACAACACATGTTACAATAGTTACAAATGACCCGCCTGCATAACTCTGCACCCTCCCACGCATGGATCACCTGCTGCTTGTAGCGGTTATAGTCAACACACAATGGTGGTTACACTCGCTCACTTTGCACTCAACACACAACAACGGTTTCACCCACCATCTTACACGTGGACAGCTCATTTGGTCTCCCTGCTGATATGGCGCGACTCCATAACGTGGCCCACTCCCTTTTAGAATTGTTTGCAAGTTAAAAAAATCCTGTTTTTAATGTTTTGAGGTAAAAACATTCCTTGTATGGCATTGTAATAATTTTCGGCTCTATTTTGCTTGTTTTAATGTCCTTCATTCGCATGTCGAAGACGGAGGGCGAGGTCCGGGTTGGCAGGAGGCTAATCCCCCTCGCAAGCAAAACAAACCCTACCTGAAATTTGATGCCATTTCTAACGAGTACCCACACAACACCCTTTGCACCCATTTCGGCATTTTTAATGCGTTTGCAGCATTTATTGGCATTTTCATTAGTTGCAAGAATCGTATTTATGCTATAACTTTTGACTCATTGCTCATTTTTTAGCGCTTCTTTAGTCAAAGTTACATGATTTTCACACATTACATGATGACATTGTTAGTTTTGTAAACGCACTACTTTATAAAGTGCCGCATTCTGGGGGTTGACTAGTACTCTTGGGTTTCACATGCAGACGCATTATCGGCCGAGTCCAATGTCTTGCTTTTTGTGCACCTTGCACTTTTGATTCCGCATCATGGAGAGTGCTCTTTCTAGACTTGAGCATTGTAGGATCACCTTACAGCCTCCGCCACTTCTCACCGGGAGAGGGAACTATTCAACTTGGCGTGCTTCCATGGAACGTTACTTCACCCACGAGGGTCTTTTACCCTTCTTGCTTGGGCCAGTTCCTACACCCACTGATCATCGTCATCTAGAGGACTTCCTTGACACTTGTGACCATGTCTTTGGTCACATGATGATGCATGTCTCTCGATCTCTTTGGTTTCATGTGGCAGACTCAGATCCACCTCACCGTGTCTAGAGCATTCTTCAATCCCTCTATGGAGACCCTTCACATACTGCCGTTGTTGTTGCTGCTAATGATTCAGTTGTCTCCTCTTCTTTGTGTGATGACAATTTCACTGACACAGACTCGCTTGGTTCTACTTCTGATGACGAGGATTGTGCACCCAGTTCTGATGTCAAGAGTACTACAGAGGACTCTTCTCCTCCTTCTCTCACTATTCCAGAGAGTGTTGACACTTCCCACATCTCATCAGATATCGAGCAGTCTCCTATTCAGTCTTATACATTCATCACACCCACCTCTTTTCCACCTTCAGTGTGTGAGGCCCATTTCACTCCTCTACCTTCATTGGATGACTTATACCTGTCTGACATCGCTCTTCTATTTGTTGAGCCCCCTCATTAGGACGAGTATCTACCTGACCTTAGTCGTCTTTTCGTAGAGTACACTTGTGATGCTCTACAAGTTCCGCATCCATCTACAGGTATTTCAGAGGAGTTCATCATCTCCGTTGTTGGGAGTGCCCCTTTTGGGACTCTTACCACTTCCACTTTTATGGAGACCTTCATTGATCCACCCTCAGCTGTGGATCCCTTTTATGTTGTGGAGGATGTTTTGATCCCTTCACATCACTTGGACATCCTTTCTACGGGTGTTCCTCTTTTTCACTCTGATAGTTCTATGCACGTGGCATTACCTTCAGCCTCCTTGCACTCACTCACTAGACCTATGTCACACTTTGGTGGACTAGACTCAGAGTTCTTCATGTTTCTACCTTCGATTTCCTTTGCAGAGTGGGCGACTTTCTAGCACTCCATTTCTGTCCTTCCTAAGGCGGCACACACGCTTGTTGCGGTGGCTCTTCTTCAGTCCAGAGGTAGAGGATCTCGTCATTGACATTCTTCTAGGAGACTTCCTAAAGTTGTAGAGTTCAGATCTGTCCATGGCATCTTCTGCATTCCTCTCGTCTCCCTCTTCTTCACTCTTCTTCTTCTTTCCGAGAGATTACCTCTTTGTACATGTGTACCTTTTCAGGCTCATCTAGAGCTGGGACCCATATTTGGCATCTTTCTTAGATTAGAGAGTGTTTTGTTCTCTTGTGGTGGATGTTTTTCCCACTGGGTTTTCCTTCACTGCTTAGGACCTTTTTCTTGTGCATGGGTACCTCATCAGGCTTTGTGTCGGGACCCATTTCTCGTTTCTGACTTGCTGCCTCATCCTAAGTTACATGAAGGGGGTGTTGGTGTGTGTTATTTTCCACATCATTAGGTGAGTCATCTCACTTAGGTGAGATCGTAGGTCCATGTGTCATTTAGGGGTCATTATGAGATTCTCTTACGCGTCAGTGCATCAGTGTGTCATATGCGTCATTGGGAGTTACACTTCTATTATGGGAATGTAACTCCCCCTCTCTACTTGAGTTTTCATGATTATAGCACTAGGGGTTACTCAACACCTCCTATATGTACACCCTTTGGATCTATGAGATAGAGGAGAGTTTTGTGGCTTATCAAGGTTCTTCCTGTTTTTCGAATCTTTGCATGCACATTCGGTTGATGCTCGCTCCTCCCGAGATCTCTTCACGCTGTCATTTGCACGTCCATTGATGTGCACGTCGTCCCTCGTGATCCTCGCTTGCGGGTTTTCGTACCCTCTTACAAGTATATCCTAACAAATCCCTACACAACTTTTGAAGACACACAATTATTGGGAAGCTAGCTACTAAAAATTAGAGAACAAGTCATCACAAACCCCGCGTACTCAAGGAGGTAAGAACTTATACAACCCCATATGCCAAAATCAATTTGTTACATGATGGGGTCATATTTTGATAAGAAGTATTCAATGCTAAAAATCCAAAGCCACTTCCATTTTTCATCAACATGGATATTGCCAAGCCCGTAATGAGAAGACATCGGGGCATTATTCTAACAAGTGTCGGACCATTTCGTACACAAGGGCTAGAAAAACCGATAAGGGAGAACTACAGATGGGAACAACTAAACAGGATCAACCCATATCACAATTTAAAGAGGAATATCCAACAAGAGAATATGAATGGAAAAAATTAAAGAAGAAAATCATTGCATTGACACGAAGACAATCACCAAGGGAAGAAATAGACCCTAGGTTACCTAAATGGTTTGTTAATCTATATTTTAAACAAACACAAATTGACAGAGACATAACGTATGAAATCACAATATCATAAATGGGCACCAAGATGTGTCTTCCAAAGGAATGCGAGTAGTAGATATGGAAAACCATTGCAATGGAACAACCTACAACCAATAAGCTAAGGCCAAAAGATAGGGTCAAACTCCCACCAATACCAAAGTCTCTCATGATCAATGCCGGATGGGAGGATGTGACACAAAAACAATTGGTGTGTAACATAAAGGAGGGTATAAAGGACCACATGATTGATGTAGCCACACTAGGGGAAGAATTCTTAGTCTCACCACATAAGAAGAAAAGAAGTGAAATAATCCCTTTCAAAGTGGTGGGACTACCTACATTCGAAGAACCAACTATGCTAAGTATGGGTGTTAGCACACATAGAAGAGCATCACTTACACAACAAGACATACAACATTAGAAGATAATTGCACAACAAGTGTAAGAAAATCCTATCGATGATAGGGAGCTAAGAACACGATGAGACATGAAGTCAAGGAGAAAAAAGAATCAAAATCACAACTCCTAAATATATAATCCAAATACTAAACACACCTTCTCCTCCTCTCCCTCTACAAGAGGTAAGCAACCATCCCAAAACTGGAAAATGGAAATACCAACTACACAAGCAATGCAAAAACAAGAAGCCATCATGTAGACCAATGTATAGTTAGTGGAGGAATTAGTACAAACAACTAGACAAAAAGAGGACACACCCAAACAACAACGCTTGAAGAAAAAGGAAGTTGAAGAACAATTGCGCAAACAACAAACTAAAGAGAAGAAAAGACAATAGGAAGATAGAGTGTGCAAGGAACAAGAAGAAGAGTATCTATCTTGCCTTGATAATGTTAATATTAAGCAAGATATTTGAGAAAGTAACTTGGGAAGGCTCATAACCTTATTCGGATAAATGTTTGGAAGGTGATAGATATGGTAAAGCTCTATCAAAGTGCAAGTAAAAGCAAGATCTTGTTGATCTTTGTTTCGATGGCAATTATTGCTTTTTAAAAATTAAGGCCTTGTGATTTACGATTTGTCTAAGCCCAAGCAATTTTAAAGGAAGTTGCATACAATTACCCTATAAAAAAGTGAGATAGGCAAATGACATCAATTTTTGATACGAGTGTGAATAGTTGATGGTTAATGTTCAAGGCGTAAAGAATTATTGGAATGAGTAGCAATAAGAACGAGTAATTATGCCCTGTTTTTGAAGACAAAACATTATTCTAAACAAGGAACAAGTACATTAATCAATTAAAATGGGCCTATTGTGCTTTCAACAAATGAAGTTGCACTCCGATAGAAATAATGACACGTTGAAAACAATAGTAACATGCCTAGTGCTTACCATATCATAATCTCATTTTAAAACTTTAAAGCTCCTTATCATGAATGCGTGGTTGTAAAAGGAAATTATTGGCGTGCAAATTTTGTATTGAATTTATTTTTTTTTATATTTAAAAACAAACCTATATAAACAAGACGTGTGAAAATATCATAATTTCATAAGCTCACGAAATATGTATCCTGGCGACGTGAACCAAAAAAAACAAAATTATGTTAACTTCTCGCTTACCTGCATTTGAATATAATAATAATAATTAAGACAACTTACTACTTGAATAAAATTTGAGAGTCAATTTTTTTGTATGATGATTATTCATTTAACATTGCCCTTCAATAACCAGCATACTTCATTTTTTAAACAAGAAAATATTAAAAGATTATTTAGTAATTTAAAATTTTGGAGGTAAATTATACTTAAGAATGTTTTACAATAAAAAGGGTGGTTACTATTAGTGGTCTCACATAAGCAATCACCATGTTTATGTTGAATGGCATTGGGACTCTTAACACTCGAAAACAATAAATAGTTTATGAGTTAACAACTAGTTAATCACTAGTTGTTTAAATTTTTCGTTAATATTTACGATCCATAAACAACCATGTGATAATATTCACGACAACAAAACGAGAAAACATCCTACATAGCACAATAATGTTGGTGGTAAACAACTAACAAAGTTGGTATGATATTCATGACATCAAGTTACATGAAAAAATCTCACATAACATCGTATTTTTGGTTAGGAAAGTACTAGTGAAATAATCAAAAGAGACCCTTAGAACACCCTTCTTGAAAGGGAATAGCCAAGTAAATAGGAAAACAACAAATCCTTGTATAGAGGAGAAAAATTAAATGTTCAAATTATACCAAAGAGGAACAATGACCAAACCCTCCAAACTCTATCAATGAGGAACCATCACTAGATGTGAAACAAAATTCAATGCCCAAACTGTTATACAAAAATGCAATACAAAAAGGTAGCCAAACACAGTTGTTGAATAAGAATGTTATTCTTGAAAGAAAATAGAGATGTCGTCATCTCCACAAGAAACTAGTTATTGCTAGTACACGTAACAACAATACACATAAACAAGGATTCAAAGCTAAAGAAGAAAAATACACAACTAGAGGATACACTAGAGACAAACCACGACAATTTTCGACCTCCTTCCCTAACATGTGGAACCTTGATAACATATAAGTGACCACCATTTGTTGTTATTAGTATTTTTAATGTGTCATTAATAGATTGAGATTGGAAAATCAATGTCCATCTTAGGTGTAGTCAAAGAAATGAAGGAAGATTTTGAACTATAGACGTGCAATTGACCTTAATTTAACATTATTCTATGATCTAATGTTGTTAGTAAACCGTAATTAACAAATTAAGGTCGTAGTGAGGTCAATTGAAGAAATGCAAGCCAATTTGTGGCTCTTAACATAAAATTGATCACAATTTGTCATTAGTCAATGTCTAGCTTGTTAATATAATGAATTTGATGAACTAAGGTCTTAATTATGCACGATTATAACATTACATGTGGATTTGGGCTTTCAAGGACACACTTGACCGCCATTTTGTTGTTATTTAGTGTTTATAGGGCACCAATACGCCAAATTTAAAAAATCTTAATTTATTAATTATGAGTGATTGGAACAACACAGGGTGATTGGGCTACACAAAATTTACCTTTAGTTATAATTTGGTGCGTATGAATTATTAGTTGACCAAAATGGACAAATTAAGGTTACAATGAGGGTCAATTGGAGAAATAAAGATCAAAATTTCCAAACCAAGGATCCAGAGTTTTGCATGGTCCGAGTATTTGAAGTAGATAAATGGTGTTACGCACACTATTGACCTTATCCTTATTTATTGCAAAGATGTCATTATTAGTCGATTTAGACATGTTACAAGGTCCCAATTATGCATGATAAGAGTAATGAAGGTGTATTTGGTATTGTGTGTATATTATTAACCATCATTTGTCATTATTAAGTAGTACTATGTCATTAATAAACTAAAATTGATAGATCGGAGTAATGAAGACCAATTCAAGGTATTTGCTAACAATTGACTTCAATTTTTCATTATTTGGAATTTGTATATCATTACTAAACCCGATTAGACATACCCTACCCTAGTGAGGGCGAGATCAAAGTAATGAAGGTGGATTTGGGGTGACACACAAACACTTGATCTATAATTAGATCATAGTACAAGTAGAGGATTAACAAAAGACTATGGATGTCGGAAAAAAATTAAGATCAATTATAATTGGCAAAGGCCCATTGAAAGAACATGTAAGTATAATTTATAGAAAATGTATGTGATCCATTACATTTGAGTTTTAGTCATATTTTTGACCCCTAAACTTACACAATAACATATATACTAACATATACAACATATAAAGATTATATTATTTTTATGATAATTTTTTTAATTTTCTCAAAGACCCCCTATATATACTAGGAATTTAACATAACTTAAACCCGTAATTCATACAACCCCTACTCTTGCATTGAATTTTTAAAACATGATTTAACCCTATACCTTGAGCAATCCCCTTTAAAAGAGGATTCACATGATTTCATGATTTAACCTTATAAATAATGAGTGAGGACATTCGTCAATTAAGATGGGCATTTTGCCCTTTCAACAAATGAAATTCCACTCTAATATAATAATGAGACGTTGAAAACAAACCACTTAACATATTGTCATTAATTTAAAAAAGGAAAAAAGTTAAATCTCGTTGTCATGAATACGTGGTTTAAAATGGAAATGAATGGCGTGCAAAATTTTATATTGCATTTCTATTTTTATATAAAAAACAAGAGAGGTATGAGGCACAACTTGGCCCAAGTAAGCGTGTGACGTGTCATTTAAATATCATAATTTTATAAAGTCACATATTTTCCATATTGTTTGTATGCATTTGAAATTTGAATATAATAAGGAACAAGATATCCTACTAGGGTAAATTTCACATTCTCAATTAAAATTTTAATTATATATTTAAAATTATGGAGATTTTATTTGAGTGATTTTATTTGTGTGGATGAAACAAAACCACAAATGGATGACAAAATGAGATATCAACCTAGATGAATGCTTAAATCTTAACAAAGACAAAAAACTATGTGAATGAAAATTTTAGAATGGGAATGTGGAGAAAGAAAACAAGTAAGAAGCGTCATCACTATCTACGAGTTCACCCCGATGTATGAATAGTGTGAAAAAACTTATATCTAGACATAAATTAAATGTAGGAAAAGATCGGTATTGTTCGGCTAAGGACTACCTTGCATGCAGAGACTTAGATGCGAGACATGAAGATGGACAATCCTTGAGGAAGCGTGAGAAGAGAGGACTTGCGTTCTATACTATATAGGGACAGTGGAAACAAAGGAACATTTCATCCTTGAATGTTGAAGAGTCAAAATACACGGACTCCAAAACTAATGATGAAGAAATTTTAAGAGCCGATTCCACAATAGAATTAATCAAGGAAAACAAAATAAATGATTTAAGGAAGACATTAACTCGTTTTAGAAAAAGGAGAAGAACCCATTTAAAAGATAGCGCTAAACCCACTATCTTTAAACACTAAAAATGAAATTTTCAGTGGTACCATCATCAACCTTGAGTATGTGGAACCCAATTAACCCATTTCATTTCAATCCTAGCACACTCTTACTCACATTCGTGTCAACAAACTTTCAACCAATCCATTATCCAATAATTAATTCCCATATCTCGCACAAATCACGTGTACACGACATGTTATTGTTGTTTAACTTGTCCGTTTTGTTTTTATGAATCTGCAGAATGCCTGCTTTTAATACGGCAAGCCACATGCGCACTTTCGGAAAAGAGAGCTAAAAAAAAGAAAAAGAAAAAGAAAAAGAAAAAAAACACCAAAGTTTTGGTTCTCTTAAAAAAATGGAAAATGCTCACATGTGTGGCACTGTAGGGCACTTTCCATCCTCTTATATTCCAGCCCTGTACCAGAAAAAATTTCATCCCATTCTTTCCCGAGAGAAACAAGAGAAAATTATTTTGGTTTTAGTTTTTTTTGGTTTGGAATGGGAAAGAGATTTGGAGTTCTGCTGTGCGCGCCTGATCAGGACTACGTTTTGAAGAAATACGGAGGATATTTCAGTGTGTTCGTTGGAATGCTGAGCGACGCTGAAGAAACGTGGGATCTGTTCAGAGTTGTGGACGGCGAATTTCCTGGCATGGAGGACGTCTGTAAATACGACGGATTTGTAGTTACGGGCAGCCGTTTCGATGCGCACGGAAACGATGTGTGGATACTCAAGCTCTGCCATTTTCTGCAGGCTCTCCACGCAATGCGAATCAAAGTCCTCGGAATCTGCTTCGGCCACCAGGTTTTGCCCCCTTTTCTCCTCTGTTTTGCTCGTCCTTAACCAGTGAGTTTCCCATGGTCATGGTTTTTTTGTTTTTAGTTTTGTAATTTGTTGATTGGAGGGGGAAAATTGAGATCTTTTGGAGAAATTTGTATTGTGTAGGAACAAATCAACATTCTTCAGCCAAATTTGAGATTTTGGTCTGCTGTTGTTATTGTGTAGGAATAAATCAACTTTCTTCAGCCAAATTTGAGATCTTTTGGAGAAATTTGCATATTTTGTTATTGTGTAGGAATAAATAAACTTTCCTCAGCCAAATTACCTGCACATTATTCATGGAATTTCGGCATTGCTATTATTTTTTAAAGAAGGAAAAAGGAAAAAAATACATCATATTTGATGTTACCTGATGATTTTATGCCCAGTAAAAGTTAACGAGTCTTTCGGTTGTGTCTGAGTGGTTTTGTTTTTACCTTATTTTTTTCTTAATTATGTGTTTTGAATTTAAAAAATGTTGGTATTGGTTCTTTAGTAAGTGCATTGTTGTTATAATAGTGGAGCTCATTTCGTCAAATTGTCTCATCTTTTCGTGTATTTGAGTTGGTTTAGTAGTGGAATTCATTTTGTCAAATTTGTCTCATCTCTTAGTGAATTTGAGTTGGTTTAATAATGGAGTTTATTTAGTCAATTCTGTCTCATCCCTATTGGTACCTTAATATAATTTGAGCTGGTTTAATAGTGGAGTCGATTTTGTCAAGTTTAACTCATCCTTTTTGGTATATGGTAATATTTTTATAAGTGCACTCGAGTTGGTCTAATAGTGATGTTTGTTTCATCAAATCTACCTCATATCTTTTGGCGTCTAGTGGTATATGGATAAGTGTACTTGAATTTGTTTAATAGTGGAGGTTATTCTCTATAGTGGAGCTCATTTTGTCAAATATGCCTCATCTTTTTAAGTATTTGCTAAAATGTGTACCTTAATAAATGATGTGACAATGAACTTTTACCATTATTCCACTAATAGTGGAGTCGATTTTATCAAGTGTGATCATTCCACTAGTAGTGGAAGTGGAGTCAAATTCATCAAGTGTGACTCATCTTTTTGGTATATGGTGATATTTTTAAGTGCACTTGAGTTGGTCTAATAGCGGTGTTCATTTTGTCAAATCTACCTCATCTCTTTTTAGTGTCTAGTGGTATATAGATAAGCGTACTTGAATATGTCTAATAGTGGAGGTTATTGTGGAGTTCATTTTGTCAAATTGGCCTCATCTTTTTTTAGTATTTACTAAAATGTGTACCTTAATAAATGATATGACAATGAACTTTTACCATCATTCCATCATCCACACTATTAGAATACAACACTTTTGAACTCGTAAATAAAACAAAATAAATAGCCCAATATTGAATACACTTTCTTCTTACCAACTATAACATTTCAAATAACAAAAAGAGAATAAACTAATAATTTTAAATATACTAATAATTTAAAAGAGAATAATAACTTACCCTGCCTTATAGATGTCTTTTTCAACCTATTACCTTAATATCTTGGGCGTGTAAAAAATAATTCTTTTATTTTTATTTTCATTCTATTATTTTTAACTATCACAACTTATATAATTTGATTTTCATTTCTATTTTTTAAAATATATTATCATATAAAACATTAATTCAAATTACAAAATATGTTTTATTTATATTATCATGTTAATAAGTATTATCTTATTGCTGATCATAAGTTAAATCTCAAAACATTTGAATTGAGATTAGCTTAACTATTATTACATGCCGCCTTGTTGATGTTTAATTATTGATAAGTTTTTTTCTCAAGCAGGTCTTATGTCGAGCTTTTGGAGGAAAAATTGGAAGAGCATCAACTGGATGGAATATTGGCTTAAGAAAAATTACCATTTTCAAAAAGATGTCAGCCAAATATTTTGACTTTGAAATCCCTTCGAAATTGAGTGTCTTCAAAATCCATCAAGATCAGGTAAAATACAACAAAAATTATATATTTATTATTATTCAATTTTCTTAATATTTATTTATTGTGCTTAGGAGAAATAAACTCTAATATTTGCTATCGTGCTTATGAAGTGTATCTTTACAAACTTCTTTACATTTTAAATATATAACTAAATTCACTTTAATATATCATTGGTGCTATGTCAAACAGGTGTATAAAGTTCCTTTGGGTGGAGAAATTCTTGCCTCTTCGGACAAAACAAGCATTGAAATGTTTTCCCTAGGTGATCATATACTTGGCATTCAAGGCCATCCAGAGTATACCAATGACATTTTGTTGATCTTAATTGACATCCTTTCAAATAAAAATATGATTGAAGTAAGTTATGTGTTGAACTTCTTTAACTTTTCAATATTAATTATATTGATAAACATTTTTAAAAAATGAGGATTGTATAATAGTTATAAAATTAACTTCTTTTTGAATTGAATGTTTTTCTTATTTCAGGAAAAGATAAGTGAAGAGGCCAAGGCATCTTTAGCAACTAACCAACCTGACAGAGAAATTTGGGAGAAGATCTGCAAGTCATTTCTTAAGACGTGATATCTATATTTATTAGCTAACTTTGAAAATATTTAAATCAAAATGGATTCAAACGACAATATTATACATTGTGTTTCAATCATTTGTTTAATGAAAATTATTAATGTTTATTGAAAGTTATTTGTGTCTTGTTAATTTATAAAATAAATTTCTTAATCTTATTTTAAATACATAATTAATTTGTACTCTAAACTATTTGCACCTTTATAAAAGGTGTATGAAGTCAAAGTGTAAGTACTTATTCAGAGTTAATTTAATAAGAAACTAGTAGATTTAAAGATTCAACTCGTTAAAATAATAACATAGTTAGTCTAGAATCAACTTTACGAGAATGTTAAAGCCAATAAATTTATGATTTTAACATTAATGAATATTAAGAACTCAAGGACGAGAAAGGGTTTATATTCTTTTTAACTTTTTGAGAATTTGAAATATTTAAAGTTACAAATTGAGTGTGAAATCTTTAAAAATATTGATTGAATTAAATATTTAGCAAGGCACATGATTTAATTGTGGTTAGGGGTCTAATTAAGGGATGCCTTAGACTATATATCCCTCATAACGTTTAGTAAAAATGTAACGAATTGTATATAACATAAAATATAAAATTAAAGGACATTATTATACACGAACAATCGCTACCAAGATCATGCGAGTCGATCAATATTGGTTGGATTTGTTCAAAGTAGCCCATCTCTCGGGTAAGGAAGTGTAAGGAATGTGCCCTTTTCAATGGCAAAACGAAGTTGGCGGCTCTTCAACCGCATCTAATTCAAGTGGATCAACCCTTCATTCAATGGGGGTTGGATTTCATCGGAATGATTAATCCTCCATCCAGTGACAAACATAAATGGGTTCTTACTTTGCAATGTAGACTACTTTACTCGATGAACAAAGGCAATGGCATTGAAAGAAAGCAATGAGAAGGCGCTTCTTGATTTCTTGGAAGGTATAATGACAAAGTTCGGTGTTCCATTTACATAAATATTTTAGACAATGCAATGGCTTTTATTGGTTTGAAGTTGAGTGAATGGCTATTAGGAAGGGGTCTACCTCAAGGCTTCGTCCAATTACTATTCGTAAGGAAATGGATTAGCTAAGTCTAGGAACAAAAACCTCACAAGGATTATTAAGCGCACAATGGAGACTAACAAGAGGATTTGGTATACATACTTAAAACTACCTTATGGGCAAATCGGATCATACCTAAAAGGGAAATTGGAAATTCTCCTTTCATGCTTGTATATGTAAGGGAAGCAAAACTTTTGCTCTCATTGGAATTATCTTCTTTGGAGTTAGCTCATCAACTTGAAGTTATGGATAGTGATCCTTTGATCGGTCATGTGTCTTGAACTCATGGAGTTGGAAGAAGTACGGAACAAGGCTATGAAGACTTTGGAGCAACATCGAGCCTAGGTTAAGAAATATTTTGACAAGAAGGTGTTTGACAAACATTTTCAAGAGGGAGATTTAGTTCTCAAATGGGATGAAGATCGAGCCAAACTAAGAAAGCACGCCAAGTTTTGCGCTCTCTGGAGTGGTCCATATGTTATCATGTGTTGCGAAAGAGGTGATTTCGTTTCGTCTATCTAGGCTCGAATGGAGAAGAATTGCCCATTCATGTGAATGGGATACATCTTAAAACTTGCTTTGAGATCATTCCACCCCATGTACAATTTAGTTAGGTGTTTTCCTCCAAGTGATTCATCTTAATATAGACCTCTTCCTAGTCGGTTGCGCTGCCTTCTTTTTGCTTGATTATCATCTCATCTAAAGAAGGATGTACTCCCTTTAACTCATGATAGCCCCTTGGAAAATAGTCCTGAAAGTCAAGTAAAATTTGAATAATCTTTACCACTTCCTACTCCGACCAATAATCACCAATAATGGCATCTTTAGGATCTGCATCTGTTCCAATGTTAACCTTTTTGTTTTCATAGGCTCATGATACACGTGCGCCTTTTCATCTATTGTGTCCATCACCTCACACATACATTTAGTGTGGTTAACATCCAGGTTATTATCCTCATCATCCTTATCATTTATCATGCATACTAGTTTACCCATTTCCTTCGCTTCCCAAATGTGGACCATTTCTTCTTCTTCAGTATCTTCAAGGTCAAGGCGCACCTCTAAATCCAACTCTCCAAACATATACAATAAGAGTTCTTCAGCCTTTGCACTATCTCCCAAAGTAAGGTGCTTCATAATATGCAGTGCTTCATTAACTAGAGGCTTAGTAGAAAAGTAATCAAAAGTATGGATCATACCGCGTCATCTCTTGCCAATTTATTGTTTCTCATGTCAATTTTGCATGAACATACCATGTGCGAGCAATCACTTACAACGAGTAGAGCTTATGCACCAAGAGTGATGGTGGCAAGAAGGCCTAGAAATTAATAGTGCATGATTGTTTTTGTGGTTTTACCGTATATTACGGTAAAAAAGTTAGAAACTATAGATAATGACAGTTGAAATTTTTGAAAACCGTAAATTTTGTAAGTAGTTTATATAAAAACATAATACCTATTTATATATAAATGAAAAAATTATAAATATATCTATAAAAATTAATGTAAATGACAACCACTTGAAAGAGCTAAGCCGTCAACAAATTTTGATTTGACAGGCACAAATAATTTGAAATTCCAGGCCAGTGGCAAGGCTTCTTACCCCTCCATCCAAAGTCTCTCACAATTCTAAACATGATGCGAGGCAGGGGACTTCCCATGAAATTCACATATATAATAAGGTACATTTCTCCTTAGGAACCTAGTAGAAAAAGTGATTCTCACTTCTCGCCATTCTAACAAGTTGTCTCTATGTGTTTGCCCACTAGTGCGAGGTTGTTCCATGCAAAGTATAGACTAGCATATTTCTCATGTCTCCTTCGTTATTCCACTGGGCTTCCATGGTGTGTAGAAATACATTAGGGTTCCCTTCACCGGTATCTTTGAAGTATCTGGTTATAACTCAAGTCCCTAGCTTATGCATGACATGATCATGTGATTAAATGTGTTCTTGATCTCTCACCCAACTCATTCATATGTTCTATGCACCTAGTTGTCACATGTAATACTTGTAGTATCACTAACTGATTGAGTATCATCCCATTATATCACTCCTTCCTTAGATGGCTCAGTTACATTAGGGTCTCTGATTGTGCACGCATATATCCTATTCAAGTCTTCTTCACTCAAAGGATCAATATATAGAGCAACCTTTGCATCTGTCAAAGGTATAATTATGTGCTCTTCCTTGTTCTCAAATATGATGTACCCCTTGTTGAAATGCAAATATGCATTATTCACATAACACTAGGGGCACCCAAGTAATGATGGGAAGCTATCTAGCTTTAGTTAGCTCCAATACTTCAAAATCCCTAGTAAACATGGTTCCCTGAATTATAATAGTCGCATCCTTTAGCACTCGAATAAGATTATCCCTAGTTATGTTTTCCATATACAACACATTCAAAGAAGGCTGCAATGGTGGTCTTCCCATATGATTCCACACATCCAACATAAGTACATTAACTTCCACACATGTATCTATCGAATGTTTCTCAAAAGCCATCCATCTATGAATGCATTCAGTGTAATATCTTTATCATACTCATGATTATGTGGAGGCAGATTAAAATTAAGTATCTACCTCTCGCACTCAGTACTTACACATGGTACCTTTTCTCTCAACCACTCTCCTAACAAAGGGATGATGCTATCCTAAAACAACATTCGACAGAGCTCTTTTAAGTCATTTACATTCTTCTACGAGAGTTCAACATTCTTTACTCATTCCATCACGCGAACCTACTCCTTACAACTTTGAATCTATCCTACCAAATCCCTGATAACATCCATAGTTTCTTGGTAAACCTCTTTCTAATGTGCAACATCGGTACTTGGAATTTATCACTTCTTGCTTTGTTATAGTCATCTTATACTTCAGAGGTTCACGTCCACATGCAAACCTCAACGCATGTAGTAATCATAAAAGTTGTAACTTAGGGGTAGGTACTACCTTAGGCATCCATTAATCTTCACCTACGTACAATACCTTAATCATTCTCGTGCCCTTGTCTTATTTGTGCTACTTGCTTATGTGATCATATAATTCGGGCATTTTTCACACTTGTGTTGTTTTCCACACCATGAGCAAACTATATTTTGAGGGAACTCGTGCTGATAATGGTAAGGAGATCCATAAGTGTAACAAGTTCCTCTAAGAATTCCTCCTCTACCACCACCGCGACATCGACCTCTATATCCTCCATGAAATCCTCTATTCCTATTATCCCCATTATTGCACCCTTCATTATGTTGCTCTCCTTGTTCCTTAGATCCACTTGCTACACTAGTCAGCGCACACCAATCTCAATGGCTTCATGGATATGATCAATCACTATGCACTCAACAGTGTCATGAGTATGAGTTTTACAAATCTTACAATACATAGACACATTCTTCCGGATCACATGCTATAAGAGGGGACATCTACTTGCATCATGGTCCAAATGAAAAATTTCACAATCCAACAACATGGAATGCACCGACTTGCAATGACAAATATCCTTGGTATGTACTTCAACCTCACAATTTGTACACCATATTCCACTTGTGCGTCTCATGAGCTGAATTAGCAGAGAGCTTCTCCAACTATTTCTCCATGGCTGCAATATGTGCTTCTAAGAAAAACTAACTCTAGTATCCACACTCCCGAACTTCCTTAGTATGCGCAGAGCTGCTTCCAAAGTCGCATAGATCTCTGAGGTCTTATGAGATAGCGCACTTTTGAATGGATTCAAAACTCCCCCAAAAACCATTATGCATGCTTGACTAGGATGTATATCATAAGACAACTTTGATAACAAAGTTTTAAAATGCGCGTCATATTCTTGAACGCTCTTAGATAAGCCCTGCTTAATGTCCTTAAGTGCCATATGTTTTTTGCTCAAATTATGGAATATGGAACTCAAATAGAAATTTAGAATGCAAAGCATCATAATCCACCATAGTATGATGCGGAGTGCATCGACACTAAAATTTTCCTCCATAATTTCTATTTCATTAATGTATGTATTAGGAATAGGATGTTGTTAAGTAGTAGCATCGATAGAAGATAACGGCACCGTCGATGCGGTGCCGCCAATAATGTGGAGTACGGTATGCAGTAAAAGTACAATAGGAATGTTGTAAAAGTAAATATTTGTCGTAAGTGGTCCGGTAATGTTAAAATGTCAAAGTTTGGGTAATTAGAGAAGTAGGGTCTACATGATTAGGAATTAGAAATATTATATTGGTAATAAGGACAAGGAGTGAGGTCATAAATATTTTGTGTATTTTATTTGTAAAAAGTCTAAAAATGTGGAACCCATGTAAAATGATAAGGTTTATCTTATCTTAAAAGATAAGCTTACATGTACAGATAAGAGTTAAGGTATGGAATATGATTCGTCGAGTGGATTTCTTATCCTATCTTAGAGATAAGATGGATAAGCTGGAAGTTCTATAAATAGAGGCCACCCCTCATTTAGCATAGAAGGAAGTAGTGAGAAATATTGTAGGAAGTGTGCGAAGGAAGCCATTAGTTTAAAGGTGTGTTGAAGAAGCCATTAAGAGGTGTAATTGTAAAGTTTCTCCCATAGTCTTGGTGAAAGGAAAGTGAAGTCAATAACACTTGAAGTACCTCATGGGTGAGATTGTAACAATTTCATGTTAATATTATAATTTATTTTGATATTTCAGATTTGTCATCATTCCGTCTTATCATAGTCGATTGTATTCTTGTGTTATGTTGTTGTTTTGTTTCCAGTTATATCCACCAAACTAAAGGTCATGCATTAGTAAATAATCATAAAGCGAGGAGTTCTGGTGAAGAATTATCATAGTGCGGATTGGTGATGACATTTTGGTTCCGTTCTTAGGGACCATTCCTCGTTAGTGGATTTTACGGAGAGATATTCCCACTTAGTCAAAAATCAATTGGAGGGTAACCTTATTTTTATTGTGCATAGTAGTTACGATGGTAAAGTTATTTTTACCGTGAATAGTAGTTACCATGATAAAGTTATTTTTGCTGTGAATAGTATTTATCACAGTAAAGTCACTTTTTACTGTGAATAGTATTTACATGATAACTTCACTTTTTCTTGTGAATAGTGTTTACCACAAGAAAGTCGAGTTTTACATGCATGATAGTCAAGTTTTACCATAGTTACCGTGGTCATTTCTATTTTACTGTAGAAAGGTGTAAAGTCACTTTCTAGTATAGTGATTCCAATTATTTGTGCACATAAGTCTTGTTGATTGTACTTGTGGGTTGGTATTTCACGGTGGTTACTTTTGAAAATGGGAAAGATTCTGTTTTTTCAGCTCAATCTAATGAAGATGCTTCTTCTTTCATTCAAGAGTTTAAACGATCTTGTATTTGTAATGGCCTTATAAGAAGGGAACAATGGACTGAATTTTTTCCTACCTTTTTGGATGGTTCAACACTTAGGTGGTTTGAAACACTAGGTGATAATGTGAAAAATTCATGGGATTTATTAATTGAAAGTTTTCTTGAAGAATTTGGTGAACAACAAAAATATGCAGATCTCATGATTGAGATCACAAAGCTATCCCAAGGAGAGAAGGAGAAGATAAGGGATTATCATGCTCGTGTTCTAGAGCTAAGGAGGAAGCTCGATGCCCGGATCCTAAGGAAGGAGTAGCGGATGGGTTGATGAATGGCGTGGATAATCTCCTCTGTAAGCACTTCATTCTTGGGATAAAGCCAGAGATCAAACAACGAGTGAAGTATGACCGCCCGACTACCATTGAACAAGCAAAGGAGATTGCAAGAAGGCAAGAAGAAAGCATGGAAGAGGAGCCCAAAGAAATTGTTGCTAAAGTAGAGCCTACACCAGCACCTTTGGTCCAGAATCCACAACCACTCTCGGTGAGCAAAAATATTTCTCCTAGTACATCTCTGAGTATGAAGATTTGCTCAAAAAGATGGGTCGATTAACTATTAATCTTCTTGAAGGAAAATAATTTAGTTCTCGGGGAGGAGATATAGGTCCAAAAGAAATATTTACTGAAGTTGTATGTTATGGTTGTTATAAAAGGGTCATTATAAGTATAATTGTCCGGATAGAGCTTCTACATCTCGTAAAGGAGATAATGATAAAGGAAAAGTACACATGAATTCTTTTAATGTAGTAGATAAGAGCGAGAAATAATGAAGTAGATGTGTTTGTAACAAAAAGAAAGAAAGAAAAAGATAATCAAGATGGAAATGATCCTAAGAAGATGAAAGGAGAAACTAGTAAGAAACATAGGAGAAGAAAGTTGGGTGTGTAGGATTTTCTGATTTCATAGGGGCAAGGACCATACTCCATCTTGGAAGATCTGTCCAAAAGGCCTGCAAATATTACATATGGTCAACTCTTGGCTATGTCTTCTGAGAAGAGGCGGGAGCTGCGAAGTGGACTCAATGCTCGACGAAGAAAGGAGGTTGAGGTCCCTGTTTTGGAGGCAGAGGTGGATCCCTATGCTCCACAAGCTGAGGTATTATGTAATGATATTTCAATTCATAATGTCTTAGTTGATGGAGGTGCTGCAGTTAATGTAATGACCAAGTCTGTAATGAATATGTTGGGTTTAAAAATTGATCGCCCTTCAACACTTATGTTAAGGTCATTAAATAAAGGAAAAACTAAACCAGAAGGTGTAGTTTCAAATGTGGCAATATCTGTTATGGGTGTTGTATGTGTGGTAGACTTTCAGGTGATGAAAAATGGTACTGTTGCGTACCCAATCTTGCTGGGAAGACCATGGCTAAGGAGAGTTCATGCGAAAACTACTAGAATGAAGGTTTCATGACACTTGGACGTGGTAGAGAGGGGCGAAGATAAACGTGATCCTCGACATCATAAGGCGTAACTCATGGATTCAAGTGATGAAACTGATGATTGGAAATCCTCTGATTACTCTAGTACCAGTGAAGTGGACACTGAAGATGAAGAAAGTGAGGTTGATTTTTCAGTCATGGATATCCTTCCAGTCACACCAACTCATGACCCCATAAAATTATCTGAAGAAGAAGTTGATGTTTGTCTCCAACAAATAAAGATTGGTGATGTTGTGATGGAGAGTGAGAAGGAATCCTACCTCCAGCTCTTTCAAAGGTACATACACATATTCACTTTTGATTACAAGGAACTCCGTCAAGTAAGTTGGGTAGAACATTCTATTGAGTTGGTAGATGGTGCTAAGCCCATAAAGCAAATGCCATATAGAATGAATCCTAATTTTTCCAAGACTGTAAAAGAAAAAATAGATAAGTTACACGATGCAAGATTCATATTTTTGTGGAGAATTTAGAATGGGTTTCTCCCATTGTGATCTCAATAAAAAAGAATGGGAAGCTTTGCATTTGTATTGATTACAGAAGCTCAATAAGGCAACAAAGAAGGATCATTACCCTCTTCCATTTTCGATCGGATCTTGGGCGAAGTAGGCGGCGGCCAGAGTGCTATAGTTTCTTTGATGGATATAGCGGCTACAACCAAGTTCATATAGCAAAGAAAGATCAGCTAAAGACCACGTTCACCACTCCTTGGGAACGTTTACTTATAGAGTTATGCCTTTTGGGTTGTGTAATGCTCCAAAGAACATTCCAGCGTTTGATGAATAGGGTGTTTGAACCCTACATTGGGACCTTCATCGGTATTTCGGATGATTTTTGCATCTATGGGAGCAAGTTGGACCACTGCACTGATGGAGACAACATTTCAAAGGTTAGATGAAGCACAAGCCTCACTAAACCCTACAAAGTGTGTCTTTGGATGTTCTAAAGGTGTTTTGTTATGGCATGTTGTATCCGAGAGATGGTATTGTGCGATCCGATAAAGTTTCAAAATCAAAGATTTACCATTTCCTATGAATAGAAGTAAGTTGAGATCATTTTTAGGCCATGTGGGTTACTATAGAAGGTTCATCAAGAATTTCTCAAAGATTGCACTGCCACTAACCCAGTTCTTGAAAAAGGATGTTAATTATGAACCGAGAAATAAGGCGCATGAAGCTTTTGGACAATCAAGGAAGCCCCGGCATCTTCACTGTTTTGAAGAATCCATATTGGAGCAAGCCATTCATTGTGTACAAAGTGATGCCTCGGATGCAGCACTAGGAAGTACTTTGAGCCAAAAGGATGAAAATGGGAATGAACATTCAAGTTTCTGATGGTGCCAATGCAAAGACTAAGAGAAAGATTACTCAAGTCGATCGTCCATATTCTATTACTGCATGGAGTATTATTTTGAATAGGACACGATGGACAATCTGAGAGGGTAGTTGGACGTGATCAAGGGAAGGAACTGCTAGAAGAATTCCACAATGGTACATGTGGAGGGCACTTCTCTGGATAACTTACGGCGAAGAAAGATCTTGGATGCGAGGTTATCACCGCCCACTCTTTTTAAAGATTGTTATAATTATTGTAAGACATGTGATATTCGTCAAACACATGGTAACCGTAAGACTTCATCACTCCATTATGTCCTATTCTTCCATTTGGTCCCTTTGAAAAGTGGGAATAGACATTGTGGTCCACTTCCAACTACCTCACGCCAAAATAAGTATATTGTAGTTGCCATGTTATTTAACCAAGTGGGTTGAAGCTAGGCCATTGAAAACAACTTCCATGGATGAGGTGGCAAGGTTCATATATGAACGCATTGTCACCAGATTTGGTTGTCCATTAGAAATTGTAACAGATCAAGGAAGCCACTTCATTAATGAGGTGGTAGAAGCCCTAGTCAATAAGTTTTCTATTAAGCACGGAAGGCAACAACATACAAGCCAAGCACAAATGGACAGTGGAGCGAACAAATTTTGTGTTGTGTCAAATTCTAGCAAAAGATGCATTGCAGTACATAAATGGGATAAAAGGATTCATGCAAGCATTGTGGGCATATAGGGCAACATCAAAGTCAGCAGACAGGATACTCCCCATTTCAAATTGGCCTATGGCATTGATCCATTCTTCCTATTGAGTTTGATATTCCCACCTTTGTGAGAGTTATGAAAAATGAAAGGATGGATGAAAGTGATTCAATAAAAGAAAGGTTGGTGCATCTTCATTTGCTAGAGGAAATGAGGGAAATAACAAAGGATACAAGCCATAAGAAGAAAATGAAGCAGAAGGAATACTTTGATCAAAAGATCTGTTGGTCTCCATTTCATGTGAATGACTTGGTTCTAGTATATAATTCCAGATACAAAAAAAGACAGAGAAAATTTCTTCCAAAATGGATGGGGCCCTACAAAATAACAGCTTTGTGCATGAAAATGGTACGTACCGACTAGAGGAATTGGATGGCACTCCCATTATGAAATGGGTCAACCACGACAAGTTGAAGATTTTCCAAGCACTAGAATAGTCTACTCGAGGACGGAGTAGAAGTTAGGAAGGGGAAGATGTTGACACTAAAATTTTCCTCCATAATTTCTATTTCATTAATGTATGTATTAGGAATAGGATGTTGTTAAGTAGTAGCGTCGATAGAAGATAACGGCACCGTCAAGATGGTGCTGCCAATAATGTGGAGTACGAGTAATGAGTCAAAGTACAATAGGAATGTTGTAAAAGTAAATATTTGTCGTAAGTGGTCCGGTAATGTTAAAATGTCAAAGTTTGGGTAATTAGAGAAGTAGGGTCTACATGATTATGAATTAGAATATTATATTGGTAATAAGGACAAGGAGTGAGGTCATAAATATTTTGTGTATTTTATTTGTAAAAAGTCTAAAAATGTGGAACCCATGTAAAATGATAAGGTTTATCTTATTTTAAAAGATAAGCTTACATGTACAAGATAAGAGTTAAGGTATGGAATATGATTCGTCAGAGTGGATTTCTTATCCTATCTTAGAGATAAGATGGATAAGCCTGGAAGTTCTATAAATAGAGAGGCCACCCCCTCATTTAGCATAGAAGGAAGTAGTGAGAAATATTGTAGGAAGTGTGCGAAGGAAGCCATTAGTTTAAAGGTGTGTTGAAGAAGCCATTAAGAGGTGTAATTGTAAAGTTTCTCCCATAGTCTTGGTGAAAGGCAAGTGAAGTCAATAACACTTGAAGTACCTCATGGGTGAGATTGTAACAATTTCATGTTAATATTATAATTTACTTTGATATTTCAGATTTGTCATCATTTCGTCTTATCATAGTCGATGGTATTCTTGTGTTATGTTGTTTTGTTTCCAGATTACATCCACCAAACTAAAGGTTGTGCATTAGTAAATAATCATAAAGACGAGGAGTTCCCGTGAAGAATTATCATAGTGCCGGATTGGTGATGACAGTCATACTTTATGTACCATTTATGTGTGTTTCATTGAAGGGTAGTAGAAAACTTACTTGATTTTCTATTTGAGTATATGATTCCTTTAGCGTGCCATAACATCTCACACTTGTGTACATGCTCATTGCATCTTCAATACCTATATATTCTTACAAGTGAAGAGACATTTTGTAGTAAAATTGATGTGGCGATGAGGGTTTGGAAATTATCCACCGATCCCCACCAGTATTTCCTCCACCTCCAGAACCACTTGATCCACTTGAGCCACCTCCCATAGTAGGAAACAAATTAGTGGATGTACTTCCTTGTATCCCAACCTGTACTTGCTAAATTTAACTCCCACAGTTTGAGAAGATGTATTACTTCTCGATGTATTCCCAATGTTCTGCACGCCCACACTCTGTCCTGATGACGCACTAGAAAATATTCCTCCAATCAAGCCTCCAAATAACAAAGATGATGTTTGTGTTACCATAGGTGTATGTGTTGTCTGATGTACTTCTGTATTCAAATGAAAATGATATCTACCTAAAGCTACTAGATTACCTACACTCACCTGCTTATTAATGATTACTTTTGGAACTAGAACACCAAGCGCAAGGGCTAGGTCGCCATGTGGAATCAGATGCACGCATGCGGTCCTCAATCTTTCCTCCTCGATGCAATCTCATCCGAAGCCAACGGGATTTTATATTGCGTTTGCCTAAGTATCGAAGAACCCGATGCTCTAGCTCCACGTCCTCCATGTGAGCTTGTTGGGTTTCAGATTTGCACTTTGGGTGAAACCATAGTCAGGGGACAACAAGTCCCTCCTCTTTAATGGGAGAGGTTCCCTTATTGAAAGCAGTAAAGACTTATATACATATACACAACTTTCATCATGTGGATTCCTGATACTTTAAGAGATTTCATACCAAAATGTCATCAATACAAAGGGCTCAAAAGAATGGAGAAGATGGAAAGGGAGGGGGAAGAACAACAATACTTTCTGGATATATAGATTTCAGAGTATAACCTTACTTGTATTGAAATAGAAAAATGCAGAATGGGATTATTCACCTTCACAATACGTATCAATCTTCAGACACAAAGTTCCGAGAGCACAAAGTTTATTTGCATGCAAAGATGAAAAAATCACTAACTAGGAGCCAGAAGTGAAAGAAAACAACAGAGGAAGATAAGAAAAAGACTTTTGTATTGAGTAGTTTTAGTTTTTACAATCTTTCCAAAAATGCCAGAACCCGTATACAATGGCAAAGCATGTTTTTATAACAAACCTATTTCATCTTTGCTTTGCCTCCAAGGAAAGAATATCCCAATGGGATCAAATTTGTTGGAGATTCATTTGGAAAGAGACAGGAAACAAGAATGCACTCATGGAAAATGCAGATGCCTAAACAGGTTGAAATTCATCATTTCAAACATGATTTGTTTTGGGCAGAGATGAATGGTGGTTTCCTCATCCATTTTCCTCATCATTTATCCTCTCAGAATCGCCTCCAAAACGCTTGAAGTGCCCAGCTAGCACATTTATCCTTTTACTGTTCGCAAACCACAAGAAACTCTGTCTCTTCGAAAATCAATCATATTCCCTGTGAAAAGGTCGATCTTGTTCCAAGACAGGACCCAAAATGCATTTCCACAAAAATGACCATGAATAGAGAAGGAAGGACAAAAATGATGCACATTCATCCATTACAGAGCTTGAGCCAAAAAATGGCGATAAAAGATCAGATGCAGATGTAAATAAACCATTTTCCCTCTTTTTTACCTCAAAATCGGGACCCTACACATGTCAAAATTAGAGAAACGATGAGCCAGGTGGAAAAAATACGTTTCCCAACATTTGGGAAAAAGATGCAATTTCTCGATTTCCTCCGGCTCCACCAAAGGTTGGACACATGGCATCATCCGATTGGATGAGGAAACATGGTCCAAAACAACCATTTGAGCTTTTTGGGAGAAAACGTAAAACTTAAATTTCTCCACGGGTCCGCCTCTCGATTTGACTAGGACACGTGTCACCTTCTGATTGGATAAGGGGGTGGGGCTCAATTTGCAACATTTTGAACTTTTGGCACAAAATTTGATTTTCCTCCGCAGTCTAGTGCCCTAAGGACACGTGGTCGCTTCGCTTGGATGCGGGCCCAAAGGGAGGGCGACAAAACTTGAACCTTTTAACCCTATGGCAAAAAGCGCAAAAACAATATTGCTCCCACCAGCCCGCAACCCCGAGGACACATGGTTGCTTCTGAGGACTCGCGGAACTTATTTCTCCATTTCTCCATGTGGGCCCGTGGGTCGCTTTTTGCCAACTTACCCCTTTGGCGAAAAAGTGCAAAAATCACAAGGAACTCCGTAGGTCCGCCAACCCGCTAGGGAAAATTTACCAACTTAGGTCCACTGAGCCATAACTTGCAAAATACAAGGAGTTAAGGGGACTTCTTGACCTTTCTAGAAAGGGGGAGAAATTTCCCATTTGATGGATAAGTTTTTAAAAGTCCAAAATCTCCTTGGTAAGTCCCAGATTCAAAAATACCTCTTTCAAGCATACTTCAAAGGCACTAACTCAAAATTTTGTAATTTTAGACTTGGAAAATGGAGGGAAATTTGAGGGTGACAACAAAGCCTCAAATCCTTCATGAGACATCATCCTCCACAACTCCACAAACTCCCAATATCGTGTTTCTTTACTAATTTCCTCTCTCGCGCTTCATTATACTTGATCCACCTTTCTTCTCATTGTCTTTCCGCCACAAGGTCCGCCATCTTTCACCAAACCTACTCCTACCCCTGCACGTGGTGGTATGTTTAGCTAGCCATAGGCAGGCACTCTAAACTTAGCACCACCATCAAGATCTTAATTGAAAAAGGAATAACACAAATGTAAGATCCTCTCGGGCTTGTGAAAAAATTTAAACTCAGGAACTTCCAGGACAAGAATATGTAGAAAAAGTGTGCTTCAAAGTATAACTTCGCACAATACCAGCCCACCAATGATCTACAACACGCGTTCAAGGTTCATTTGCATTAAAAAAAAATGGTAATCTTCCTACATCCAAACCCTAGGTTTGAACTCCAATTTTTCTTTGATGCATGTGCTGACAACCACTCATACAATTCTATAAGAAAAATGTTAGGAATTAATTATTTATTGCTCACATTATATTGTTTACATGTAAGTTAGAACAATAATGTATTTGTTAGTAAGGTTGTTGATATTAACAACCATGTAAATATGGTTGATTATGTTACAAGTTGTTTTAACAACTCATCAACATTAGTGAGTGGTTTCCTATTTTCTAGGATATATAAAATCCTATTTATTTGTAATCACTTGTATGAATATTTCAATCTGAATTATTACAGTTAGTCTAAAAATCTGGTCTAACACTCTCATTTGGTATTAGAGCTTGGAGGTTAATCCAATATTCATGAGAGTCATCTGCAAGTAATGAGACTCTAACATATTGGCATACATTTGGAGAACGTGGAAAATTTACACGCAGCCATTTGTCATCATTTTTTATCGACTTCAATCCTACATTCTAGCATCGACTTGGTCTGCAGATTGAATTGACATCAATCCATTCGAATCCACATCCTTTCTTGTGGTAGTCTATCACTCATGCACCAATTCAAATATTGTGGTGACTAATGGTATCCAACGTTCTTAACAACATTAACTTGACACCCGAACTCATTGAATTGGCATTGGAAATAAATGTGCGGTGTAGATCTAAGAACACCAAGTGACAGTATAGAGCTGGACTTGCTCTCGGTCTCTCTCTGCAGAATCATATCTACCATGTTTGTGCCTTCTTCAACAATCCACATATGCATCTGTATATTGTGTCTTGATATCTGTGACGTTCAAAGTTCAATACAAAATCTTGCATCTAATTCTCATTTCTCTGTATGTTAGCGTACCATTGACCCTCATGGAAAGATGTGTTGTGAATTGACGCCATATCATCTCACTCTATCAGGTGGAGTGAACAAATCATTCTTTCTAGCATCTATCTTCTCCATTTGACTTGGAGGAAATATGTTGAGGTTATCTCTGTATATACATGTCCTGCTGACAAATATATTCTCACGCTTATAAATCTTGCGGTGAATAAAATTGAAAGTATAAATTTTATACACCAATTAGATTACAGATTTCAAGGATATAGGCCCAAGGTTGAGCACCTCCACAAATCATTTGTACTCGAGATATGTTATTCACCTTCAATCGATATCTCATGCAAGTTCTTTGATTGGATCTACCTATCCCTCACGCACATTCGCGGGGAATATTTAATTAAAAAGACTCAAAATTCCTAACAACCATCTGGCAGAGTGGTGGGGCTCTGCCTTGTATTTTGCGGTCACATGCAATCCGCCTATCTCTCTGCAAATGTGCGTGAGAGATAGGCTCATCTTCGGCTTCGTAAAATAATACACTGGAAAAACCACCTTGATGGTAATCACATTTTGTTTTGATTTTGGTAAAGTAAAATGTGTCGTTGCTATATAAATTATTTTGTAGAGGATTATTCTAGTTGTGTCTAGATTTAGGGTATTTAGATTCTTTAAGTTTCATTGTACAAAGTTATCAAAAGCTTATACAATCATCATTGAAAAAAAGGTATAGACTAGTATAATGCTTATAGAGTCTTGTTCATTACAAAGTAACTTGTAAGTGTTGTATGACATTAGTAGCGTGTTGTGTTCGTGTGTTTAGTTATTATCGTGTTCTTGTGATATTAAGTTGACTATCATTCTAAAAAGTAATCAATTATTATTTATTATCTCATTAGTTGATTATACGTCAAAATTATGATCTAGGAGGTCAAGGTCATCGGTCGTCTTGTGTAGTTGAAGATTGTAAAAATAAATAAAATAATTTTTCCGCACTTTTCAATAATTGGATGCATTTTCGCTTGCATACCACGACATCCATCTTGTGGGAATAAGTTGGGCAATGAACTTCATGATCAAATCCAACCGAGCTCATAACATGATACTCAATGAAGGAGGCATCGAGGTTGGAGGTCAATCAACAACCTCTAGTCGATGCAACGCCAACGATGGGGTAGCATATCGATGTGGTGACATTATTGTGGTGTGATTATTTACTTTCAAGATGCTTTTCGTTGTGTTTTTCAAAATTTTAGTTTCAATGTGCTTTAATTTGTAATGTTCTTGTTTGAATAAGTTGAAATTTCACATTGAGTGGGAACATGATCCAGTGTTCCATTTCCGATTTCATTTGAGTGTATGAGCAGCAGATTTCAACAGATTTTCATATGTTATTCTCTGCAGTGAGATAGTTATGAGAGTCGATGATACTACCACATCATCATGATATTGTGGTTGTTAGTAATCCACTAGAAAAAAACTATCTAGAGGTTGTTGGTACTATCCTAAAAACCATCAATTATGTGGTTGTTGGTTAACCACTTGGAAAACCATCTAGAGGTTGTTGGTATTGTCCTAGAAACCATCCAGATCATGAGAAAGCTACGAAGTGGCACATTGCAGTACAAGGAAGGTTTTCCCCATGTTCGCACTAAGGGGGGGAATGTTAGGAATTAATTATTTACTTCTCACATTATATTATTTACATGTAATTTAGAACAATAATGTATGTGTTAGTAAGGTTATTAATATTAACAACCACGTAAATATGGTTGAATATGTTACGAGTTGTTTTAACAACTCGTCAACATTAGTGAGCGGTTTCCTCTTTTATAGGATATGTAAAATACTATTTATATGTAATCATCTCGTAAGAATATTTCAATGTGAATTATTACTTGTTAGTCTACAAATCTGGTCCAATACTCTCAAAAAGGATGAAAAATGTCTCATAGAGCTCATGATATAGATTATCTTCCATCCACTTGTGTGCATTGAAATGAGGCCCAGAACCATATCTTCTTACAAATTGATCTTGTCCTTCGTCTACCCAATCTTAAATTTACGCAAGAGTCAATCGATATGCCATCATCATGCAACATCATAGTAAATAGTTTGAAAGAGGTCCCGACAACAGAAATAAAATGTAGTCTTGTTTTTCCACTCAAATGCCTAGACGTGCTAGCACTTCATTCAGACATATATGAACGCTCACCCGAAGCGCCGATCCTACCAAGTCCCTCCTTTGTGAAAGCTTGTCAAGATGTTAGCATGCATAGTCATATTAACCATTAACAAATCAAGCAACTAGGTGCAAAACATACCATAAATCAGATCACAACCATTAAGCATAATGAATCAAACCAAAACTAAAATCATATTAACCATACAAATACCATGATCATAGACACCTATTACTAGAATCCATCCACAGTTATCCATTGCATTAATTCATCAAGTAACAGAAGTTGAATACATAATCAAAGTAACCGTAGAAGTCATTCACGCTAATATATCAGAGCAACATAACTACAATACATACAATGTCCTTAAAAAAATACAAATCGGCTAACATATATAGGGGTAGAGATTTTCCCTTCACCACATTTGCATCTCAAAATAGACTGCATGCTAAAAATAGCCATGCGTACATACAAAACAACTTAGAATGCATGCATCTTACCTAATAATAGGTCAAACCTATAGATAACCTCTGCTTTAATCCTATTATTAGCTCAACTCTGCATGACCCTTAATCTTTACCTCACATGTGCTCTATCCCAAAATATATGTTCCTTCATCTCTAATTCTTCATGCTCTCTTCTAAATCTGGAATGTTGCTTGAATGCCACTCAATCTCGACATTATCTATTTTTAGCCTGTGGCTCCAAAATTGACTAAGTCTCGAATGTTTCTTCCTTGCACACTCACCTTCGTGCCTCGCCTCACGCATGCCTTAAAACCGTGCACACGGTCTTAATTTTTTATGTAACACACACACATTCATAGGATACAAAATGTAGTGCCCACTTCCCTTTGACACCCGTTGATGCTTATTTTGATGTTTGTTGTTTACATTATGGACATTATTATGTTTTGATTTAGTATGCTATTAGACATTTGATCATGCATTATTGTTGATCTTGATTTAGTTATGATACATGATGATTGTTAGAGACACTCATATGTGGATGATGATATACTATTTGACATGGATGTTTTATGAATATTGTTCGGACATGTGATTTTGGATATTATGAGTAGATCTAGAAAATGGATATTATATGATGATGATATAGTTGTTGATATAAACTATTAGTGATATTGTTAATTTCCTTGATGTTGTTGTGATTCATATGTATAGATGATTATGTGATTTTATTTATATCATGTTGGATGTTCTAATATGGCCACGAGACCGAAGGAGATATTTTTTTTTGAAGGTTAAATATCACAACAAACATCGGGGCATTGGAGACCAACCACAATAGAATTCTAGGTGAATTCAACAAGGTCACAATGGCAACTTGTTTTATTGTGTTTGTTTGTTGTTGTTAGGGATTCTCATGGGGATCAACTTTATATGTGACCATGGGTTTGTGTAATTATTAGTGTGGTTAAATTTTATTATTGTTGTATGTATTTTATTAGTAATGTGTCCTTTCTTTTATGTAATTAAAATTTTGGTAGATTAATGTGAGAAATCATATGATTAAAATTTAAATAAATCAAATTGGGGTATGGGAAAGTAATAATGGAAGTTGTTGGCTCTTTGTATTTAATATGTAAGGGATGTGTAAGTTTGTGTAAGAGTTGTGTAAGTCTTTTTGGAGTGTGAAACACTCCACCTCCTTAGAAATTTGAATTTGACCTTGGGGGCTGTTTTTTGGAGGCTTGTGGGACAAGTAAAACTTGTCCCATACCTCTCAATTTAATTTACCAACCATACTTATGGTTGGAGGGGTGATTTTAGACTTTTATAATGCATTTTATTAATCATGTTGCATGTTTTGATTGCACTCTCTTACATTTTATTTAATTTGCAGTCCTTTGGGGTGTGGGATCTTTTTGGAGTGTGCAAGTAATTTGTCATATTTTCACCCACCTCTTTATTGTGCTTAGGAGAATGAAATTTTGTCTTTTGTGTTTGAATTTGAGGATGTGTGATGTGGCATCCTACATGGATCCACATCATCCTCTTCTCTTCCCTCTTCTATAAAATTCAAACTCTTTGCTTGTTTTGGGTTGTTGAATCATTTTGCAAACTTCTTTGGGGGTGCATTTTCTTGTGTGGGAGCTCTTGCTTTTGGAAGGAGTTTGGAGAAACTTTGCATGCTTGGAGATTGTTGTTTTGGGACTGTGTTTTGGGCATTGAAGCTTGTTGTTTGGAAACAAAATCTACCATGGAGAGGTAGGAGTTTAACTCTTCTTTTATGCTATTATTTTCTTGTTGTGTTGTGTGAATGGTGAATGTTTTTATGTATTTGTTGGCTAGTTGGGTAGACTGCCATAGGAATGGTGTAGGAGAAGGCTATGGGGAATCCATGTGGGGGAATAAGGAATGCCATTGGCATCAAAATTTTGTGGAGGGATTTTGGGTTTGGGATCCACCATGGAAAAGAAATAGCTTGCATTTCTTACTTTGTGGGGGCATAAGGAAATATATGGGGGGCATAAGGAGGGATTTGTGGGGGAATAAGGATATGTGTGGTGAAATTTATTGGTGGTTTGTTATATTGGTGGATGCCCAATTCCCATTGGGAGGCATAAGTAGCTTCCCCCATAGTCCTTGCTCCTTTGGCTTGCATGATCAAGCCTGAGTTTTGTTTTGATTGTTTTCAAATGCAATTGTAAACTGTTGTTTTTGTGTGGACTATGTTTTATATTGAATTATGCATGTTGAAAGAATGTTGTGTGTTGTGGAAGCCAGTTGTTGCCATGGGTTGAATCACACCTCTTATTGTATTATGGTTGGGGCTCGGGGCCAATGATGAAGGATGGCTTCTCCTTTCATTGGATGTCTTGGTTGGGTGGAGAGCGTTGCCTTTCCCCCACTTTTGTTGTGATCAACTTGGAGAAAAAGAAAACTTGCATGTTGTTGTTCTGGAGCAAAGGAAAATGCAATTTTGATAGTCCCTTGTGAAACAAATTCATTTGTAATCCTTTCCCACTTGAAGTGGATGAAATTGTAATATATATATTTGTGAAGAAAAGATGTTGTAATTGATTGTGAAAGTTGTACATTCGAATGTGAAGGATAATTATATTTTGTTCTGTTTATTGGAAAGAAATAGAATTATGTTAATTGCATTCAAGGAATGGAAGAATGTAAAGATGTAAAGTTTTATAATTGAAGTCAATAAATAATTGCAAGATCTTCTCTCATATGCATTGTTGGATTGAATTCAATGTTTCATTGTATGGAAAAAGAGATAGTTAGATCTCTGTTTGAAAAGAAGAAATGTACGTGGAAATAATGTTGTATTTTGTATCTTTGGAAATGTGTAAAATGGAATTCAGTATTTGTTTTTGATTTAGAATGGATTGTTTAAAACAATTGAATGTATTAGATTATATTGGAAATGAAATGCCATACTTGCATGATGAAAAGTTAGATGGACCTCTTTTAATTTGATCTCTTTGTAAATTTTTAAAACTGGCAAATAAATTTAATTAAAATGTATAGTTCAGACCTACACATTATAATCAACTTGGAAATGTTAAAATTTAGCATGTTGTATTATCAATGAACTCCAATTGACAAAGAAAACTTAAGAAAACAATTTAAACATTGCAAAATCGAGCCCAATCCCTTTCACTGTCATTTTCTGTCTATTGTTAGAAAAATGTTAATTGGAAAGAAAACAAGCAAATTTACCTTCCTAAAACACTTTAAATCCTTCCTAGATCAATTCTCCATGTCTGTTTGGCATGTTGAGTGAAGGAGGAGACCAAATTGAATAAATTTTATAAGTTAAAATTTACCAATTGGTTATTTAAAATCCTGCAGATCATTTTTGTAAAATTGACCCCTTAAACTTTATCAAAATGTAAAATTGATGATTCCTGTGCAAAGAGGGCATCGAGAGATTTCTAGAAAGTCCTTGTTTCCCAAAACTGAGCTTTCTAGCAAAAGTTATGGCACTTTGAAGTTTTCTTGCCTTGGCGGGAAAATTTGGGAAAATTTTCCCTGGCAGGCCGCGGCCCGAAAATTTCCCGTTAAAAATCCTTAGAAAAAAAAATTGAAAAAAGAAATTTGCTTGGTAAAATTTGAAATTTCATCCACTGGCCCGTAGCTAATCAGAGGCTACCACATGTCCTCATGGGGTAGTGATGGAGGCGTGACATCATTTTTGCCCTTGGGCCTTTTTGAAATTTTGGGAAAATTTTACCTTTTCCCAAATTTTAAACAAACTTACCTGCCTATCACAGGCTGCCACGTGGCAACATGGCATGTTGGTGGAGGGGTGGAACCCTCGCGACCTTGTTGGCTTTTGGGAAATTTTGTTTGAAAACCTTGCGCCCCCACACTCCCGCCCTTCCCTCACTTTCCCTCCCACCTGGCTAGCAGAGCGACACGTGTCCACCGGAGGACCCGCAGAGGCGTGGGAGAAATTTTGAATTTGCACCCGCACAGGGAAAATTTTCCAACACCGCCCCGCGACCCGCCGACCTGGAAAATGGGCTTCCTTCCCCACTCGACACGTGTCCCCTTGGGGAAAATTTGATCCCTAAGGTTCGTCGGTCCATATCTGGAGTTTTACAAGGAGTTAGGAGGACTTCTTTATATCATTGGAAAGGTGAGAAAATTTCCTATCCAATGGAAATAATTTAGGGAAATTTTGAATGCATTAAGTGTGAGAAAATAAAGTTGAAACTATGAGTCTATTAGAGAGTGGGTATGGTGTCAATTTACCCCCTGAACCTAACTGAAACTTCTAACCCTAAATTTTGAACCATGTGACCTTTGATAATTGTTAATAAAGGAAAAGTATGTTCTAGTAATTTAAATTTGTTCTAGAACCTGATAGTGTCAACTATTGTCTTGCAACCTAGTTGTGGACACTTCTAATAAAAAAATTATTCCATAATTTTCCTAACTAACCCTAGGTTGTTTCTTGGGTCTCAAGTGGGTTGTTTTAATGGGCATCACATGAAATAATAAACCTATTTCCAAATCTACATCTCAATATGATATTATTAATTACATCTCCCAAAGAAACTTTTCAATTATAAAATACCCATTATTTTACCATATATCTAAACTACCCATTTTACCTCTAACATTTTTTTAATACCCTTTTTTTATTTCAATCTCTTAAGTATTGGATTAAATGTATTACATTTAAAAAAATTAATTATAGTTCCACTTAAAACCTTCAACAAATTCATATTAGAATTAGAAAGTATACATCCTCATTATGTATAATTTGATGCCTCTCTTCATTTATTTTCTATCTACATTTTTCACATTAATCAAAATTTGTATATAGTAATGTGAAGGGTCATATGTGGTTTCATTCTTGTTAGTTAAATTTATTAATCTTTATGAAATCCATTCTTCTTAAAAAATTGAATCGAATGATAAAAAAATATACTTAACAATGATACTATGAAGGATGTCCCAACTATTGAGAGTTATGTAGTGTCTTTACTCTATAAATACATGTTGTTTCTCTAAAAAATTATGCCACTACTTGTGAAAAAAAAATGATGACAATGATTTGAAGTTCTTCTTCATCTCGCCTCATGAATATTACTCCTCCCGATCACTCCAAATAACTTACCCCTAATATATTTTTAAAAACCTTTATACTTTAACCCCTTATACCCCTTTATATGGGGTAATATATTGGGTCCATTTTGAATAATATTTAAAACCCTTATATGAACTCATGTGATATGTAATACTTTGGATTGTGAATCCATCATGACCCATTTACACTGATGGAATAATTCCCCTGAGGAACATCAATAAGATGCCATGCATTATTTTTTATTAGTGACTAATATTTTTCATCCATGGATTCTTTCAAAGGATTGGACTCTTAGGATTCATTGAATGTAGGTGGATAAAATGATTATGAAATTATTATTATTAGGGCCAAATTCAACTCTTCATAAAAATACCGTGAGTCCTCAATCATGAGCTAGATGTGTTTTGGAATCCACCTAATTTTTCATCAAATATCACATTGGTATACCACTCTAGAATATGTAGTGGGAGGTGAATAAATGCAAGTGTTTGGCGGGCGTGCATACGTTGTAACTCAGCACATGTGTTATAAAGGGCATGCATACGCCCTCCAGTTGCACATTTTTTCTACTATATGTGTCGATTTAGTCAGGCATGCACATACACTTGAAAGGGTGTGCATATGCTTCTCTATCTGTGTACTTGTCATACTATATTTTCACCCTCTGTGTTGCATTTTAATAGTCCGTGCATATACTTTTCGGGCACATAGGTGCTTCTCGGGGTGGCACATATGCTTATTATACCTCTATTTTACTTTGTTTGAAAGATGCACGTACTTGTTTCCAGACTTGCATGTATGCTTGAAAGTACACACATATGCTTCTTTGTGTGTGCATACGTTGGGTTCACTTTTTTTTTTTTTAAATATCCGCACACTTATTTTTTTGAGGTGTGCATATGCTCTAAGGGGTGTGCATGCTTTGCAGTATAATTTGAACCTTGTTTAAAATTTTAAAAAGCTTGTTTCCTTGATTTTTAACACCTTGTAGGGTTTTCTTGAGGAGAACTACTTGATTTACGGGGTATATTTGATCATGTTTTTGTTAATTTACATGGTTAAGTTAATGAATGTTGTATTTTTGTTTATGAGGCTAAGATCACATATGCTCTTCCCTCACAATTTCTAGGTGATCTTGGGAATCAAAAAATTCTACACCTTTTAATGCTTTCAATACATTTCATTAAGATTTTTACTAAGGGAACGAACTTCAATTTGGATAAAATGAATGATTTTTGCATTTGAGTTAAGATTTTCCATTATTTTCTAACTAGTTATATTTTTCTTGTTGTGTATGATCTTCTCTTGCGTCTTAAGATGATCTTGAGAATTAGAAACAATGTTTTATCCTCTTTTCATGATGTTTTGATCATTTGGAAAACTACTAAACTTTGCATGTAGGACCTAAATACGCTTATCAAAGAATCAGGATCTAAAAAAATACTAATATAGTTTGATGCAAGTTTCCAAACGATGTACAACCAAACCACATTAAGTTCAAAAGATAAGAAAATACACCACATTCAAAACATTGTATATGCAAGTTTCGGTTAAGACCTATGGCTCATATGCTTTAAAATAGGAGAAAATCCCTTTTCCATAAGCCTTAATATAACAAGAGGAATGATCCTAGGAACCCCAAAGTACTCCACGCAAGAGGAAATCTCGGACGAAACGGGAAGTTCTCCACTTACCTACTTGTCTAGTATACACTTGTGAGATTTAAAGTCAAAATTATATGTAACACGACCTAGTGAAAATACAACTAACACATTTATTGCTCATTGTATTGAAGGGGGTAAAGTAAATCCAGATACTCCAAGGTTTAGTCAGTGTGACTTCCTTGGAAAACCATGCTCGCAAGAATAATTTTTGACACCTAGTTGAGAGAAACAAATAGGAAGCCATTTTGTCTTAGAGCCAACTTGACCATCTCAAAACCAATCATGTTTCATAGAGATTTCATGAAGTAAGAACTTTTTCAGAGTCAAAACCTTATTTTTCAAACAAGGGGAGAGTCCATCAAAGTTTTAACTAAGCGTCATTCATCACGAAATTTTAAAGCATTACTTTTCCTTAGTTTTTCACTTGCCCTAAGGTGAGGCAAAACTTTTTCGAAGTGAGGCCAAGTATTTTTCAACCCCACTTGATCTACTCCTTTGCTCTCTTGTTGATATTTTGGATCAAAATAGGAGCAACACATATAGTCTATTAATCGATTGTGTCCACCACTTTTGCACCCATTTACATTCATCCTTGCTTGAGACTGGACGGTAAACATTGAAACTATGTTGGTACATCTTCATATCTTGATAGCCATTTGATCTTGATACCCAAGTCAAGATTTTCATCATGTAGTTAGGCTTGATTCTTCATTGATTTTCCTTTAAAGTGTTACATTTCTTATATCACATCGAAACAATTTTGATACTTACGTCTTGTTTCTCATAAACTTGACCTAAGTGTCTATATTGTAACGTTACGCTACACACATCTTAACAATTCCTTGGTATACTTTGGCCTTGTTTCTTTTCAAACATTACCTCAACCTTGAAATGTTTTGTTGTTACTTTTTTCACGTCATGTTAATATTATTTCAATACTAATACCTTGATTTTTCACAAATCTTGGTTAACGTATCTTAGTGGTATTGTTATGTTGCTCACATTTGTAACTTCCACTTTTTGGGATTTAGGTCTTGCTTGGATCTAAACTCACTATAGTATACTTTGATTGGAAATCACATCAACCCCTTGTTAATACTTACACCTTGTTTATCTTAAACTTGACATAAGTTTTGACATTGTGTTGATCATTTTACATCAAACTATCATTAAAACACATAGGGAGTAGTTCTTTGTTGATTTATTGGTTTACCAAAACTTGTGTGATTGTTCCTTGTGATTACCTATCTTGAAAACTTGTTTTCTAGGAAAATCCATTGATTCCTTGATTCATTAAACCATTGTTGACATACTTTGAAACATTGAAAAATTGACATAAGACTTACTTAGGTTTGATTGAATCCTTGATCATATTAGACAAAACCTTTAGTAAACAAAACCTTTCAATGTCACCTATCACAAGAATGACATCCAAGAAGTAGGAGACAAATCCTTTTATAGGTCACAATTTAGGTCCCCTCTTCTCTGTGGAAAAAGACACAAATGAATTGATTGATCATAGTGGAGATGAGAATGATTCACCTTGAGATAACGAAACTTTGATATCACTCACTTTGATGACCTCCTATATCTTAATAGAGATAGAGTGCTTACATGAGTCTTAGAGTTAGGTGTAAAAATGCCGCAAGAATGAGAAGCACCTATTTACAATGTCAACAAGGAAGAGGAAGAACCACAAATACCTCCCCTCATTAACATGGATGACATATTTGAGGGAGGACACACTTCTACTTCGGGTGTCCAAAATGATAACAATGAGAGTGAAGTACCAAAACAAACCGGTGGTTCTCGATTACCACCCCTTAGAGTCCCTCACAAAGTTAAGATAGAACATGAACATAAAGAGTTACCTCCTCCTCTTAATGACAACCAAGAGGACCTTGAAAACGAAGAATTCACTATACAACATCAAATACAATCCCTTAGTCAACAATTAGAAAACTTAAATTCCTATGTAAATAGGGACATAAAAGGGAGCATGTCAAGAAAAACCTAAGAGAAAAAATAGTTAAATTTGTAAAAATTTCAAGAAGGTGAAGCATCAAAGAGTAATTGAGTGCACATACCATCTTTTCATCAAAATCCATTCAAGAAATTCAACAACGTAGGACATAGTAATAAATAACAATATGAAGAGATATGCCCTTACCCTTTTGAAAGAGACATGCTATGTATACCATTCCTAAAAAAATTGATTTTCAAAAATTTGATAAGTTCAAAGTAAAGGTGATCCTTGTGATCACATCAAATAAATTTAAATGGATTTCAAGAAGTAGTCTTTAGTGAAAATTACCTTATTGTTTCCTCATAGTTTAGGAGGACAGGCATTAGAATGGTTCCTTCATATACCAAAGGGGATGATTGTCACATGGTTTGCCTTAGCAGAGAAATCCGTATGCCATTTTTTATTTAATATGGAAAATGACATAACTATGATGGATTTTTGTAGTTCCAAACAATGACCAAATGAGACCTTTGTCGATTTCTTACAATGATGGTGAGGGTTAGCTAGTCACTTCCCTTGTTTAGTTTTTTCATACCAAACTTAAATCCAGACATTAATTTTCACCTACAGATGCATTGTGTCACTAACTTTGAAGAATTTATCAAAAAGGAAGCCAAATTGAGAAGGCTTTAATAGAAAAGGGAACACTAAAACCCTTTTCAAAAGACAAACATGAATAAATTCTTTAAAAAAACATCACAAGAGATAGTATCACCGACTCTAAACGATTCTAGATAGTTCAAATCAGCCCTCTTCTCAAACTCACCAAAGGACCTAGTTAGAATCCAATCAAATGATGAGTGTTCACTCCCCTTACAAACTCATTGTCCATAATTTTGAGACAATTAGATGCAGTGAACATGGTTCAATATCTAACCACAGCTCCTTTTGCAGATGATTCACCCAAACCAAGATGGTATAGAGATCATGATTATTATGATTTTCATCGCATCAAGGGACACAAAATAGATAAATGTTTAAAAATGAGACACTTCATCCAAGACCTCATTGACGATGGGAAGATTGAAGTGGATTCACCTAAATCAGGACAAGGACCTAATGAAAAAATTGGAATCTTTAAACAAGGAACAAAAATCTAGATCAAGGTCAATCTTCTAATGACTACAGAGCTACAAACTACGTGTATACTCAAGATGATAATCCATTTGATTCACTCATAGGTTGTGTTCATTCATTTGATGAGCATGTAAACACCATTAAAATCATTGGCAATGATTACACCATGGTAACACGACACACTCATCTAGTGATTCCAGAACCTCCTTTACCTACCCCTCAAGAAGGTCAATATGATTTGTTAGATCAACTCGAGAAGACCACAACTAAGATTTTAATCTTGGATCTTCTCAAGATATCGAATGTTCATAAAGACATTCTTTACAAAACACTTTAGGGGTTAGGAGTGTCAACAGATATTGATCCTTCACACCTCCAAGCGGTGGTCACAAACCTTGCTCATAATGAATGCATTTCCTTTGACCAAAGTGAAATTCCACTTAATAATCACATGCATAACTTGCCCTTATACATAGAGGTATTTTTCACTAGTAGAAAGATCAAGAGAGTGCTTGTGGATAACAGATCAGGTTTAAATATTTGTACCTTGAAGCTAGTCAAACAATTGGGATGAACAGAGGCAGACTTAGATTCTCATGTCATCACAATTACAACCTATGATAATGCAGAATGAGAATCAGCTAGGACAATAGTATTTCCTATGGAAGTAGGGTCGACATATCATGACACAAATTTCCATGTCCTCGACTTGGATCTTCCTTATAACATGCTCCTAGGTGCCCATGGAAGCATGTCATATAGGTTGTATCATCTAATTTCCATCAGTGCATTAAGTTGTATCATGGAGAATAGATGATCACCATCCTAGGAGACCCAAAGCCATTTGTGCATTGTAGATCCTTGTATAGTTTTTCTCGCATGGTGTATGAATTTCCTTCTATTGAAATTGTTGTACCATTACAAACTGAAGCTCTAAAAGCTCACATTGATCTAAACACATTGTGTACTAATGATAAAGGGCCTTCCACATCTATTTCTCCCTTTGCTACATGGGAGATGAAAGTCTGTATAATGGCCCAATTTAAGAATATAACCTCCAACAGGCCCTTCTAGCTCCGACCTTTCACTATCACCCAAAACACATGATAGGACAAGTTTCCAATTAAAGAGCTCCCAAGATAGCTACGTGATAGTCATTTTTTGGAGTTTGTTCCTCGTGGCCTCTTATTAGATGAGAAAATATTGGATTCACCTAAATCTGAAGGTACAAAAGCTTCATGTCACCAAGCTCTAGAATATATCAAATCTCACAGGATGATGAATATCATGGGCTTTCATTGATAAGGATGTGGTGCAAATGAACAAGGTAGATTGGAGCATGTCACCATTCCCCATTATAAACTAGATAAACATGGTCTTGGCATTAGGCCTCATGGTGCTCCACCCTCAGAAATCGATGCTACATATTCAAAGCATGAGGATAGCTTGTCTCATTCGGATAACGATGTAGATTCCTGTTATATCCTATATGAGGATCTTGTCTCCACAAAACTTTTCTTGGATTTTTCATCTTTACCCTTTCCCAATCTGAATCCCACTCCAATTCCCAATCTGATTCCCAACTAAACCTTGTATATCCCACTCTCATTAATTGGGACCAAAACTTCATGCACCAATTGATCTCTTTGAAAATGATGAGGCAATCACAGAGTTCATGGGTATTCATGATACTATTTCAATCATGATCACAAAAAACACATGTGCATATTTTGGAGAGGAGGCTGAAATGTGTGGTCAAAAAAACATAAATGAAAGTGAGGGAAAATTTCTTCCAAAAATCCTTGGAAAAAATGAAAGTCCAAAATGCATAGTGAAAACCTCTTTGAGGCGCTTGCGGAAAAACAAATGGAAAAATTAAAGGACATAAAAGTGACCACACCCAAGGTGAAAATATCATTGATATGCCCTTGGAAGAAGACCTTAATCTCCCTTTTGATCCCATGCGCATGGAGGATGCATCCAAAATGCTAGTAGAAGAGACCATATACGTCAATATTGGGTTAGAAGATAATCCAAGAATTTTTAGACATATTTACGTACATAGATATGATAGGTTGGGAGCTTCACTCTCAACATAGGAGAAGAAAACTTTTGTCATGCTACTATAAGAATTTTTATACATATTTACGTGGTCTTATGTAGATATGATAGGTTCGGACCAAACTTATTCATGCATAACCATTGTTTACAACCAGATGCCAAACTGTCAAACATAAGCTAAGGAAGATACACCCACATTTGATGCCTGTTGAACTTCCGGTCAAAGAAGAACTGCACTTACCGTCAAAGAAGAACTAGAGAGGTTATTGGCGATATGTTTTATCGGATGGAGACCTATCGATTATTCAAAATGGATATGCAACATATGTTTCGGATCCAAGACCAGAGAAGAAACTAGTTGGTATCATTATTCAAAATGGATATCTAACATAGTGTCTAGTATAAAAGAAACCAATTGGTATCTCAAGAAGTATACAATGATTTTAGAGGCATCACCTATAAGGCATAGCTTAAAGATGGTTTTCCATCCTTTCACCCAAATATATCGACATGATTGTCGATTCAATTCTGCGAGCCTTTGCTATTATGAAATGTTGTCCCTTATGGATGGATTTTCCCGCGATGTTATAACAAGGTCAAGATTGTAGAGGAGGATCAACATAAAACAACCTTTACCACCCTTGGGGGCTACTTTCATCCTTATCAAGTGATGAATTTTGGTCTCAATAATGCCAAGCAAATTTATTAAAGAGTAATGATGTATATTAATATTCCATGACATGATGAATGACATCATGGAAGACTATGTTAATGATATCCTAGGAAAATCTAAGACCAGAGAAGAACATCCAAAAGTGTTGAGGTGTATCTTTTAATGCCTCTAAGACTACAAAGTTAGAAAAAATCCAAAGAAGTATGTCTTCAGGCTTTTCTTTGCATTCCACCTCGTGCAATCAAGAAAATTATTTGGATTCATTATCTCAAGAAGAGAGATTGAGGTGGGTCTTTCTCCCCTTGGTTGCCATTATTACTTAGATGCCTCCACCTAAGAACATTAAGAAACTACGTAGCTTAAAGGGAAACATTAGGCATTCCACCACTTCATTTCTCATCTTGTGGATAAGTACCATCCTTTCACCCACCTACTTAAGAAATATGTTACATTCCATTGGGGCCCAAAATGCCAACAAGCCTTTGAGTTACTTAAGAAATATCTAGCTAGTCCTCCTATCCTCATGCTACCTACCCCAGGCGAGCCTTTGCTATTATACATTTCAAATCCATATAAAGTGGTCCACCCAATGTTCATATTATGCTATTAAATCCATCCTACCCTTTAGGCTTATGGAACCTCCATCCACACCCCTATGATACCTCCATCACTACACCTCTTGTGCACTGTTGGGTAAAAAAGTGTGAATTGTGTCACTTTGCTAAACCAATACGATCTAAGCCAAAATGAAAGAGAAATCTATTACCTTATCCATGATATAATTGCTCATGAGATAAATTATCCCCAAATTGAAAAGGATTTATTACCTATGGTATTTGGCCTACTCATATCAATGAATACCAAATATCCAAAAAACATTTAAAAAACCAAAAAATTTAAAAAATATATCAAAATACAAAAACTAAAAAAATCAAGAAAAAGAGCAAAGAGAGAATAGGTCATCCAAGTGTGAAAACCACCCGATTTTTGGCACTTTGGACAAGTCACTGGAAGAAAACTAGTTTATGGGGCCTTGGAGGATTCATTGTTCACAAGAAATCTCACATCTAAAGGGTAAACTTGCTTTAATCTATGGCTATTTTTCATGAATTTGATATTCCTTTTGAGCCTATCCTTCGTGGCCTTGATTCGGCTGATTTACTCTTGTATATATATGTGAAGAGACTCGCCCTTGTATATTCCCATCTAATGTTGGGGAAAGCTTCAATATTCACTAGCTTGCACATACACACGAAATTATACCCTTGTACATTCCCATCTAATGCTGGGGTCATCCACACTTCTTTGTTTTTGTATATAGCTTCACAAAACTTTCAGAAAAACACAAAAACATTCAAATATGTTCAACAAAAATTCAAAAACATTCAAAATGGTTACAAATCCTAAACATTAGAAAACATGTCGTAGAAAATACAAAAACAATAGAACATTGTTTCCAAAATTATCAAAAATAGTAAAACATAGTCTCAAAAATTGTCTCACAAAAAAATCGTGTTTGTTTACTTAGTTGTTTGTTTATACATTATTGTGATTGTTTTACGTTTGTTGTATGCATTGATTAGATTTATTTACCTGCTTAGATTAAATGTTACTTTAATATGTTGTTAAAAGCTTTGAGTTCATTTTTTCTTGCATTCCTATATATAGTTGTGTTGTTTTGTTTATTTCGTGCATGTGTATATTTGTTTGATTTATTAACATTTGCTTGTGCTTGTGCTTGTTTGTTACTTGTACATTGTTTGTTATCAAATCATCATCTATATCATCACATCTAACATCACATACATCATATATATCTCATCAATAACAATTATGTTGCCTCATCATGACAATAAACATCCAACATGTATGCTAATCTACTATCATCCTACCATATCATCAATGGGGAAATAGGGACCACCTTCTGTCCCCCCTCCCCAGTATCAAAAATTAAAAACGTGGACAATCATAAGTATCTCATAAAAAAACAATGCAATATCATCTAATGTTATCTCATAAATCAAACACATGCAATACAATGTAACATCATAATAAAATTCCAACATCATCATAAACCATAATAATGTCCATCATCATGTATATATATATATATATATATATATCCATATACATATACTGATGTGTCTCTATACAAATCATTGGATACATGGTATGCCATCATGGGAAGTGATAAAAATGTTCCTTCATATCGAGGCATGAAAAAAAATAATACATATACATCATGTCAAAATTGTGCCTTCATAATCGAGGCATACATCAAAAGATAAATTTTACATATACATCAATAAAAAGTGAGTCAACTATGAATCTCTCCCATATACGGACTACTAGGTTTGCCACTAGGTGGTGGCATCTGCGAGTAGACCATGTGGAGGTGGCATCGATGAGACTATGGTACCTACTATACCAAAGGACCATGTAATAATCTCATAGAGTGAGATGGTCTATATTATCTCGATACCGACCTAATGATGAAAAATTGATTGAATGGAATGGCTCACTACCCCTCTGGGACATCGACATGATACAAATCCTTGTAATATTTTACCTTTCCAATGGCTATGGCTAACTCAACAAACATAGGCTGCAGGGTAGTCGATGTAGTGGTCATTTTTCTAAGAACAACAAGTCTCGCCACATCCGCCTAAGCCCGAGTCCACTTGGAAACAAACTACATCCGCTCTCCCTGCAGTTAATTCGATATGTCTCGAGATGATTTCACTCCACTATGATCTGATGTAATCTGGGTTATAGACTCGTTATAGAATCATTGTGACCTATTGCATATGCCATGTCATCTACGTAACATGATTCCTAAAGACCTCCGAGTTCCTCTCATCCCCTCTACCCCCTCGTGGACTGTGTGGTGGATTAATGATAAGAGCCTACTATAATGGTCCTTGAGGAGGAGCCTACTATAATGGCACATAAATCCCAACCTATACACTAACCTCAGGCCTATAAATGTGGCGGTTCTAAGCCTGTCCCTGCCCCTACACTCCATGGCCATCCCCGCCACCATCTTCCCCATCACCATCTAACCCATCATCATCTCCACCATGTTGTGCTCTCAATCGTGCTCTACCTCTACGAGGTCAGTCCTCATAGATGGTACCTCCCCATCATCTAGCACGACTGTGAAAAAAGGTCATTCGCCTTTAGCCATTACTATAGCATACCATGCCGATAATATTTCATCACCCCGGATCTACAATATGTCCTAACTGTATCCAAGGCCATGGAACCATTTGCTCAAAAATATCTCAGGCTCACTAAGTCCTAATCAGTGACCCAATATCAAAAGTTCCCAGGAGTGGCGGCCATACCACAAGTCATCAACCAAAATGTCTGAACAACACCAAACTTTCTAAGAGCACCATCAATACGATACCACTCTATGATATAACTATAACTACTAATGATAAAATTTTCAACTAAGGAAATACTAAGCTCAAATGCATCCTCGGGCCATTGGTATGCTTTGTATGGGTGTTAGATAATCATATGTAGCTATATATTGTCAAAGGCACGATGATAATTTTAAGTGTCCCCATGTGACCATAAACATCATCACCAATAGGTTCCCAACCAAATACTAAGGGATTATCTAGGGTGTAACCTCGTAATTCTCCTAGGGGCAACCAATAGCAATGTGGTCACATGCCCATATATGTAACAGTTTTCCACCCCATGGTATTCTCGAGCGCGGTAAGTGATAAGATGTAGGTCTCAGTATAAATGTGCCAGCAAGCAATGACCCCAACAATACCTCTCCCCATGGATCAAGCCATAAATAACTCCAATAAGGCCCAAGGAAGCAAAGCACCAATCTTGTCAGGGAGCAGGATGCCACCGACAAGATCCATAAGCTACACCGCAACACGGGATAGTCTCGGATCTCTTAAACATAGTTTGCGGCCACCGACATCCCCTCTCATGGTATCTCATCTACACAAAAACCTCAATCAAAAATTTGTGATCTGAATAGGGTCCCCATCATACTCTATCAACTAGCCCTGAATCGGTACTCAGAGTATTTTGCTACACGTCCTCAGAGTCACAGTCGTCTCGCCGGTGGGCAACCTGAAACACTTACTCACTATGCCACCTCTCATCCAAGGATGTGAGAAGGCTATGATCAAGGGTGATTTATGGCATTCATGCCACGTATGAAAGCCTCATCACATCCAAGGTATTCTCTAGAAAGACCCTCTGGTGTGTTGAGAGAAATTCACCTCAAAGGTGGCCAACCTATCATGTCGCTCTCAAGTCTGCAAGACAAGGAACTTGACTCGCGAGATTAAGAAAGACACTCATTAGATTTATTTTCTTCTATCTAACATCATCTAACATTATCCAAATCATCCCTAAATTCTTCTAGAAATTCCCAAAAATCTTCTAAGGTTGACCAAAAATATCCCCTAGCGCCTACGTATGCGCTCCCTTCCTAAAGCATATGTGAACCCTAGTGCATACACCCCCTTTTTAATTCCCACGCTCTCATCAAAGTGTATGCACACACACCCATATGCTTATACCCCCAGTGCATTCATGCCCCGAGGGCACTGCGCATGCTCATACTAACACATGTGCTCCCACCCATATGCCTAGATTCTATCTTTGTGCCCACATGCCCCCGATCGCACATGCACGATGGTGCATATACCCTAACCTCACCCCTAGCGCACACATGCTTTTACCCGCATATGTGCTAGTACATATTCCTAAATATAACCCCCACACTTGCATTCCCCGACATCATATACATGCCCCAACGGGTATGCATATGCTACCCCAACCCTTTCTAATACTATTAAATACTAATAAATGCCAAAATTTTCAAAAATGAGGGTGTACTTATGTGGGAACCTTCCTTGTGATACCCTACGTACTCTCGGATTGTGTCTCACACACCTCCTATGTTTCACAACTCATGCCACATCTCTCAAGAGTCGAAAAAAACAATGGAAAATCAGAAAGGGTTCGGTAACAAATGAACTACTCATGATGTTTTACCCCCCTGATAGGGTATATATATGACCTTTTTGACCCCTACATGGTGTGTTTTTTTCCCCACCATGATGGTCGAGAGGCATGATTTGACAACCGTGATCATTCTAATTTCTTCTACCACCTTCCACGATATTTATTTTTAATAAATAATCATTTTTCACATGTTTTCATCCTATTGGGGCATATTTTTGCTACCTAGTGACCATTTCTTCTCCCTAGGGAATTTTTCTTACTTTTAGGTGATCTTCCCTCCTATAAATTCTTCCAAAAATCAAAAAAATGTAAAAACGGGTGAAGGCCCAAGTTCAAGAAGTGCATGATGTATTGGCCAACAGAGCTAGAGATGTTGGAATGGGTAGGAGACCCATGTTCAAGTCCCTCCGGGCATGCCATATGTGCTCATGTATAATTAACTATGCTAGATGAATTAAAACTAACACCTAATAGTTCCAAAGAAAAGATAACTAAACACAAACCATCAAGATAAGAGCTTATGGAGACTAAACTTCTTCAAATGCATGCAACTTTGAACAAAATCAAACTAACATACTAAGATAATCTCTACTCTTTAGATTTCTAAACTACAAATGAACCTAGATAGATCCATAACAATCAAAGTTGATTGTTTGATCTCAAGGTTTGAGAATGGAATCTCATCAAACATGGCTACAAGACCATTTTATTCTTCCCATATTACTCAAATCTTGGATGGATGAAATGCAAGATGAAGATGCTAGCTCAATTCTAATGGAGAATGCTCAAGATCAAAATGCCTATAGTTTATGCTATATGCATGTAAGGTGTAAGAAGAAAGGTAGGAAGATGGGTTCTTTATATAACCCTTTGGTTTGAGAGAGCTTTGCATCCTATTGTATGTGGGATAATAGCAAAGCAAGGTTAGTAATGGATAAGCACACTTTAGAATAGTTAAGTTTTCTTTAGGAGAGTTTAATTTATCATTAGTGACTCATGGGAGTTGAGGGGGTGTCTTAATTAATCAAGGGTGATTAATTAATAGGTAGGTGCAAGCTTATAGAATATTTTTGGAGGAAATTTAGTATGATCTGGGTTATGAGAGGAATTTAATCCAATAAACGACAATTTATTTATTTAAGAGAAGCGAGAGTAATTAATTAGTGATATTTAATTAATCCAGGTAGAAATGAACACTAATTAAAGGAAGGTCGTTAATCGGCATCCTAAGTGATGATAGCTAATTAATTAGCGAAATGTAATTAATTAATGGTGATAGAAGAGAAATGGTGTGTTATTGACGAAATGTCATCAATTTATGGGAAAAGGGATAGTTAGTGTAATTTAGTTATTAAATTTCTTGATCCAATTATGGGTGTTTATACCCATCCACATCCAAAAAACTTCCAAATAAAAGAACCTCTTCACTAAGGACATGTGGGGTTAAGAAGGAATAATGCCACATAATTCAAGTAATGGGAGGGTGACAAATGTCACCCTCCACCTAAACCACATCCAAAAACAATGCAACAAAATTACCACATAAAATTAAAATTGGGGAAGAACGAATTTGGCTCCAAGCAATCATGAGAAGATTCACATTTCAATAAGCATTCCCAAAATCAAAACTCCATAAATTTGGAGTGTGTGGGAGGGGTCAAAATGGTCTAATGGGCCTCATTTTCATTGAAAAGATCCCACACCCTCATAGGGATGGGGGCCAGGTCCCCTTTTCAATGCAAATCAAGCTCTTTACTTTCCATTTACCCTTCCTAAATGGCACAATTTTCCCAAATCCGAGTTTGGAAAAATGTGATATTTAGGAGGGGAAATTAGGCTCACCTAATCCATGATTAGGTGGCCTACTCCTCCTAACCATCACACAAAATCTCATACCAAAAATATGTTAAGGACAACAAAAGGTGGCCTTAAACACCAAATTAGCATTAACTAAAAGAGGATAAGTGTACACACTTAGAATAATACAACATGAGCCTACAAAACAAGGGTAATAGGTAAGAGGTGAGCCAATCATCACATAATAAACCACATATAATATAAAAACAAAGCAAAACAAAAATATAAGGTTTCACAAAAATCGATATAGAAGGAATAATTTGGCCTCATGGGCCTTTTGTGCTAATTGGGATGCATTTATTGAACCCCACATTCTCCCATGATAGAATACTTGTCACCTACACACTCAAGGAAAACCTCATATCTTCCTAGTATGATAACAAAATATGATACGATAATATAAATTAAAATAAACATATATACAAGTCATGCTAAGTTAGGAGTAGATCAACACCATGAATGATTCATCAAATGAAACAATATGATCATCATCATACATCAAATATGAATCAAATATCAATACAAAATATGTCAATAATAACACATGATATCCTCATCGCAACATAGTATATGTAAATGCATAGTGGCATCATGTGCCTCATTATCAGCTTGTGATCAAGTGTTATCATCATAATGCTACCAATACGATATCTTGAATAATGTCATATCATAACAATGTATCAAAGTAGTAAAAAAACCTTTCAAGCAAAAATTTCATGTGATAATGTCCCATAAAAATAAAAAAATGAGTAATAATGTCCTAGTCATCACAATACTATAAATACTATGAGTCGCACGCGACCAAAATGAGAGCACTGAAAAGGGTGGGCACTTGAAAATCCCCTTTTGTTACCTTGGATGATGCTATAAATTATATAATATACCAATATAATTGATGAAGCCTTATGTAAATGAAAAAAATGTTTAACATAAATCTAAAACACTTAGGTTTGTAAATAGATAACATAAAACACTACAATCAATATCGCACTATAAAAATATGTGCAAAACACAACATAAACCTTTACTGAACCTTTATGTGAATAAAAGTGGGATTAAAAATTATATATATATATATATATATATATATATATATATATATATATATATATATATAATATTATGTATATATATATATATATTATATATATATATATAATTTGTGTTAAATAATATTTGCAAAAATATACAAAAATATTGTGAGGAACAATACTTATTCATAAAATAAACGTTTACAAATTGCTAGAATTAGTTTATCTCTAACCTTTTATGTTTTTAGTTGATATATGATTACAAGTGAACTTGGATGCTCCTACATGAACACATCTTCCAAATCATATTAACTCTAATACTGTGGATAAATGGATTATAATTAAATTGAACATCACAACCATATTTAATTAAAATTAACTAGGACTAAAGATATGTAAAAATACATAAATTAAGTTTATTATTTAATTCTAAAATCAAATATATGTTTTTATACATGTATATTGAATTTTATGAGATTGGTAACAATTTTCAAGTAATGTTAGTGAAAATGTAAACCCATATGCAATAGAAAACATTTCCCATAAAATATAAAATAAATAAATATGGTTGTAAAGAGCATTGATATGCTTCTAACAAGTAAAAATATTAGGTGGAACTCTTACCAAGTGACATATAGTTTTCAAACAATTAAATGGTTGTGCTTTCACCTAGATTTTGATTGCAAACACATCATTTTCACTTTATTTTCATTTTATACATCTAGGGATTGTTAACATATTAATTCATTTGAGTGTATTTTTATGCATATACCAAAATCTAGGTGGGCTAGTTTTTTTGTAATTTATGATATTTTTCAAGAAAGATTCTTATTACTAATACCTTCATATCACAATCACATAAGTAGATTTATCACCATAAGTTGTTATACCCTTCCTATTCTCTCGTTTCCCTATTTCCTACACATAAATTAGCTAATATCATATAGCTTAATGATGATGTTCTATATCAACCAAGTTTTGGTTGATGACATCAACTAGGCTCACAACATTAAATAAATTCTATGAAATTATGTGTCATTGATTTGTGATTCTTAATGGTGGCTAAAACTAATTTTTAATTTAATGGTTTTGATTCATATTTATTGGTTCTATTTTATTATTTTTTCATCAATAAAAACATCAATTTGATCAATATATACACATAAATATACCTTAGGAATAAGAAGAGGATTTAATTATGAGAGGATATTAGACTAGAAAAGACAATATTGGTAAATAGTTTTTTGAAAGGGACATACCCTTGTGTACAAAGAAGGCCTACCTTAAGAGAAAGAAGGCAGAGTGATCAATAAAAAGAACAACGAAGCTATACAATGAGACATAACATAAAAGACCGTAAAAGACAAGTTAACATTACCTTCAAAATATCATAGATGTTCACATATATTCTTATTTCACATATAATTATTGAATTCACCTACACTCATATCTAAAAAATGTTACAATCCATGGGTTAATTATTGAAAATTCAACCAAATGCAAGTTTCTCTAATTCTAGTCTCTCTTTTGGGTAAGTGTAGGAAGTTGATGGACAAATATAGGGTCATCCGTGGACGTCATATTGCAAAAACAGTGAAATCTCAACTTGTAGGGATTATTAGTTATACGCGCACTCAAAATTAGAAAAATTTATATAAATATGAATCGTAGCATTCGAATCTAGTTTCTAAAATACTAATTTTTTTAAAAAATGGACAAGTTTAGCTATATTAAACACTTAAAATTATATGACTTAGTTTTTTTTTGAAAAAACTTATAAGATTGTAGTCCGTTTGCCCGCATTTTGGATGACCAAATCTTGTTATTTTTTTTTCCTTTGGTGAAACATTAGATGTAGTTGTCTATCTTGGGATGGATTTTATTTTGTATTTTTTTGAGCAATATTTTTTTAATGATTTTTTTCGTGAAAGTGGTCTAAAATATTTAGAAAACGGAGTGCTTTCCGTTTGCCCACCATAACTATATCAAAAAATATCAAAATCAAATATATATTTTTTTAACGTGTATAGAATTTGTCCACGCTTGGGATGGTATAAGTTTTATCACATTTTGATAAGCGAAACAAAAGTTACAGTCTTAAACGTAGACATGAACATTCATGGAAAAAATGTCTTAAAGACCTATTGTTAGTAAAAAATTATAAAATGATATTTATCTTATTCTATTCACTTTAAAATCAATATTTCTACGAAGCTAATAATCTCCCCTACGCGATGGCACCATTTTTGTGAAATGTTTTCAATTTTTTAGCATGGTTCAAGTCTTTGGAAGAGCAGATTTGAGGTTTTTTGACCTTTTACACTTCATAATGACCTTCCATAGCTTTGGTTGGGGAAAAACATATTTCTCGAGGCTTAGGTTCAAGCGAGATAGATCCGTGATCGTAGGTTTTTAACACAAAACCATGAGTGCGCTTTATAAACTACGATCACGAGTTTATAAAGCACACTCGCGGTTTATAAATCATATTTACACACATCCCAATGTCTAAATTACCATGTGATTTTTACTCTTTGACCTTACCGTATGAATTACTGTGAAATTCTATCTTTTTCTGCACGTTTTTCTTATCACCGGAAGTAAAACATCATGGGAGACAAGAAATGAAGTCAAAAAAGGAAGTCATTAAGTAAAAAAACACCAAACGAATTAGAGGCCAACAAAATTCAAAATGTTGAGCGAATGCGGAAACTTCGTGAATCAAGAAGAGGTTCATCTTCAACCCCAACTATTGTAAGCAATGAAGAACCAGGTAATGTTTCTACTGTCAATGTTGAAGTTGAATTAAATACTCGTGATGAAGATGTTTTTATTGTCAATGTTGAAGAAGAATTAAATACTCATGATGTAGCAAATGTTGAAATTGAAGGAGACAATGAAAATGTGAATAAGGAAATTCATGTTGAAACTGTAGATAGGAAAAATTTGACAAAAACACCTCCTAGGATTTTACGTAAGAAACCTAATTTTTTTAATTGAAATTGATGAAAACATTTTGAAACCAATGTTTGACAAACTTTTTGAATGAAAAATCAGAAGAAAAGCCACTAAAATTTGGGATAATCATTTTGAAATTTTAAATGATTCCCAAAGATGTTAGTTGTTGGTTAGTTTGATGAAATTGATTAAAATGAGACCTACATTAAACACCTTAGGATTGATAACATCTAATATACGTGGTCAAACCTCTACAATTGTTGAAAACCTTCATGATGCATATCACATTGTTGGTGTCAAGAGACACACTAGGGATAGTAATATTGTGTGTCATGTACTTGCTACTAGTGTTGTAAGTGAATCAATAAAAAACAACGTTTGATTACGTAAACAAGTCGAATGTTGCAAGTTAATCAAAAACTCTAATGAAAGAAATTGAAAGACGTAATATCCTTGAATCACTCAATAACGCAATTTTTGGGCATTTTTCTGCTAGAGCACCGTAAGGATAAAAATAATTCTATCTTTATAAGAGAAGTTGTTATTAAATTTTGGCATGATAACACTAGAGTTTCACCTAATACAAGAGATGTTGTAAAATGGAGAGTTGGTTCTACTAATCGTGAACCACATCTAAAGCATTTCTTAGATATGACTCAAACTCAATTTTTCATAAGTTTGAACAAGAGAATCTGGAAATTAAAATTAGTCAACATTTTTTGAAATGTTGAAACCATTCTATGTGAAAATCAACCACGCTCGCACCACTTGTTGTAGTAGGCAACATGTTGAATTTGCGATGCATTATGCTAAATTTTACGTATTCATTCTAATTTTCATTCTGAAACTATGTTATCGGAATGTGGTGTTCAAGTTCCACCAATATCTTCCAGGGATTTCATTCCTACTATATTTTGTGAAAAAGAAGTTGGACAATTTTTTTATAGTCAAGATTGTTTAGATGGAAGTTGTAGTACATACGGCGGATTACCTAAATTAGAAAGTTGCATCCATGAGTAAATTGAAGGTACAATATGACATAATTTAGTTGAGTTTGATAAATATAAATCAGTTGCATACTAGTTGAAAGATGGAAAAGAGTCTAAACGGTGTGAGATCATTACAGAACAAATGCTTGTTTTCTAATTTTTGAGAAAATTTAAGGATGAAATTGTTTATGAATATGCTAGGCATACAAATAGAGCTCGATGGTTAGATGAATAGTTCAAGATATATAAAAAGACACATTTCCTATTGGTACTATTGTTTCAAAGTGGTCGATTTTGTAGATAATTACACATTGCAACCAAAAATGGAGGTTCAATCGGAATATTACAACTCAGTACAAGTTGTCATTTTTGTGCATATAGCATTTCTACATTCTCTATAAAGTGAGAGAATAATCAAAAATTTTTAAGAGTAGTACCACTTTTATATAAATGATGATCATACTCATTCTATTGAATTTGTGCAAGGGTGTTTCCAATTATTTTATGGAAACTTGTCTGATAGGGACATCCACTTCAAACAACATTATATATGGTCAGATAATTGCACGTCTCAGTTTAAGAATGCATGAATGTTTTATTGGATGAGTAGAATGCATGTCAAGATGGGTGTGCAACATATTTGGAGTTTCATTGAGGTTGGACATGGAAAATGAGAGCATGACGGTGCAGGGCATGTGTGAAAAGAGCTCTTGCAAGAGAAGAGTTGAAGTATAAAGATGGTGCTAAATTAAAAGATGCAAAGAGCATAGTGGAATGGTGTATTGACAACATGGCCCGAGGTTCTCAAGAAAATTCCACAGTTTCACGATATTTTTGGTTGATAGAGGAACAACAAATTGCTAACTACGAGGATTGTATGACACTCATTGGGTCCAGTGATATGCACTCATTTTGTAGCTCAGACGCTACTTCGTGGGCCGTATGGACAAGAAAGTTGACATATTTTTGTGCATCTTGTATTGAATTTGTCACTGCTTGAGTGTGATTCACAAGAATGGGTGGATGGATGGATTTGTAGGCCTCTAACTCCGCTTCCTAGTTATCAACCTCCACAAGCATTATGACTTGTTTCTGTAGATGAAGTTGTAACATCTAAGGACTTTGACAAAATTTTGATTTTGGTGCAATAAGGTATTTATGGTTCTTTATTTAATTTTTGTATTGAGTTATGTCCATTGAAATTTTAATATGTAATTTAAATTTGAGTTGTTCAACCTTTATTTTTGTAGGACATGTGTTTGTAGTAATTGCGACAGAAGACAATGAAGAAGGAACAAACTATTTCTTATGTCGTTGCATCGAGGAAAGAAAGAAGTTGACTTCTCCTATTATAGATGGTGAAGATATTGAGTATCCTACATGGTCAATGGTAGTTACTGGAACTTGGCTTCGATGGTATCCATTAAAAAAATCCTCTGTTTGGGTGTTTGAAGACTTTGAGACACACATGAAAATACTCTTATATTCGCATCTAGTTCTAGCGACAAATATTCAGCTGTATAGATATCGAGGAAGGCCTAATAACAAGATTCTTTGGAAGGTTTGAGAGTTAGATCATGAAGCAATCTTGTCTGCTATTCAGAGTAGATCCGATCCTGATGGTTCATTGGAATGAATTTACAATGCTCATGCTCTGGTATATATAATTTCTTATATATATATATATTTATTATATATATATATATAAATTTGTTAGTTTAAAGATCTAGATTTAAGTTTGAATATATTTTATTTTAAATTTGTGTATTTTGTATATATAGATAGTATATGGTTTTGATTTGAAACTTAAATTTCTTTGACTAACACTTTTATGTTTAGGTTAGTGGTGCCAAAAAAGCTTCCACCTTTATGTGGTTGGCATTGTTAGTAGAGAATTTTAAATTCTTGAAGCTAAGAGAAGCTTAAATTCTCGAAAAAGCTAAAGAAATTTTCATTGTTTGAAAATGTTGTAAATTTTGAAAAAGTTGTAAATTTTGAAAATGTTGTAAATTTTGAAAAAGTTGTAAATTTTAAAAAAGTTGTAAACTTTGAAAAAAATAGAAATTTTGACAAAGTTGTAAATTTTGAAAAAGTTGTAAATTTTGAAAAAGTTGTAAATTTTGAAAAAGTTGTAAATTTTGAAAATGTTGTAAATTTTGAAAACGACTCCTCCCCAAGTGTTTACAAGACCATACCTACATGTGCACCGATCTGGGAAGGAAAAATATGAGAGAGGATATTGTAGAGGGTCCCTACACCGAGGTGTCAAATCAGACGAGACATCTCTAGGTGCCACGTGGAGTTCGAGTAGTCACCCGTCGAAGTTGAATGATATTTTGGTCTCAGGGCTCTTAAGGGACTAAGCCCGAACGCAAGTAGCCCGAAGCAAACGACCTTGTCACGCACCAAACACCACCTCCTATAGCATTCACTTGGCCAACATGTGGCAAAGATAATTGGTTCGGTGCCACGACCCACCGTTTGCAAAATATAGCGTTTGACAACCTTACATTGGCTCAAACTGCACTATTTTACGCGTTTACAAACAATAGGGCAGCAAGAGCACCAAAATGAGAAGGAAAAAACTGAGAGAGCTATTATAGAGGGTCCCTGCACCGAGGTGTCGGATCAGATGAGGCCTCTCTAGGTGCCACGAGTCCAGTAGTCACCCGTCGAAGTTGAACGATATTTTGGTCTCAGGGCTCTTAAGGGACTACTCCGAACGAAGTAGCCCTGAAGCAATGACCTTATCGCACACCAAAACACCACCTTCTCTAGTATTCACCTAGCCACCTAAAGTGTCGGCACTGATCGGTTTGGTGCCAAACCCACCATTTGCAAAATATAACATTTGAAAACCTTACACTGCTCTAATTGCACTATTTCACGCATTTGTAAACAATAGGGCAGTGAAAGCACCGATATGAGAATGAAAAAACTAAGAGAAGATTTTGTAGAGGTCCATACGCTTTGAGGTGTTGGATTAGATGAGGCATCTCTAGGTGTCACGGAGTTTGAGTAGTCACCGTCGAAAGTTGAATGATATTTTGGTCTTGGGCTCTTAAGGGACTACGCCCGAACGAAGTAGCCCGGAAGCAACGACCTTGTCATGCACCAAAACACCACCTCCTATAGCATTCACCTGGCCACCTAGACATTTTGGCGTAGTCGGTTTGGTGCCATGACCCACCGTTTGTAAAATATAGCGTTTGTGAAACCTTACACCGGCTCCAATTGCACTATTTTGCATTTTACAAACAAGAGGGTAGCGAGAACACCAAAATGAGAAGGAAAAAAGCGAGAGATAATTTTTTTAGAGGGTCCCTATGCTTGAGGTGTCGGATCGGATGAGGCTCTCTAGGTGTCACGGAGTTTGAGTAGTCACTTTTCAAAGTTGAACGATATTTTGGTCTCAAGGCTCTTAAGGGACTACACCCAAATGAAGTAGCTCAGAAGCAATGACCTTGTCCCACACAAAACATCACCTCTTATAGCATTCACCTAGCCACCCAACATTGTCAATGTAGTTGGTTTGGTGCCATGACCCACCGTTTGCTAAATATAGTGTTTGACAACCTTACACTGGCTCAAACCGCACTATTTGGTGCGTTTGCAAAAAATAGGGCAACGAGAGCACCAAAATAAGAGGAAAAAATGAGAGAGAATTTTGTAGAGGGTCCCTATGCATTGAGGTGTCGGATTAGATGAGGCTTCTCTAGGTGCCATGGTGTGAGTAGTCACCCATCGAAGTTGAATGATATTTTGGTCTCAGGGCTCTTAAGGGACTACGCCCGAACGAAGTAGCTTGGAAGCAATGACCTTTTCGCACCAAAACACCGCCTCCTCTAGTATTCACCTAGCCACCCGATGTGCCGCGTAGTTGGTTTGGTGCCACGATGTCTTGAGGCATGACTTCTCACTCCTCGCCTCCGTTCATTTCCTAGGACTCAAAACATTCAATGTCACTTGTTTACCTTCCATCTCTCTTGTTCTCTTTGGACTTTCCTCTTGTCCTCTTAGGTGCTTCATCACTGTCCTTTCTTTTCTCTCTTGAGCTATGTTGTTGTGGTGATCTCTCTCCATCCTCTTCGCCCCAACTATGTGCTTACATGCTCATTATTTTTGCATTGTAATAGGATTCTTCATCACAGATCACTACACAGAATTAGGAGTATAAGTAAATCATCAAACAATTAAGGGAACACATGTGTGAGGACCTTTTATTCATAAGTGCCATCATTGATTGCATGAGATTAATCATCTCTGCCTCAAATTGAAGCAATGTCTCCCATCTGAAACTTCAACCCCCCAGTCCATCAAGCAAGATCAAGCATTCATACTGCAAAGAAGGACATGTGACCATTGGGTGAGCATGATCCTTGAAAAAGGGAATGATCTATTTCCTGAGATTATCTCTTTGTTTAGATTGTTCTTGGTCATATATTTGAAAATCAATAGGAATAGAGTTGAGATCAAGAAAGAGAAATTCCATTGGGAAAATAATCTCCCATTTGCGAGTGAGATGAATAATTTTGATTCTCATTCCTTGGTGAGCTCAGGTGTGTTTTCATCTGACTCAGAGAACTTGTATGACATTTTGTCCCATACCATCACCTAGAGGTTTGATGCTCTAAAAGAAGCCATTTTTGATTTTGAATCCCATGAGGAGAATGTATCAAAATTTTTGGAAGATCTTGGCACAAGAATGCATGAGCTTGGTACTCCTCTCAGGGAGAATAATTCCATGAAGAATCTTTAGGATTCAAATTTTAAGAATTGGTTCAGAAAAATATTTGTGACCCTTTCCTTCAATAGTCAATACTTTAGAAGCCCTTGTAGAGATCATAGGTTATATCTCTAAAATCCTATGAAGAGTTAAATGAAAAATATTTTAGTCAATGTGGAAATATCAATGCCATTCCTAAGAATTGACTCAACACATTGGAGCATGTGAACATCTTGGAAGATGAGAAAGTTTCATTTGTAGTTTCCATATTCAACAAGATGGTCTATGGAAAAGCCTCATCATTCAAGATATTCCGTGGAGGAAGACATGAGTTGATTATTCATTAGAGGAGGATTCTTCATGTGATGGGTGGAACCTAAGAATACTAATAAGGGCTTACTATCAAATTTTTACCCTTTTCAACTTGGGACATCAGAATGCACCACCACATGAAATCTCTCCCTTTCATCACTTAAGGCTTGTAACATTCTCACTAGGTATGATTCCTCAGCACCCCAACTTGATTATGTTTCCCCCTCTCATGAATACTTAACCCCTTCACACATTATCACCCCTTTAAGTCCCTTTGTCACTTAAGGCTTGTAACCCTACCCTGCCATGCCATGTAACCCGGTTAATCCAGAATGGTCAAGGATGAGTTAGAAGGTGAGTTAGCTAGGTTAATGTTAAGAGGTGAGTATAAACATACACTTAGCCATTTTTTAATCCCTTTTTAATATTTCCTTTTCCTTCATTGCTGCTAGTATTTAGTTATGCTACTAAATTTTCAAGAAACCCTATTACAAAAATCACATTTTTGCTCATATCTCCTTCATTTTTGCTCCATTTTCCTGTAATTTTACCCCGTAACTTCTACTCATGAACTCCTTAAGATAATCTAAAAATATTTTCCATTTTTACCCTAATTTTTATAGCATCCCATCTAAAATTTCGGAGAAAAAACTTACCTTTTAGATCCTTGCGATTATGGAGATCGAAAACACTTGAAATTTGAAGAAGGAAACCATATGAAAATACCTAATCTAATGAAAAATTTTCATCTCAATGGAAAAATACAAGAAGACATGATTAAATATTTATTATTAAATTGGCATATGAGCCTTACTAAAAATAATAAGTTTTGATAACAAAGAAAAAAATTTGAATAGTTCACCTAGCATGGTTTTGCTTAATGGAATAGGTTTGCTTAACAATTGTACCATGTAGTTTCTCGGGACATGGTTTTTAATTTTAAATCAAACATACATATCTAGCACTAATTTAAATGGTTATGAAAACATACATAGAAAGGATATCATACATGCAATGAAATCAAATCAAACATATAGTTCAAATTTATCATTATGAAAACCAACACATGGATATATAAGAGAATCAAACAAAGTGTGCTCTAGACACATGTCTTTGAAAATATATGTAAGTTCATAATGTATGTGTACATCTCAAACTAAGTGTGTCATAATGTATATAGGACCACATGCGGTCGCAAAAGGCTATATATATACAATGGACTATATGAAGAAACATGTTCACTAGGACCAGATGGCCCATATATATATATCTATGTACATCTAGGTGGACTATGAATCTACTCATGAAACATCTTCCCTCTCTTTGCCCTACTAGAAGTAGCACGTCCACGACCTAGGGATGTAGTGGAGGGAGATGCCACTACAGATTTCATCCATGTGGTCCTAGGTGTCTCTAAGCATGCCTGCAACCTAACCTGCACATTCATAAACAACAAGTTTTTAACACCCAAAATTTTAAAATACATTCAAAATTTAGAAACTTGTACAATTTAGTTAAAATGCATGTGAAATCTTACCACAATGTCATGATCCCTATCAATTTGTTATTGACACATCGCAGGGACAACAATAGACTCACGAGGGGTAAGTTACATAAAAATAATTAATTTTCAAATTAAATATTTCACATACATACAAAATTTGATATTGTAGATTTAAGTAATAAGAAATAATGAACCTCTAAAATTTAAAAATTTGAAAAATATACCTCGCTAGTGGATCTACAGATGCTATGGCGGATATTCTACATCAGCCTCCATAGTCTGCATATATGGAGGAGTCTCTCTAGTAGTCATAAGCTATACAAAAAACATGTACAAATCAATATTAAAATCTACATGACTGTGCACCACATAACAGAGGTCCAAAGCATGTAATCCACGTGAACTTCCATAATTAGAAACAAAGTGTAAAGAGATTTACTAACCTACGCGTAAACTCATGTAAGGCGTGCTAGAGCCTCGGTTCCCAGTGCGAATGATGATCCACCAAGCTCCGTGTATAAAGACAAACATATTAGTATGTACAACATACACGTGTGAAACATTATAATAATAATCTAGTGTAATCAAATGAAATTAAAAATGTAAGTTTGTACAACTTGAAACTTATGTTTGAAACACACCCAGCTGTAGTAGCTAGCATGTCGATGCCGGATGTTTCCTTCACCGGCTCTTGCTATTTAAAATAAAATAAAAAATTAGTTTTTTACATGTATGTACATGATGTACAATCAAATACATATATATTAAAATCTCAAACATGTGAATTAAACTATTGTATATATATATATATATATATATATATTATTTATATTTATTTGAAATTTACCTGTGAAAGACCAATATCAGTGGCACTAGTTCCAAAAACATTCCCAACATCTCATCTATAGAAAATAAATCCTATGAACCAGCAAATGATGTCTCGCCCGCAGTGCATACGGCACCACATGATCCACAATGGTGTGGTGTGCTAGAACTGACACCTCCACCAACATCACCAGATGTAATTTGGTCACTATGTTGGGTCAGAGTGTCAGTGAGCTCCCTCAATGCATGCAATGTATCAATCTCCACAACCTCCTTCACTATAGGAGGGATAACTGAAGGTAGTGGGGGTTTTGGGGCATGGGGATCCTAGGTTGACCTATGCATGCACCAGGTCTACTCTGTGCAGAGCCACCTCCTCGACCAAAAAAAGTCGAAAAAGTCAAAATAATTCAGACCTCATTGAGCATGAACTCGCAATATAATTTCTTCAAAAATAAAGAGGAACCTCATTGTTGTTGCATGGTGGATAATCAAAAACCATCCACCATCGGTCCCAAAAAAATTTGATTTGGTCATCGTGGCACCAATGGATTGGGAACCGTTTGCAAGTAACCATGGGGGGCCATTGGTTCTAGGGTCGGTAAATAATGCACAAATGAGGTCTTTTCCAATTTTTTTGTCTTTTACGGCCACATGGGATAGTTTATCTACATACCACCACCTACAGTCACCTCTAAAGGTATTCCATCTATGTATTTGGTTGGTGGAGAGTTGAATTCACCAATCAATGTTTGCGAATATATTGGCTAAAGTCATGCGGGATGGATTTGTGGCATGATTTTGTCTTATAGTCTGAATAAGGGTCTCACTTGACAATTTTATTTTCTTGGATTCTTCCAATGATATTATCTTGTGTTCTGCTTAGCTCAGTGGGGACAGAAGGAGCCACAGGAGGCGGATCTATGTTTGGAGGAGGGTTTTGAGGAATGTTCGGAGGGTTTTGAGGAATGTTCGGTGGGTTTTGAGGAATGTTTTGACGGTTTGCATGATTTCAAAAAATTGTATACATGAAAAACATGCAAAAATAACCTAAAATGCAAAAAAAATGATTAAAATCGGGGGCTTACCTCCTCATCTTGGTGGCATGGTTGAATCTATCGCTATCCAAAAGTCCGATGAGCAATTTTGAGGTGGTATTCAAAGCTTGAGTGAAAAACGTCTAGGAAAAATCATGGTTTGAAATGAAAAATGGGGAAAATAAGGACTCACGGGACTGCTAATTTTTGTCTCAAAGTTCCATGATCACGGTTTATAACCGCACTCACGGTTCTAAACCGCGATCGTGGTTTTAGGTTCGGTATTTCAAACCTGAAATTTAGGAACCGTGATTACGGTATATAAACCACGATCACGGTTCCTGAATTTCAGGTTTTTATGTCCACGGAATTGTCCACCAACATCGTGCACTTACCCATTCTTTTGTACATTGGACCTTGGGAAATATTATGGATGGTGTATGTTAAATATGATTTGATACTACACTTTGGTACATGATTATTCTTACTATGGGTGATTCACTTAGTTAAACTATTGTATATAATATGTAACACGATATTATGGAATGCATCTATTTGATACTTCCCTAATATTCCATTCTTAATAACCCTCCCAATAATCATGTCCCATTAAATACGATCTTGGAATTAGGGGTATACATGAAAGTACAATTTTTCATGTAATATTTTATAGCCCTTATTATTTCTACTGTCATATGTGGGAGGAAAAATGTGATGTCTACTAGCATAATTTCCCTAAACATTAAAAGGTGAAAATGATTAACTCCATGAGACACTTGTATGTAATATAATTAATTCAAGGAAAGATGTAGGATAATGGGGGAAAAAAAGGGGGATTAGTGGCCACTTTTATTTATGGAAAAACTAATACTCAAACATGGAAAACCTTTTTGAGACATTAAGAAAAATAATTTTATGATAATATATAAAGATACTTTATAGAATTTTAAATTTATTTTCTAAACATATTAATGTTTGCATTATACATGAGATAAACATGTAATTATTTTTCATTTCTTATAATGACATAGTAAGTTTTGTGACAACATAACAACAATGCATGTGTACCAACACAATTTTTAGAAAAAAATGAAGGAAATTTTACATATGAAATCACATACATGGATGAATAAAAATTGCATCTCGTTGAGAATATTTTTCTTAATTTTTCAATTAATATATTTTTAAAAATAATTCTACAAGTCAATAGATATGAAAAAATGAAAATACAAGTGTACGAGAAATGAATTTTTGACCTTATATATATATATATATATATATATATATATATATATATATATATATATATATATATATATATATATATATATATATATATATATATATATATATATATATATATATATATATATATATATATATATATATATATTTAAAATGAGCAATCAATGATGTGTAGATTTTTTACATGTAAGTTTTGTAATACTATGATTTTTAAAGTAGGTATTTACCTTAGCTCATCTTCACCTAGGAACATTATTTACCTTTATTGTATTTATCCTCAACCACTTATGTGTGTGGATATTTCTTTTATCTTATTTAGATATTAAGAGCTATTATCTAGTTGTTAGGTATAGTTCTTTCCTTGATCTATGGTATTGAATAGATCCTTTATGTTTAGTTCTCTCCCTAAATCTATGGTCTTAACTAATTAGTTGATAACTAGTTATTTCCTTGATTTATGGCTTGATCTATGACCTTGATTGGTTCTTAGATTGTTATTCCTTGCATATATAAGCAAGGCCCATTCTCATTGTATTTCATTGAGTTCCATAATAATATATGATATTGCTACTCATTTGTTTGCAAAGGTTTTATGTAAAGTTATTCTGGTGAATTAATTTCATCTTATTGATCATGGTGTTTGATTATCATCTGTGTTCTTGGATTGGTATGATCTGGTTATTGTTCCTTTTATGGTATGATATTGCTACTCATTTGTTTTTTTATGTAAAGTTATTCGGTGAATTAATTTTATCTTATTGATCATGGTGTTTGATTATCATCTGTGTTCTTGGATTGGTATGATCCGTTATCGCTCCTTTTATGGTATCAAAGCGGGAGATTGCAATTACATATAAGTTTTATTTGTAAGTTTTATTTTGCAATAAATTCTTTGTATATACGTATATTTGGGAATTTTTGTATATTGTTGTTGTGTGTAGTTTTATGCAAAAAAAAATCTTCCATTAGATCCGAAGGTGGAAAACCCTAAGATTGACTAAACACGACCATTTACGGAGGCGGTCCATTTTTTTGTTTTTATAGAATTAGAACAAAACCTAGAAAATCAATTTCTTATTTTTATGCGCTTGTTCAAGACATGTACTTTCCCTTTCTAGAAGGGGTCCACAAGCGGTTGTACACGTTTTTCAATATTTCCGAAAAATATGCTAACTACTATTTTGGGAAGTGAAGGTCATTTTTGACGTAATCCTGAAATAGTAATTTTTACCAAAAGGAGCAGTTAGATGTGACTTTCTCGCATCCCGATTACGTTGTGCGAATTGAAATCCTTAGCCCCTTGTCATATTGTATGGTCATATGAGGGCTTAAATCTTGTGATTCCTACTAGTAGGTGCTTAACTCCATCTCCCTTTCACTTAAGATGAGCAGTGAAGATGAGCATTTTATTTTGTTTTAGTTGCAACTAAAATAAATAGCAGAAAGCATAATATTGAAAACTTTGTATCTTTTGATCGGTTACTCATTTTTTAGTGTCATTTTTTGTAAAATTTCTTGTTTTTTCATTCTCTTTTCATTGGAAATATTTATTTTGAGAATTTCATTATAATTATAAAGTCTCATACTGTAACACGCACTCATTATAAAGTTCCAAATATGGAGGAGTGTTGTAATCAATTGTGGATGCAATTTCAGCTAAGCCCGACATCCTAAACTTTTGGAGTTGCATTCTTGTATCTATCATGGATTCTAAGAATGATATGATTTTCTCTGAAGTGTGTGGACTTCAAGAGGATATTGTAAAATTTTGGAATAAAATAGATCACTCAAGAAGTGAAATTCTCTTCTACAATCACTCATTCACAATAAGGATACACTAATACACTCCCTGCAAAGAAACACTTGCTAGCCTACAACATCACCATCATATTGTGGACAGCCATGTCCATGCTCCTAGTCCACTTGCAGTTGTTGTTCTTGTACCCACTGACATTGATCTTCCAGTCTTTGAGCATGTTAGTGCTCTTGATGCTCTTAAGCCTATGAAGCTTTTTATTGCATGCTCTTCCACATCTGTGCCTATTACAGTAACACATGTTGTGTATCCTACTTCTACTCATATGCATGGATCTTTTGAGAAGCATACCATTGCATTCGGTTCTCGCATGCTCCGCTCTATGCTATGTTTTATTATTTCCCCTATTCCACATGTTAAGTGGAATTCTCGCCATGACATTAGTTTTTGAGTAGATACTTTATTGGGATCACACATTGATAGAGCTTTTATTTTTGTTCACTCAACTCTTTTTGAGGATCATGAGTAACAGATGAGTTTTGCACCTTCACTTAGGCTTTAGAAACCTGAGATTTCAACTGTTAGACATGATCACCCTGACACACATTCGATGTTCCTTTTCATGCACCCATTGTGCATTTTGCATTGCGCCAAGTCATATGCAGGCATATTCTTCATCCATCCGTGTTGATTTGGTTTGGATATCTTCTCACTCATGACATAGACATAGGTATTCGTTGAGAGGAATCTACAGGCATTACTCCTCCACCATTCACCTCTTGCTCCACTTTTTATACCTTCGCATTGTAATGTTTCTTGTTTTGAGCATTTTTTTAGCATGTGTACTATATCTCTCTTGTTTGTTGATATATTTTGTATTTGTATTTTTGACATCACTTCGTTGACAATATCCTTGTATGGAGATATTGTGGTGAGGCCTAGTGTCGATTGTTTTTGAGTTTTTTGATCGAGTAATGGATTCAGACCACAATGCACACCAAAATTCTTCAGCATTATACACATTTTTGAGCCAAGATTCTTGGGATACCTTGCAATGTGGTTTTTACTCTTTTTACTTTGTTGCTACTAGTTTTGGGTAGCTTGGTTGTCCCATTTTCCTAGTTATTGAACATGAGTACCTCATCGTGCCTAGTTACAAGACTCATACTTGGACATGCCACTTCTATTTTGGCCCCTAGCTTCACTTGAAGGGGGATGTTAGAGTAGGTATTTAACTTATCTCATGTTCACCTGGGTACTTTATTTACCTTTATTGTATTTATCCTCACCCAATTATGTGTGTGGATATTTATTTTATCTTATTTAGATATTAGGAGATATTATCTAGTTGTTAGGTATAGTTCTTTCTTTGATCTATGGTATTAACTAGTTATTTCCTTGATCTATGGTATTGACTAGATCCTTGATGTCTAGTTCTCTCCTAAATCTATGATCTTGACTAGTTATTTGATGACTAGTTATTTCCTTGATTTATGGCTTGATCTATGACCTTGATTGGTTCTTAGATTGTTATTCCTTGCCTATATAAGCAAGGCCCATTCTCATTGTATTTCATTGAGTTCCATAATAATATATGATATTGTTGCTCATTTTTTTCAAAGGTCATATGTAAAGTTATTCGGCGATTTTATTTCATCTTATTGATTGTGGTGTTTGATTAGCATTTGTGTTCTTAACTTGGTACGATCTGGTTATCATTCCTTTTATGATTAAATATCAAAAATTACTAAACCATTAGTAATGTTATATGTATGAACCATAATGAGATATATTATATAGAAAAAGTAATACTTAAAAATAATAAGGTAATGTTTAATTTTTTTCTTCAAAACTACATTCTCTCATCTAAAACCCATATAATTTTAAAAAAATAAAAAATAAAGAGGATGAATTAGTTTTTTCCAAGAAGGTATATAAATCTTCTAAATGATCAAAAATCCATGTAAGCTAGTATAGTGAAGGTCCAAGGCTTAAGTTTGGATCCCCAAGCCAAAACCCAAGGTTGTTTTAGAGGGAACAAATGTTAAAAAAATGAAAAATAACAAAGGGCGTGCACCCTAAGTAGTACATAGGGTGTGTGCCATTTGTAATAATTTTTTGAGGGGTACATTTGGAATTTAAAATCAACTAATGTGAAATGTATGCACCTTATGAAATGAAATGGGAATACATTTTTTTAAGTGAAAAGGTGTATGCCTTTTGGTTTGACATATACTTGAGCTAGATGAGAATATGTTGGCTAAGAAGAACCTACCACCATCGAGAGGAGTATGAAGACAACCCTAAGGAGGTTCTTAGTAGCCTAAAAGACTCGGGCATCTCGTGACTTTGCAGAAGTAGAAAAAAATACCCATAAGTAGTCTTTTGTTTTGGGTTTGTTGGTGTGCCATTCATTGCCTTTTTTATACTATTTGGCAGATTTTTAATAATGTTTTTCTTGTCCGGATCAATCCTTTTTTATCCTTTCTTAGGATATCTACTTCTTATTGGGATTCTTTGCTTCATCTCTGGTTGGTGTGTTGTACAAGGTTTGAGGTTCCTTTTAAAACCTCCTTTTTACCAAATCTAATAAAACCATTTAGATCATGGTTTTTTGAAATCTAATATGGTTAGTACAAAGTTATTTTCACAAAAAAAAATCAGAAAATTACATTTTCCCATCTAAAAACCCATATAATTTTTAAAAAATAAAAAATAAAGAGGATGAATGAGCTTTTTCCAAGAAGGTAGATAAATCTTCTTAATTATCAAAAATCCATGTAATCTAGTATAGTGAAGGTCCAAGGCTTAAGTTTAGATCCCCAAGTCAAAACCCAAGTTTTTTTAGAGGGAACTGTACGAGAGAAAAGTGACATGTGAGGATGATAATCGGCAAGTGACCTTCCTCGTACCCAACCTCTTGAGGTCGTGCCGAGATAGCCGGTGGTCTATAATGCGGGTGACTTAGATGAAGCCACATCTAGGATTATGGCTAATTTTCTATGATAGAAAAGCTACAGTGAGGATGAGAATCAACAAGTAACTTTCCTATGGCCAACCATGGGAGGATCAGTGACTAAGATCTGGTAGTGTGATCTCCTGTAGTCTAAATGAAAAAGGGATATTTAGAGGCTATGAGCGGGTAGCGTAAATTCCCTAGTGGTTTGATCAACCTAACTAGGATCTAAGTGTTAATCTAGTTTTGAAGTCTCCGAATTAACTTAAACTGAAAATAACAATTTATACTACTAATGAAAGGGAAACTAATCTAAAAAAAATACATGATTGAAACATTATAATTACAAAAACTATTTAAAATACTTCTATACTAAAACTAAACAAGCGAGATAACCCAATGTGGTTATTCACCTGTGCAAATGTGTGAATCTAGATGAAAGACAACTAATTAACTTAATTGAAAACCTTCAATCTTACCTCAGAAGTGAGGAACAAATCATAGCTTCTCAGAAACTATCATTCCCCACAGCTTCCCTGCAATATTGAAAGTGAGCTTTAACTGAAATAAAATGATTCACTACTCTATTTGATATGTTTGTAATTATAACTTTGACGATTTAAACCAGAGTTTACAGAGTAGAGGAAAATCTAGTTGTGTTGTAGCTTGTCCCCTCAGTGTGATCTCTTCATTCTTACGTGTTCACATGAATCCAAAAGAGTAGGAGTATAACAGCATTGGTAAGAGAAGGCACTAGGAACAATGGTAGCTTTGAAGGTAAATTAAACAAAGCACAAGTAGGAGAGGGATGGCACAAGTGAACTGAGCTTGGCCTATGCGATTCCTAGTAGGGTCGTTGCAGAAATGATGAAACAAAATGATAAATAGCAGTACTCAAAAAATGAGCAATAGCAGCTTCGAGAGAAACAAAATGAAGTACAAGTAGGAGAGGGATGGCGCAAGTGAACTGAGCTTGGCCTATGTGATTCCTAGCAGGATCATATAGGTATACAGCGAGGCATAACTAAATGTTCAGGGTTCTAATACATGCTAGTGGGATTTTTCTATGCAACAGTAGTAGTAATGAAGTGATTCATAAACAAACCTGGAAGAGATAAGAAAAGAAATATTTTGATCAAAATCTTCTCCCTAGATCCTAAACTTTTGTCTCTCTATATCTATCCCCTATATCTATCTCTCTTTTACTTAAGTGCAAGCATGTTTATTTATAGCATTTGCAATCACCAGAAGACAAGTTTGAATTGAACTCCTCTATCATTTAAAATGGAGAACTACTATTACAAAGTGGCTGGAAAATCTAAATAAAGAAGAAGGTTGAGAGTTGTAAGTGCAACTTGATTTTTCACGTTGTTGAGTATGTCGGAAGGTTCTAGAAAGTGCGGGTAGGACCACCTCCCGTGCAGGGTGGTGGTTACGGGACCGCCACCTTGTTCCAGGTGGCGGCCACGGGACCGTTGCTCGGGTGGGTAATCATGTAACTTAAAGACCAAAATGCAAGGAAAAGGGGGCGGGGTTAGAAAAAACATGCAAAGGTTGGATAAGGATTTTTGGATGCAAATGTATACTTGGTGAGCTTTCTAGATTCTGAACACCTTGTGAAGAGATTTGAATCATCATTGGGGTTTCCGTAACCTCTTTTCGACAAGTATAGTACATACGATTTTGGGTACATACATATTGCCCCCTCAGAGAAGCATTTTTAGCCATGAAGGGGCATAAAACGGATGGGTCCAGTATGGTGGTCCCGAAATGGGGAGTTAGAAGCTATACTTGACACGCCCATGTGTCATAATGTTGCCATCCAAATTCCCGCTATCTGCAAAATGAAAAGGGGACTCAAGTGTAGATAGATAAAAGAAATCAAAAAATAAATACTAAATTAAAATGAAATGAGGACTCACCATTTACATGGGGGATAAGAACTTACCTCCATCGGCACTCCAACTCTACGTAAAGAACACTCAAAACAAGATTAGAATACTATATATATAAAACAAGCTCATTTTACTATTCATTTACGTATCGATTTGGTAATTTTTGAGCTCTGGGACCCATGGTGACCATTTTCGATGAGAGTGCAATCAAAACGTTCATTGCAAGATCGTGATCATGCCTCCGAGAGCAGGAGATCGACCTGCGAAGTCTCAGGTTAGTTTTTCTCAATTTATCGTTTTTGAACATAAAATATAGAAATGTTGAAATATTTCTTGGGGGTCATTTTCGAAAATGTTAGTGTTAAATGAGTCTCTAGGGGGCGCCCATAGGGTAGGTTTTTATTTTGTCAAAAATGGTGTATTTTTATGTTTTTAAGTATTTTTAGGGCTTTGTGCATGATGACATTGTTTTCTTATATATATATACATATATATATGCCTATGTATATGTATGTGTATATATATATATATATATATATATATATATATATATATATACATATATATATACATACATATATATATATATATACATATATATATATATATATATATATATATTTGGATTCAGATCTTCTTTGTATCTAGAGTTTTTGTGATTCATTTCTCATGTGTATACTAGATGCTTTAGAATCTCTGTTTTTATACGCTTTTCAAAATGTATGCAATGGATGACAAGTGATAACAAATGTTGAACATAATGTTTTTTTTTGTTTGTTTTTATAATGCTGATATGTGATGATGTAAACATATTGTAGTACTGAACTTTTGGCTTCTTTGGGCAATATTCGTTGCTTCTTCTTGTTTTGGAAAAACGTGATGAATATGTAGTGATAATGAGATGAACTTGCCCCATTCCTAACTCCACACAACTAGTAAGATGCGAGGGCTCAACACCAAGAGTTGGGAAGGGCGCAAATTGTATGAGTTTGACTGAATGGAAATGATGAGAGAAAGACAAAGTATTGACAGAAACCAAATTTAGACCTACATACTTACCTTACTCAAACCTGCTACATAGCTTAAATGTAACTTACTTTTCAGTTTATCTAGACTTAGATCCATAAATGGCAACTTGGTTGACAAAATCTGGTTTTGAGGATTTGATCTCTTTGGAACTTGGATGCTTAATTTCACTTTTCACAATACACTTTGTTTTGAATTTTAAAACACTAAGATTCATTAATTTACATGAATGGACCCCCTATGCCCTGCCCCATGCTACTAGTAAGAAGTATGGGCTTATCACTAAAGGCAGGACATAGGCAAGTAAGGGCACTTCCTTCCTTTCCCAACCTCGCACCACTAGTAAGAGATGCGGGCTCATCACCAAAGATTGGTAGGGAAAGAAGTGTGTAAAATAAAATATTTTGTTTTGTTTAGTATTTTGGATTCAATTTGACTTTGACATTTGTGATTTATAATTTTGGAGTATCCTTGTTTCAAAGAGACGTAAGAGGGATAGATGTGACACCAAGAAGCTTCTAGAATAGACCGTAGGTAAGAACATCTTAACCTAGTAGAAGAAAATGAGTATGACCAAGTATGCAGCCTTGGTATGGTTTTTGTCAAGATTTTGTCTTGTCAAATTAATGAGATGATTTTGAAATTATTTGATGATATCATGAAAATTGAAGAGATATGATTTGAATGCTTTTGCCAATATTTTTAGAAGCTTGTAATAAATTTCTTAAGAATAAGTTCCTTGACCACAAAATTTACGAAATGAGTGAACAAAATGAACTAACTAAATGACTAATGCAATGCAACTGCAACCATGTACATATGAAAATGCAGGTGGAACTATATGTCATGATGTCTAAGGCAAAGAAAGTTGATGAATATCAAATTCTTCACCCCTAGAAGTACACAACGAGAGAACCATTATCCTAAAAATTTCGTTCTCTTGATGAGGGCCTACCATTCTGGGTTTGAACTTACAACCCTTTCCCAGAAGTGTATATGTCCAATTATTAAAATCATTTTTTTGAAAGAGACATTTGCATGCCTCTTTGTCACATTTTTGAGAGATGGTATGTGGGTGAGCATGACTATGTTTCTCACCTTTTCTCCCATATGGAGCATTGTGTTTACTTGTAACTCTTGTTGAATGATGAGGCCTTGCCCCATGGATATGGAAAACTTAGTTTCAGATGCACATGGGTCAAAACTAGGTTTAGAATAGAGAAACGCCTAGAGATGGTTTTGATGGGCATTGTTTCAATTTTAAATTTCCCTTCTTCGTTTGTTAATTCTATCATGTTCACACCTAGACCTAGGTCATCAGAGGGAAGAGATGTTATACCAAGAAGACTACCCATTCTTGTGTTCAAATGGGAGAAAGATCGGCTCGTCATTTTCCAAGAGTTTCATAATTCCTGTTGTGGTTTTAGTGGACACTGTTTCCATAGAAATTGACTTACCTTTATCTATTTTTACCACCTCAAATGTTTTTGGTTTAACAACTTCAACCTCTGGAATGTCCGGGGTGACCGGGACTAACTCTTTTGTTGGAGGTGGTTTGTTCAATTGATTTGTGGGAAGCTCATACTCTGTATGGATTCCTTTCTTTTTCTTGAGGTTTTCTAAGTGTATATCAAAGGGTTTAGGATCCCCTTGAGTGATGAAGACCTTTCCTAGGTGTAAAAACCTTACTTCTTGGAATAACGTGGAAGGGATTGCCTTCATGCGATGTATCCATGGATGACCAGAATCATATTATAGTTGGTTTCCTGATCTATAATATAAAATTTGGTGAGGATCATCTTGGGTCCTAAAGTGACTGGTAGTACTATAGTCCCGATTGAAGTTTCCTTGAGGCTATCATAGCCCCTTAGCGTGTTTCATGTCAAGGAACAACTCGTTTCTCCATATCTTATCTTTTGAAGAAAAGTGAAGGGGACTATGTTAATTATTTCCCCATCATCGATCATTGCACACTTAACGTAGTTGTTATAAACCCGAACCTACAAATGCAAGGGTGGATCACCTCTACCTAAGATTTCAGTGTCTGTTGGCATCTTGTTTATGTCAAATATAAACTCAGTATCCCTATCTTGGCTTCTCGGAGGGTTGACGTTAAAGTATACATGGTTTATTTCAGCTTAGGAGGTGGCGTAACGTGGATTAGATGACCAAGACCTAATGCATTGAGTAATGCAAAACGATGTGCAAGTAAATTTTTCAGCAAATCTAGGAATGAAATATGAGAAAAGGTCTTGTTTAAATCCGATATCAAATCATATGATCCTACTAGTTTAGCAATTGTAGGAACTTCATCTCATGCAAAGAAAATATCGGGTAGGGGTTGTGAAACATACTCCTTTTCCGAGTTGTTGCATTAATTTCACGCTCGACCTCTAGCTCAATTAATCCTAATATTTTTGTATTACTCATGTTTGAACCTAGGTTAGGAGAAATCCGAGAGTTGTCAGGAGTTGAGGCATCTTGATCATTATTTCCTATTATGACACCTTTGTTTGTCCCATTTGGATCTAACTTATTATTGTTAGAATGATTCGGGAGAGGATCGTTGAAAATCTTGAGAGGTGCATTTTGAGGGGAAACTGATCCCATATAGGTGTTTGGTGTGGGTAGTGTAGGACTTGCCAAAAACATGTCTATAAAGAGTTGTTTTTGATCATCTGGTAAATGTTGTAAGAATTTGTTATAGTCATGGCAGGTCCTAGTATCATGACCTCGGATTTTGTGAAAGCCACAATATAAATTGGGATTATAGTCCCATGGTCATTGGTTTGAACCTTGTTGTGGCCCAAAATTCTAGTTAGGCTATTGATTATTATAGTTGTAATTTTGAGGTTGTGGCCTTTGGATTTGGTTTTGATATCCATCTGGGCCTCGAGCAAGGCCTTGTGACTAGATTTTTGTTGTTGTTGTTGTTGTTGTGGTTGTGGAGGATGATTAAAATCCACCGTATTGATTGTTGGATTCACTTGTTAGTAGGTGTCGGTGTTCAAAAATTTGCATTTTGCTTGATCGATCCTCGTGGTCGTTGGTTTAAACCTTAGTAGGCCCAAAATTCCAGCTTAGGCTATTGATTATTATAGTTGTGTTCATAATCCGGGCCTCGTGCAAGGACTTCGACTATTTGTTGTTGTTGTTTTGGTGGTTGTGGAGGATGATTAAAATCCACCGTATTGATTGTTGTGAAGTCCATCCTTGTTAGTTGTCGGGGTGTTCCAAAATTTGCACTTTTGCTTTCGGTGACTCCATCTGTCAGTTAAGCCCATCTTTTTGTTAAGTCCTCCTTGATTGGTATTTCCCATATTGGGATAAGTCATAGTGTTTTGATTGGGAGTGATTAATCTCCCGTTCATTCCATAAGTCTTACGACCACTGTCTATTGCCACTTGATCTATTCGAGAGCACTCTCAAGTACTTCATCATAAGTCCTTAGTGGGAACTTTTGGACTTCTTCCTTTATCTCTCTATTGAGAGAATGAAGGAATAAATCACATAGTTCCATCTGATCCATGTTTGGAGCACTTCTGTGAAGAGTAGAGGACTGTACGCCATCTTTGAATGAAATGGGTAGTAGATTCATTGTGCTCTTGTTTAATGTGTAAGAATTCCCTAATCCCCATTCTTAATAGTTTGTTCATGTCAAAATATTTGATGAATTTTGACACAAGTTGTTTGAATGAATGTATTGAGGCTTCAGGTATTCTATAATACCAATCAAGGGCAATGCCTTCTAAGGTTTTAGGGAAGATTTTAGCAACAACCGCATCCCAAGGGAGCAGTTCTCGAATGGCCGTGGCATAGGCCTTGATATGTGCATTTGGATCTCCCCCTTGAATTTAGGAAAATCGGAAGAGGTCTTGGAAGCATGACGCTTCATACGGTGAAATATAAAGGATCTTTTAAATATTATGAGTAAGTCCCTACTCGCATAGGTTTCAACCATAGATGGTGCTTATTGAGGGAGTGGAGGTGGAACGGGTTGTTGATATGGCATAGCATATGTATTTGCATAGGGGCATAAGGAAACCCCTGTGGTTGAGAGAACATCCCGGGAGAAGAGAACATATCTCCCTGTGGTGATTTTGAATAAATGTTTAAGTAGGGAGGAGCATTGCTCTGATATGGATTATTTGGTACTAATCGGGAGGTATCATATTTTCAACTGGAGCAACATTTGAAAACATGGTTCTAGTTGGTGTTTGTTGTGGATAGCTATATGATTGTTGAGGAGGCATGCCTAATGTGCATGTTCCCATAAGGAGGTCAACCTGGCTAGGATGATGCGGAGGGTTGGGAGTTCCTGCTTGCCCGAGTGTGAAGCTTGATTTTCTTGAGCAAGTTCTAGCCCTCTAACCCTTTCAACTAGAGCCGAGATGACTTCGATTGGTGACGATACAATGTTTTGTCATGGTGGTTATTGTGGCACCCCTTGAGGTTGCCGAGGGGTATGGTACCCTGCTATGAATTGATCATTACTCTGCCAAGCTTCACCAAGAGTATTTTCCATAGGTGGAGGAATGGGGGTGTTTTCTTGGAGCAGGGTGTCGGGTTGTGTTTGCAAACTTCCTATATGTGGGTACATGTTTTGGAAGCGTTGTTCACTTCTAGCGTAGCATGCTAAGTACTCCTCATCTAAAAATGGGAGTGGATCTGACTACCTACTGATTTTTGGTCTAGATAAAACCGAGGAGATGAAATGGATTCTCCAATAAACATCATATTGTTAGAGCCTGAGGGCTCCAGGTTGTTGTGTTTGTGTAAGTTGGTCCAACTCCTCAATTCGAATGAAGAACTAGAACTAGTTCTTTGTGGAGGAGTTTGTGATGAAAATTAGTTGCTTGAGTAGTTGGCAGCCCATGCAGAAAGTGATGGTGACTGTTGTCTACTCATCTGACCATAATATGCTTCAGACCTGAGAGAGGTCTTCCATATGCATCGTATCCTGACATATTCGGGGTATATAAATACCTGTAGAATAATGGGAAGGAGCGAAGATGGATGAAAGAAATGGAAATGAAAAAGGAGCGGTTGTTAGTTTCACGTCGGGTTCACCAATTTTGGTGGTGAAGCCGGTGTGAAAGCCAATGAGGTAGAAAAGATGAAAAAGTGAATCAATTGGAAGAACAAGTAGAAATATGACTCTAGATCAGAAGGTTGTGTGTTTGTTTCATGTCGGGTTCACCAATTTTGTACGATAGAAAAGTGACATGCAAGGATGATAATCAGCAAGTGACCTTCCTCATACCCAACCTCCCGAGGTCGTGTCGAGACAGCCGGTGGTCTATAATGTGGGTGACTTAGATGAAGCCACAACTGGGATTATGGCCAGTTTTCTATGATAGAAAAGCTACAAGCGAGGATGAGAATTGGCAAGTAACTTTCCTATGGCTAACCATGGGAGGATCAGTGACTAAGATCTGGTAGTGTGATCTCCTGGTAGCTGAAATGACAAAGGGGAGATTTAGAGGCTATGAGTGGGTAGCGTAAATTCCCTAGTGGTTTGATCTCTTAACTAGGATCTAAGTGTTAATCTAGTTTTGAAGTCTCCGAATTAACTTAAACTGAAAATAATAATTTATGCTATTGTTGAAAGGGAAACTAATCTAAACAAAATACACGATTGAAACATTATAATTACAAACAACTATTTAAAATACTTTTATACTAAAAATAAACAAGCGAGATAACCTGGTGTGGTTATTCACCTGTGAAAATGTGTGAATCTAGATGAAAGACAACTAATTAACTTAATTAAAAACCTTCAATCTTACCTCAGAAGTGAGGAACAAATCATAGCTTCTCAAAAACTATCATTCCCCACAACTTCCTGGCAATATTGAAAGTGAGCTTTAACTGAAATAAAATGATTCACTACTCTATTTGATATGTTTGTAATTATAAATTTGACGATTTAAACCTAGAGTTTACAGAAGAGAAAATCCAAAGTTGTGTTGTAGCTTGTCCCCTTAGTGTGATCTCTTTGTTCTTGCGTGTTCATGTGAATCTAGAAAGAGTAGGAGTATAGCAACATCATAAGAAGAGAAGGCACTGGGACAATGGTAGCTTTGAAGGTAAATTGAACAAAGCACAAGTAGGAGAGGATGGCGCAAGTGAACTGAGCTTGGCCTATGTGATTCCTAGTAGGGTCATTGCAGAAATGATGAAACAAAATGATAAATAGCAGGTACTCAAACAATGAGCAATAAGCAGCTTTAGAGAAACACAACGAAGTACAAGTAGGAGAGGGATGGCGCAAGTGAACTGAGCTTGGCCTATGTGATTCCTAGTAGGATCATTGTAGGTATACAACTGAGGTGTAACTAAATGTTCAGGGTTCTAATACATGCTAGTGGGATTTTTCTATGCAGCAGGTAGTAATGAAGCGATTCATAAACAAACCTAGAAGAGATAAGAAAAGAAATATTCTGATCAAAAGCTTCTCCCTAGATCCTAAATTTTTGTCTCTCTATATCTATCCCCTTATATCTATCTCTCTTTTACTTAAGTGCAAACATGCTTATTTATAGCATTTGCAATCACCAGAAGACAAGTTCGAATTGAACTCCTCTATCATTTAAAATGGAGAACTACTATTACAAAGTGGTCTGGAAACTCTAAATAAAGAAGAAGTGGCTGAGAGTTGCAAGTGCAACTTGATTTTTCACGTTGTTAATTTCATCGGAAGGTTCTCGAAAGTGTGGACAGGATCTCCACCTGTGCCGGGCGGCGGGCGGTTACAGGACCGCCCTATTCTTGGGTGGTGGTCCCGTAACTTAAAGACCAAATGCAAGGAAAAATGGGACATGGGTTAGAAAAAAACATGCAAAGATCGAATAAGGCATGTTGGGATACAAATGTATACTTAGTAATATTTCGGATTCCGAACACCTTGGGAAGAAATCAATCATCATTGGGGTTTCCGTAACCTCTCTCAAAGTCAATACATACAATTTTGGGTATGTATAGGAACAAATGTTAAAAATGAAAAAAAAAGGGGCACAAAGGACATGCACCATTTGTAATAATTTTTTGAGGTGTACATTTGGAATTTAAAATCATACAATGTGAAATGTATGCACCTTATGAAATGAAATGGGAATACATTTCTTTTAATTGAAAAGGGTGTATGCCCTTTGGTTTGACATATACTTGACTAGGATGAGAATATGTTGGCTAAGAAGAGCCCACCATCGTCGAGGAGTATGAAGACAACCCTAAAGAGGTTCCTGTAGCCTACAAAACTAGGCATCTATACTAGAAGTAGAAAAAAGAAGACCCGTATAGTATTTTGTTTCGGGTTTGTTGGTGTCCCATTTACTTGCCTTTTGCTACTTTTTGACATAATTTTAATAATGTTTTTAAATGTTTTTCTTTTCTAGATCAAGCCTTTTTATCCTTTCTTAGGATATCTACTTCTTGTTAGGCTTCTTTGCTTCATCTCTGGTTGGTGTGTTATACAAGGTTTGAGGTTCCTTTTAAAACCTCCTATTTACCTAATCTAAAAAACCATTTAGAATATGGTTTTTAAAATCTAATATGGTCGAGTACTAAGTTATTTTCACAATTTCATAATTTATATCAAGGTTTTCAAGGTACACTTTTCACACTTAATCTCTTCTTTAGACGCGATTAAATAGTCATTTTATAGGCATTGAGGCATTTTGGATTGATAGTTGGTCTTCTAGTTGTAGCCAATTATAGCTAATTTTATGTTTATATCCCAAAATAAACCAATATTATACTAGCACAAGTCGATTATAGAAAATTATGATAATTAAGGTTAATAAAAGGTGTAATTATCCCTATACCAATGAATCTAATACTCTTAAGGGTTAATTACGACCAAATCCTACCAATTATGGTAAATAAAATGTCGAAATGGGTGCAATTAGGAGAATTTGAGCCATGTGAACCTAATTTAAAGAAAATAATATGATTTGGAGTTCAATTTTCCTTAATTGATTCATTTATTACTTTAATTACTAATTTAATTTGTAATGCCCAAAATTACCAACTAAAATATAACCCAAAAATAAAATAATTTATTTTAATACATTATAGTTAAAATACATTTATCCATGATAAAATCATTCACATGACACTTAGTATGCAACGAAAAGAAATGCCACCAAAGTGATTTGTTCTTGGCATTTACAACACACTTAAAAACAAGACAACTTTTTCTTTGAACAAGATGATGAGAAGGATGTTGCTCTAAAATAATACACATAACCAAGTCTATTATTAAGATTTGTAATGGGGAGATATTATCATTGACCCTCATTTTAAATATAATGATGGAGGAATTATAGATTCTTGGTTCCTTCAAAGTGAATCAATATATAAAACATTAGTATATCCCTCTTTTACATATAACAAGTAGTATTTCATTTTTATCTTCGATGAAGGTAAAATGTGCACTCCCTTAGTTCCTTTAGGTAGAATAAAAAACATAGCAATACACATTCCTTTATTTAGCATCTAACCCGTTTACCTCCAACTAAAATGTAAATATCACCCCTACACAAAACCACTCTTAAATTCCCACAATGGTGTAATACAAGTCCACAACATCTAATACAATTACTATCACAAGCTCAATGGAGCAATAAAAACACGAAATCTATGCCTTTAGTTGTGAGGGTTTAAGGGAATGATTTCCTATATGAAAAAATCAAATGACTAAAGCCTAACTCTTATCCATATTTTCCAAGTCTTAAAAAATCAAGAGAAACATCAACTCCAAGAAGACAACTATTAATGTTAGGTCAATGACAACTCTACATAATAATCCAAAACATAGCCCAACAATTTCATACAACTTCTAGATAATATAGAAGGTAATTTAATCTTGTTATTAAGTCCCATTGTATATAATTATCCAATTATTGAATTTTTTATTATGCTAATTTATTTCATCCAAGTATAACCAATTATAAGCTTGTTTGATTACCATGATTTAATTCATACAATGTTTATGGTTTCTTTAGATTATCTCAACTCAACCAAGAGGTGAGAATAGAAAATTGTAAAATTTGGAATAATTAATTCTATTTAATTATCATGGTGTTCCACTTAATTGCAAAATATTGTGAAATTCCCACATAAATACTATATTTGGTGAAATGTTAATTAATCCCTTAAATGGGTTTAATATTTGCCACCTACAATTTCACTCAATAAATACAAGGTTCGATACATAATATAAAAATAATTACATTTTCCTTTTAAATATTTTCAAAAGTTACATTATTTACTACAAAACGTTTTTGTATAGTCAAGGAAATATCCTCAAGAAACCCATAAAAATATCTTGCTTAAATACCTTCCATTATTTTCTCAACATTTGGCACATTTTTGGCTTGCTAACGTAGTTGAAAAGTTTGAATAATATTATTATTAGGTTTTTGATTGCTTATGCACATTGAAACAATGCCACCAACCTTGGCCAGAAAAATAACTTGCTCCAACACTTGAAATCTTTATTGAACCTTTGGGGTGTTTTCATATTTGAAAAGTTTCATAAGGAATTAGGTGGAAATTTGGATTTCTTCCACACTTGAAATATCCCACTAACACTCACTTGGGGTTTCATTTTTCTTTTCCATCATAAATCCTTTCTCTTTATCTTTACGAGTTTCATAAATGTGTGCATACTTTAAAATTCTACTTGGACTTAGACATAAGTTCTAAGTGTTTTTCATAGAAACTTTCCCTTGTCAACTAGGAAAGGCCCTTGGAAATTTTAGAGGATAACATGCATTTTTCAAGTTTATGAAATTGTGTAAGGGTTTTGAAAGTTTTACATATAATGTGTTGAGAACATTTAGGGTTTAAAGGTTTGAGATGTAACTTATATGCAAATTGTAAGTGTGTTTCAAACCCATGGAAGTTTAATGTTAGAAGCACAATGGACTGAGAGGGGGATGAATCAGTCCTTAAAATATTTCAAATTAAACTTTCATATCTGAAACTTAAAATACCATAAACATTCAATCACAATAACCACTTATTCAACTTTAAGAGTGTGCACACCATAAACCATCATCAAAACATATAACCATGAAAGCAAGAGAACACCATAAGAACACAAAATATAAGTGGGAAACCCTCAAGGGGAAGAAAACCCACTGAAACACTATCTTATATTGATATGTTTCAAAATTTATTGAGGCACCAACCCCACAAGGAGCACCAACCCCTAGTTTAGTAGAGCACAAACTCCATAAGGAGGCTACAACCCCCAAAATGATCAAGCACCCACTCAACCACCTTATGATGTGTAGATATCTGATTTTTTTCTACCACAACTGATGGAGATCCAATTTCTAGCTCGCACTTCTTCACTCAAACCCTAGGTGATCAATCTTCACACAAAAATCTCTTATGATTAACAAAAATAGGACCTAAATGGGGTATTTAGGGTTTAGTGTTAATCTAAATAGGAGGACTAAAACACTATAAATGAACTAAAATAGTATGAGATAAATGTAAATAAAATATTTTAGATAAAATAAAACCCTAATGTGTAAGAGAAGAGCAAGGAATAGACTCAGCTGATTGATGATGACTATCGCAAGTTGTCACAAATTTGGAACTGGAACTCGATAGTGCAAATGGACACTCGGGGCCCTGCGAAGGGTAGATTTGGGCTATCTCGAGATGACAGATAGATTTGGGATACTTCTTAGAGTGTTTCTTTATGTCATTCTATATTTTCGGATGAACTGAGAATGTCCCACAATGTAAGGAGAAGTATCCAACCCTAGAAAAATGAAAGATGCATATGAATGGGTCGGACTGACCTCATCCGCCAAACTAGTGGACTTATCATTGAGCGATGCACTACATTATGAACCTTGATGTAGTTCTAGTGTGTGTGTGTGTGTGTGTGTTGTGCCTTAGGTTCTCTTATACTAATCACACTTTGTGAAGTAGTGAGCAATAGTAGCTATAGAAATGTAAGTAGCATGTGTGCATGGTATAAATGGAATCCCTCCCCATGTAGTGCGTGTGATGCATATCTCCTAGCTTGAGGGCATGGAACTATGTGGATGCAAGATGATGCACCAGATACAACCCTAGATGAGGTGATAGTAGTGATAAGATGCAATGTCTTAGGACCCTTATTATGGTCTTATAACTTTATATTGATAGATCTCTCAAGCTTAATTTCGTAATTAATCTCTAAGAGAAGAAGGATGACCAATAACTAGAAGTGACCCAAAAATAAGTGGAAGAGGTTGTGCATAGATTGGGGTGCCAGAGTGGGACCAAGGAGCCCCAATATAGGTTAGGGCACCTTGATTTCAGCTAGAATGTCGAAACGGTCATGAAATGGGTTGATAAGTATCGAGAAATACATAGGAAAGACAAAATAAAAGATAAGAAAAAGGTGGCCAAAAGGTGGGATTAATTAGTACTTTGTACACTTGAGAACCTTCTAAATAGTAGTATAAGACCGAGCTAAATATTGTCTAATGTGCAATATTTGTGTCTACATTTTCCCCCACTTTATGTTGGTGAGTGGAAAGCTCGGTAACATAAAGTAGATAGAGATGCATACCTAATAACCATGTAGAGTGTAGAAGAAGACATGCCGATGGAATAGACTCAAGTGTGGAATGACTAAAAGAAAAATGTGGAGGAGTGTGGATTCTAAAGATGAAAAATGTGAATAAAAGTGATGAGAGTGAACCTAGGGTGGAATGCGTGTGTAGTTGTTGCATGTGTGTGGTGTACCTGCATGGTTAGTATGGCAAGTACCGTCATGGTGTGTTGTCGTCATTGACATTTCTATTTTTTTGCCCCTAATTTGACTACTTTTTTTCTCATATGGAGGACATGCAAGGAGAAAATGATCAAGTAGTCAAATATGTATGTATGTAAAAATGTTTTGTAAAATATGCTAGAATAGAAAGTGTAAATAGAAAAATGGAACATGTGCACCTTGATTCATCTCAATAAAAAGGGTGTAGAAGGATATCCTATAGTGTCACGAGTTTTTCAGGTGATCTCACACCACCCTAGGCAAGAAGAAGTGTAGGGAGGAAATGCTCTGTGTCCTCCAACTCTAATCGCTTCTACTAAAATTTATTGAAGAGATATTTGTACTGCACTAGTTTTTGGGTGATCCTATGCCACTAGATGGAGAATTGTAGAGAGGCCACCCATTGTAACCCCTGAGCATGTAACCGCTCTGCAGAATTACCAAAGGACACCATGTCCTGTTGAGGCCACTATGTATGGAGTTTGTAGACTAGTCTGAACTCACTCATGTGTGAACCGGTGTAGATACGATGTGTTAGTAGAAACCCTCAATGATTCCCCCCTCTTTGAGGGTGCATGTGATGGCCCTGGAAGGAGAATGTGGCCCCAAAATAGTTACAACCACACTCTAACTTGTAGAACTGTGCCTTGAAATGGGAAAGGAAAATGCTTGGTAGATACCAAGTCGCGCACAAAATGGGATGGCTAGCCAATACAAGTGTTAGTCCAAACACATGCATGCAAATAAGTGTAAAATACATAGACAAATGTAAAAAAGTATCAAGCGAGTAGTGTAAACATGCAAGAAAACATGAGACCACACAAAGTGAGTTTCAAACATGGGAAATACCTCACGATGTCCCAAGACACGTAAGGCCATCATGGCCACAAACAATAATTAAGTGTGCACACAAGCAAAGGGAAAATCCCGCAAACAATAGCAAACAAAGCGCACAAGTAGAAACAAAAAGGTAGTCATGGAAACATGAAGTCCTATAAAACAAGTTCCGCATGTGGAACACCCATTAGCATGTTAGAGTGAAAACCAATATGTCAAAGCATGTAGAAGTAAGTAAGTAGTAAAATATACTTAATAAAAAATTAAATAATAACACATGTATGAGATGAATTTGGATGACCCCAATGACCAATATTGTAAGGGTAGAAGTAGAGCATCCATGCCACGTGTAAATGTCCTATATCCGGATCACACTAGACAAGGGCATGAAGGTGCAATTTTTATGATAATGACATATAGTAAAGCAAGCTAGCATGTGTAATAGAATGAGTATGAAAAACACTAGTAAGCAAGAGGAAATGCTACGAAGACAATGTAGTATGTTTTGGATGGATGAAATGTAATGCAATATGGAATGATAGGAGCAACATGCCCCCCAAGTGTATGGAAGTGTATGTAATGAGGTTGATTTTGTTTTCCCCTCAATAGTCAAGAATGAACCATAAACGAGAGTGCATCATCAAGAAATGGTTGAGTAGTGTTGGTTGTATCTAGCACACTATGATGAGTGTGTATGGGGAGTGGTGATGGAATGCGACATGGGGAGAATATGTGCATTGAACCCTATAGTCGAAATGTATATCATGAATTTGTTGATCGTAGGAGTGATGATTTATCCCTAAGCATATATCACTATAAGATGAATGGATGGGAATGTGGCATATGGAAAGATGCCATGGATTGAGTCATATACCATGACTTGGTTAAAATAAAGGAGTGATGATTTAGCCCTAAGCATATATCACTACATGATGGAAGAAGAGGGTGAAAATTTATCCTATAGTGTATGTCACTACAAGACAGGTGATGAAGTCGTATGAAGTGTAGATGAGTAGGCGGTGGATAATGGAAGGTGGTGATTTAGCACTAAGCATGGACCACTACGTGAGGATTAAGACAAGGTTAGTGATTTAGCCAAAAGCGTATACCACAAAGTGACGAGTAGGATAAATGAGGATGTAATATAATGATGTAGAATAGCATAATAGAATGTGCGATGATCATATGTAAAATGATAATAAAGAATGGATGAAGGGAGTGGTGATGTAAGCTAAGGTGTACACCACTACGGGATGAGAAAGATGTATAATGTAATGGAATAATTTTGAATTGAGAAAATTTAATAGGAGGAGATAATATCAGATGATAGGATGATGTAGGAGTGATGATGATTTAACCTAATGTATATACCACTAAAGTATGTGATGGATGAGTATGGGTGACGATATAGCCTAGAGCGTATGTCACTAGTTTGATGAACATGGTATGATGATTAGTCGCATGTAAGGTCCATTTTATTAGTAAACCCTCAGCAGTTGAGTATGGACCAAGGAACTAAAGTGCATCATAGGGTGGTGAGTGCAACATGTAGAAGACAATGTAGTATAAATGACCAAGGTATGTAAATGTGCGGTGTAGGAAATGTAATGTAGAATGTGTAGTGGGTATGGAACGTGTAATGTGTGAAATGTAATAAGTTTTTAGATGGAAATAGAATGTGTAATGATGATAGATAAAACTAGACCCAAGTATAAGGAAATCTAGTGTAGCATGTAGAATATGTAAGATGTATGAATGCAATGTGGGTGTGTAGGATGTATATGTAGTGTGGAAGATACAATGATAGGTGTAGGTATAATATGTGATGGTAAAAGATAAAGCTAGACTCATATACAACATGACCTAGCATAAATGTAGAATGAGAGGATGGAATGCAAAAACTAGGATCATATACGATGATGACTAGTGTAGTGTATGCTATGGAGATATAATGTAGGATGATGGAATGTAAATGTATAGGTCCTGTAGTGTAGTGTGTGGGGTTTAGTGTAATGGTAATCCCTCAATAGTCTAGTGTGAACCAAAGCACTAGGGTGTGTCATCGGGTAGCAAGGGTGTGATAATATGTGATGGGATAGGTGGAAGGTGATGTTGATAAGTGATAGAGATGAAGTGTAGGACATAAAGGGGTATAAGTATGTGAAGCGAGGGGGAAGGAGTATGTCATGTGATATGACCCCAATTAGTAGTGTGAGAAGAGGCTATGTGAACTCGTCAAGGAGATCGTCATCCTCTAGGTCAAAGTCAAATGGATCGGAATTGGCAACTTGGAAGGCTATAGTATGAGGTTGATCACGTAATGAGCCAGTGAGAGACAAATGGTACATGCCCATAGCATATTCTTCATCAGTAAATGGAGGATGTGGACAACCATGTGTGTACCATCAAGTGAGGTTAGGTGAATGGCCAAGAAAGGAACTATTGCAAATGAAAATGTGGCCAAAGGGCATGGGGAATGAGATGTCAGTGTGACTAGGGTCTAATGTACCTCCGATGTAAGTAAGCCAAGATTCCCTAATGTGAGTGGAAAAGAACAAGGGGTACGCGGTAGATAAACAAGGAGATCAAAGACACGTAAACCATAAGTGGTAGTGATGGTGAAAAATCTAATAGAGATGAGAGGCATGAGTAGAAGGTTGAAGGTCATCAAAAGTAAAGCCAAGGTGAGCTAGACCAGTAGGAGAACATATGGTTTCATCACATGTGGGATCAAATGGAACATGGTCCTAAATGAGTCACGATAAAGAAGGTACACGTGAAGGGTGGGTGTGTGGGTGATAAGTACAGAGATGGGATGATAGTGTTCATGGAGGGAGGGTGGCGATATGGAACTACGGTGGTGGAGATATATGATGGAGGGGGAATTGCATCTAGTAAAAAAATAGCTCCCTCAAGTGGCGGTAAATGTGGCTGATCTTCCAAAGGCTGAGGTTCATCGGTGGTGTCAATGTGAGGAATACGATACTAGTATGAGGGTCATGGACACAATATTGGAATGGATCATGATCTCGAAAGACAATCCTCAAATCAACACGCTCATGTAATAATTTTATGCAATAGTGGAGGGTAGAGGGAACAACTTGCATGGTGTGGAGCCATGGTCTACCTAACAAGTATTTATAGGGGACAAGGAAATTAATGACAAAGAAAATAGTGGGGAGATTTTTAGGTCCTAAAATTAAAGGCAAAGTAATGTGGTATCTAGACATGGGAAAATAGTCCCATCATAAGCATGAAGTGAAATGGAAGAAGGGATAATGTCACGAGAAGAAAAACCTATGGCTTGGAGAAAGGGCGGAGAAGAGATTAATCTTAGATCCATTGTCGATAAGAGTACGCTTGACAACAACATTATAGATGTGGGACATGATGTAAAGTGGCGGGTCATTGTCAAAGGGTGAATGTCGAACAGGAGGATTTCCTTGAAATGCTATATGCTTGAAAAAGGCTTTAATAAATGTGTCATATAAGTAATCAGGTGCATGTCAAGGGCATGTTGGTAGTAGAAAAGAGGGTTTGAACACGATGAAGAAAATCAAGGTGGGTGAGCGAGAGAAGAATTCAATGTAATAGATATTCATGATGGTGGAATGAAAAATCCTAGAAGGTGGTAAAAATAGACGTCAGGTTCACCAAAATGATTAACAAAAATAGGACCTAAATGGGGTATTTATTGTTTTAGTGTTAATCTAAACAGGAGGATGCACCAAAGGAGTGAGTGAACATTTTTTCTCATACAAATAGGACTAAAACGTTGTAAATGAACTAATTTTTTTGAGATAAATGTAACTAAATTATTATAGATAAGATTAAACCCTAATATGCAAGAGAAGAGAAAGGAATAGACTCAAAAAGGTTGATTAATAATGACTATCACAAGTTATCGCGGATCCGGAAAATGTACAAAAAACGGAACTCGGTAGTGCATTAGATCAACACTCAGGGGGCCTGCAAAGGGTAGATTTGGGCTATATGAGATGACATAGGCACATAGGAGTGTCTTGGGGAGCCTTGACATGCCCCGGTCATGTAGTCTGGTGCTCGAATAATGCCAATCCTCGAATCAATCTGGAATGTTCATTAAGTGTCTTTGAGTGCTTATGTATGTCATGCCGGATTTTTCATATGAATTGGAGAATGTCCCGGATCGGATGCAAAGAGAAGTATACAACCCTAGAAAACGAAAATTACATATGAATGGGTAAGACCTCCTCTACCTCATCTCCAAACTAGTGGAATTATCACCGAGTGATAAAGTTTCCCTTTGAAATTTTGACGTTTTTATAATTTTGGAAAAAATTCACTTTCCCCCGCGCATTATGGATCCGTGATTTAGTTATGGTGTGTGTGTGCGCGTGTGTGCCCTATGTACTCTCTTCCGTCACTCACACATGTTGTGAAGTATCGAGCAATAGTAGATATAGAAATGTAAGTAGCATGTGTGCATGGAATAGAATGGAATCCATCCCCCTATGCTCTTTTCGCCACTGTGATGCAAATATTCTAGCTTGAGTTCATGGCACTATGTGGATGTAAGTGATGCAATGGATGCAACCCTAGATGAGGTGATAGTAGTGATAAGATGCAATGACCTAAGACCCTTATTATGGTCTTATAACTTTATATTTATAGGGTTGTCAAGCTTAATTTCGTAATTAATCCCGACAAGGTCAAAATTCGAGAAGGAGATAAGGATGACCAACAGCTAGAAGTGACCCAAAAAGAAGTGGAAGAGGTTGTGCATAGATTTTGAGTGCCCATAGTGGGACCGGGTGCCCCAGATGCAGTTGGGGATTTTCGGCCACCTGGTTTCCACATGTCTGCAATGTCGAAACTGACTCATGAAATGGGTTGATAAGTATCGGTAAATACATAGAAAAGATGAAATAAAATATAAGAAAAATGTGTCCAAAATGTGGATTAATTAGTATTTTGTACACTTGAGAACCTTCTAAATAGTAGGTATAAGATTGGGTTAAATATTGTCTAATGTGAAATATTTTTGTCTACATCTTCAATCACTCTAAAATTCATCAAACCCTTGCTCTCATGTTCTATGATTTTTATCAACTTGAAACACACTTGAATAAACCTCAATTAATGCTCTAACACCTACGAATAGCATTCACCTAGGTCACTCCACCTTGCACACACACACTCATTTGGAAAAGCAACCAAAAACATGCTTCTCCACCTTTCAAATTTAGGACCAAATTTTTCTCTCCATTTGGTTCAACCAATACACCAAGGAAATAGATAAAATTTAAAACACAACATCTACATGTGACCTAAATAGGTTAGCTTAGATAAAAACCTCATTACATGTGCCAAAAATGGCTTAAACCCCCATGGGCACGATCTTAAAATTTCCCTAACAAGAGTAGCATACTTTTTCATGCCCCATCATCCCTTATACATGATTAAAATATCATTAAAAATTCATCTTGGTCACAATTAATATCAACCAATCAAATTATTCCATTGGTTGGGCGAGTTCCCTTTACAATTCTCAAAACAATTGTTTCCTTCACCCTTCAACACCATGGAAAATTCATAATTCCACCAAATGGCTTCTACTAAACCAAAAATTAAATGTAACAACTAAAAACCAATGGAATAACCTTCATAAGACTTATAAGCATGTTATAAGTCATGAAAAATCTTTTACTTCAAACCACATCAAGATTTGCCTTCACCAAATCAACCTTCCAAAAAATTTGTTTCCAAAGGTTATCTCATAAAATAAAATATACATGCAATCAAGACTTCCAAATGGATTCATCGGATGTAAAATTCATCCCTATTTACTCTCCAGTGATATGAAGCATCACTCAATCCATCTCATGCTTCAAGCAACCTCAAAATTACATGAAAATAGATCTTGTCATGAACTGCCAAAAACCTTATTTCTTAAATAATTACCTTTAAACCCTATCAAATCACCTCATCATGAATCAATCCATATATCATAGGTAATATCTCTAATTATAATTTCCAACACAACTTTAATCATCTCAAAATTCAACTTGTAGCTCAAGTTATAGCCATTTCACTGAACCCTGCTCTTTGAGATCCCAAAAATACCCTTTGACCAGTCAACTTGTTTGGTCCTAAAAACCTCATGAAACTACATGAATCTATCCTAATAAATATATGGACATTAATAAAAAAAAATACCATATATCATGCAACATCATTTTTTGATGCTACTCCTTTAGACCATCTTGTCCTAAAACCTTCTTCTCTAGAAACTGCTATTTTTAAGGGGGGCACATATCACCATGACCTCAACCATACATTTATGGAAATACCAAGGAGTCCTCTACAACAAAAATTATCAATTTTTAACTCAAAATAAAAATTGGTCATTATACTTCACTTTCACAACTACTCATAGCTATGATTTAACTAGGGTTTTAGACCTCTTTACCTTCTTAACATTTGTTCATAAAAATGTGATGATCAAACAACCTCATTATTTTTTTAAAACCTTATAAAATCACCTTGTAAACATCCCTAAATTCGACAAGGTCCTATGTAAATCAAATTGTTCATAACGAGCATCTGAAGTTGCATTTTGAGCTTGATTTTCACATGTTCTTGACCATGTCTTACCAAAACAATCATAACTTGCAAAATACACATCATGGGAACTGAAATTTTTCTGAGATAATCATAAATCATCCCTATAACATCTCCAATCATCATAATGATAACACCATAGCCCAAAATCTCCAGTCACTAATACTTACCTATGCTTGCATGTTAGATCCTCATAGTAACAACTAGGGCCAACTGAAATAATGCAAGAACTGAACATGAAACCTCTAAAAATTACCCAAACATACCTCATATTCCATGATATACCTAATTTCATGCTTCCATGAGCTCAAATAGCTCCAAAACACTCTGTCACACCTCCAAGCTAGCTTACCTACTCCCAATGAGCACCTGTAGCATGGAGAACCATTTTTACCTACACTATGACACAACCCTAAAAAAATCTATCCAACATGTCAACATGTTTCCCAAGCTATCAAGAATCTCACACTATCAAGTTACACCTTATAGGCACTTGTATAGGCTTGTAAGAGCAAGCATGCACCATTGAATCCCACCAGAGGACACCGATAAACATATGAACCATACTCACAAGCACCTCATAAATCATCATGACATCATCCTACAACATTAAATTTTTCATTAATGTAGTTTTTCATCAATGACAACACCTACTAGGACACTATGCCAGCATTTAATTGAAAAGGTAAGAAAACTTTTGGAATGCTTGCATGCTGAACTCTAAATTATTATCATTTAAAGGGAAAAATTTTTGGGTTTCTTACAAAATTTAAGTCTAGTGAATGAAGTGCTATATAAAATCATGTTTTGAAACTCTAGGAGTAATTTACAACTAAGTTGTAAATCTAACCAAGAATTTTGAAACTCCATCTTACAAAAGGAACCAAATCAAATTGAAATTTGGAGTTCGGATACAATTTTAATACAAATTACAAGTTCTTTATTTAAATCTCCAAAATTCTACCACATAAAGGGAAGATAAATAGGGACCTAGTACTTTGTGAGAAATTTTCAAATTATTCATAAAATTACTTAGAAAACCAAAACTCCTATTTGGTTTTAGATTCTTGCATACTTAGGAAAATTGATTCAAATTTACAATATTCATTTTGTGAGCTTTGTTGGCAAGAAAATTTGTCATGTGGAAAAATTTATGGGTATCTCGCCAACTCTCTCGGAAATCTAAGTCCCTCTACTTGAAAGGTGCAGCTCCATATTATTATGTGTGTGTGAAATTAAACTTTGCATGTGGCCTTATGGTCGGGATCTAATAGGAACACTCCACCGAACTGTAGAAAAACTTGTAATTACTTACAGGGAGGAATTTTATTTAGAGGTGGGAAAGGGAGTGGGGAAAGGGAGAGGGGAATTAACATCAGTAGGTATAAAATCATATTCCCGCAACTATTAACCAAAATATTTGAACTCAAATTTTAGAAGAAAAATAACTTTCCTACCAGAAAGAAGACAAGGTAAGATTAAGAACACAAAGTCTCAATAATATTCTTATCAAAAATGAATGAAACTCCTTCTTTCTTCATTGATGCTTTGGAAAAATTGTACATAATAAGAAATGGAAGAACATAGAGAATGGAATTAGAAGAAATAGCTATCTCTTTTGTTTCTTCACAAGTATAAATCTCTCATGAGCATACAAAATTGATAACCCTTTGGAATTAGGGTGTCATTAAAGATTATATATTTTAGTACAACTCTTCACCTACATCCCACATGAGCCTTCACTTGTCCTTTGGAACATGTGACTTTTTGAATACTTAGGAATGGAATTAAGTCCCTTTTTATTAATTAAGGGTGACTTATTAAAATGTTTGCTAAAGTCACATTTAAATGAATAGGAAGAACATCATGATTTTTCATAACAAATAATTGAAAGGGGGTAGAGAAGAGGAGAAAGAAGAGAAAGAACTGGATGAATATGCCGCCTCTTCCGATTTTTCCTTTCCACCTAGTTGATTTGATGAAATTCTCTTATGTAATGAACTCTTGATATTTGAACTTTTACATCATGAGAAACCTCCTTCTGACGATGCACAACCACCTCAAACCGAGTGTTTAGAAACACTATTGAATGATAACTTGAGTGACCATGGGCATTGCTTATGGAGGTCCACTCCAAAGAAGTTGAGGATGGAAACCAATCTTTGATGACCTATACTACATGGCCACACCGATGTAATGATTGAAAGCTTTGATAGAGTACATTTTGAACACTTTGTCCCTGTCGGTGATGATCACAAACTCTTCCTTACACATGATGCATAGACAACTTGGACCATTGAATGAGTGTTTAAAAACACCATTGAGACTTCTCAAGGTGGATTAAATATGACTGCATAAAATGCTCATGATGATCCTCTATGACACCGCTATGTTCCGTGACAAAACAATTTCATGGAATGATGCTCCCGCCCATACAAGTGATGAGAACTAATGAGCACATTAATGAAGGATTCCCATTCTATCACATAAAAGAACCATTTTAAACCATAAAACACCATCATTTTTTCAATCTTTTGATTGCACATGTGAATGGGAAAATGGAAAAATCACTTGGACAATAAAACCATGACAATCTTGTCATCCCGAGGACAAAAATGACCACAATTCAGAATCAACCTGCCCGTGAATACTTTTTCCTCTAATGGATTTATCGGTCACCAAGAAATCGATCCTTGATATTTTCGAAGTCCATGTGGGTGACATCACTATCCCCCACATTTGAATACTCATAGAAAAGAACTAGAATTTGTTTGACACTGTGAATTTGAATTTCATAATTACCAAGGCACTTCCCTCTACAACCATAATGTTGTTAAATCTATATATTTCTCCAATATTATAGATTTATAGTACCATCATTTATGGTTTTATAATTATTGAAATTGGATTCCTAAATTTCCATTATTGGTTTTTATCTAGTGTGATATCGGATTCCAATATTGTTATTATTGGTTTTTAAGTACTGTAATATTGGATTCCAATATTTACACTATGTCATAAAAGTATGTTCCTAATTCTATATTAAGCTTATGATAATGGGAATATTCCCATTATCATCACACTCATAAGAGATAGATAATTAGAATGGGAATATGCTATCTCCCTTTTGAAGAATTTTTATCCCTTTTGAAAATTAAATCAATTTGATATGGGTACATGTTGTATGAAATAAGAAAAAAATATTGAGTTTATTTGAATGGGCATACTCCCATTCTCATCACACTCATAGTACAAATATGTTACTAATTATTTTTATGTATATCACATTTATATCTATGATTCATATATGAGGTATTTTGACCCCTTTTGAAAATTTAAAAAATGTGATAAATGTACATGTTGTATGAAATAAGAAGCAAGTAGGTCCAGCATATTGTGGGTTCTTAAAGAAGAATTATCAAGTGATAGACTATGGCCAATGTTATTTTATGTCTTCAAATCAAAATTGGAGCTATCATGGGTGTTCTTCTCATCTCTCTAGACTTATAATATACACTCTATTTCCTAATTGAATACAATTTAATTTAACAAATAATGTCACAGTGTAGAATGATTTTCTCAAGGTCATTTGACTGCTGATTTTTATTATAAAAAGTAGATACAAGTGTTTGGAGACACTAAGGTGGTTGTAAAGTAGGTTAAGTCATGGTGCATTCCTGACACTATTGTTGAGAGCATTAAATAATATATCTTGGCACTCTAAATACTATAGTTCTACATTCAAGAATTAGGGGATTCTAGGCATATAATTTAGTATCTAGATTTCATAAAGGTTTGCATTTTATAAATTTATTAGAACAATTAAAAAATAAGTTATCTAGACTTATGCACATAGCTTTAGGAAAAGACCATATAATTTTGTGGTTGTAATGAATGCATAAATCAAGGCTAATTCCTTGAAAAAACCAAAGCATGAATTTTTGAAATGAATTCCTTGTAAATCATATCTATAATAAAGTATTTTTTTCAAATTAAATTAATTACATGGTGGAAATTATATTATTAATACATTAATAAGATTCAAGAGTTCCATAAGTAACATGATGTTTTATAGAATTATATTATGGAAAAATATTCCAAAGTAATATAATACTCAGTCTTCCATTTAATTATCAAATAATAGTACAACTGTAAAGTTTTATAGAACCAAGGTTTGGAATTATTGTTTTTAAAAAGCTCACATTTTGGGCCAAGATTATTTCACATACAAAGTTCTAATCTTCACTAGTTTCTCCAAGTCAACATTCATTATCCTATTCAAGTAGTTCAAGGTATGATTTAATGGCCATGTGTCCTTTATCGTATCTTTATGCATTTAATTTTCCATTTTTTGTTTGGTTTCCATGCCCAGATGATGTTATCCACACTAATATCTACTTTAGGTTTTTCTGAGATGGTCCATGTTTTATTTGGCTTTAAACAATCCTGATATAATGTTGCACCTTCTCCTCTCCCCGCAGAGTTTCCAAGAATGAACTCTCAACTTTTTATTTACATCATTGCCTTCCGTCGTTGAAGGTAAATATCCTTGTCTTCTCTCCCCATCCATATCTTTTCATTATCATTTCTTGTTCGTATAAGAATAATTTTTCCTTGAACACATCCTTCAATGGATTGAATTCTTGTTTAGATCTTCCACAAACATGCCCAACGTAAATATCATTATTACTTGGGATATGTTGACTAATTTAGTCTTCTCTATGAATATGTATGGCTCCCTTTATTTGGTCATATATGTATTTCTCCTATACTATTTTTGGCCAAAAATAAGCATCTGACCTCTCGCTAAGATTTGCAAATGGTTTATCCAAGCACATAAAACATTTTTCCAATACATGATCTTTGGAATCTAATATTCACTACCTTCTCTAGTTGCGCTTTTCCCCAATGCTCAATATATGATTTTATTCCCTTTTTTAGATCTTTAATTTCTTTGAGTTATTTGAAAGGTTCCATAGGAGGTTTACCTTCTCGAAAGCTTGGTTCACCATTATCCTTTGTACACCATATTTGGATAGAATGAGACCATTATAGATCCTTTATTTTTTCTTTGTACTCCATCACCGGTATGCCATCCAACACATTAAACTCCGGACATCTTAGGTTTTGTGATACCCACTATCTTATGGTTTCAATCCAACAATAATGGCTCCACAAAGTCCTTAAAGCTGTACACTTCCTTAATAAGGTAAGTAATGAATGTAATTTACACTCCTTGCTTAATAAAAAGGGAACTTCTTATTTCATGGAAAATAAAATGTTTTATTGGCCAAAATATTGATATATTCGATTGTAGCAAGTTTGAGCAATTAGAACACATATTTACCACATTTTCTATATATACACCAAAATTCAAAGGACCCGACCTCTCTCCATTAATTTTATGATCTTCTAGCACATTAGTTATAAAACACATGGCCATCTCATTGTCTTTGCTACAACATTTGTGTTTAGGATGACATTGTCTGCGAACAAATTATCTCCAATCTTTAGGACCTGTATTGATGGTGATTTCATTGTCATCACTAAAATATTCATCACTCTTTGCATTGTAATCCTCTAGACCACTAAAAATGTTTTCACCACAAAAATTGGGGGGAATGGACAAATCTGCATGCTTTCACAATTCACTCTCTTCCCAAGCAATTTAGTATCATTTGTTCCCGACATCTGCTAAGGTTTTAAATTCATCAACTGAGAAAGGAAATTTTACTCTTCCATCTAATACTATGTTAACACTAACAACAACAAATCCTCTTCCCACATCTTTGCAATGTAGTTTCTTCCTACTTGGATATACTCTTCCCTCTGCAACTTTGGTACCTTTTGAAAACAAGTCCACATGATCATCCTCTACAAATGCAAAAGACATCGATGTTAACAACATAAAATACAAAGTTTGTGAGATGATATAAAATCTTTTAAACCATTGCATAAAATAAATTAAAAATCATCATGTATGTACAACCATAAGTATATTGTATACACATAACACATGAGCTGTAAACTTCTATAATTTAGTAAGGTTTGGAAATACTTCAAAATTATGCATATAATTAAAATTGACATGAATATAATTATAACATGATTTCCAAACTATGATTGAACTTGACCCAATTGAATTTAAATGATGGGAAATAAATAGAGGTTACATTTCCATTTGCATAAAATGAAGTTAATTAGAAACTTGATTGCTAACTACTTCATCCAAATATCTTCATCATAGTTTAAGCATATATTAATTTTACAATAATTCCTCATACTTTCCATATTCCATGACTATGAGAATGGGCATCTGTCCATTATAAACATTCTCATAAAAGGATCTAATTGTCATTCATTCTTTATGTTTCATGTAGGATAATTTTTCTTTCTATTGAGTTTATGAGAATATATGATTCTCATCACAAACAATAAAAATATTTGTTTATGAGAATGGGCATATGCCCATTCTAAACATTCTAACTCAAGCAATATTGAACTTAATCATTTTAATATATCTATAAAGGATGTGAGAATGGGAAATTGTCCATTCTAAAACAAATTAAATATTATCTCTATTATTCTTCTATGATTCTTATATAAGAATGGGCATATGCTCATTCAATACAAGATAAAAATGTTTTTTTGTATGAGAATGGGCATATGCCCATTCTGATTATGTGTATTGCCTCATTTTCATTATTCTTGTTACTCACTTTTTCAGCCAAATAATTTTTTTCCTCAAAAGGAATAAAAACTAATTTCTCTAAATGTTCTTCCAAATTACTATCTCATTTTTTATTACATCCAATGTTAACCTCTGATGTGATTACTATAAGTTATATAATTATTATCATTATCACAACCATATTATAGTATCAATGATTTTAACACAAACACATGTGGTAGATGTAATTATTTTTATTAGTGATTTTAAGAAAACCATATAAGAAATGAAATGTGAATGTAACATGAAATTGTTATAGATGTTCAAGTCATTTTAATAATATATGTTTTGGATCGACCCGCCCCCTCCCTTCTTTCTATTTAATTCTCCATACCCATCTATAGTTCAGGGAGTGGTTGAAGCAAGTAAATGATTCAAAATTTGAGTGATTTCATGAAATCTCCCATCATATATAGTTTCCCTAACTATCCCCTCTCCTCTCACTCATATTTATTATTGAAAACATCAAGACACTAATGAATGAATAAGGTGTAGAACTTAATAAACATTTAAATATATTCATATATCTTATTTCCAATCGTAATAGAATAGAAAATAATAATATTCATACCATATATGAAATTCATTAATAATGTAATATTATTAAAATTTTGAAATTAAATGTCTTTTATATTATTTCACAAATTTACTATTTATCCATGCATGTATGTCTCCCTCTCTAGTATAAATTAGTACCAATTAATTTTAAATGCAACTAACCTAAAACATAGCTATGATAATGTTTAAAATTTATATTTTATTTCAAATGTAAATAACCTAAAACATGGTTATGATAATGTTTAAAATTTATATTTTATTATCTTTCCGTAGGCGGTTTGTATAGGCATCAATAAAACAATTTATTTATTATGCGAAGCCAATCACAAAATTCCAAGTGGCATTCTACATGTTTGTTATAAATATGTACTTATTTATTTATTTTAAAATATTTAACTTGATTTTTTCATTGGCTGAAATATTTTTATAGCCATTTTAGATTTTCCACATTAACAAATATAGGCTTTTCAAAATTATTGCTTTCCTATAGCTTAAAATATTAGTATTGTATAGTGAATAAATTTAGTAATTAATGAATTCAAGTACTCGACATTGATCACTAATATCATACTTATGGCATTTATTTGGTATAAGATATTGTGCAATGTTCTTTGTGGATTAATGCTTTATTTGAGAATAAACAATGTTTATATGACTTGCTCATCCAACAATGCTCAATGCCATCTTTATAAGACATATTATGAAGACTTTCAACATTAAGACATTTATATTTAAGCTTCTCATTTTCAAGGGTTGATTTTAGGAATGTTACTTTATCATGGTTCTATAATGGCAAAATTTGTGTCTCTCCATGATTTATTTGAGGATAAATGATGTTTTAAGGACTTTTTCACCATGGTTAATTGATCGTAGACAATCTATATGGAATCCTATCAAATTTATCCTTTTTTCCTTTTTTCCACTACTCGAAATATTTTCTAGACCTTTGAATATTTCGTGTGTTGTATCTTGCAATGTTGTCTTAATACTATTTATATGAATTGAAAATCTTTACAGAGATGAGTATCCCTTTCTAATTCGGCTAAACTCCATGGCCTCTCTCTCTGCTAAAAAATAGAATGCATGTACCATAAAATGGCATCCCAAACAAGCTCCATTCCCACTAATCTCTCATCAAATAAATCTTAATTAAGTATTTCATCCCCCGTGAAACGAGCTTGTACAAATTCACATATACATTGATTCAAAGAGAACTTGTTCTTTCGTACTTTCATGAAATTATTTTATTAACTTCTTGTCTTTTGTAGTGTATACAATGACCTATACCTTACTTAATGGTTGACAACAATCCCTCGTTGCATTCAAACATTGTTTATAACTAGTTCCATCAATTGGCATTACATATCCTCCTATTTTGGAAATTTATTTCATACCCTCTCTATTTTATTGTGGAAGTCGGAGTGGACCCAAAATTCTTATGTCCTTTAGTTTATCTTAGGGACTTACATCCGACTTGGGGCCATTTCCTTAAATTCTTCATAATGGATACACGTGTCCTCCTATTGACCACTCAATCAATGTCATATGTTTTGTCTCCCTAGCCTCTGCATGTCCTCCTTTGACCATGCCTTTGCGCTGACCTCTTCTTAGAACAGACGCCTTTAATCAACCTTGGTTGATTCCAGGGTTTCAAGTCTATATATATTATTGAAGAGTGTTGGAATGGAAACATGTGTCCCTTTCTTCGCTGATCCTACATCTATGTTTGGTGATTAAAATTGAAATACACATGAACCTCCCATGAGTTTTCAAATATTTGAATGGTAGAGGCATTGGAAGGTATTTTTAAACTTCAACAACTTCCCTCAAATTTGACATAAAATCTGTTCAAAAAATCCCTTCAGCAAGATATGTCATTCCATGGCCTTGTTTTAAATGTAATTAACACAAAAACATGGCTATGATAATGCTTAAAATTTATATTTTATTTTAAATATAATTAACATAAAACATGGCTATGATAATGTTTAAAATTTATATTTTATTTTAAATTCAATTAACCTAAAACATGGCTATGATATTTTTAAAATTTATATTTGTTTTTTACCATGGCATAACGAGACCACCAATGTGCAAATATATTATTTACCACCATTTATTTATTAATTGAAGGTACTTGTTTTAAAACATGTCTTCGACCGCACGTTGGAGGGAAATTGGTGATATTAATGGCATTTAATTCATGCCACTACATGGCACTGTAGAGATATTAATGGTGGTGAATGTTTTCGAGGATGGTAGAGATCTTGGGAATCACAAGCTTCACCATGAAGATATCACATGAAACCTATTTATTTGATTACTTTTAGACTGTTCCACTTTTTTTTCATCCTTTCCACTTTGGGATCCCTCTATTTCATTAGACCATTTTATCTTGTGAAGTAGAATATTTGAAGAAAAATTCTAAGATATTGTTTGTTCTCTCCAGCTTTTGTTCATCCTTTTCACTTTGGGCTCCCTCTATTTTGTTAGAACATTTCATCTTGTGAAGAAAAATTATTTACTGAGATATTGTTTGTTCTCTCCACTTTTTGTTCATCCTTTCCACTTTGGGTTCCATCTATTTCATTAGATCGTTTCGGCTTGTGAAGAAAAAGATTTGAAGAAAATTTCGAGAGATACACCGATCCAAATATAGGTATGATTTATTTATTATGAGATGAAGAATGTCATCTGATTTTATTTCCCTTTTATTTTGATCTCGGGTTTAAAGATAATGCTTTATTTTTTATCGAGTTTTAAGAATATCACTTCAATATTTTTATGACTCATATAGTTGTTATCCTCCATAGTTATAAATGGATGCATCTAAATATGGTCATTTATAATAATTTTACTTTACCTAATTTATAAGTTTTAAAGTTTCAACAATCTCATCCCCTTGCATAAATGTAAGTTCTCAATGCCCAATGGGCCTTCTATCTCATCCCACCAAACTACTAATGCATATCTAATAAATCCAATGCCACTAAGATGGGGATTTAATTGTTATGTTTTTACCAATTTAAGTACAAGTGTGGGGCTACCACCTAGGAAACATTACTTATTTTTAGAGTTGGGTGGTAGAGTAATGAAGACCAATATAGGCGGGGAGATGGGTAGGCAAGTTGATCTACCGAGCTCGGCGGTTGAGCTAGGTGGGCAAGTTGATCTACCAAGATTGGAGGTCAAGTCGGGTGGAAGAGCTAACCTAACGATCTCGAAGGGCGAATTGACATGTCGAGCCGGGTGGGAGAGCTGAGCTACCAAGTTAGCATTCAAGAGGGCATGTCAAGCTAGCCGGTCAATCTCTCTAGTCGAGTTGGTCATTCGAATCGGGTTGGTTTAGCTCGCTAATAGAGTTGGATAGTCGAGATGGGTGAGTGAGTTGACATACCAAGATGGGAAGGTGATATTGACCACCGAGTTGGGCGGGTGAGTTGACTTGTCGAGTTGGGATGGTGGGCTAACCTGCCGAGATGGGTAGGAGAGTTGATTTGTCAAGTTGGGTTGGCCACCGACCTGCCAAGCTAAGCTAGTGAGGCTGACCTACGAATTAGGTGGGTGATTTAACCTATCGAGCTAAGAAATATTGAACTTAATCATTATAAATTGGGTCTAAGCATTAGGATATTAAATCATTAATTTAGGGTATTATGTTGTAATGTCCCTACAAAAGGTAAGGTATGTGCGTAAATAGTACTCTATGTGTTTTTCATTATTGTAATACATATTTAAATCATTTAAATGGGTTAAACATTACAATACCTATTACATTAGTTGGACTATCCTGAAGAGCTAAGTGCTACACTACATACCATGTAGAGGGATCAAGTCATATGTAGTTTTCATCATATATATATATATATATGTATGTATGTATGTATGTATGTATGTATGTATGTATGTATGTATGTATGTATGTATGTATGTATGTATGTATGTATGTATGTATGTATGTATGTATGTATAGAGAATGGGTTGTGAGAATGGGAAGTGTGTTTGTACAAGTAATATTGAACTTAATCATTTTAATACCTCTCATATAGGAGTCATAGAAGAATAATATATGATTTCTCTATGAGAATGGGCATATGCCCATTCCAAATATTTTAAAACAAAGTAAATTTTAATTTTGTTATTCTTCTTTGATTCATACATGAGAATGGGCATCTTCCCATTCAATACGAGTAATAATGAACTTAAATCTTTTTATACCTCTATAAAGGATGTGAGAATGGGAATATTGTTTATAAATCAATATTGAACTTAATCATTAAATTAAAACGTCTATAAAGGCTGTGAGAATTGGCATATACCTCCAATTCAATACCAAACCAAAATGTTTGTTTGTTTAACAATTGGCATATGCCCACTATAAACATTCTAACACAAGTAATTATTTGAACTTAACCATATTTTATATCATCCCACAAGTTTACTAATTTTCCATGCATGCATCTCTCCCTCTTGAGTCTCTCTAGTATAAAGTTATACCAAATTATTATAGATGTAAATAACCTAAAACATGGCTATGATAATGTTTAAAATTTATATTTGTTCTTAACCATGACATAACAAGACCACCATGAAAATATATTGTTTACCACCATTCCCATTCTCATTTCCATATATTTTTGTGCACAAATTCCTTCAATTACCATGTAATTACCAAACATATTCCCATTTTGTATAGAATGGGAATATGTCATTTCTATTTTGTATAGATTTTTGTGCAGACCATCCAATTACCACATATTTTTTGTGCGCATAGATATATTCTAGTGGAAAACCTACCTTCATTATATGCTAAAACAGTCAAGGTATATATTTAGTTGAACCCATAAAGATAGATTCCTAATACCAATCCTAATTTCCAACACTTAAACAATTTCTAAATAACAATCTAAATTCTCCATTGCTAAATCCAGCACCTACTTTATCTGAGGTTTCTATGAGAAATGTTTCCCCAAATTAACATTTAGGATTCCTAAACCTACCTAGTAAATAATTTCCAATGACAATACATATTCAAGCCTTATTTACGATTATTAACAATTTTAAAGTAATGTCCTTCAAAGCAATATTAAACTTAAATACAATACAAGTTATATTGAACTTAATTTTTTAATACCTCTATAAAGGATGTAAGAATGGGAAGTTTTTTTGTACAAGAAATATTAAACTTAATCATTTTAATACCTCTACAAAGGTTGTGAGAATGGGAAACTTCCCATTGAATACAAGAACAAAATGTTTGTTTGTTTGAGAATTGGCATATGCCCATTCTAAACATTCTAATAGAAGAAATATTGAACTTAATCCAGGCCACTACGTGGCATAGTGGTGATATTAATGGCAGTTTATTTTAAATGCAAATAACCTAAAACATGGCTATGAAAATGTTTAAATTTTATATATTTTTTTGACCATGACATAGTGAGACCACCATGCAAATATATTGTTTACGACCATTTACTTATTAATTGAATTAAATTATTTTAAAACACATCTTTGACATCTCGTTGGAGGAAATTGGAGATATTAATGGAATTTAATCCACGTCACTACGTGGAATAGTGGATATATTAATGGTAGTTAATGTTTTCGAGGATGGTAGAGTTCTTGGGAATTGGAAGCTTCACCACGAAGCTATTGCATGTGACCTATTTGTTTGATTATTGTTTGTAAGTTACACTTTTTAATAACTCTATGAAGGTTGTGAGAATGGGAAACTAACCATTCTAAAACAAATTTTAGATTTTATATCTATTATTATTTTATGATTCCTATATGAGAATAGGCATTTTCTCATTTCGTTAGACCGTTTCGTTTTGTGAAGCATAATTTTTGAAGAATTTTTTGAGATATTGTTTGATCTCTCCGCTTTTATTTTCATTCTTTCTACTTTGGGATCCTCTATATTTCGTTAGACCACTTCCTTGCATGTGAGCTATTTGATTGTTTATTGTTTATAATTTTACTTTTGGACTCTCTCTTTTTTGGATTGTTTTGGCTTGTGAAGCAAAAGATATCAAGGAAATTTCTGAGAAACACCAATATGTTCACAGCATGAATTTTTCTAACTCTTCTTTGTTGATTTATTCTAAGATGAAGAATATCATATGGTTTTATTTCCCTTGCATGGTGGATAATTTCCCATTGTACAATAAATTTTTTTCTCTCTAATATTCTTATATGATTCATATATGAGAATGGGCATATTCCTATTATATATACACATTCTCACATAGGAGTCATAACATAATAATAGAGAAAAAATTTATTTCACAGTTTTAGAATGTAGTAAATTTTATCTCTATTCTTCTATGATTCCTATATGAGAATGGTCATATGTCCATTCTCACATAAGAATCATAACATAATAATAGAAGATTAAATTTTATCTATATTGATTCTTGTGATTTATTCAAAGATGAAGAGTATCATCTAATTATTTTCCCTTACATGGTAGTGAACTAGCCGTTGTACAAAAACTAAATTTTATCTTTATTCTACTTATATGATTCATATATGAGAAAGGGAATATGCTCATTCTCATATAGGAAAAATATTGATCTAAATAATTTTGAGAGCTATATAAAGGTTGTGATAATGGGGAACAGTCCATTCTAAAACAAATTAAATTTCATCTCTATTAATTCATGTGATGATGTATGACTATTTTTATGTAAAATATTCAATGTGAAATAATCTTATTTAATGTTGAGATTTGAATCATTATTAGATGATACTATTACCTTGTTTTCTATATTGATTATTGTGATGATGAATGACTTTTGTTTCTTTCTTATCATATTTGTAGTTGAATTTATGATTATAAAATTAGGTATTAAAAGTTGTTTTCCAACGATATTGCATTATTACCTTGTTTATTGATTAAATGTACTATGAAGATAAAAATTATAGTTAACCATTTTTAATCTTCATTTAATAATAATTCAACATGATTACGAGTTGAAATTCATGTCAATTCATTGAACTGACATCCATGCAATTTTTTATTTTCCTATGGTATGCAAGAGTCAAAGTAATCATTATGAAGTGATATGTTGGATTGGATACACCTACAAAGACAAGGTGATATTGGCGAAGTGCTCTTAATATGACATCATCAATATATAATCATTTTAATACTTATTTAAAAGATGTGAGCATGTTTAAGCCATACTCTTCTTCTATGATTCATATCTGCCCAAGCAAGTCTTTTATGATTCCTATATGAGAATATGAAGAATAAAAATGTGATTCCCATTCAATACAAGATGAAACATTCTTGTTTTCATGAGAATGGGCATATGTCCATTCTAAACATTCTAATACAAGCAATACTGATTTTATGAGATTTTTTTTATTATTCCTATTAATACCTATTTAAAAATTGTGAGACTTTTTAATCCATACTCTTCTTATTCTTCTTTTATTAATCTTATCTACCCAAGCAAATATTCTATGATTCCTAAACGAGAAGGGACATCTTCCCATTCAATACAAGACAATGCAAAAAATCTCAACCAATTTCATAACTCTATACAAGTTGTGAGAATGGGTTCCCATTCTAAAACAAAGTAAATTTGATTATTCCTATAATAAAGGGCATATGCCCATTATAAACATTATAATACAAGTAATATTGATTTTTTTTAGAATGGGCATGTGCACATTCGTGATTGAAACATATTTGTTTTATGAGAATGGGCATGTTCCCATTCTAAACATTCTAATACAAGCAATATTGATTTTATGAGAGTGGGAATGACCACATTCATCAATACCTATTTAAGAGATGTGAGCATGTTTAATCCATACTCTTCTTCTATGATTCCTATCTACCCAAACAATTATTTTATGATTCTTATATGAGAATGGGCATCTTCCCATTCAATACAAGACAATGTAAAAATGCTCAATCAATTTCATAACTTTATACAAGCCGTGAGAATGGGTGCCCATTCTAAAACACAATAAATACGTAAATAGTACTATGTATTTTTCATTATTTTAATACCTCTTTAAAATTGTTAAATGGGTCTAAACATGATGATATTAAAGCATATTTTTCTTTATTCTAATACCTCTTTAAAACATTTACATGTGTCTAAATAGGTATGTACATAAATTCTACTATATATTTTTCATTATTCAAATATCTATTTAAAACATTTAAATGGGTCCAAACATGGGTCTAAACATTAAGATATTAAAGCATTAAACTATGTAGTAATGTCCTTGTAAAAGGTAAGGTATGTACATAAATAGTACTATGTATTTTCATTATTTTAATACCTCTTTAAAACATTTAAATGGGTCTAAACATTAGGATAATAGATATCATGGTTAAGTATTTACGATAGACTTAGGATATTATGATATTAAAGAATTTAAGCATTTAAGCATTAAAGGGTGGTGATTTATTATTGTAGGATAGATTCAAATTTTGAATGTTATGCACTATGTATTTTTCATTATTCTAATACCTCTTTAAAACATTTAAATGGGTCTAAACATTAGGATAATAGGATATTAAATTATTTAAATATTTACCCTTTTGTGGTTAAGTATTTACGATAGACTTAGGATATTATGATATTAAAGGCATTTAAGCATTAAAGGGTGGTGATTTATTATGGTAGGATAGATTCAAATTTCATTTTTTTGGCACTTTTTTATAGGAATGCTTATTTCACTAAATTTGTACTTATTCTAGTCCAAGCAACAAAAAAATATAGCCAATATTGGAATCTAAAAGTACTAGTTTTGGATTACAAAATGTTAAATATTGGAATTATCTGAACTCCAAAATCTCACATATTGGAATCCAAAATTACACATACTGGAATCCAAAATCAAATATATTAGAATAAAAATCACATATGTTGGAATCCAATATCACATATTTTAGAATTTATTGCACTCCAAAGTCCCAAATATTGGGATTCAAAAATCATGATATTGGAATCCAAAAACAAATATTGGAATTTGTTATACGGGCTAGTGGCCGCTAGGCATTATCTATGCTTTGGACTAAACAGAACATGTATATGTTTTATACGGGCTAATGACCATTAGGCATTATTTATGTTTTCTTATACACAAAACATGTTTCTATTTTATAAGGGTTAGCGACGCTAGGCATTATTTATGCTTTGTTATAAACATAACATGTTTATATTTTATATGGGTTAGCAAACACTAGACATTATTTATGCTTTGTTATATACAGAACATGTTTCTATTTTATATGGGCTAGTGGATGTTGGGCATTATTTATGCTTTGTTATATATAGAACATGTTTATGTTTTATATGGGCTAGCGGATGTTAGGCATTATTTATGCTTTGTTATAAATAGAACATGTTTCTATTTTATATGGGGTAGTGACTACTAGGAATTATTAATGTTTTGGAATAAGGTTCTTATCAGTGTTTAAATGTATTTAAGATTAAACTATGAAGATTTGAATAATTAAAATGCCTTGTGGCCTAAAGCCACTAGGCTAATGAAATTCAAGAGATTTGAGACACTTCTAGGTTCATTCAATATGATGTGATTGAACCTCAATGTAACTAGAGAATTACTAAAGATATTATGAAGAAACTAGAAGAGGATGACTATTTAGAGTAGGAGAATGTAATTAACTATAAAATCATTCCATATATATTTTCATATTTAAATATGGATATGAAATTAATTAAAATTAATTGTAAAACCAATCCATATATTTGTGTATTCAATTATAGATATGAAATAAATTTAAATTTCTTTACTAAAGATAGAAATGTAGAAAAACATTTTAAGAATTGTTTGAATTTTATTGTAACATTATTCCTAAAGATCCCAAATTAATCCCAATTCACTTTTTAAAATAACTAAAAAAAATAAGCTCCCTATGATTATCAATTTTTCTAGAGTTTTATTTTTATATTAATTATATTAAAAACAATCAATTATATAGTATAATTTATATTTATTTTATGAACAATGTAAAAATACTATTTTACAATTTTCGAAGGGTACATTTTCCTAATAATTCACCACACAAGTTATTCAATCATATTGTTAGCTTATAATCAATTAAAATATAAATACTCCCAACTTATATTTCTACAATATCAACATAATATAATAAAGTTAAGTAGTACCTTCATAATAACATATGAATGTATATATTATTTACAATGTTAAGTAGTACCATCATAACAACATTTTGAAATGATAAATAGTTATTTAGCATTTTCTTGCTCCAAATATTTGATGCCCTCTACCACATTCAATCCCTGAGACACTATTTGTGATATTTTTTATACAAATCAACCATCAACCATTTATATTTTGTACAATATTTGTGTCTGCTTTTCATCCCAACCATAAAATTTTCAAGAGGGTTTCCCTTTGCACCTAATGTAATACACAAAGTGTTTTTAGAACTGTATGAAAAATGTTTCTACTCTAAACCTTTTCTAGGTCTCTTATTGTTATTCCCTTGACTATAATGTAATGTTCCTTTCCCCAAGTCAGTCTTGGATTCAATATAATCGATATTTTTTTATTGAAGCTCATTGATATATTTTTAACATTAGCGAAAATGATATTATCATGCCATAATCTCATTTAAATTATGGTGATAATAATTTTATAAATACTTATAGGACACCTCAAGTTGAAATTTTTCATACCGAACCTGAATGACATCTTCCTATTGTATGTTTTATTTATCCCATTTAGTAAGTCCTCCATATCTAAAATAAGTAAATATCTCTTATCGCTACTTGCAGGGAGGTAAATAAATTTTATTTTCATCGGTTGCATATCAATTATAACTAATTGAAATAAATAACATTTTAGTTTACAGCTACCATTTACCAATTGATATTGAGGCTTGGATTACACTCCCTTTACACACTATTGGATCCATTGATTCAAGATCTATTTCAAAAAAAGATTCATCAACTCATCATCTATTTCTTGATTTTGAAAATGTGAGCATAATGTATTTGAAATAAATATTAATTAAAATAAACATTAATCAATTCATAATCGATTTCATGTTGTGGAAAATGAAAGCTTAATTAGAAAAACATAGTGGTTTCTGTGGTGATATGGTAAGTACAATATCAATTTATATGTCTTATATTTCAAATTTAGCGGTTTCTAGGCTAGGCTTATATTCACCAAACCACCCTTTGGTGGAAAACAAGCCTCACTATTGATGAGGATTTGTGACCTCTAGGCTATGCCATAATTATCTAAAATACACTTCATTGGACAACCTTTAGTGAGGCTAGCTAAGTGTTGCTTTACATACCTACAAGTGGGAATAAATCTATATGTAGTTATGTTTATGATGATGTTGAAGCCAAAATAATTTTAATTCAATATAAGTAGTCAATATGCAATAGTGAATTGGTGAAACATTGTAGACAGTATGCAGTTGTAAATTAGTGAGACATTGGTGAAAGTAAGGTTTTTTAGTCTAACCATTATTGTATTGAACTTGGATGCATAAATTCCACTAAGCTCTATACTTTGTTTTAAATTGTTAGCGTATCTCACAAATGGATTTCCTTAAACTTTGTATTTTATCATATGCTAAGCATATAAAATAATGTTTGTTAGTTATCATTTCCTCTAAATTTTTGGGCCTTATAAATGTTTTTTTAAAAACAAGCGGTCTTTAACATACCATGTTGTGATTGTTTTCATGTTGATACCTTCACACCCTCCACGGTTTGCATTCTTCTTTAGTTGTTGAATGTCTGCATAATCATTTATTGTCTTATAAATTTGTGGGGCTTATTAGTGGTTTTATTTGTAAATTAACACGACTAACATACCAGGATCTGATTGCATATTCGTAGATGATGTGCTCACATCCTCCACATATGTCATCTAAATCAAAAAAACACAATTTTGTTAAAATTTTGAAAAGCATGGTAATTGAAAATAGAGCTCATTAAACATAATTATAAAATTATTAAAGGTAAATCACCATGTTGAACTGGTTGTGTAGCATCAAGTTAAAAGGGTTTTATATCATCTTTTATAGCTTTTTGGTTTTCTCGTATAAACAATAAATGTATAAGTAGCATATATAGGTTCAAAGCCATTAAACAAAATCAATTGTTGAAGTTGTCTTCAGTGACGAACCTTCTTCATATGAGAATAGTAATGTTTCATAAAATTTCTTGACTATGTGTCTCAACAATAAAAACATCAAATAGATTGGAATCAACTAATGTATAGATTGTGATAATGTCACTATAAAGCACTAGTACTTTCTGAATTTTTGGAATAGAATCGAGTGAAAATATCAACCCATAACTCAAAATATATTTCGCAAGGAAAAGGATGGATGTTTCCTTGTAGGCCAATTTCACTTGCACTTACCAATTTTTATGGCAGTTTCTCCATCCAATCCCTAGTGACCTCTTCTCTATAATCATCATTATTGTCGCATTTGTGCACACTAGTTATTGTGTACATAAGACACAAAATTTTAAATATATTTTTCTATCGTAGAGTCTAGTAAAATCCATCCATAATTGATACTCCACTATCTTTAACATTTTCCATGTATATTTTTACTATGTCTCTTAACATTTTTGAATAATCAATTGGTATTATAACAATAATAATACAATCCAGCACATTGGTTCCGATAATCTGTTAGAAGCTCCATTATTACATCAAAATAAATATCACTAGCCAAATTGCAAAAATCAGTGATCACACATTCAACATTGAAAGGATTAGTCAAGGAATAGTTGATAAAGTTGATGGAAGTTGGAATGGATATGCACATTTACAAGAAAAATTGTTTGTGTCTTCCATCCTTGCTAGTATATTTCTTCCATTGACATCACATAGTTGTCTAATATTTTCTAAGCCTCAACGGGAAGAACTTATTCCACCTCATGGTATTTTTCCATTTTTTCATTTTCCCCTATATGGGAATCAAACTTTCTTTCTCGATTTTATCTCTTCACCCAATTGTACAAATAACTAGCAAAAGGTAGTGTGATTCATGCAATTTAAAATTTTCAATTACATTGGATTCACTACAAGTTGTTAATACAATATTATCTAGATGCTTATTTTTCAAATAATGTATAAATTTTTCTCTCATTTTGTTGTCTCATTTTATTCTCCAACAGTAAGAATCAAATTTCTCTTATATTACACCATCCTCAATAGACCCATTTAACCATACATACCCTGATTTCACTTTATCAGCTAGTACTGATAGTTCTTTATTGTTGTCATTCCTTTAAGCACTCTCCGAATGGATTGTTTGTTAATCTTATAAGTGAATTTGGTTGAAAGTTAACTTGATTATCCTTAATAGGTGAAAAATCAAGGTCACATGATCTAAACAATTGAAATGTTGTTGTCCATTTAGTCCATATATCATTAAGAAACAATAGAAAAGTCCATTTATCGTACAGATTCTTTGTTTTTTTCACTTGAAAAATTGAGAGGCATTGATTCTCAAAGATCTACATTCAAAGGAAAAATATTATTTTTATATTTTTATATGAAGAAATTAAATGTTAATAACTAATGAAATATAATTAAAATACATTACCTTCTAATCTTTCATCTCTATTTTTTCAATCCAGGTCGTTGAGGACATCCTAACGATTACCAAACTGATCTAGCTTTGTACAAAAATCAATAAACTTGGTTTCTATCCAAGTTTTGTTTACTTCATTATGTTGTTTGCAAATATTAGCAATGGATTCGGTAGATGCATTTGTAGAAAAAATGTGATACTTTCAAACCTTAGCCTCGAATGTAAAGACTTGTAAGTTTTTGAGCCCAAAATATTTTTTTCACACATATTGTATGTTGGACATCAAGTATATAAAATTTCACATCATCACTTTCTAGTTCATTCGAATCATGGAGTTATACAATGTTATTTGTATCTGCAAGAAAGGAAGAATAATTATGTCTATCTATGTAGGAATAACATTTATCAACATGGAGTGGACAAGAAGGTCAACATTCTCATCATCTATCGAATGATACTAATATTCTGGAGGTGCTACATGGAATCTTGAAACATCAATTGAAAATACTTTACCATTGAACAATAGCAAATAAACTGTTTAATAGTCAAAGGTTATTTTTGTCAAATATAGTGGTTTCCTTCTTCAATAATGTAGATGATTTAGTATTCATTTTCAACCCATACAACTTTGATTTAGATGGGTCTATCTCTAATTTAGCCAAATATGTTCTCATCAACATAGTAAATAATTTGGCATGTTTTGGAGGTGAAAGCAAACCTTTTCTATGCAAGAAATGAAAAATAGAAGAGGTTTTTCATTTTTATACAATTTTTTGAATACTGTAAATATACCATTATGAATTTCTTCTGCATTTCAACAACCAATTTTATTATAATCTATAAGCATCTCTGATTTCCAACCATGTTTTGAATAAGAATGTGGTCCGTTGTTTAGTGAGGCATGCGTTTCTCGTTTCCTAATAAAGAAACATTCAAATTCATATCCGAATAAGAAACTTATTGTTTTCAAAGTCAATGTGTTTGACCTGAACACGTAGTGTCCCTGAATCCATAACTTATGAGGATAGAAGAATATCAACGTCCTCTTGATTGTCATTTATAACAAAAAAACAACCACATGTTGACGTGGTAGTTTTCACGGTGTTAGCATGTGGATTTTCATGCATGCAAATGACATGCAATAGATGGGAATGAATTCCCTCCTAAATGAATGTGAGGCTACCTTTATTGAAAACCAAAACTATATTTACATTTGTACATTCAAATTGTAGGTGGGGGTGTTTTGGAAACATCAATGGAAAGAAAATTGAATGAGGGAGATGGAATGAAATGAAGGAAATGAATGGATGGAAGGAACATGAAATAATTGGGTAAAAGTAGGGCCTAATAATACATGGAGAAGAAAATAAATAACTAACACAAATAAAACAAAGTTTGCATCAATTAAACGAGAATGAGTAAAAGGAACACACGTGATAAAGTAGATGATAAGATCTTGATCACTTTGTGAACTAGAACAACATATTATTAGTGTTAAAAATAAGATCCAAGATAATATTTGCATGCAAGATTCAAACACTAGCATCTAATGAACATAAGAACATAAAATGCGATAAGAGATAATGAATGGACACAAAGTTTATATTTCATTATCTCCAAAATGTCTTCTCAAAAGAACACAAAGTTTTCTTTCTTTGAAATAAAGCTTACACACAAGAGTATTTTTTTCTCCTCTCTCAAATTCACCCTTACAAATGAGCCTCATACTTCCTTTTATAACCCAAAATTTTGTTAGGTTGTGGAGCCTATTTTCATGTGAGAAAGTGTTGAATATTGTACACTAAAATTATTGTACACTTTCCACAGTTGTCTCTCTCCAGGTTTGGGGCTGGGTTGGGGCCCGAGCGAGGGTCCAGGCGGTAGCCCTCGATAGTAGGGGGTTTGGAGGCATAGCCCCAAAAAAAATTGGGCCTTAAAACGTGCCTCGATATATTAGGAAACATGATTTTCTCATATGGGAGGTTTTTGACCCATAGGTTTATGGGACGGTTTTGGCCCATGGTTTTGATACCCACAATTTTGTAAAACTACTTAAGCAATTGTCTATTTATATGGTTTTGTGCATATGGTAGATATAATAAAAATATTGCAGATGTGCTTTGAATTCGGGTGTGAATTCTGTAGATTTCGTTGAGCATAGCTCTAAACATATATGGGTATTGTATTGAGAGCAGTGGCTTGCAATAAAATCTGAGCAAGTGATTCTTGGTGGACGTATCCCAAATTGGGTGAACCATGTTAAATACTATCTCTTTGTGTTGTGTTATTTTATCCTACAATTTTATTTGAGATCTGTAATATTTTCTGCATATTAGTTTCTACTGTTGCAATTATGTGAGGGATTATTCCACATATTTTATCCCTTATTTGCTAACAATTGGTATCGAGCCTAGTTTGGTTTCTTTGAAGTTTTGAATCGCAGGAAAGTTTTATCTTGAGTGGGAGCTATGGCAGATGATGGAAGATCTAGGGTTGATAAATTCACGGGTAGAATTTAAGTCTTTAGAAGATGCAGATGAAAGATTGCCTTTATCAGAAGGATCTTTATATTCCATTGTCTAAGAAGGTGAACAACCCTCGAGCATGACGGATGTAGAATGGGATTTATTGGATAGGGAGGCACTTGGGATAATTTGGTTTTGTTTTGCATCTTCATTATTATTTAATGTTTCAAAGGAAAAGACTACAAAATAACTGATGGATGCATTAGGGAAGTTGTATGAAAAACTCTCTGCCTCTAATAAGATATTTTTAATGAAAAATTTATTTAATATGAAGATGTTATAAGAATGGTTCAGTAGTATATCATCTAAATGATTTTAATACGGTTGTAAATATGCTAGCTTTGGTTACAATAGAATTTGATGAAGAAGTTAGGGCTTTATTAGTTCTTTGCTCTTTACCTAAGAGTTAGAATAGCCTGGTAATGACGGTAAGCAACTCGGTTCCAACTAACTCAAAATTAAAGTTTGAGGATGTTGTAGAGGTGATTCTAAGTGAGGAAATGTAAAGAAAAAGCTATGGTGAATCTTCTACTTCAAGGAATGCTTTGACAATGGAAACTAGAGGGAGACAAAAGAATAGATTAAGCCATGGAAAATCAAAGGATCGGGCAAGGTCAAAATCCAAAAGCAAGATAGTATGCTAGCACTATGGAAATTCTAGGCATACAAAGAAGGACTATTGGGAACTTTGGGACAAGAAGAAAAACAAGAAAATAAGGAGGCAAATGTGGCAAAGGGTAATGTATGTCGGCCATGATGCTTTAATTATTTCTTTGCACAATATTACTGAATCTTAGGTTTTAGATTTGGGGGCTTCTTTCCATGCTACTCCACATAGGCATTATTTTGTTGATTATGTTCAAGGAGATTTTGGGCATGTTTTTCTTGGTGATGATGAGCCTTGCAACATAGTTGGAAAAGGTTATGTTCGGGTTAAGATGCAGAATGGGAATACTTGGCTATTGAAGGATGTCAGACATGTGCCTACATTAAGATAAAATTTGATATCGTAGGGCAGTTGGGAAGTGATGGTTGTACTGTGATATTTACAACGGACTCTTGGAAGGTTACCAAGGGTGCTCTTGTGGTGGCAAGAGGTAAGAAGGTTGGAACCTTGTATTTAACCACTTATAGCACTAATGTTTGTAATCTTGTGGCTTCAGAAGTAGATATAACATTGTGGCACTATAGGCTCGGTCATATGAGTCATAAGGGCATGGAGATCATAAAGAAGGATTTTCCCATATATACAAAAATAGGTTTGGAGTTCTGTGAGGACTGCATATATGGGAAATAAAAGCGAGTAAGGTTTCTCAAGGTTGGACCTACAAAGAAAGAGAGTAAGTTAGAGCTGGTGCATTCTGATGTGTGGGGGTTGGCTCAGGTATCATCTCTTGGGGTTCAAGTTATTATGTTACTTTTATTGATGATGCAACAAGGAAATTTTGGGTTTATTGTATTAGAAACAAATCTGATGTATTTGACACTTTTGTTAAATGGAAAGCCTTAGTAGAGAATGAAACAGATCTTAAGCTAAAATGTCTTAGGTCAGATAATGGAGGGGAGTATTATAGTAATGAATTTGATGATTATTGTTCTAAGAATGGAATCTATAAGTAAAAGATGGTTCTAGAACTCCACAATCATAATTGATAATGGGGTGTCGAAAAGGATGAACATAATAATAATGGAACGCGCTTTAGGATCATGAGGTTACATGCAGGACTCCTCTTTCTTTTTGGGCGTAGCGGTGAGCACAATTGTGTACTTGATAAATGTGAGGACCCTCAAGTGCCTTGGATGGAGGCATACCCGAGGAGGCTTGGTATGGTAAGAAAGTTGATTATTCATTTCTTAGAGTCTTTGGATGTGAGGTGTTTGTCCATATAGAACAAGGATGATAGGACCAAACTAGAGGCTAAATCAGAAAAATGTAATTTCATTGGTTATGGTGGTGATGACTTTGGATATAAATGTTGGAGTATTAAGGAAAAGAAAATCATTCGATCTAGGGATGTGGTCTTTAATGAGAAAGTCATGTATAAGTAGCAGTTGTAGGAAAACATGGAAGAATCCAAGAAATAATATGCAAAACATGAAGAGGATATTCCGAATGGGAAAGTGACACATGAATCAGCCAGAAACTTCCTTAATAGAACCCCAAAATCCTATATTGAGGAGGTCTTCTAGGGTAAGAAGAGAACCTAAACATTTTTCTCCTTCTATTTATTATTTATTACTCACCGATAGTGGAGAGCCGAGAGCCTTGATGAAGAAATGCGTGTAGATGACAGAAGAAGTGAGAGCAAGCCATGGATGAGGAGCATCGTAAGCTCTTATGGAGAACCATACATGGGATTTGGTGAAGCTACCCGAAGGAAAAGAGAATTACTTAAAAGTGGGTGTTCAAAGTCAAAGAGGAAGAAGGAGGAAAGAAAAGATACAAAGCCTAGTTGGTGATCAAGGGGTTTATTAAGAAAAAAAAGGTATAGATTTTGATGATATTTTTTCTCTGTAGTAAAAATGAATTCTATTAGAACTCAGTTCTCTGGAATAGTTGCAGCAGTAAGACTTTCACTTAGAGCAAACTTGATGTAAAGCCTACATTTCTCCATGGTGATTTAGGGGAGGAACTATATATGCAATGCTCTCGGGATATGAGGTCAAAGGTAAATAGGAGATGGTGTGCAAACTTCAAGAAGAGCTTGTATGGCTTGAAACAAGCTCCACGTCAATGGTATAAGAAATTAGATAGCTTCATGATGGAGCAAGGTTATATAAGATGTCATTCGACCATTGCATGTATATCAAATAAATTTTAGGATGTACGCTTATATTATCCTTTATGCGTATGTGGATGACATGTTGGTTATAGGTAAAAACATGCGGAAATAAAAGTACTCAAGAAGCAACTAAGTGAATCCTTTGCTATGAATTATTTAGGGGCAGCCAAACAAATCCTTGGTATGAGGATATCTTAGAATAGGAAGGAATGGAATCTAACTTTATCTCGGAAGAGCACATTAAGAAAGTATTGAGAGGTTTAATATGCAGGATGCTAAACTGGTTGGGACTCCTTCTGGCGAGCCATTTCAAGTTATCAAAGGAGTTGTGTCCCAAGACAGATCGAGAGAAACCAGATGTCCAAGGTACCTTACTCATCAATGGTTGGTAGTTTGATGTATGTCATGGTGTGCACCAATAATATTGCCCATGTAAATGGGAGCGGTGAGTAGATTTATGAGTGATCTCAGTAAAGATCACTTAAGCGAAAACAAAGTTTTCTGGATCCTTTGGTATTTGAGAGGGACCATGGGGATAGTTTTTACTGCAACATGGATCAAACACCACTTTTTGTGGTTATTGTAGATTCATATATGGTGGAGATGTAGACAAGGGAGGAGCACAACAGGTTATGTTTACACTATAGGTGAGACAACAAGAAGTCGGATTTCACGACTACAAAAGTTAGTGGCTTTGTCAACCATAGAGGCTGAGTATGTTGCTGCCCTGAGGCAAGCAAGGAAATGATTTGGTCACAGAAATTACTTAAGGAGTTAGGGCATAAGCGTAGGAGGAAGGAAATTTTCATAGTGATAGTCGGAGCGCTATACACCTAACTAAGAACTTTAGCTTTCCACTCTAAAAGAAGCATATATAGTTAAGGTACCATTTCATCAGGACAACTTTGGAGGAAGAGAATTAGAAGCTTGAGAAGATTCATACCAGTCTAGAATCCTGTGTAGGAAAATGATGACCAAGGTGGTCACAACGGAAAAATTGAAGTTGTGTTTAGCTTTGGTTGGTCTTCATAGAAACTAGTGAAGGGTTGAGAAGCTTGCTTAGAGGAAAACTAGTCTCTAAGTGGGAGATTGTTAGGTTGTGGAGCTGTTTTCATGTGAGAAAGTGTTGAATACTGTACACTAAGAGTACTTTGTACACTTTCTACAGATTGTCTCGCCGGTTTGGGGGCAGGCCGGAGGCGCAGGCCAGCCCCTAAAATTTTTTTGTCTTAAAACGTGCCTAATATATTGGGAAACATGATTTTCTCATATGGGGGTTTTTGACCCATAGGTTTATGGGATGGTTTTGGCCCATGGTTTTGATACCCATGGTTTTGTAAAACCATGCTTAGCGATTCTATAAATTTATATGGTTTTTGTGCATATGGTAGATATAATAAAAAACATTATAGATGTGCTTTGAATTGCGTGTGTGAATTTTGTAGAGTTTTTGAGCATAGCTCCAAACACATCTAGGTATTGTATTGAGAGAGCAATGGCTTGTAATAAAATCTAAGCAAGTGATTCTTGGTGGATATCTAACCCAAATTGGGTGAACCACATTCAATATTGTCTCTTTGTGTTGTGTTATTTTATTCTACAATTTTATTTGAGATCTGTAATATTTTTGCATATTAGTTTCTCTTGTACGATTACGTTCGTGAGGGATTATTCCACATATTCTATCCCTTATTTCCTAAAAAAGTTGGTTACAAATTAGTTAGGGTTTATATACACATTAAATAGGGAATCTTAAGTGACTTTGACTTTTTCAACCAACTTTATTAAAAACAATTACAAATAGAAATCACTTAAGTTATCCAAAGTTTGTCAAAAGCGAGTTTAACAATAACCCACTTAAAGTAACATTTTGACATATGACAAAAACCATTGCCTTATCCATTGAAGTGGGTTTTTCCTATCTCAAATGTATGAGAAATGGACCCTCTGCTTCGTTAGATACCGAAAAATCTATCTCCTCATCCCATTAGCGAAATTAGGATATGCCGCCTTCACCAATTGAAAAGATCTAACTAAGAACCTTCCCAATGTTTCAAACATCTTTTCTTCCTTGGTAGGTTCACTCAAAAAATCCTTTCAGAAGCACAACCTCACAAAACACTTGATGTGAGAAAGTGTTGAATACTATACACTAATAGTAATCGCCAATTCTAAGATCCTACCTAGCATATCATTCGATTGACCATACTTGATTGAATATTCTCAAACAATTCTTTAATTTTATGCAATGTTCTATTGAAGATGAAGATAAATTGATGGTAGGAGTATACATGTCTTTGAACAATTATGAAAATTGCTCCTCCACATGTTCTAATGAATACTTTGTAATTTTTCTCATTTACAAGATCATAAGGGATCTCAATTGGTATGAACTCCTAAATCAAGGCGAGTGAAGTGAAGGCTTCATTGATATGCTCTCGTAATGGATCATAGAATCATTGAGAAGTGTCTTTCTTGATTTGAGATGCGGTGACACCAAAGAAAGTGTGTCCCTTTGACATTCAAATTATAATTCCTTTTATGTCTAAATTTGAAGATTCCATACTTTTCATCTCCTGGAGACTATGTAATATGTAATCCAAATTTGATATGTTAGAAACAAAATTTTCCTTGAAATAAAGAATTGGATCAAGATATGCACTAATATCATCATGAAGCTTAATGACTATTTTGATCGTATCTCCACCAAAAAATGAGACTCTCTGAAAGCCAAGATGTAGTGACATGTCCTAATGTGTTTATTTCTTTTGACAAATTGAGAGTTTCTTCATTAGGAGAAGCCATCTCATCGTATTGGGAAAGTGGATGATATGGGATTTATGAGATGTTGAACATAATCCACCAATTGATTCTTTCAACCTTGAGTTGAGAGATTCTCGAGACTTATATTTCTCAAGCCTCTTAAGCATGATATGGGATTTATCGGATGTTGAACATAATCACAAATTGATTCTTTTCAACCTTGAGTTGAGTTCAGACTTATATTTCTCAAGCCTCTTAAGCATGATATCTATTAAATCTTGGTCCATCGCCATGTCACTTTCCAATGTGGACTTCCCAAGTCCAAGTCCGGAAACTTCATAATCACTATATTTCATGGCATCACGTTCCTTGAACTATGGGATGGAAAGATCCACAATTTTTTTCCTTCATCATCCACCATTATTCGGGACAAAACTTTAGGTTTCTTGGGAATGAAGTCATTTGAGATCTTGAAAATGGAATCAAAGTCAATTTCAATTGCCTTGACAACCCTCTTCCTTTTCTTGATTTCATAATCAACCCAAAAATGAGTATCCTTCATCACTTCCGCATACGAAGCCTAGAATCCAAAGAAACATTCCCATTGTTCACAACATTATTAGATTCTATAAAAATCCTTTCCAAAACCTCAATTTCTCATGAAATAACCTCGATATTGACCTCTTGAACATTATGGAGATTTTGAGAAATCTCTTCATGAATTGTAGGTTTAAAAGCTTTCGATATCTGGACTACTTACGCACTTGAGTGGGCTCTTGTGCAAGGCACGGCTGAGGATTGTTTTTATGAGCTTTTGTGAACTATCAGCAATGTGAGTAGAAGAATCTCTACTCAAAGTGGAAAATTCGGATACACACTCTCTTCCTTCACGGGGCTAGGACCCTTATATTTTTCACCTCGTGACACCTTCTTTGGTGAAGTGGATTTTAGAAACCACTCCTTTCTTTCTTAATGTGTATGACTAGATGGCACAAAGGTTAATTGAGAAGAAGATTTGGTCAACCGGAGACCTCCTCAAGTTGATAATTTTTGTAATCTGAGGTGTGATCTTGGATTTATAATAACTTTACAATTTCTCTTTCATACCAAGATATGCTTCTTTTGAGAATCGGTTGATTCTTATTATCAAGAAAAATTCATCTCTTTTTGTCAAATCAATTTGTGATAATGGGGTAAAAATAACTCCATCATATGAGGGATCAATAACATTTTCATCATCATCCACCAATGAATATGGAGGGTTTCTGATGCGAAAGGCCTTGATCTGAGTAAGGATTAAGTGGTAAAACTCCCACCTTCTCACTTCATGTTCATCTGAACAAGCAACCTAGAAATCTTCCATGGTAGGGTTGTGTTGATACTTTTCTCCAAGAATATTCTACATATATCCATTGATATCAAACTGGAATCTCTTCACATATGGATGAATAGTGATGAGGGAAAAATATTTCTCCATGAGTTATGCACTGAAGAGATTTGGACATTGGTATTCCCTAATTTGGATTGGGAAATGAATTCCTGAACGATGCTTGTCACTGAGAAGATAGTGAACTTGGAATAGTTTTCACACAAGCTCCATTAATGCCCACTTGTCACTAACATACTTAGGAATCTTCCATGGAGTACCCACAAAGCCACTCACGTGAATGTAGGAAAATGATGAAAATATAATAAACCATGTTCCTCGTTGGGAAATGACATCCATGGCCTCTTTGGAGAATCTTTCCTTTGTGTTTTGATTCAGTTTCAATCACGCGGAAGGTGAATGCATTGTTAAATTTTTTGAAATGATGAGATCTATTGTTGAAACTTAACTATGGATAATAATGGAAGACATTATTTGATGGACCCATGAATCCTTTCATTTCTAGCCCCAAAAATAGCTTCCTTCTAGCCACTACATAAGTCAGGTATGATGTCATGTAGAAACATCCAATCATCTTCACTTCGATCAATTATTTGTGAAGAGTATCACTGATGATGGTGGCCCAATCCACAAACTCTCTTTTAGCAAGGATGATACAAATAAATTGATACATCCATGGGTGGAAAATCCTAGAAGAGGTATACCGAAGACTTAACTCGGAGAGTGATCATGTCCTCGATTTACTCCACGAACTCAAATGGTACAATTCCTTAGGGAATCCAGGTCAACTCGAGGCCTCTTGGTCACTAACCAGTTGTTATTAACCATCTTGCTCCATCTGAGGGGTTATTCATCCCAAAATTATTGTGCTGAATTTTGAGTGATGTCAACATTCTTAGGGAAGTCAGGTATGATGAGCAACTCCTCAATGTTCTCTGTTGTGATTAAGAGGAAAGGCTCACCATTATCTTTACAAATTCCTCATCTCTCGGGATCATAATGATCTACGCAAGTGATAACCAGCTTTGGGCATTTAACCGAGATTGGAAATGCCACTACTTGGGTAGACCGCTATGGTAGAGCCTATCCGAGAATATAGTTTTATCTTCATCTTTCACTCGATCACAAACTTGTTGCACATTGATGTGACCAAGATTTGTATGAGTGATATTGTCATATGAAAACTTGATAGAACTAGGAGGGATGATTCCTTAGAATTTGTACTTGAGCGTGACTTATTTGATTTCTCCACTAACTTCCTTGATTTGCCTACAAATTTATTGGATTTTTTTGCCATTATGAATTTTACAGAAAGATGACTCAAGCTCATAAAACAATGTAAACGATGTTGGGTCTCGATCTTCGAACCACCATTTACACAAGAAAAATATGGCTCGTTTAATTTATAATAATAATAATTATTATTATTATTTTAAAAAATGATAATTATTGATCCTCAATTACAATTTTTTTAAAATGCCAATACAACAATAATCGAGACTAAGCTCAAGTTCCAAATTTTGCAATAACAATGGTATTTATTTTTAATTAAAATCTCCGATTTTAATATTTTGTGCTATATCAATTTTAATCGCTTTTAATTCACTATTTCTTGATGTTGGAATTTGAACGCATGATATTATTTTTGTCTCAATGCTTGGAAATATGATTTGGCTTCGCAACATTTGATTTCTTTTACACCTACATGGATTGATTTTGGGCCTACGTGGGCTCTCCTTGGAGAAACTAGCATTAATGTTTTGATGAATGTGTGGCCTTTACTCCCTGTGAGGACCATCTTCTATGGTTAATGCGTGGTATTTCCTCCTTGATCTGCGCGGACAATATTCTTTTTCTTGTTTTGGATTGTTCTCTTTGCCCAATGGGTTGAAACTTTTCTCCAATGTGTGGATTCTACTTAATTTTTGGATTTTATTCCTAATTTCTAAATGCATGATTGACATGCGTGATGGACATGCTCTCTTTTAAAACCTGCTTGAGAACTATCTCCTTATGAATGTGTGGCTTTCTAGTTTTGGGCATGATATGAGTGTGTAGTGAATCTTCCTCAGGCTAGGACGTGGTGTTTTATAACTGCAATTTCTAACAGCTCGTTATCTTTTTGTGTTGAAAACTACCCGATTTTGTGAATGTGTGGTCTTTCTTAAAGACAACTATGCATGGAGATTATGATGAATGAATTGAAATATTTTTTTATTCTTCCTGTTTGGCAATGCGTGGACCTACTTGTGATGGATCTTTCCTCCTTCAATAGTTGTCTAAACTTCCTTTGGCGTGGGTTGAGACTTTTCTCCTGCCTATGTTGGATTTATTTTAAAACAACTGAAACGTGGGCTTTTATTCTTTTTTTTGTATTATTCTCCAACATTGAAACTCCTTTTCTTGCTGCGTGGAGATTTGCCTGCAATGTAGAATTTGTTCCTCTCCCACGTGGTGTTCTTCTTTGGCATGGAATGTAGAGCTCCTTCAATGTGGGCTACAACGTGAATGTCTTTCTTTACTTCTTCTTTGTATTGAAATGAAAAAAATAGTTTAGCAATAGCACGAGAAGATTAATTAAATCGAGTATGGAAACTTCCTTCATTAAAAACTCAATTACTCTCGTTCCCCTAAAAGAAATAAGAGGCAAAACTTCTTCCAACTAGTTTCATGGGGAAATGGTTACGGGAATTAAAGAAGCTTCCCCGTAACGTTTCCCCCTTCCCATTAAAATAACTGACTCCTCTTCCTTCAGTTGATGGCATTAATTGCTACGAAAAAGGGAAAATATCGCTTATTTTCCAAGAGAGATGGCAAAGCAAAGCTAAAGAATCCCCATCCTATTTACCCATGTGGGAGATCGACATTTTTGCTTGTTTGATAACCGGGTAGATTGGAAATCAATAGAAGAAATACCACAAGCGGGGAAATAAGAAGAATTTTCCAGAAAGGGAAATCTGGGTACAGAAGCCTAATTGGCATCCCTAACAATTGGAAGTAGAAGCTTTATTTTCCCCAACAATGAAGAAAAAAAATGATTGATTTTTAATAAATATTTATTTAATTAAAAACCCCAAAAATTAATAAAATTGATTTTATTAAATAAAAGGGTAATAAATTGATTAAATATTAATTAATTAACTATTTACGCAGTTTGCGACCTAGAGGTAGGAATTCACACCCAAAATGAACGAAATGAAGACCAAAACGATCACAAGAATGAGACAATCGCAGAAGGGTGATAAAACATGCAAAATAATACTTTTGAAAATTTTCAAAATTTTCATGTTTATTAATTTTGTGAAGTCAAAATTAGATGATAACATAAGGGAATGGATTTCAACAAACCATTCCTCGTCTCTTTTCTTCCAAAAATTACCGCCTGACATGATGAATGTAATTGTCGTGAATGGAGCATGAAAAATGGAAGACATTTTACCTATAATTAGAGTAAAATACATTAATAATTAGGTCATTTCTAAAGTTTATAATGTTTTTCTCACATTGTCTAATAAGGAATATAAATACTACCCTAGTGGTCACCAACCTCTAGAGTTATTTACTATGTATCATTAGAGAGTAATTAACTTAATGGTTAAGCGACCGCTAGGCTTCGATAGGACATCTTATGTATCATTCAACTAGTTACAGTAATTCATATTTTGTGGATCAAATCAATAATAACATAATTTTTCTAAAAGTCTAATAGTGAATTATGATGCATTGAAAGATAAGAAACCATTTGCACCTTTTGAAAGGATTATCTATGAGTCAGAAAAGCTATAACATTCCATAGATGGCATGATAGGAATGTTAAAAAATATACACTTTAGTGGTAGATAGACTTCTAGTTGACATATAAAAGAACAACTTTTTTTAGCCATTTACACCTATTGAATGGAAAAGTGTAGAGGACATTAAGATATAATGTTTGGTATTTTAAAGAGAGTGTTTGAGAAACAAATCACATTAATGGAGTTTGTGGTAGCTCGGGATTTTTTTAGAAGACGATGTGAATTATGTGTATATCACCATCATCGTAGTCGCGAGGATTAAATGCATGTAATAAGGCTAAGAAGATATTTAAAGCATAGTGGTTAGAAGATCAAATATTTAGTATTTGAGGAGAATATTTGAGCAACAAATTACATTAACGGAGTTAGGGTAGCTCAACATTTTTTTATATAAAACAATGTGAAATATATGTTTATCGGACATACTAGATTTGTGAGGATTAAATGTCTATAATTAGTCTAAGTAAAATATTTAAAGTGTAGCGGTTGATGAGAAATTCCACAAAAAGCTATCAAATACAAACGATAAGGATTACACTTTTCATAAACGTAAGTATGTCCCTCATCGCTATATTCATTTTCATGGAAACAAGTGCTCTCTATAAGGTCATGGTGGGTTAAACCTATTTGAGAAAAGATTTGAGTATTAATAATTTTTATTGAGTACCACTAAAATAAGAGTCTATTATCTCTTACTCTGACTATAAGATAGATTTACAATACTAATTGAAGAAATTTATTCCAAATTGTTCAAACTTATGTTAACACATTTAGAGCATCGTATTCTTAGCTTTGAAAACATTTAATGTCCGATATGTTGTATTGATTAAGGGTAAAAATTTTTTATCCAAATTTGCACCCGCTAAAATTTGGCCAACTTGCAAAATTTAAATTTGGGTTGTATGATGAAGCCTCGGTGAAGAAGCTAGAAAAATACTATTGTAAAGGTTGGGTGGGTAGAGGAATCAAATGTATGTGGTAGCAAGTTTGGTGCTCTTGGCTAGTAGAAAGTTTATTGCTCTAGGATGGTAGCAAGTTTGGTGCTACTAACTAGTAAGCAAGTATATTGTTATCAACCGATAGTAAGTTTTTTGTTACCGGCTATAATAAGTTTATCAAGCTACCACCAAGAAGAGTAGCAAGTTTGATGTTACCATTCGGTAGCTAGAATGTTGCAACCGATTGAAAACAAAAATTTTGCCACTAATCAATAGTAACAATGTTACTAAATGTACCAAGAATGTTACAACTGGTCGACTCCAGGCTGACATGCTCCCAACCGACACAAGGAACGAAATTCTACTGGCCGGTAGCATAAATGTTGTGACTGGCAGACACCAAAGGTTAAAATGTAGTGACCAATAATAGAAATATCGATGATAGGCCAAACATTAATGAATGCGATTTGAGTATCTCAACAACTATTTTAATGAGGTATATCACCCATGTCTTCTCCTACAAGCAAGGTACCATTAGGAAATGAATTACTAAGGTTTTCCATACCTCTTCTAAGATAATTAATGCATATTTTTGATTGGTGGAAGAAAATTCAAGTTTCCTTATCCATATAATGTAAATCCCCTTCATTTTTGAGGAGGGGGATGTTCTAAAAATGTAAAGAACTTAGTAAAAAAATTATAGAAGTTTCATGAGTTGCATGCCTCATATTTTGGTGTTTTACAAGGTGATTCTTGCCTTATTTCCAGCATTATAACAAGTTTTACATCCTTTTAAGAAATAAAATGCATGTTTTGTGACTCTTTCTACCCTATCTTGTGTTGTATTACATTTATTTCATTTCATTACAATTATGGGTATATTGTGCATACATTATTCTTCTTACAAGATGTAAATCTATTATGCTCCCTGAAAATGATCATGGTAAATGTAGTTTGGGATTGTGTCACTCATGTTTGGCTTCTCCTCTCTCCATTCTTCCTCTCATTTTCACTCATTTGAATATATCCACCCCTTGTTCTTGGTGTTATCACCTCCCTTATTTTAGGATTTTAAATTAATGCATCTTCCTCTCTCCCTAGTCCCTTAGAATTGTAGGTTAGTGATTAGGTAGCTGCATTTTCCTTTCTAGGAGTAGTTTTAGCATATATAGTAGGTAGAGGAAGCTAGCCTTATCTAGAGGTTTGTCTCAGTTAAATTCCCAAAAGTTGGAGACAGTCCCATGTTTCCTCAAAGTCCCAAATCATCTTGATTTGGGAAGGGTGTAGTTTTGAGCTCCAATAGTTTTGGCATGCCCAGTGGGACAGTTGAAAGCTTTATTTTCAACTTTTTCCTAAGTTTTGGTGTGTGACTCAATAATTTCCAACCTTTGGAGGATTATTTCTACACATTTGGAGACTCCAACTTTCAAATAAACTAGTTGTAATAGTCAAATGCCTCATTTTCAGGAGAAGAATCCAGACAAGATCAAGAACAACAAAAGAAGGAGCTTTTGAATATCTAATTATCACATGGGAGGGTAAGAAGAGGAATATCAATTCAAAGGTCACCTTCACCACCAAATAGGAATTTTTCCACACCACCTCTAGGTAGGCCATCCATGTAGTCTACTAGAGTTTTGAGACCTATCATTATGGCAACACAATAGGGGAACCGACCATTTGTTAATTTTATTGGTAGTAGTCCTCTTGCTCTCAATGCACAACATGACATTCTAGCATCTGCACTTAAGAGTATCCCTTTCTTCACTGGGGAAAACCATACCACTCTAGTTGACCATATTCAATACATTTCCAATGTTTGTGTTATTCATCAAATTGTTGAATAGGATGTAGCCATTAAGTTAGCTTCTTTATTCAATGGAGCTCTTAAATGATTCAGGAGTTTGGGAGTAGGAAAATCATTAAATTGAATGAGTTGGGAACAACACTTTGTAATCAATTTGGGAAAAGGTAGATAACCTCTCCTTGTTAGAACAACTAACAAATATAAAGAGGGCTCCCAATGAGCTCATGGCAGATTTCAATTTCAGATTTCAAAAGACATGGGACATAATTCTAGCCCTTGTAAGACCAACTCCAGAAGGTGTTTTTCTTTACTTTTTAAGAGCATTAAATTCTGAAAATTGTCTAATATAAGCTGGGAAACTAGCTCCTAGACCACCCATGCCCTTGTATCCTGAATTACCTCAAGTTGTTCTTAGACCACTCTTATTACTCTTATTCCTCAAAGAAATTCCCAACCCACTACTTCCACATCTTATTCTTCTACACATCAAAAGGAGGATGAAGATATGAAGGCCTTGATTAGAAATATGTCCAACAAAGTCATATCCTTAAAGAAACAACAAGCCCAATCTTATAGAAATTATTCTAACTAGGCCAATCTTCAAACCAAGGATTTAACCGAGGTTATCGGCCATTTATGAGCCAACAACCTAATCAGCCTCAAAATGTGCCTCTTCCATTAGCAACACCTCTCCTACTCAGCCACTTCTTGTTGTTAGTGCAAGTACAACATTGGTTCCAATGTAAAACAATGTGATTCAAGAAACAAAGTGGTGTTTTCCATACAACTAGCCATATAAATAACTTATTTGTCCAAATGCATTGCATGCTCAAGCCTTCATGGTTTAGCATTCTTCCAATCAGCAAGAACCATTGGTAGAAGCATCCAGTATTGATGTCAAAGGAGCTCAAAAGGTCAATCAAGACACTAATCTCATGTTCTTTGGAGCCGATGATTTCTATGCGAGAAAATCAAGCAAAGTGGATAGTTCTAGTATAGACCTCATACTAATGTATATGATAATACAAGGTCCAAGAAAAGGATGTTGGAATCTCAACCTTCATCTTCTTTTAATCAAGGAAACATTTTTGACAAGGAAAAGGAAGTTGGGATAAGTACAAGTAAAAATAGATTGCTTGAGTCTCCTATCAAAGCTCTTTCAGATAAGGAAGTTGTATTTTAACCAAAGATACCTATCCCAATCTTGCAACAACCAAGGAAGGAGAATCTTGTACCACAAATGCAAAAATACATGGGCCTTCCTTTCAATATTGTTGAGAAATGAAAAAAAATACCAATATGACAATGTGGGATGCTCTGCTATTCCATTAAAAAGGGACCTCGTTTTTGAATCTCTTAAGAAGCTTCCCCAAGATGATCTAGTGGTGGAAAGACTCATGTTGTTTGTCAACTTATGCCAAGGAAAGGAAAAGAAAGTAAGTAAAGTTGTCAAAAATCCCACCATTTTATGTGTCTTTAATCATGGGAAAGTTTCTATGATGTTTATAACTTTATGATTGATCATGGGTCTTAAATACAACCATGTTTCTAAAAGTGTCCTATAACTTGATGGCTCAACTGTTTGTGTCTTAGGAGTGATAAAATATCTTAAATTAACCATTCATGCTTGCTCAAGTCTAATTATAATCCATGATATATCAGTAATTGACTTGCCTCCCATGTTTTCCATTTTCTTGTCAAGAGACTTCACTACCAAAGTAGGTGGCTATTTGTCTTCAGATTGGTCTCATATGCTCCTAAGAACTAGATATGGTACAAGATTTACCATAAAATATGAGCCTATATTTTCTTATCATGTTGAGTCTTATGACCCTACCCCTCTTCATGTAAATTGCCTTGTACAAGAAGAATATGAACAAGAGTCAATTTCAAAAGAGCAGCCCACTCCTCCTCCTATACTTGATATTTTATTAGATCAATGGGCTAAAATTCAATATGAATGGGATCCTTATTATGAAGTTTTAAAACTAGTCTCGATATATGTTGCATTCTTGAAGAAGGGTCTACTTTACCCGCACCACTCAAGAAAGAAGAGATTAGTGATTATGGAATATGGAAGATGTTCTTTGATGGTTATAGAATCAGAAATGGAGTTGGGACAGGTGTTGTACTAATTTCTCCAATGAATGATAAATTCTTCTTTTCCCATAGATTGAATTTTCATGTTCTAATAATGTAGTAGAGTATGAGGCATTGGTGCATGGTATTTTAATTCTGAAAAGAGAAAAATCAAAACATTTCAAATATTTAAGGATATTGAATTGGTCATCCACCTGATTAGAGGTAAGTGTGCTACAAATAATAAGATTTTGAAATCTTATAAACATGGATTTTGGGGTCTTGTAGAGATTTTTGATTCTCTTAATTTGTAGGTGGTGCCAAGGATGTAGATCAAATCAAAGCCCTTGGTTCTCAATTTTCACCTATTGAGGATCTTGTTAAAGAAAATGTGCAACACATCAAGGTGGTGGTAAGGCCATCCATTCCAGATAATGAAACCAGCTGGCAAGTATTTGATAGTGATGAAAAAATTATGCAATTTATCTAGAATGAGGATGAATTTTCTTCAAATATGCAATCTGATTTGCATGACATTTATGGTGACCAAATCATTCAATTGAACACATACAAGTTGGAAAAAGCATTGGTCACTTTAAAGCATATTTTTAGTCCTGATGATGAATTCAGAGGAAAGGAAAAGAATATAACAACAAGGCAAGAAGATTGTCAATCAGTCACAATTGCACAAGGAAAGGAACTTCTTCTTGGAAAGGTATGTGATGAGAATGAGAAGCAAGCTTTTATCTCCTTGTGTCAAAAATTCAATGATGTATTCTCATGGGATTATGAAGATCTAAAGGGTTTTAATCCAAATATTGTGCAACATTCCATTGATCTTGATCCTAATGTAAAGCCAATTAGAAAAAAGCAAAGGCCGTTAATCCTAAGATAGAGCCCTCATGAGGAAGGAGTTATCCAAACTCATTGAGGCCAAGATAATTTTTCCTATCAAGTACTCTACATGGGTGGAAAACCTTGTCCCAGTGAGGAAGAAGAATGGGGAAATTAGACTTTTTGTTGATTTTAGGGATTTGAACAAGGCCTCTCTAAAAGATCATTATTCTCTACTTTCCATGGAGTAAATTTTACAAATTATGGCATGAGATAAAAGTTTCTCTATGCTTGATGGATACTTAGATTTCAATATGATCAAGGTTAGGGAAGAGGATTAGTTTAAGACTGCATTCACAACCAAATGGGGAATATATTCATATCATAAAATGCCTTTCAGTTTGTCAAATGCAGGTGTTTCATTCCAAAGGGAAATGGACATTGATTTCAAAGGCTATATCAATGAATTCATCCTTTTCTATATGGATGACATTACCATTTTCTCAAAGTAGAGTAAAGATCATATCCTCCATCTAGAAAAGGTATTTAATAGATGTAGGGAATTTTAGGTGTCTCTTAACCCCAAGAAATGTAACTTTTCAGCCCCTAGGGAAATATTTTGGGGCATATTGTATTAAAGGATGACATTTCCATTGATCCAGAAAGAATCTCAACCATTCTCTCTCTCTCATTTCCAACTCACAAGAAATCCTTGCAATCATTCTTTGGAAAGATTAACTTTGTTAGAGATTCATTCCTAACTTTGTAGGATTAGTCAAGCCTATCACTCTTATGCTTAAGAAGGATTTAGCTTTCAAATGGACAAAAGAAGGAAAAGATAGCTTTTCCAAGATCAAACAAGAAATTTCTCAAGCTCCTACACTTGTCAATCCTAACTATGCTAAATATTTCATCTTGTATGCATATGGAGTTGAATCTAGTATTGTTTTGTTTTGACTCAACAAAATGATCAAGGATTGGAATAGCTAGTGGCCTTCTTCATTAGACAATGAATGATTATTATTTTAAGTACAATAATATTGAAAAATAGGTTTTTCCATTATGAGGGATCTAAATAAATTCAATAGTATGTTTTCCACTAATCATGTCAAAGTTCTAGTCTCACATTCCAATGTGAGAGACTTCATTATGGGAGTAGACATTAGTGAAAAAAGAGTTAGATGGGTGACTAAGATCATAGAATATGATGTGACTATCAAGGTCATAAAATTGGTAAGAGGTAGATCACTTTGTGATCAGCTTGATTTGGATTCTCAAGATGACCAAGACACCTCCTTCATGAATGAATAACTTCCATAAAACGCTGAAATTCAGAAAGATGAAGGAGATGAAATCAATATCACATCTAGATTGGTGATATAACTACCTTTTGTCTACTAGTTCTTATCCTCATAGCCTAAATAAAAGAAGAAGAAGACACAATGAGGCTTCATTCCATTCCTTATGCATTGATTGATGGAATTTTGTTTAAAAGAAACATTTATGGAGTTTTTCCTAGGTGGATTGAAGGTGAGCATTGTGAAAATGTTTTGAATAAATTCCATGATGGTTTCTCTGGTGTAATTTCTCTTCCAAGTCCATGACAATGAAAATCATAAAACAAGGTTACTTTTGGCCCACATTGTTTGTTGATGCTCACAAATAGGTCAAAATTGTAGAAAATGTGCTTTATCACTAGTAAGAAGAGGTTGACTTCCCTTCTACTTCATCTAATTCAATAAGATCAGCCATTTTACCAATGGGGTCTTTATTTCATTGGCATGATCAATCCTTTATTTAATGTTGGTCACAAATGGGTCTTAATGACAAAATACTTTACCAGGTGGAAAAAGGCTATGTCATTGAGAGGAAGCAACTGAGCCAATCATCATTGATTTCTTTGAGGACATTGTTGAAAGGTTTGGTATCCCTCAAACTATCATTTCTGATAATGCAAAATATTTCTTAGGATCTAAAATTTCTGGTTGGGATCTTGAACTTAGTATTTATTTGAATACTTCTTCCAACTATTACCCTCAAGGTAATGGATTGGCAAAATCCTCTAACAAGAACCTGATTAGGATCATGAAGAGGAAAATGGATGTTAATCAAAGACATTGGCATACCGAGGTAAGGAATTCTCTTTGGGCTGATAGAATCACAATGAAGAAGGAAAATAACACTTCCCTTACATGATTATCTATTGAAATGAAGCCGGGATTCCTTTCACTTGAATTTACTTCACTTGAATTGGCATAACAATTAGAATTTGAAGGGGCATATCAAAGAGAGGTCATAATGGAAGAACTGGTTGAACTTGAGAAGCTAGAAATTCTTCCATGATTAGGTTATAACAACATCAAAATCAACCAAACATTGGTTTGATAAAAAGGATAGGTTTTAGATGTTCAAGGTTGGTGATTTGGTCTTGAAATGGGATGTTGACAGAGCTAAACCAGGAGACACTCTAAATTTGATGCAATTTCGAGTGGTCCATATATCATTAGTGTTTGCAAAGAGACTAACTCTTTTGAGTTATCTAACCTTGATGGAAATGCATTACAGATCCCAATCAATGAGATTTATCTCAAGCATTCCCATTAGGTTGTTTTATTGCATCTTGTAGATATCACATTAGTTTTTCAATTCCTTCTGTTCTTAAAGACATTATTCTACTAGTATTTTAGGTTTATTTTTAAAAGAAGTGCTTGTGCACACTCTATATGTTATCACTTGGGACATGTATGATTTTCATGTTTTTACATATTTTTGTGCACTTGTTGTTGATGCATGGTTATTTTCATAAAAATTTCATGGTGGGAAATCATGTTGACTCCATGCCCAATGGATGCTTCAAGGATACTTTAGTCTCTTCAATCTAGCAAAGGATTACCTCGTGAGTCACCAAATTGTTCTCCAATTTCACACCCCCATGTAAATTGGATAACTTGCAAAATTCATATTTTGGTTGTATGATGAAGCCTTAGTGAAGAAAGTTAGAAAAAACATTGTTGTGGAGTTTGGGCGGGTATAGGAATCAAATTTATACATTAGCAATTTTGCTACTATTAGTCGGTAGAAAGTTTTTGCTACCAACCGATGTAGTAATTTTGTTGCTTACTGGCAGAATAACTTTTTGCTTGCTACCAATGGATAGAAATTTTGCACCTCTTGTCGGTAGCAAGTTTCCTGCTACTAGGTTGGTAGCAATTTTTCTGCTACTGGCCGGATGAAATTTGTTGCTACCGATAACACCTGCAATGTCAGAATCGGCCAATAGCAAAAATTCTATCAAATTACTAGGAATGTTTCAACCGGTTGACTCGAGCCGACATGTTCTTGATCGACACAAGGAATGAAATGCTACCAGACAGCTAGAAATGTTGTAACCCGCTCACTCCAAAGGTTAAAATACATCTAGCCAACAACGGGAATATCACTAAGAGCCGAAAATTAATGAATGCGAGTACTTAAGTAGCTCAATGACTAGTTTAATGAGGTATGGTGTCCATGTCTTCTTTTATAAGAAAGGTACCATTGGGAAACAAATTAGTAAGGTTTCCCATACCTCTTTTAAGATAATTAATGCATGTTGTCATTTAGTGGAAGATGTTTGAGTTTCCTTCTCTATATAATGTAAATCCCATTAATTTGTGAGGAGGGGGTGTTCTAAAAATATAAAGGAACTCTGTCACAAAACTATTCCATAACTTTTATGAGTTGTAGGCCTCATATTTTGGTGTTTTTCAAGGTGATTCTTGCCTTATTTTCAACATTGTAATGAATTGTGCATCCTTTTAAGAAATAAAATTCATGTTTTGTGGTTTTATTTACCCTAGCTTATGTTGTATTTCATTTCTTGACTTTCATTACAATTGTGGGTGTATTTTACATACTTTATTCTTCTTACTGTAATGTAAATCTATTGTGATCCATGAAAATGATCATGGTAAATGTAGTTCGGGACTATGTCACTCATGTCTGGCCTCTCTCCTCTCCATTATTCCTCCCATTTTCACTCATTGGAATGTCTCCACCCCTTTTTCTTGGTGTTATCACCTCCCTTAGTTTAGGATTTTAATTTTATGGATCTTCCTCTCTCCTTGGTCCCTGGAGTTGTAGGTTAGTGATTAGGTAGCTGAATTTTCCTTTTTAGGATTAGTGTTAGCATAGGGAGTTAGTAGAGGAATTAGGCCTTATTTGTAGGTATGTCTCAGTTCAAGTCCCATAACTTGGAGATAGTTCCACATTTCCCCAAAGCCCCGATCATCCCGATTTGGGATGGGTACAATTTTGAGCTCCAACAATGTTTCTTTCTCTCGAAACTACTCAAACCTACTATTAGGTCTCAAGAACCAATCTTGAGTAATTTGAATTTCAAAACCTATAGGAAAATTCCAAAACTTCAACTACTTGAAACATGAAACACTTCAAAAATGACATGACACACCTCTTCAAGCACTCATATGCATATGTCACATGAGAAAAACTACACTTGCATACATGCTCCACATTCTTTATTGGAAAACATAATAGGGATGATTAGGCCATTAGGGATTTCACATAACAACACCTCATTTTATCACACCAAGAGAAAAAAATACATCATAATAGACCTCTACAATCTATCCATGCTCAAATAACCCTATTATACCATACATTTCATCACAGACCCTCTTGATTCTCCATGACTGGTTTTTTTCCTCTTTAGGCCATTAGCGGTAGGTCAACTTGGAAGAGAGATTTCACAAATTTATTACACATAACTTTTCCAAAAACTTTCACAGGCACTTATCTTACCTCTCAAGCTTGAGGAAACAATTTGTTTCACTTCATGAAACTCCGTAACACATGCATGTACTAGTAAATCTTCACAAAATAGAGGTTTTGTTGTAGATTACCATCACACCCATAACATCTCACCACCACCAAAATGAGATCTGATGAATCCTATATAATCATGAATCATCATACTATCCTTCCCAAGCAATTTGAGACCAAAGTATTCATATCTTTGCTATCGCTCTAAAACTAGGGGTTTAGGAGGGTTTAAACCCACTTGGTTTCTTAACAATTGTTCATAAAGGATGAGTCATATTATTACCTCATTCCAATTATAAAAGAATCTCTGAATCCATGACTCAACATTGATGAATGGATCATATCCCCATGCATATATTTCATGTGTGAGTGAGAACTTCAAAGTTGACCATCGAGCTGGGAATGGCAGTTTTGAGAGCTCAGAGAACCTAAAACAACTTTTCGTGCTTTGTCATCAAAATCGTGACCTCAAAATTTGCATACACCTATGTACTAACGTCCTCCATGTTTTCAAATTCTCATTTATTTCTTCTTACCTCTTAAACTCGTCCAAGCTATCTAATTTTCCCATGCCTTAATTTCCTTGTTTCTTGATCTTTCTTCTAAAGGACCTTAAATGTGCACTATACACTTCAATTATGGCCTTGACACCTTATATACATGCTATGCAATGTCACAACACTTCTCTCATTCTCAAATTGTCCTTATTTTCCTCATACCTCAAGTTATCATGTCATCTTCTTGTACTAGGTCTGGACTAGGCCTAGTTAGGCTTGTACTTGCCATATTGAATTTGGCCATGATATCACCTTGTGGGGACACTCACACACCTTTGAACCATATATTTGGATATGTTGCAGACACCATAAAACCATTGACCAACATTTTATAACTCTAAATCTCATACAAAACACCTTCTTGGTTGACCATGCATCAAGAACATGCATATGGACCAAGATACCATGCCACTACAACACTTCATGACACCAAAACACCTCACTACCAATCAACCTTCACTCATTTCACCTTATTTGACATCAATGATCATCAATGAAAACATCATGCACTCACCTATGCACACCAAGACACCCTTTGACATCAATGTTACTTGACATCAATGACAACAACATGACACTTGTCCAACATTCTACTATTTTTCATATCATCTTTTATCCTTTGCAATGGATCACATATGTCTTATGGATTCACCTCACTCGAGCACATTTCTACCAGACATTACATCATTATTTGTAGAGTCCCACATTTCAGATCTAGATGACACCATTGAGGACATTTTTCTTCTCTTTGATAGCTCTTATGGAGTTACACCTTCTTCTCTGGATGTAATGAGGGTACTTATAAACCCTCATGCTCTCCCTCCTTCATTTCATGCTTCTATATTACCATCTTCTACAATTAGGCATGGATTTCTTGATTTGAATTTGACACATTTGAGTACTTGTTTGGAGACATTTGAGTATTTTCCATACTTCTACATTCTCATTCCTACATGCATTCCACTTGAGTGGGAATTCAACGATTTGATTTCTACAGGTTTCTTTCTTATAAAAGGAAGAGAATTTATTTATTACATAGGGATGTACCACAACATTCACCATGTGACATTCTATGCTTATCTTCTCTCTCTCTTTTTGGGTGCACACAGGGGCCCTATATTGCAAGATACGTATTGGCTACATGAATATTTAGCTTCTAGTGAGGCTTCTTAGTCCTCATTTGATGCAAGGGCATCATTAAAAAAGAATCAAGTAGTAATTTCTTCCTTCTTATCATGATTCTAAGCTATGGAAGTTTCTAAGAGGTCTTAAAGAGTCATAAGATTCATTTAGGGTTCATGACAAGCTTAGGAAATTTGAATTTTCTTCATACTTGTGTTTTCCCTCCAAAAAGGGATTTGAAATTAGTAATGCTTTGTAAAAGTGGAAAGTGACTTGTGAATGATTTTCAAGGGGGAGAATGAAATGTTAGTATGAATAAGTGAGTTTAGGAATGGCATTAGTGAGTCCTAGGGGTGAAAGAGTCATAAAAGATGTCAAAATAATGTAATAAAGCTATTTTTAGCTAAGTGTGGGCATATGGGCCTAAGGAAGTTAGTTTGGGTTCGTATGAAAGGAGATAAAATGCTTGATTTAAAAGGTAGTGGAAAAGGATCCTCAAGGAGGAGGAGGAGGAGTAGAGAATGAAGAAAAGGAGATACATTTTGTAATAAATAAGTTTTAAAGGAAATGAAATGGTACTATATTTTTGTGATGGACATTTGTGTTGAATGTTTGTCTTGTAAAGTTTCTTTCCTTCTAGTATTGATCTTATCTTCATTATAATTATGATGGGAAACTTGTTTTAAAGGTTAGAAACTTGTGACAAGGTTTGAAAAACCCTCCATCGCAGGGTTTACTATAGGTAATAATTCTTAAAAATCATTGTGATCAATTGTATTAGCCAAAACTGTGTGAAAGCCCATTGTTTTCTTGAAAAGATTGCAAAATATTTTTAATGAGGTGTCAATGGTCCTGAGAAATAATTCACTCCAAAGATAATAGTGAATTTTATCATCAAATACTTCAAACACCTATACGATCTTTGTATTTGTTTTGAATGTGTGTATGAGTTTACATACAGTGACATTAGTGTACCAAGGTGTGAGATGTACTAACCACATTTGGAAGTTGTCGATGTGGAGATAAGGAACTTGAGATTGAATTAAATCTATGAAAAGGTTCACCTTTGAGCAAAGAAATAAATCTTTCATAACAACTCGGTGTTACAGGTAACTTTGCCCATCACCTACATGTAAGAGAAAAGAAAGAAAAAAACCAATTAAGGAGGGCATATGTGAAGTCATTTGAATGGGAGATAATTAATTATCAATTTCCAAATTAATATGTGCTTTGATGTGATTTCAAGTGGAAGAAGAGATTAATCATGAATTGATGGTTCTTGCGCACAATTATCTACATCCATGTAAGGGGTTGACAGGTGAAATTTTCAAGGTATAGAGAGAAATATTCATCTACTAGTAAATTAATCTGATGCATAATGTTTATATAGTCCTAAAGAGAAATTTCAGTGTCTTGGAACAATAGTTATTAAAAACTATGATCAAATATAGCCCCTCGGGCTTCATGACATACCATGTCTAAGGTTTAGAAACTAAAAACCTGCTATCTTGCAAACGAACCCTCAAAATTTATAGAAATACATAGGAGACATATTTGCAAGGTCCATAAAAATATTCATGGGAAAATAAACTCCAAGGATATGTAAATATGGAGGACTCTCTTATAGTCATGAAAAGGTGTAGGATAAACAATGAGAAGGCTAATTGAGAGGATTCAAGAATGAAGGAAGTAGTAATTAAAGAAGGAATCTAAACTAATCACTTGGTACACTGATAGAAAAAGAAAATGGGTCATAGTAATTGTTATCATATTGTCTTCATGCCACCCACAAGGAGAGATATATTTAAAATTGTTTGTTGATAGGACTAGTAAGAATTGTGACACTAGGAATGAGGAATGAATGATGGAGGAAGAATCCTTCAAATTCAACCTATAAAATTGACATGCACCTTGGCGATGGTGAGGGGTATTTAGAAACGTTGTTGTTTTGTTGTGGGTAAGGATAAAACCTTCCAATAATGAACTAAGGAGATTACTTGCTCTTAAGGGAACACTAGATCATTCTCAAAAAGTTAGGAAGAAAGGTAATTATTGACCTTCTTGAATCAATTTTATAGGTGATATAACATTTTTGAGGTGATGGAAATAGAGTAAAGGTGATTAAATCATTGGGAATAAGTTAAAGGATAAAGTTTACCTTAGTTAGGGTGAAGTATCAAAGGAAGCTAGTAATGAAAAGGAGGGATAGGTTGCAAAACAAGAAGAGTGGATTGTCTCTTGGTCAAGAATCATGATGATAGTTCAAATAACATTGTTTGAGGAAGATAGATAAAAGTGTGGAATCCAAACAAGGTGAAAATTGATCAAATGTGCAATTATTAACCTTTTAGGATTCTTAAAGTCTTCATATTACGAGTTTGAGAAAGTTGGTGATTTGTCCTCTTGAATGACTTGAAATAATGATGAAATGTAGAATGTGACTACATCATCGTTAATATTTTTATCTCTTTTGGGGGAGTTTTTCCCATGGTGTTTTCTCCTTTTACTCCAATTTGCGAGAGTTGAATTTTACATAGGTACCTCTTCATATGTTTTTTTCGAGACCCAATTTCTTTTCAACCCATAGAAGCTACGCTTAAGGGGGTGTTGGTGTAAGTTATTATTTATCCTTATTTTTATTATGGATTATACCTATAGTTTTTGAGTTATCTTTCTTAGGTGTACTATTCATGTGGAGTTAGCTTTCTAGTCTTTTGGAGTTAGATTAATTGTCGGTATCGATTAGTGGGATTTGTATGCATGTTATTAGACTCCTTCACCATTATTTTATGTGATAGTAACATTTACTTCCTCTTATATGTACATCTTGACTATTGATCTATTCATATGGCATTGTGTTGAGTTGGAACCATTTACATGTTTTACAATTATCTCATTTGTTATTCAATTTTTAGTGGGTATCTTTCTCAATTTTATCTTTGTGCAATCTTTGTCTCAAATTTTCAACACTAGTGCATGCTTTTATCTAATTTATTCATGGCATTATTTGATAATGTACCGTTCAAGAATATTCATTTCCATCCTTTGATGAATGGATTATTGATGTAATGAATCAAGAAAAAGAACAAGGTTAAGATATACCTATGGGGGAATATGATATTTCAAATCCTCCATCAATTATGGCTTCTAAATTCAGGGAATGTGGGCATATGGAAATAATTTTAGAGTGGAAGACAAATACCAAGGAAGAAAAAATTTTATTGTGTTGTTAATGCTAAATTTCAACATGGTTCTCATAAGAAAATTTATGTTGGTATCGTAAATGAGATCATGCAAGTTGATTAACGGGGAAATGAGTTTGGATTTATACTTGCTAATACTTTCTAGTTTTTGTCACTAAGACATGAACCATATATGTTCCTTATCAAGTCAAACAAAAATTTTAATTAATGATGCCATGAATCATGGATGGTATTATGTCATTCAAAAATAGTCTTGATCAAAACATCATTTAATGGATTTTAATGCAATGCACAATAGACAATATGTTGATACATTACAAAAACATTAGAAGTTGATGATGGTGAAGATGAGATTAGAGGATTTGAAGAAGTGAACTCAAAGATGAATGGAGAGATTGAAATTGATGTTGGGGAGGGTAATGAAATAAATGGTGATGAGGATGACACTTTGAAGTATATGCATATATGAGTGATGAAGAGTTCCATTCAAATGACACAGAAGATGATGATGACCTTCCTCTCTAAATTGAAATGTTTTTATTGTTTTTAATCATTAGTTCATTCATACTCTCTTGTAAATAAGGGAGTTATTTTGGCCTAAGGAAAATTCATTGTGTGGTGCAATAACAATCAATTATGTTCATCTTGATGTTTCTTAGTTTCTCTTTTTGGTGTCATTGCTATAATATTCATCTAGATGTTTGTTAAAGTCATATCATGAGTATTAGATCTTAATTCCTAAATATATTACAAAGATAAAACAACTCAATTATCTTGTTACTCAATTATATTATCCTTTTTACATTCCATTGATGTATCTTTGTTATTAATTTAAAAAAAGGCTGCATGAAATGAATGACTATGTTTCTAATTTTATGTTCATGTGCAGGGTGTTGTTCAAATCAATGAGGGCTTGAAACATGATTGTGATGATACACAAGAATGGATGACTGATTATGAGCATATTTGTAATGAGAACGTGAAGAAAATAATCAAGATTTAATGTTACATAGTATACAAATTAACATATTTAAATCATCATTGTATGTCTCCAATATTTTGAATCTCATTTACATTTGTATATATTTAATTAAAGTATTATTGTATACCTCTTATTTTTATATAATACTTTTTTATGTAATCTAATTTGTAGGCCAAAAAAAGTGTCTACAAAAAAAGGGTAAAAATCAAAAGATCTTGAGGAAATTGCATCTTCTCATAAAAACATGTGTTCAAAAGAAATTCAAGAAGGGAATAATGCCAATGAACATGTTAATTTAAATGTTGAACATGGACCCCTTCTAAATCAAGTTGTTGACCCCAATTTGTGAGCATTATATGAATAATTGAAGAAATTGTATGAAGGAGGGGAAAATAATCATAATGGTCTCATGACACTAGTTGTAAATAATCAAGTACCATCTCCACTTATAACAAAAAAAGAGATGCAATGTAATAAAAATAACTTGTGGAGGATCGAAAGAGAGTTGCAAATATCCAACACAGAAAACTATTATCAATAAAACTTAATTCAAACTTATTCTCATTAATCTTTCATATTGTAATACTTACATGTATATAGGAATATAATTCCTACATTTTAGGATATAGGTATAACTACACCTCCACGAATATCTCTCCCAAAATCTATATACATGAGTGGTTAAACTCACACAACAATATTTGTTATAGTTGTTTAATATAACAACTTATAACAAATATTTACTAACTTATCATTTACATAATAATAATTACCAATGTAATTATTATTTATTGACATATTTACTAACACAAATTAACATGATAATAATTACTCTCGTAATTATTATTTACACACACATATATGTGGAGCACTAACCTTAGATTTCCTAACATAACTTGTCCACAAAACCTTTAATGGTTAATTAGGTTCCTTCTATGGACTCTTCAGAGAGGTTTGTAGCCACAACACCGAAAAATTTCAATGCAACTAAGTCAAATGAGATAAATGCTTGTGATTCAACATCAATTCATTGTTCATGTCTATAAAAAGTGTAGAATTTATCAAGAGTTATATAAGGCCACATTAAAAGAATGTAATCAAAGAGAAAAGGAAGGGAAGGTTCCCTATGTGATTGAGGTGAGAGATGGGGTTCCTGTAGGAAGACATGTTATAAGGTGGGCCACAATATTGGGGGTGCAAGTGAGGTCACATTTGGATGTTAGCATTGAATCATTATCACAACAAAACCAAATACATGTATATCTTGTTATTCAAAAAATGGAAAACATGTTTGAGAGTATTGGTGGGGTGGTATCACACAAATGTTATAGATACAAAATCTGAAAAATCATAAATAATTATAGGCGTAAGTGCATAAACATGATTCTTGAAGGAAGGGAAGAAAATTTAGCCTTGGATCTAAATATTTGGAATGCATTAAAATAGGGTATGTTTTCTCAATGTATTTTTTGGAAATAAGTAGCAGGGGACAAAAGGTGATAAATTCCATGACATATCAATGTGCTTTTGGAAGAGCAGGGGTGAGAGTAAGAAGAGAAAGATTTGTAAGTTTTTTAATTATGTATTTATTTTTACCTAAAATACCTGATCATGGTTTGAGTTTAATTGGTGCTAAAATGACATGATTTTTGACCAAATTTGATCTTTTTTATAGGAGGAGAAACATGATAGAGAACCTATAATTGATGAGATATGTCTATTGACAAAAGAAGATTCTATGAAGACTCAAATGATGCAAGATAGGATATTCCTCCAACAGTTTCATCAATCAAAATCCATGAAGTAATGTTGTTATGTTGGAGTCTCTAAACATCCTTTTTTCTATTGATTTGTTAATTAGTTTTGAAGAAAATGTTCTAAAACCCTTCTCAAAGCATCCAACACATCTAATACACCTCTTGGGAATTGACATATAATATAACACATCTAAACATTTTTGTATGGTCTTATTTTGGATCATTAAAGACTCTTAGATGTCCCTCATCATTTGTTTTCTAGAAGAAACAACATAATAGATCACCTATAGCTTATGTGTTATGTTGTATGAAAAAGAAAAAAATATGCGGAATGAGATGATGAAAGGGAGGTCACAATATCCACATTCAATAGATTCATATGCTAAAAGCCAAGAAATACAGATCACATGTTGCAAGATCTAGTAATTTTGATCAAATAAGGGTTATGGATACATTTTTTAAAAATGGAGGTATTCTTATCTAAGATGACAAAAATGGACGTACTTTCCTCCTCAATTGCACCAATTATTAGTGAATGGAATCCAAAAGATAAAGATATTTGTGCATGATTCTGAAATTGACAATCTTAGAGCTAGGGGCGCCTTCTGAAGGGGATAGGGTTTCCCATGTGCTAACATCTATTGTGGGCACTAGTGTTTGTGAAATTTCTTAGTATATGGTTATTTCTGTTTCATTTAGTTTCACTCCTTATTTGTTGTAGGTTGCATCAAATTTGTTGTGTCACACTTATAACCTATAAAATAACCCCTAGATACTTACACAAAGTACTCAAGTACACGTTAGATGAATAAAATAATGCATGTGCTTAAGTCAAACTCGACCTCACCGGTCACACCAATGTGATTGTCACTAAAAGCGCACTATATTTTATACTCTATGTAGTTCTTGGGAATAGTATCCTTGAGCTAGGTTACCCTAGTGCGAGTTGCACAAATAATAGCAAAGGCTATAACTAGTTTATCCCAAATACAAATGTGTGGTATGAAATTTAGAATAAACCCTCCTATGTAGTGAAGTATGATATCCAAAATGTAGTCCTTGATGTAGTAGATAGAAAATATTATCTCCTTGTAATAGTATGTGCCTCTTGAATGCTTTCCCCCTAATGAGGTTAAATAAGATATGTATATATATATGTATATATATGTATGTGTGTGTGTGTGTGTGTGTGTGTGTGTGTGTGTGTGTGTGTGTGTGTGTGTGTGTGTGTGTGTGATTCCCTTTCTTAACTTTTGTCATTAAGAAGTAAAAGGAAGAACAAGAGTGATAAAAGAAGACAAAAAGAAATAACACCTGAAATATTAGAAATACCGGTTAAAGAGGACACATGCACCTAAAGGGGACAAAGAATTTATGTGCTATTGTCACTAATGAATAGTCTTGTCTAATGTGCTCAAAAGGTCATACAATGAAATCAAAGCTGAGTAATATATTGGCTTGTATATAAAATTGTAAGTTGCAAATCAGAAACAAAACGAAATAAACATGAAAAGGATAAAGCAATGTCAAAACAAAGCAAAGGGTTATTAATGAGTATTTATATTTCTTAGGAATCATGCATATATATGAAGTATGTAGAGGTTATATGTACATAGTAAGTGCGTGATTTAGTGACTACACTTATACTTTCAATTTATTTTAGTAAATATAAGAAAGTAGGATCATTACACACCGATAGAACTGGTCACATAGCTCCAATAGTTATAATCTAGAAGCTATTTCTTCAAAATATAATATGGTCAATACTTACTCATTTTCGATTTCGGAAAGGACCTAAAGCTTTTAGGGAATTTATATTGTAGTTGTTTGTTTTGGGAAAACATATATTCATTTTGTAGGATTTTTTTCCTTTTGGATTGGTTGTTGACATTTAAAGGACTTTTGGATGTGTCAAAGTTTAATTTTACAAACCACACAACTCCCAAAGATAATGACAATTGTTTGAGTATATAGACTTGTGATTTTTCACATGAGTGTAGTGTTGAAGCTTTAATTTCATCTTAGAAGAAGGGTAGAATCATATTAGGGATGAGTACATAATTTACAAGCCTGGGACTATCTAATCATGTATATAAATAGTTCCAATCGATGAAGTGGATCTTATCTATCTCACCACACTAATCCATGCATTCATCTCGGGAAGGATTCAGGATATATTTCACATACGAGATGAGGGATTGTGTAATGCCCCGTTTGATGTTCCCAGGTCCCTGCATGATGACCTTGTTGCTTTCTCTTGGGAGACCGGTGTGCGTGTGCCTTCGTTGATCATCGACTTTGTCCTTGTCGCTGCAGTGAAGGTCAGTACACCTTCCCTCTCTTTCTTGCCTTTTGGGTCATTTTCGACACCCCAACTGTGGACCTCGTAGCATCATGGATGACTATCCGGTTAAAGGAAAATCTAGTTCTCGGTTCGTCAAGTTACTCGGTCATCGCCATTAATAGGATTAATAATTATTATCATTATTAAGTCGTAAAATCATTAAAATAATGTTTATAATACTATTATAACTCATATCACCGACTTCGATCAGTCACTTTTGTGTCGAAATTTTATCTCTGGTAATGGATTGACTTTAAGTTATATTTTATTTATTTGTCTACTTTGTTTTAGGGTTTTATGACATTTTTAGATTAAAACAAACAAAAAAATATAGATAAATAAATTTAAAAGGAATTAAAAATAAAATCAAAATGCCCGTGAATGTTGGGCGGTTTAGGGAAAAGTGGAAGAAGGTGAAAAAGTCCAAAAATCGTAGTTAGGGTTTTGTCTTTTTGGCTTTTGGAATGCGTTAGTTTTGGGCATGGGGCAAATGGTTTGAGGCGCGAGGATCTGCTTTCGAAATGAGTATTGTTGAAGAGGCCTTGGAAGCTTTCAAGCAAATGCATTTGATACGTGTAAAGCCAGACTCCACAACTATTTTCAGCATCCTCCCAGGCCGCGCCACACACCTGCGTGGGAAAATCAAAGCACATTGGAGAGAGGTTCTTGGACAAAGGTTGTTGCGTCAATTAAATGCTTGGGGAGGACAAAGTATAGACGCTCATCAAAGCAAAATGGAGGAAGATTTTTGTCTGTTTAGTTTTTCACGTTCTGCTAGAACCTCCCAAAATACACCCAAACCTCGCGTGGGCTCCCATCAAAGGAAAAAGGTAGAGGAACTTTGTCGATGTTGCGAACAAGTGCCCTAGTAGATACATATGTAAAACGTGGAAGCATGCGAACCGTAAACCACGAAGTCATTATAACTCACGTACTTTAAACCATGAACTATCACCCTCACTTCGAGATGATTTAGAAAACTCTTACCCTTCTTGATCGCTCCAATATCATTTTATTGACCAGACGAATTTGACTCCCCATTGATAAAGTTGACCTTCTCTTGTTTTAAATAGTTAAATTTTGCAATTTTCGAGACTCACTAAGTACCCTTCGCAACTCTGGAAACGAGATGTGAAGTTTCATTCGTGTACCTTGGTATACAAGGAGTCACCTTGACCTTTGGTTTGACCCAAAACGAACATATGACATCCTTTTGACGCTCTTATAGGAGCCCCCATTACACTTTGGTTTATAAAGCAGAGAAAGTCATAAATCTAAAAGTTGGCTTTCGCTTTTGAACTGTCATTTGAAACCTGGATGGAGAAATTACTTCCCGTCTTCGCAAACCTCTAGTGTTTATACTAGAAAATTGCATGGAACATTCAGTATAGGAAAGAGCAATTTTCGGGATAGTTTGGCGAAGCCATTTTGTACGCCTCGATCGTAGTTCGACGGGTCAAAGCTGACCAATTTCGCTTGTCGCTCCGAAAACTTGTTGCTTTTAAAAATGGTTCTCTAGTTCTCGAATCCGTCGACTACGATGAATTCTCCTTATATAAGGGAACTAGTAGGAGATGTCTAGTTGTGTGCACCTCCATCGAATGTTAGTTATGGACGTGGGTTTCTGGGCCCTCGAGCTAATCTGTCATTTTACAACTAAGTGAACTACAATCAATGGCCCCAAAAACTAGCCGCCAAACACAAACCGTTTCTCTTTTTAAATCACAATACATTTCTTATGAATTCTTTGTATATCTGGGGACATGTGGAAAGTTAATCGTGGTGTGTATTCTCATTGGAAGATAACTTTTGGAAGTGGTTTCTTAGCCTCGAGCCGTTTTGTACGTTTTGTAAAGTTTAGTAAGAAAATGTACAAGTAAAAGCTATATGACCCTCGTAGGGTTTCCAAATCACCCTAGAAACTTTTAATACACATAAATAATTGTTTAAAACACTATAATTAAACTTGTTGTGTGTAATAGAAATTTTGACAAAACGATGTTTTCTCTCTCTTCCTTTCTCTTTCTCTCTCCTAGGTTTACAAAATGAAGAAAAATGAAATGCAATGAATACATGTTTCTAGACCTTTTTTATTTCAATTGCAATTTGTAATTATTGTCGATGTAAATGGGAAACTAAAAAATGATGCTTATGTTAGGTTAGGGTGGATGCCATGCCCGGTAATTATCAACGATATCATGCTCACGTGGGTTTTGTAGGATGGAAGAATGACAACAAAAAAGGTGATGTGTAATTTAATTATTATTATTATAATTTTTATAGGTCATTGTAAAATGAATAACTGTCTAATGTAGTCTCTTGTTACAGAAAATTTATAATTGAAATTTGTTAATATGTAGGAGATGCTAGTTTTAGGGATATCTTAGGAAATGTGCATCTAATCACCGGTTCAATTTGATTCTTAGTTGTGTATGGCAAAAAGGGTTTGATTTATCTATAGTAAATGAAATTGAAGTTAATATATTGTAGTAACTTCTCAGTATTCAATAAACGATTAAATTAATTACTGGGTTATCTTCTTACCTTGCAAATGTAATAAAGAGTTTTTTTAATGGAAACACTCAACCCTAATAAAATACTTGTGCATAGCTTGCCTGCATGTGTGATCCCTTTTTACCATATAAGAAATTTAAAACCGTAGAATGACCTTAAACTTTGCACTCGATGAGACCTCCTAGGTTAGGTAAATAAAACCCCTAGTTGGAGTTTACCGTCATAGTCATTATGTCTAGTGACATTGTCATGAACCCATATTTTAGGAATGACATGGTCCAACTTTATCCGAGTATGCGGTTTCCTTCTAGTTTTGGTAATCATGAGAAGAATGCCCTCTTCAGGCCCGACACTAGGTTGAGTGTTGAATACCACCTTAGAAGTCACCTTATGAGTCCTTGTTCGAAGGAACGATTAAGCGGTGCTACCTTGGTTTCTATCAAAATAACATCTTGGTATTTTCTTGAATGTGGTTTAGTATAAATATGTCCGCCTTGCCTTAAACTCTTATATAGTTGAGGCATGGATCATTAAGTGCATATTGGAAGAAACCAAACCTCAGCTGATTAGGAGGTGTCACTTGTGGTTCATGTATAGTTTACAATTCTTCCGATCATGTACCCCTTCAAGATGTTAGTCAAATACTTCTGTAACTCCTGATTACAAAACAATGCTAATAACGAGACCATAGTGTGATGTAAGAGCATATCATATAAGATGAAAACGAGATTGGAGATTAGGATTAAGGTCACTCTTGGAGTCTTTATAACTTAATTAAACATTTTCATGCATTGCAAAGAATATAAATTGCCTTGGTGTGACCAAACTTCGAGAAAACAAAAGATATATAAATATAAATGGAAGTCCATAAGTTATTGAAATTTAACAACTATGGTAGCGAAATAACTATTTCATGATCGATGGATGTTCTTGGGGAAAAATTTATCTCAAATCTATGTCTTCCTTAATACCAAGATTTCACCTTGACATCACGTTAGATTCACTTGTGTAGCAAGGGTAAATTTTAAACATTAAATAAACATTTGAGAAGCACATTCTTAACATAAGAACAAGATAATTAAGTATTGTATATGTGATTTGAATTGTGCCAAATAAGCCAGTAAGTTATGGAAATTTCCGTGATGCATAAAGGAAGCCAACCTAAATTGGTCGAACTATAAATTAAAAAAATGGAATGAACTTAAGATTTTGTAGATGGAAAAAGGAGAAAATTATGCTTACATAACAATGTTCTTGGGATGTCGTAACTAAAATACATTTAAAGTAATGATGTGTCGTGGGTTCACCGTTCCTAAAGTCATGTCTCTTGTGATTGGGTCATTGTTGGTATTCATTCATTGCGAGAAGTGTGGCATCGACATGCCTATGTTGTTTTCTTGAGTCTATGTGAGTCGATGACTTATGTGATTGTCATATGCGAGTCAAGTTTTTGTACTTAGAGCCCTTGTTATGTTGTGTAGCGTGCATTGTAGGTCAAAAAAAAATTATCCTGGTATTTTACTATTGACATTGTGTGTGTAAAATGTGGGCACTACATATGGTATCAGAGCGGAGGTTCATGCTCTCGAACCTCTGGGATGGATTGGAGTTGTGATGATTCTACATGATGGGGATGGTGTTACATGATGGGTTACATGATGGTGATGGTGTTTCATGATGGTGATAAATATTGGAAGAGTAATGTGTTTTAAGAGTGATGTGAACTATGTCGTGATTGTGACCTTATGGAAGCACATGTGGTGCATGTCACTTAGTGTGTATTTGTTGTCATGTTGATGTGCTTGTGATGAGAGTATTGACTCTCCTTTTCATGGATCCAATGAGGAATCCATGTGTGATGTACCACCTTGTTGTGTGTGAAAGGAATGATATTGTGAGTTGCAGAGTGTTGAAGCATTTTGACCTTATGTGATGTGAAGATGTATTGATGTATTGCATGAAGAAATTGATGTAAAGTGAATTACAATTATCGTGATGTCATCAACATATTGTGATTAGTTGTGTGCATCATTGTGTTGTTTTGCAATTGACTATATGTCGTAATGTTAGACATTTTGTTCCTCATACGTATAATTCATGTAATATGTGATGGTTTATGTCGTGATTTAGGGGCATATGGGAGTATGATCCCTAGCGTACAGTGATTGCACTTTGGGTGTAGGATGTGGTAATGTGATGTATCGTAACCCATGAAGGTAATGATTGTGTTATACCTTGTATATTTATATCATGCGTAAGACGTTATGGTTATGGTGTGTGAATCACCATTGTGTTAGTGATGTAGTTATGTGTATGTTGTGGACCTTACACTAGATGACCCTAAGGGGATAAACTATCAAGAGTGTATGTGTGGAGAGAGGAGGCGTGGACCAGGTTTCATAATCTTGAGCTGAGTACAAGTGAGAAAGTGGAGTCTTATATAGACTGAAAACCCACTTTTATCTATTTAGTATACTTCAAGTTTTCTCAGTATATTGTGGGTGCACACCACCTTAAACTCAACTTATGAAACCTTGTGTCCCCTGCTCTTTCCTATTGGATAGTTCATTGAATAATCCTATGTGATTTTGACTATGTTGATCCTTGTGGGAGTTCGGAGTTATGATTCAGGCAGAGATGATGATAGATACATTATTTGATTTACTCATTTCTGGTTACATGTATATTTTCACAAGCTGAGGCTCGATGTCCGAGTGCCAGCAACTCGATGAGTACCCCTTTGGTGGTGGTATGAGGCCACATAGTGATTGTGATGTGCTATTTTCTCATTACGTATTTTATTCGTAAATTAATCTTTCTCTTTTAGCTAGAACCAACCATTTTCTTGATTGACATGTTCTTATATTTTGGGCATTTATTTGATTGTTGCATTAACATTTGGATTTTGCACTAACCTAGGCTAATTAGCCATTTGTTTTTCTTGGTTTTAAAACTTTCTTTTCATATTTACAAGTTTTGTAGCCAAGCCCAAGGCTTTTGATTTTTCCACTTGGCATTTGATTGGATTGTTATGCTGGTTCTAATGTCGTAATGTGTTGGCTTAGGGTCATGGGATTAACCATGGAGTGGTTGAACCTATGGACCCGCTTCATTGTATGGGGGTACGCCCCAAGGAGTTATAGATAACTAGCGGGTTGTTGAACCACGAGTTATTATGTCACTTGGGTTTGGGGGTGATGGGGCTCTATGTGCCTAGGGCCATAGGGTGACCTGACCTCATTTAAAAGGAGAAAGGAGACGGGCCTCTATGGTTGAGTGACCTATTATTCTTTATGGCGCTCTATGGTTGAGTGACCTGACTTGGTTTTGGCACTATGTTTCTTCCTCTTGGGAGGTATATGGAGTTTATCCGTGATGCTTTGGGGAGGTATATGGAGTTGTATTCTTTGCTTTAGGATATATTTGGAGTTGTTTGTGATGCCTTGTGATGTGAGGAGATTGGTATAGTGAGTTATGTGTACTGTATGAGTCTTTTTGACACCTTGTTATGTATGAGGCTTGACTCTCCCTTGGTTGGTATGGACTTTTGGATATTGTCTTGGCACTATGTTGGTGCAATCATGGATTGTTTTGGGTCATGTGTTACCCATTGTATATGTATCAAAGTATTGATTTTGTTTGTTAGTCATATGTGTACTAGATCTATGTCTAGGACGTAATTGTGGGAAATTAATTGTTATGTGGTCTACTCATTTGCCATTCCATGGCTTGGTGAAACCCTTGTGTTGTGGTACGGTCATGAAAGTATGTAAAAGTATGCTTGTGAAATTTTAGTATTGTGTATGACCCTGGTAGGGTGTTGTGACTATAGTTCATGATGGGAACCCACAGGAATGAATAAACTAAAATTCGATAAAAATGAAATTTTAAAGGACTTGAATTAAGAATAATGTTAATGGAAAGAGATTAATGAAATAATGAATAAGAGAGAATTTCCAATCTTCACAGAACCTTGCAAGTTAAAATTTCTACCAATTGTTCCTAGGGCCACCCCGTGACTTTTGTTTGTGTCTGAAATCTTAACCTTAGCGCGTGCCTTCACCTTATTCATTCCTTGTTGTTTACCATTTCTCCTTCTTCATTTTCTGTCGCATCGAGGATGATGCTTTCTTAAGGGGAGGAGAATGTAATGCCTGTTCGATGTTCCCAGGTCTGGCATGACGACCTTGTTGCTAAGCCTGGGAGACTAGTGTGTGTGTGCTTTCATTGACCGTTGTTGACTTTGTCCTTGTCGCAGTGAAGATTTTTCACCTTCCCTCTCTTTCTTACCTTTCAGGTCATTGTCGACACCCCAAATGTGGACCTCATAGCGTCATGGGCGACTATATCGGTTAAAGGAAAATATGGTTCTCGGTTCGTCCGAGTTACACGTCATCGCCATTAATAGGATTAATAATTATTATCATTATTAAGTCGTAAAATCATTAAAATAATGTTTATAATACTATTATAACTCATATCACCGACTTAATTTAGTCTCTTTTTGTGTCGAAATTTTATCTCTGGTAATGGATTGACTTTAAGTTATATTTTATTTATTTATCTACTTCGTTTTAGGGTTTTATGACGTTTTTAGATTAAAACAAAAATATAAATAGATAAATAAATTTAAAAGGAATTAAAAATAAAATCAAAATGCTCGTGAATGTTGGGTGGTTTAGGGCAAAGTGGAAGAAGGCAAAAATTCCAAAAATCATAGTTAGGGTTTTATCTTTTGGCTTTTGGAATGCGTTAGTTTTGGGCATGGGGCGGCTGGTTTGGGGGCGTGGATCTGCTCAGAATGAGTATTGTTGAAGAGGCCTTGGAAGATTTCAAGCAAATGCATTTGATACGTGTAAATCTAGACTCCACAACCATTTTTAGCATCCTCCCAGGCCGCGCCACACACCTGCGTGGGAAAATCAAAGCACATTGGAGAGAGGTTCTTGGATAGTTGTTGCAGTGCAAATGCTTTGGGGAAGTATGGACGCTCATCAAAGCAAAATGGAGGAGGATTTTTGGTTCTAACCCAATCAGTTTATTTTTCACATTGCCTTCCATCATCCCAGTCCGTGCCCAGGGGACCTTACATGGGCTCCCATCAAAGTAAAAAAGGCAAAGGAACTCATGGGTCGGGGATGTTAGCATTGTAAAGAAGTGCCTAGTAGATACATTTGTAAAACATGGAAGCATGCGAAAAATAGTGTTTGACTAAATGCATGGAAGAAATGTAGTTCAAGGACTGCAATGATAGCAGGATATGCAAAAAATGGGGTCGTTTAAAAGGCGTTGAACTGTTTGATAGAATGCCTCAAAGAAATGTTGTCTCATGGAATGCCATGATGGCAACATATGCACAAAATGGATGTGTAGAAAAGGCCTATGATCTGTTTGGCAGAATGCCTCAAGAGATGTGGTCTTATGGAACATACCCTGACCTTGTAAGCTTCATTTTTGGTTTAATTAGCTTTCAGCCATGCAGGTTCAGTGCATGAGGGTTGTAAATACTTCGATGGCATGAGTGCCTCTTGTAGAATCATGCCAAGAATTATTGCCTCACCTCTTCCAAGTGCAAGCTTCTGGACTATTCTGTTAGAACCATTAATTAATGCTTCCTATGCATTGTATTTGAAAGTCATTCCTCAGAGTATTCGTATGCACAAAAATGGATTTTGTTGAAAAGGCATGTGATCTGTTGACATAGAAAATGTGGTCTCGGGATCGGGATGACTTCTTGAAAACACAAAATGGTTCTTTTCATGAGACATGGGTGCACAATGAATGGCTTGGTTTGCACATGACTACCCTGGCATCGGATAAGCAACAATGGTGGTCTCGATGGATCGCATGAGTGTAAACTGCTTGGAGCCCCTTGTACCATTTTTCTCATCGTTTCTAGGCATGGTTCTTCTTCCCTTACCTCTCATAATTCTCGTGTTTTAGTTCTCTTTTGCAACTAAATAGAATTTTAAATTTATGGGATTTTTAATATAGTTAAATGTTCCTTCAACTCGTTACAAAACAATAAATTGTCATGTCGTAACTCACGAAGTCATTATAACTCACCTACTTTAAACCATGAACTATCACCCTCACTTTGAGATGATTTAGAAAACTCTTACCCTTCTTGATCACTCCAATATTGTTTTATCGACCAGATGAATTTGACTTCCCATTGATAAAGTTGACCTTCTCCTTGTTTTAAATAGTTAAATTTTGCAATTTTCAGAGACTCACTAAGTACCCTTTCGTAACTCCGGAAATGAGATGTGAAGTTTCATTCATGTACCTTGGTATAAAGGAGTCACCTTGACCTTTGGTTTGACCTGAAAATGAACATATGACATCCTTTTGACACTATTATAGGAGCCTGTTACCTTTGGTTTATAGCGGTAGAAAGTTGTTAAATCTAGAAAGTTGGCTTTCATTTTGAATTGTCATTTCAAACTGGATGGAGAAATTACTTCTCGTCTTCGCAAACCTCTAGTGTTTATACTAGAAAATTGCATGGAACATTCAAGATATAGGAAAGATCAATTTTTAGGGATAGTTTGGCGAAGCCATTTTGTAGGCCTCCAGTCGCAGTTTGACGGGAGGTCAAATGGACCAATTTCGTCTTGTCGCTCCTCAGAAAACTTGTTGCCGTTTAAAAATGGTTCTCTAGTTCTCGATCCAAGTGACTCGATGAATTCTCCTTATATAGGGGAACTAGTAGGAGATGTCTTGCGTGCTCCTCCTCCATCGAATGTCGATTATGGACGTGGGTTTTCTGGCCCTCGAGCTAATCTTTGTCATTTTAAATGGGTGAACTATGATCGGTGGCCCCAGAAAAACTAGCCATTAAACACAAACCATTTGCTCTTTTTTTTAAATCCAATCAAGCTGCTATGAATTCTTGGTATATCTGGGGACATGTGGAAAGTTAATTGTGGTGTGCATTCTCATCGGAAGATAACTTTTGGAAGTGGTTTCTTAGCCTCCGAGCCCATTTTTTATGTTTTGTAGCTAGTAAGAAAATGTAAAAGTAGAAAGCTGCGGACCCTCGTAGGGTTGCCAAATCACCCTGGAAACTTTTAACACACGTAAATAACTATTTAAAACACTATAATGAAACTTGTTGTGTGTATTAGAACTTTTGACAAAACGATGTTTTCTCTCTCTTCCTTTCTCTTTCTCTCTCCTAGGTTTACAAAATGAAGAAAAATGAAATGCAATGAATACATGTTTCTAGACCTTTTTATTTCGATTGCAATTTTAATTATTATCGGATGTAAATGGGAAACTAAAAATGATACTTATGTTAGGTTAGGGTGGATGCCATGTCATCGAATTATCAAATATCATGCTCACATGGGTTTTACGGGATGGAAGAATGACGACAAAAAAGGTGATGTGTAATTTAATTATTATTATTGTAATTTTTACAGGTCATTGTAAAATGAATAACTATCTAATGTAGTCTCTTGTTACAAAAAATTTATAATTGAAATTTGTTAATATGTAGGAGATGCTAGTTTTAGGGATATCTTAGGAAATGTGCATCTAATCACCGGTTCAATTTGATTCTTAGTTGTGTATGGAAAAAGGGTTTGATTTATCTATAGTAAATGAAATTGAAGTTAATATATTGTAGTAACTTCTCAGTATTCAATAAATGATTAAATTAATTACTGGGTTATCTTCTTACCTTGCAAACGTAATAAAGTTTTTTTAATGGAAACACTCAACCCTAATAAAATACTCGTGCATAGCTTGCCTGCATGTGTGATCCCTTTTTACCATATAAGAAATTTAAACCGTAGAATGACCTTAAACTTTGTACTCAATGAGACCTCCTAGTTTAGGTAAATAAAACCCCTAGTTGGAGTTTACCGTCATAGTCATTATGTCTAGCGACATTGTCGTGAACCCATATTTTAGGAATGACATGGTCCAACTTTATCCAGAGTATGTGGTTTCCTTCTAGTTTTGGTAATCATGAGAAGAATGCCCTCTCTTCTAGGCCCGACACTAGGTTGAGTGTTGAAGACCACCTTAGAAGTCACCTTATGAGTCCTTGTTCGAAGGAACGATTAAGCGGTGCTACCTTGGTTTCTATCAAAATAACATCTTGGTATTTTCTTGAATGTGGTTTAGTATAAATATGTCCACCTAGCCTTAAACTCTTATATAGTTGAGGCATGGATCATTAAGTGCATATTGGAAGAAACCAAACCTCAACTGATTAGGAGGTGTCACTTGTGGTTCATGTATAGTTTACAATTCTTCGATCATGTACCCCTTCAAGATGTTATTCAAATACTTCTGTAACTCCTGATTACAAAACAATGCTAATAACGAGACCATAGTGCGATGTAAGAGCATATCATATAAGATGAAAATGAGATTGGAGATTAGGATTAAGGTCACTCTTGGAGTCTTTATAACTTAATTAAACATTTTCATGTGTTGCAAAGAATATAAATTGCCTTGGTGTGACCAAACTTCGAGAAAACAAAAGATATATAAATATAGATGGAAGTCCATAAGTTATTGAACTTTAACAACTATGGTAGCGAAATAACTATTTCATGATCGATGGATGTTCTTGGGGAAAAAGCTATCTCGAATCTATGTCTTCCTTAATACCAAGATTTCACCTTGACATCACGTTAGATTCACTTGTGTAGCAAGGGTAAATTTTAAACATTAAATAAACGTTTGAGAAGCACATTCTTAACATAAGAACAAGATAATTAAGTATTATATATGTGATTTGAATTGTGCCAAATAAGCCAGTAAGTTATGGAAATTTCCATGATGCATAAAGGAAGCCAACCTAAATTGGTCGAATCAGAAAAATTAAAAAAATGGAATGAACTTAAGATTTTGCAGATGGAAAAAGGGAGAAAATTATGCTTACATAACAATGTTCTTGGGATGTTAATCGTAAATAAAATACATTTAAAGTAATGATGTGTCATGGGTTCACCATTCCTAAAGTCATGTCTCTTGTGATTGGGTCATTGCTGGTATTCGTTCATTGTGAGAAGTGTGGCATCGACATGCCTATGTTGTTTTCTTGAGTCTATGTGAGTCGATGACTTATGTGATTGTCATACGCGAGTCGAGTTTCTGTACTTGGAGCCCTTGTTATGTTGTGTGTAGCTTGCATTGTAGGTCAAAAAAAAATTCCTGGTATTTTACTATTGACATTGTGTGTGTAAAATGTGGGCACCACATATTTATAATGAATCAACATACTCAAACCCAAAAATGACACTCTTTCTCGGGAGAGATTTCAGGTAGATAGAATATAGGGATCCCACCCCATATCTATATACGGGGTGTTTACCCCATATACGTTCACACACACACACACACACACATTGAGGATAGGGGTGGGGAATAATGAGTAAATATAGGGGTGCACACATATAGGCTAACCACTAGATAGAGAGAGAAGGGTGTGGGAGTTCCAATTGACTATATAAAATCCATAACCACCCTCCCTTAGTTATTTCAACTGATCAAAGGTACGATTAGGGATAACAAGTTGATGAATCCTAAGATATTTTATCAATGGAGTTTTTTTGTGCCATATGAGGAGAGGAAGGGGATGAGCATGGATTCTATATCAATTGGTTCACTATGCTTAGCCATATAGAGATAGGGCCCCTACCCCTGCTCGAATTGGTACCAAGTTTGAAATTTTGTCCATACTTCATCAATTCAAATGAGACTACTTTGAGACACATAGACATAAGGGCATGGTCAATCACTAGTTATGTATAAATAAAGTGGGAGTTAGAATAGGCACTTATATAGATATTTTTGGATGTTACAAGGATCGAGAGGGGGTGAATCAGTCCCCAATAAAAAAAATTCACACTTATGCTTCAAACCCTAACAACATATGCTCACATACAACTCATCAAATCATATAGTCTTCTTAATGAAAGATGAAAAATGTGAGAATCAAAATAAATAACATAAAAATCCACTTAGATTGATGATAAAATAATATCCACACACTTATGTAATTATTCAGATCAGATCACAAGAGTAATTCCTTCAACAAAGATCAACAAGATGCAACAAGATGTCTTAAGATGAGCAATATAGTCATATGAATATCCAAGAAGATATACTTATTCAAAAATTGATTACTACTCAATATCAGATCTGAATACACCTTATAGGCCTGAAAAATTGATCAACATGATATGGCGATAGCATCTAAATACAAGCACCAAAATCTTCCCTCCTTCTCCAACTTGCTCTCAAGGAAACAACACCAACATTCACTTGCTCAAATTCTCCTCATGAAAACTCAACCAGAAGCTGTCCTAGAATTAGATTCTAGGTGTTTTGGGCTAGGCCCAAAGGGTTTTTATTTGCAGCAAAAAGGGTTCTTCAAAAGAATATAAAAGGGGTTTCAAAAAGCTAGTACAATTGTACCCAAAAACTCCTTTTTATAGCCTTTCCTTGATTAGAAATCAAAGGAGGTCGGTCCCTCATGATATTTTCTACCTATAAATGCTTATAAAATTTAATAACATCCATCCCAATAGTCACATTTTACCCAAGTAGGTCGGCCTAGCTAAAACCCTTCATCCATGCACCAAAAATCTCAAAACCCTTGCATTGGGATGACAAAAATATCCTAATCCCAAAACTATTTTTGTTCAAGCTCTAAAATTCATCACACATGTTTAAAATAAAATTTAAACATCATATATGGTCACAATTTATCTCATCCAATCAAATTATTTCATTTACTGGGCCCAAAGTTCTTTGTACTTCTCAAAACAATTGCTTCCTGAACCTTCAAGAACACCCGAAAACTTCATATGATCACCAAATAACTTATAATGAACCAAATCATGCCATGTGACCACTCAAAGGAAATGGAAGAACCTGTAAAACACTTATAAGCAAGTTATTAGTCATAAAACATCCTTCACTTCAAACCACGAGATATGTTTTCCTTCACTGATCAACATGCCAAAACAATTTGTTTCCAAAGGTTACCTCATAAAAACATTTATACTTACATTAAAGACCTAAAAATGGTTTCATTGGATGAAAAATAATCCCTCTTCACTCTCCAGGTGATGGAAATCATCACCTAATCCATATCTTACTTAAAACAACATCAAAATTACGCAAAAATAGATCATGTCCTGAATTACCAAAAACCTTCTTGCTGATAGAATGACCTGAAACCCTATCAAATCACCTCATCATGATGCAATCCATATATCACTGGAAATATATATGAATCTAATTTCCAAAACAACTTTAATCACCTCAAAATTCCACCTATAGCTCATGTTATGGCCAAAACACTGGACCTTGCTATTTGAGACCCCAAAACGCCCTTTGACTAGTCAACCTGTTTGAGCCTCAAAACACCATGTACATGCATAATAAAGTCTTGAAACTTCTTAGACATCAAGATTGTCTCCCAATAATAATATCACATCCATTTTTAATGCTACTCACATTTTCTATTTTTTCTCACCTTGCAAAAATAAGAACTTGGACTTTTGTGGACTTAGCACAAAGGCCGCGAAGAGTTGGAGTATGTTGCGGCCAAAGATGAAATGTCACCAAAGTTTGAACAGGAAGTAGATGTTTTAGCAAGACATTATACACTAAAATAGAGATTTTTGTGTAAAATCAAATCTAAAATAAGTCTGTGGATGTTGACATGAAACTACACCAAACTAGTAGAGGTCGTGGGTCAAAATAGAGCAGTTAGTGAAGCCGTGGGAAGAAGAACACAAGCCACACTATAAAGAACATGGTCATGGATGTTTTACAAGCCGTAATACACTAAAATAAAGAGTCATGGGTAAAATCAAATCTATAATAAGTGTGCAGATGTTGACATGAATATGCATTACACTGGAAGTTGTGGAATGAAGCAGAGAGGTAGGAAAAGCCGCAACACATAAGGAAGAACCATAGAAGCCAAAAACCACACACGACTAAAAGGAGAAAGACATGTATCAAAGGAAAATGATAGTTTTTCGTGAAAGAATAAAATTTCCATATTTTTGACCTCTAGCTCGATTTTCACAAAAGTATATTTAGATGGAAAGGTCTCAATGTCCTCTATGCAATGGAAACTAGATTTATTAATTTAATTTAGGATAGATATGCTTAAATGTGGAATAATTCTCCAACATGTAAAAACTATTATTCTAGGCAACACAACTACCAGCATTTAATGCATTATGGGAGCCCATATTTTCTCCAACAAGGAAAATGGTGTGTTATAGTGGATAATCAAGACACCCAGGATTTTCAAAGAATTTATTGCTTATTATTGGTGGTTGGAAATTTGAGTTCAATTTTCCCTCTCTTTCTCCTCTTCTTCTCTCCTTATTCTTCTATAAATGTAAGAGCTCTTCTCATTAAAAAGGATCTCTCTTTGTTGTAATGACACCATGCCAAAATGGTGGCTGACTTCCCATGGGTTTCAGACCTTGAGTTTGGTCTCTACAATGTATTTTCACCTTCTGCCATGAATGTAGAAAATTGTGCATCCCTTAAGAAATAAAATCAGATTTTGTGGCTATCTCTCTACCCTAGTCTAGCATTTTATTTCTCTTTGCCTCTTTTTTTGCATATCTTGGCACGTTGTGTGTTCTCCTTACTTGCAGGCTCTATTTCATTTTTTGATCACGCACTAGAATGCATGGTCTTGTGGTTCTTGAATGTGGCGTGCTTGGCTGCCCTATCTCTCACATTTTCCCTCTTTCTTTCACCTTTGTGGAGAGTGATCAACCCTTTTTCCGAGTTCTATCTATGCCCCTCTTAGATTAGGATTTCCCCTTTTTCATCTCTTTCTATCTCTGGTCCATTAAACGTTTAGGTTAGGATTTTCTTTTAGTATTAGGAGTAGTGTTAGAATTATAAATAGGTAGAGGAAGTCGACCTTCTCCAGGAGTCTGTCTTAGTTTGAGTCTCCCAACCGAGAGACAATCCCATGTTGCCTCATAATTTTTGTTCATTCACGATCATATCTAGGGTGCAATTTTGATCTCCAACAACTCATTTGGACCATATTCTATATCACCTTCTTTCCCATAAACTTCTATTTTTAGGTGGGTCCCACTCATCACCATGAGCTCAATAATACATTTCTAGAAATCTTGAGGAGTCCTCTACAACATCCAATCATCACCTTTTCACTTTCAATAAAATTGGGTCAGTATACTTCACTTTTTGCAAACTACTCCTAGCTAGGGTTTAACTAGGGTTTTGACCTCTTTACCTTCTTAACATCCGTTCATAAAAATATGACAATCAACTGACCTCATTATTTTTTAAACATTATAAACTCACTTTATAAGCATCCTAAAATCCACAAGGTCCCATGCAAAGCACACATGATTCACAACGAGCATCTAAAGTTGCACTTTGAGCTAGAATTTGCATTGATTTTCACCATGTCTCACTAAAACAACTATATCTGACAAAATTCACATCATGGGCACATGAATATTTTCTGAGAGAACTATCACTCATCCCTCTAACATCTCCAATCATCAGAATATCAATGCCATAGCCCAAAATCTCTAGTCATTAAGACTTACCTATGCTTACTTGCTAGATCCTCATAGTAGCAACTAGAGCCAACTGAAATAATGCAAGAAATGAACAAGAAACCTCTAAAATGACCCAAACATACCTCATTTTCATGATACACCTAATATCATGCTTCCATGAGCTCATATGGCTCCAACCCACTCTTCACACCTCCAGCAAACATACCCTTCTAATGAGCACTGTAACATGGTGAACCACATGTACTTGAATCATGCCACTTTTTTGAGTGCTCAAGCACCCTCAAAACATACTATTAAACATGTCATCATGTTTTCCAAGAAACTAAGAATCTCACATTGTCAAGCAACACCTCCTAGGCACTTGTATAGGCTTGTTAGACCAAGCATGCATCAATGAATCCCACTTTGTAGCAACATATAAGCATTTGAACCATCATGTTAGCATGAACATACATCATCATGACACCAACCTACAACATTCACTTTGTCATTCATGTGGTTTTGCATCAATGACAACACCTATTAGGACTACATGCCAACAATCTCCCCTTTTTCATTGATGGAAAACAACCTTAACTTCTCCCCTTTTTACATTAATAATAAAGGCTAACATGTTACTCACCTCATTCACCTTCTTCAGCATAATACCTCCATTCTTTGGTTTGAAACATCCACCAAAGGTCTCAATTTTCTCATTTTCTTGATTTTACTCAAAAATATGATTCTTTCCTTAATTCAAGCATGCAAACAACAAGCTCCCCCTGGAAAGAGCACTTCTTACATCTGAAAAACATTTCACCATAAAAAAGAAAAATTTCAACCTTATTAGAGCAAAGACTTCATTTTTCATCATCTAGGCAAGCAAAAACATCAAGTTTCTTTTATACCTCTTTTTGGATCTCCTTATGAAGGCATCAGTAACAAACATGGGAGAGCGATGACATCACCATTTTTCATGCCAAAATGACAAGGATGAGCATAAAAAAAAATCACTCCATATTTATTAACCATTCACCACCTTGTCTAGGCTTAGATTTTAGTATTTCAATGCACATTCTTGCTTTCAAAACCTTGTTAGGACTAAAATCCCTAAACAAACCTTTTAGTGCTTTTAGAGCCAACTTTGACATGTTACAACATGCTATACATACCTTGTCTTGTCAAAACAACACTCCCCCTAAGCGGCCACCTTATTTTAGTGGAAAACCAAAATATTTCTGCTCTTACCTTACTCACTTGGCTTGAAACCACTTCAAACACTTATACACAATCCTAATCCACATTCTCGGTTCTTGACAGTCATATTGGATGAAACAATGCATTCTATAAGCTTAACTTACTTGTTCTTGGGAGAAATCCTTCATAACATACCTCAAATTCCTCGAGCCCAACATTTCCACCTATAAGAAGAGGAAACCATGTTCCACCTATCATAGTAGGCACTAATGCACCTCAATCTCACTGACACCTTAGAAAAGCACCTACAACTTCTTGGTCTAGATCCAAATATTTGGTAGAGTGATAGTGCATTATGACTCATACATACATATATAGACCTTCAAGGCATATACTATCCACTTGTAGAAGAATAGATAACTCTCCATATTTTGAGAACACTTTACATTTAATGGACAAACTGTAGCTTACATATTATACCTCTTCAAACCTATTAAATGTACTAAAGAACCCTCTGGTTGTAGCTCTCTATTTATCAAAATTCTTCACATAGAAACACTTAAATAACTCTTGAGAGGACCATAACACATCATTATATATATCTTACTTGGTAAATACTCATGATGTACCACTTGAGTATGTTATAGATGCTCAATTTAGGTCACTGGTCCTGAGTCATCTTTGAGAGCAAGCTTCTTGCATCCATCATTACCAAACTTACCATCCTAACCACCTTGGTGACATAGAATAAAATCAATGGGAACTTGTTCTAACATATTTAGATTGTTCATTACCATGGAGACCTTTAAATTTTCAAAAATCTATCTTCCTTTATTATGCATGGGATTGTATTATACGATGCAATCAACTATTACATATTTTGATCTCCATAAGGCCTTTAATCATCTAATAAATGTTGAAGTCCACCTTCTCAAAACACTTAGGTAAAATTTTAAGTTTTCCAAATCTTGAATTTAATTGAAAATACCTCTAATTTTTTATCTATGAAAACCCCAAAGTAGGGTTTCGAGCTTATCCCCATAAATTTCATGCTAGATGAATTCTCGAAGTTTCACACTCCATGCCCAAATTGGTTTTACCCTCTTCATAGACTCTAATACTTTTAAGTAACCATGTATTTTTGATATCTTGTCCTTATTTAAAAGTATCATCATACCTATAGGATCTTCATTCTCATTCACTTTTGTAGATGATCAGATCAAATCCTGAGACCACAATGTTCTTTTAGACTTAAACAATTTTCTTACTGAGACAACCAAATTCCTTATTCAAAATATCTCTCTTAGATTATGTAAAGCTTGAATTCTCCTCAATAAACTTTCAGAGTTTAAAATACCTTCATTCATGCCTATACTAGTGTCCTTGATGCTCAGACTAAGCACAATGAAGCAAGGTTATCATTCATACCTGTAGATGCTTAAAAATCTGGCCTCTCAGAGCATATACTTTCTACTACATTCCATCTCGCAACTCTTCATCAAATGAAATGATGTATGAGGACAAGTCATTTCACATTCTTAATAACATTATACCCATACTGAGCCTTGAAGTAACTTTGAAGACATGAAACTAAGTCTTATAAGCCTGTACCTTAACAATTCGAGTTCACAACGCTCATGATGAAACCCCTTTAAACCATTTTACCTTACTTGACAACATTTAGACCATTTCATACCTTGATACACATTTTATTGTTCTTCAAAGAGCATAAATTGTTCATACATTTGAAACTCCTTCTCATATCATCATGAGAACTATAACCAACCTTAAAAGGGTTTCAAATAAACAATATCATTTATAGACCCTACAAAACCTCCTTTAAGAACATATAGATACCTGCATAGTTTTGTAAGATGTTTTTACACAACCAAATGTGAGCTTTAGATCTCCCTTTATCATACAAACTTTGTCAATATTGAATTTTAGTCATAAACCTCAAGAAGCTCCTTCAAAGTCACTTTGATGACTTATCATGAACTTTGATAATATCAAAAGCATTGTGCATACCCTCTTTGACCTTGTAGCCTTCTTCATTTGCTTTGAGATACTAAAATTGAGATACATGAGTCACAAATGGAATTTTTACCCAAGTAATATTGATCAATTTTATACTTGATCAAACCATTTTCTATCTCATATCTTCTCAACCTATTATATATTCAATTTTGGTCATCCAAATTGGAGAGGTATGGATACCTGTAGACCTCACGAAAAAATACCAAGTCTAAGGAATTTTTGGTGAGATAAACTTCTAGATAAATTTCACCTCCTTATATGGGCTCAAGGAAACTTTAGAAAACCTCTACATCTACTTTAAAAGATTCAAAATTAACAAGGAAACCATGAAACATTTGACACATGTAATATGATCCATAACAACTCCTTTCATCAGTCATTAAACCTAACTCCCCCTGGGAATAGCTTATTACTGAGCACCTTACTCTAGAACACAGACATCACTCATGAAGGTGCAGACTCTAACTTTGGGAGACATAAATATACATCAAATTACCATAGAACTGAAGTCTAGACTATTACAACATAATCAACCATATTCATGAAGAATTTAATTTAGAGATCAAAAGACACATTAGTAACCCCTTGACATATCATAGACCCAATATAGTTTATCAAACATAACACTCTTTAGACAAATGATGACAACATGACATAAACATACTTTATTTTTCATAACTGATGGATCCTTGAATAAGTTAAACTAACTCAGACTAAAATGAACTTAAACTTAGACACCTTTATCACCATCAAATTAATATCATGACATTTCACTTCAAGGACTACCAACATGAACCATGAGAACACACTTTAGAGACTCCATATGACATACCTTTTGCATATGGAAGAGACTCATACTAAGATACACAACTCCCCTCACTCCAAAACTTTATTTTCTCCTATACACCTCTATGAATCCTAATAGAGGCATATGTCACCATGGAGGAGCTTGATGAGAGACCTAAGTAGGTCTCAAGCCCTCTTCTTAGACCTTGATTGTATCCTCTTTATCTGATTTCACATTTGTGCAGTAGATCCCTCCTTTTGCTCAATCACATCCTTGGAAACATCTTTACCACTTTGACTAGCTTCTTCCTTCTTTTTGTATACTTGAGCTTGTGGCTTGGGTCTTTGAGTTTCTTTCTTCAACTGACCTACATCACAAAACCTTGCAATGTTCCCTTTCTTGTGGCATCTAAAACACTCCACTTTCCTTCCTTTACATTCATAATCTCTATGACCATATCCATTGCAAGCATAGAAATACCCATTGAACTTTCTTACATACCTCTTTGTGTTTGATGGCTCATTTTTGCAATATTTTGCAAGATGTCCCTTTTCTTTGCAATGATAGCATTCAACTCCATATCTTTGACCTACCTTTTTCTCCTTTTTGTCTTGAAATTACTCTTCCTTCTTTCCTTCACAATGTTCCTTTCCTTTTCCATCATCCTTATTTTCATCCTTAGGACTGCAATAACTATCCCTATGTCCATACTCACCACATTTATAACAATTACCATGAAAAACACCATACCTATATGCACTTGGCTTCCTGATAGGTGATCTTCTAGGAGGTGGAAGCCTTTAAATCTCTCCCTTGCTTGGCTTCCTTCTTTCACTTGATCCTTGGCTTGACTCTTCTTCATTATTTTCTAATTTGAATGAGCCCTCATTGAATCCTAGGCATGTCCTATCACCATAGGCCTTTTGATTTTCCAACATCTTACTTAGATTTGCAGAACTTCCTTGAAAAGATAGTACTTTGCTTTTCATGGTGCCTAGATATTTCTTCAAATCATCTATTTCTTTCCTCTTGATCTTCAGCTCATCTTGTGTCTCCTCAAGTTGCTTCATTAGGACCTTGACTATTTCTTCTCTTTCAACTTCATGTTTGAGACATTATTCTCTCTTGGTTTTTAACTCAACTAGGGCCTCCTCAACTTGATTGTTCAAGACTATGACTATTTCATCATGAGTTCTAGACATCTTATAAATATGGTCACCATTCTCACCTACCCATTTCCTTATCATGATGTTATTAATCTAAATTATCTCCAAATTTACAGGTACCATCTTGTCACAAAATATCTCCCTCTAGCTTGTTAGGCTACTTCCAAGGGCCTGCTCTGATACCAATTGTTGGAGGTGATAAGGACTGAGAGGGGGTGAATCGTTCCCCAATAAAACATTTTCACATTTATTTTTCAAACCCTAACAACATATGCTCACCGTATTAGTGAATAACTTGGAAAATTAATTAACCTAGACTAACACGTAGTAGTCTAAATCTTGAGCCAAATCAATCAATAATCATCAAGATAAGAGCTTAACAAATTAACTTTAATGCATGCAATATGAATGAAACAAGCAACATGCTAAGTTTATTTTACTCTTTATGTTTGTTAATCTATGTGTGAACTTATTTATAATCTAAAGCAATCAAAGTGGTTTGTTGTTTTCTCCAAATGGATGAAGAGGTCTTTCTAAGATAGCTAAAAACCTATGCTAATATAATCCCTTACTAACCAAATTTGGAGGAAAGATGAAGATGAAGGAGATTCAACAATGGAGGATGGCCAAGATCAAATGTCGTATAGCTTAAAGCTAATACAAATGAGGTCTAATGCCTTTCCAAAGTGTTATGATATCAATATCAAGGTGTCACATTAAAAGGGAGGCCTTAGCCTTCTATTTATAGATTTTCACTTGGATAAGATTGAAATCCTAGTGGATGTGGGACAAATGAAAAATCCAAAATAGACTTTTTAGAAGTCAAAGCACCTTTTTGACTAGATTAGGAGATAATTAAGCTTGTAGGATTAATTAAGGACCCTAAACAAGCTAAGGAAACTTTCTAAAGGATGTTTGGATAGATTTTGGAAGTTTTAGAAGTGGGACTTAGCCAATAAGAAGGTTTATTGGTTAAATGCAAGATAGGAGGATTAATCAACATGTAATTAGCTAATTAAGAGGATTATCACTAATCAAAATGTCATAAATTGGCATCCTGAGTGAATTAGAAGCACAGTTAGATAACGAAGTGTCATTATTGAAATAAAGTGAGAGGAGGTGAAGATAGTGCAATTTAGGTATTTAAATTACTTTGATCGAAATCTAGGTGTCTACATTTTCCCCTCTTTGGGGTGGCGTAAGTTGTGTCACTTCAAAGAAAGTAGACAAGCATAAACAAGTAAATTTTTTGAAGGGGTAGAAGAAAAATTAGTAGGATGAAGGATGCCCCCTCGAATGTCGATGGGGTGATGAAAGAAGTTGATCGACGATCAAAAAGATGAGGAAGAAAATGGATAGAAGAAGTGAAGGGGAGAGGGGGGATAGAAGGTGATCCCTATTTCCCCAAGTGATTCAAAAGAATAGTGTTAGATAGAAGAAAATGATAGGGAAGGAAGATGAAGATGAAGAAAATGGAAAATAGCTTGCATCTAGCTAAATTAAAAAAATTATTTTCATCATATTGCTTAGAATCTACGTCATCAACCCTTATTAAAAAAATTAAGCATACGAAAAAAGTGTAGAATGACATGAAAATCCATAGTACGAACAAATGTTTGTGCTAAAACACCAACTCCATGAAACATAAAAATTCTATGTAATACGAGAAAGTAAAATGATGTCTAACTCCGCAACATACATAATGTAATGCAATATTATAAAGTAAAACAAGCTAACCTAACGAGAAAAAAATTACAAACACACATACTTAAACCAACAATGTCTTAGATAGTTGTACCAATGTTTTGTTATCAAGCTTCATTTCCAACCAACCTATTTGTGCCCCAAGCAAGGATACATGCAAGAAATAACGGAGGACACTTAGCTAAAAAAGAAATTTGAAACAGCCCAACTCATTGTGCCCTAGAGTTTAGAAATACTAAGATACCATATTTGTTAATGGGGTAGACTAACGAGGACACATGAGTAGTCCTAAGAGAGATGTTTTCTAAAACATATTTGAAATCATATTTGCAATGATTTTGAAATTTTTCTCAAGCTAGTACAAAGAAACTCATTGGATGCCCCAAAGTTTAAATACCATACTAATAAAACCATATTTGGGAGTATTCCATATTCACACGGAGGTAGATCCGTGTTAATAAAAGCAAGGATGCCCCAGTCGCAGCGAGGCAAGAAACATGATAGTAAGGAAGTAGAAGATTTTTTGTGAAAGAGATGTTTTCTAAAACATATTTGAATTTTTCTATTTTTCTAACATTATTTGAATGTTTTCTTTTTATTTTGAAATTTTTCGAAGCTATAATAAAGGCGGCGAGAGCGTTCTTTTAGAAGACAGCTAAGTGTCATGCCCCGATAGCTTTGATAGATGGAACTTGCCTTTCTCAGTGTTTGCAAATGATGTACAACCATTTCTGGGGTTTGGTCTCGTTAGAATACCATGTTTAGATAGTATGCACAAGTAAGCCACATACCCATCTTTGTCAGATGTGAAAATTCCCAATGTTAGGTTTTGGTCTTGGTTCTTTGTCCGGAGTCTTCATTCCAAAGGAAAGATATTCACACATTTTATTTTAAGGTTTAGATCATTTAGTTATGCCTCATGGATAGGTTCAATCATGATGATGAATCGTAAACCAATGATGTGTCCCTCCTCTAAGAAACTTCGAGCAAGGATTATTCATTGTTTGAGTACCCGTTTTATCATTTTGTTTTATCATTGCTGCAACAAAACCTCATGAATCGATAAGGAAGTTCAGAATATTTTTTTTTGTGAAATTTTCACAAAGTAATTGTGTCTTCCTCGCCGAACGCCCTACATGGAAAAAGGAAATCTTATAAACATGGATGTTCTGCCAGTTTAAATTGTCAAAGTTATTATCAAATAGAGTAGTGAATCATTTTATTTCAGTTAAGCTCGCTTTCAATATTGCCAGAAGTGGAAAAAGTGATATGAATGTTATGAACATAAATTAGAAGCCTTGTGATGAAGAAGCAATTAGCCAAAGGAACTAATAATGAGAAAAGATATGGATAAAAGTAGTTTAATTGTTGCTTGTAAGAGTCAATCGAATTTAAGGTCCAAAAAATAAATTGACACTTGGTAACATATTAATCATTTTTCACATAAATATCTAAATCTCCCTTTTTTAGTTTAGCTGTGTGCACATGGAAATTAAATACTTCTCTAAGTGAATATTTGATAGACATCAAGTGAAGATACACTAGCCAATGTGTAGGAAAGGTCACTTGTCGATTATGATTGATTTCCCACCGTCAAAGTTGATTTATGAATGGATTGTGGAAGGAGAGTCATACATTTCTCTGAAGAAGCAATTGCCACACTAATCAGAGACAAGATATCTAGAGTAAGAGTCTCCCCAAAAAAAAGACACTTGGAGATGCATTTAATTATAATCACAAAAATTTCTCTACTTGAATATTTGAAGCCATCCATACGTTAGCCAATGGTAGAGATTATTAAAGTTGAAATACCCCAAGAGAGAGTTATAGTTATATGGATGCATTTATTCTAATCATAAATTTCTCTACTTCCATCAGCGTCCATAGGCCCGGTAGAGATTATTAGAAATACCCCAAGAGAGAGTTATATATATCAATTTGATTTTGCTTTTAACTTTTTCTATTTGATTTGATTTTGTTTTGCTTTCTGAAAATGTATTTCAGCTCTCTTGTTTGACAAGGGGTTAAGAACCATAGATGGCTTGATGGAAGGATGTGGAATTGATTGTGATGATGACATTGGTTAGTGTCAACAAATATGTCCAAAATTTCTTCGCAACAATTTTATTAGATGTTGATTGTGATAGGATCTCTAAGAGGTTAGTCATTATTTAATTTACTAAGGTGATAAAAGACCAAGGTCAAACAAATACCATAGAGATAAATGTCACAAAATGCATGAATAGGCTAACAAAAATATCATCGAAGGGATGAAAATGGTAAGAAGACTTGTAGAAGAAGAACAAGAAAGGGAAGAAATAACATCCATGTGTATGCAATACTTGATTACAATGTGTGCTCATTGACATTTGATTTTTTTTTTGAAATGTTTTCTCATTTTTGTATTTTATGTTTTCTAAAAGGTGGGATCAACAAGGTCACTCGATGTGATAAGATCCAACAAAAATGTTCACGATTTCCTTGATAAGGGAGATTAAGCATGTTTTCTTATCAAGAGTCATATTATCTCCGATCTCGATGATCATGGTGAGCTCATATTCAACAAATGACTATGATTTATCTTGAAATGTGGATTTTGTACATGGGAGCTTGAGTTCCCTATCTAGAGGTTTATGTACTTTGCACCATACTTGATACTTGTGTTGATGTGCATTCTTAAAATTTGTTTGATTCTAAACATTATGGTTGTTTGAATTATTGGGGGCTTTGGAGCTCTTGGATTTTTTTATCGAGCTTGATGAAGAAACTATTTGGGTTTCTTATAAGCTAATGCATGATTTGTTTGATCCTGATAAGTGGGAGAAGAAAGAAGATTTTTATGATCGATGTGAGGAAAATGATATGGTCCAATAATTGAAGGGGATGGGATACCAGGAGGTGAGCCATAGATAGAAGATGGAAGGCTACTAGGATGTGGCCCAAGAATAGAAGATGATGAGTTACTCAACGTGGCGACCCATAGAGGGAACATGAAGGGCTACTAGGATGTGGCCCGAGTATAGATGAAAACAAGCTTCTAGGATGTGGTCTGAGAATAGAAGATGATGGGCTACTCAATGGTGACCCACATATAGAAGAAGATGAAGGGATACCCGGAGGTGACCCAATGAGAGGTTGTGATTGAGGAATTGTGATATGTAAAGAATGATTGAGTGATGAAAATATAGGCCATGGATCGACGCCCAAATCAGGTGTGTTGTCATGTGATGAGGGATGTGAAGATGGATGAATAAGAGGAGGATCAAGTTCAATGGTCTTAGGATCTTCCTCTATTTTTGAAAAAAAAACAATTTCTTCCTCCCAATATGCAAGTGCATCGAAGTCAAAATTGAATCCTTTCTCGTGATCCTCTAGGGGAATGTCATCATGTGACCCCAAGAATTTTGTGATCACTTCTTCATTCTGAAATGAATCCATCAATATGGATTATTGTTCTTCACCATGTGAGGTTGATGAGAAGAAACAGGTCCAACTGGTGTGGAAGATTGAGAAGATGATGACTCAAGAGACGAAGTAGATTTGGATCTAGATGTCTTGTGAGTAGAAGAAGATGGCATGGGCTTACCTATAAGATGATATAGTGTTGGTAGATAAAGAGGATCGCACATCTAGTTAGTGGATTATGACATCATTGTCAACTTAGATGATTGACTAGAAGGATTTTGAGTCACACGAATCTTCACAGAGGAAGAGGTTGTTGAGGCAACGAATAAAGGGGGTCATGTAAAGGAAGGGAGGACTGCAACATAGGGATTCACTTTAGATGTTTGATAAAGAGGCCCATGGGAAGAAAGGGAGGACCACAACATAGGAGTCGCATATAAATAATAGTTCAGATCATAATCATCTGGAGACTAAAGAGAATCAGAATAATAGTTTGGATTAGAATCAGAAAAATAGTGGAGGGAACCCAAATAATAATTTAGATTAGAATCATGCAAACCATACCACCGACTATGAGATGAAGGTGGGGAACAGGGTACCCAAATGATTTTTCTAGCGTGAGGAATCAACCATGGTTTAGTCGTGATGCAAATATTTTGAGGTAAATTCCTAAACCTAGGTTCCCTATTATCGTAAGTGTGAGGAACCGTGTGATATTCGAGGCATGGCTAGCATCATTGGATCCAAATGCCAAGACCTAAATAGTGTAATTTAACTCCTTCAAAGGGAATAAAGTTCCATGTCGATTTATGTAGAATAACAAAGTGACCAACTACACATTTTGTAAATATGGGGATGTGTCTAAAAGGTTTTTCAAATGTGATCAAGGATACCACAAACCTAAGTAACAACCTAAAACATGACGAGTATAAAAGTCAATGTCTAACAATGGTCAAAAATAATACCGAAGGTCTAAAGAGTAAAGACTCCAAGGATCTAACAAGGATTTCCCTAGAAATATAGATCAATACGATGAACAAACATAAGGCACAATCATGCAAGTTTTGGTAAAACCAATCAATCAACAAGGAACTACTCCCTATGCAAATGCTTTCAAATATATTTTTGACATTAAATTATTAACTCAATGTTAGTACTTATGTCAAGTTCGAAAGGAACAAGGTGTAAGTATTAACAATGGGTTAATGTGATCTCCAAGCAAAGGATACTTATAACGAGTTTAGAAACAAGCAAGACCCACACCCTAAAAAGAATAGAGATTACATATGCGAGCTACGCAACAACACTACTATGATATGTTACCCAAGCTCTACTAGAAAGTGATGTATTAGTATCAATAATAGTACCGATACGATGCAAACAAATTAATCTACACCCTTTCAAGATTGAGGTAATGTTTGAAAGGAAACAACATCTAAGTATGCTAAGGATTTGCTAAGATGTGGGCAGCGTAACGTTACAATATGGACACTTAGATTACGTTTACTAGAAATGAGATATAAGTTTCGTAATTGTGACAATACGATGTGAAAAACATAACACTTCTAAGGAGGATCAATGGTGAAAAAACCTAGCTACAAATGATAATGTGTCTTAATATGGATTTGAGACAAAGGGCCTACTAGAACGTGATGACGTACCATTCACACTTGCATTCTAGCATTGCAACCTAGTCATGCAAGTAGACTACAAAAGTGGTGGACATGATTATTTCTAGTGATACCCACGCGTGTTGTTCTCTTTTGCCCAATAATGGACAACAAGATAGCAAAGGTGTAGATCAAATGGGGTTGAAATAGACTTGGTGTCACTTTGGTGAAGTTTCGTCTCACCTTAGGGTAAGAGAGAAACTAAGAAAAGTAAGGCTTTGTAAATCTCATGATGAATGTCACTTAGTGCAAACTTGAATGGACTCTCCCCTTGTTTGAACAACAAGGTTTTGAATCTCGAGAAATTTCTTACCTCATAAAAGCTCTATAAAACTCATTGGCTTGATACGGAAAAATGGGCTCCAAGACGATATAGCTTCCTATTGGTTCTCTCAACCTAGTTGTCACAATTTATCTCTGCGAGCTCGATTTTCCAAGAAAGTCACACTGACTAGTCTTGGAGTATCTCATATTTACTTTACCCCCTTTGACACAATGAGCATAAGAATGCATTCAATCGTATTTTCACTGGGGTCACAATGGAGATAACTTTGACTCTAAACTCACAATGGAAAAACTAGTCAAGTGGGTAAGTGGAGCACTTCCCATTTCATCCACAAGGTTCCCTCTTATGTGGACTACTTTAGGGTTCCTAGGAACATCTCTTTTGTTGTAGCTTAAGGCTTATGCCAAAGAGAATTTTCCTAGTTTAAAGTAGATGGGGCATACCCTTATCTGAACCTCTAAATCATTTTTTTTAATATAGTGTGTTTTTTTATCTTTTGAGCTTAATGTGGTTTTTGTCACACACCGTTTGGCAACCTATAAGAAATGATTTAGCCTTTGTTTAGACTCCAATTATTTTTCAAGCGATTGTGTCCTTCAAACAAGGGTTATTAGTTCTCCAAGGAATTTATAGAAAGAGGATTAGATGTTGCTTTTTATTCCAAATATTGTCGTAGGATGTGAAGTAAAAGAAAACACAACATAGAACCCAACTAGTTAGTAAAAATGAAGAAAAACCTACAAATCAACACACAACTCGTTCCTTTTAACCAACTTTTAAATTTGTTCCTTTAGAAAAGCCTTTTAAGAAGTGTTTTTGAAAGCATGAAAGAGGTATTTAATCATTTTTGATTCCCAAGATCACCTAAAAAGGTGCGAGGGAAGAGCATATGTGATTTTAACCTTTTAAATGAGAACGCGACTATGAAAACACTTAAAATAACATGTTAGAAAATGACTAGTTTTCTAATAAAGGAAACCATACATTTTTGTACTTCAAAATCCTAATTTTATGTTTCCATTGCGTAGTTTTCTTCAATACCTTTCCAATGCAAAAAATGGAGTTGTTTCAAGTTTGGGAGCAAAATTTATGGCCTCCGGAAGATAGGTTATGAACACGAGCTTATAAACATGCACCCCTTGATGACATATGTGCGCCCCTTTGTAACATATGCATGCCCTTTCAAGCATATGAATGCACATGTGTTTTTACACACAGAGAGGTGTATGTGCGCGTATGGAAAAAAATTGACAGAGGGTAACATGTGCGCACCAAGATAAGTGTATGCATACATTTTCAAGTGTATATGTGTGTTTCAAGTGTATGCGCGTGTCTAGAAATTGTTTTTGATAGAGGGTAACATGTACGCACCCAAACAGGGGCATGTGTATGTCCTTTCAAGTGTATACATGTGTTTTAGCATATAAGCATGTTTTCAAGTGTATGCGTGCCCTTTTCTAATGCATGTCCGTGTACTAGAATTGCACAAAAATAGATGGAAACCCAATTTCTAGAAATGCTAACAGTTAGAACCTTGCCATTTAAATCATTTTCTAACATAAACCCATAATATTAGCATGCAAAAGGAATATTTTAAGACATACAAGGTTAGAAAAATCTATTCAATCTTCAAAAATGCATGGAATGGTTAGAAAAAATGATCAAAATTACAAAGCTTCCAAAAACAACTTCTATGGACTATGGAGTAAGTCCCACCGGCGTGCCAAATGTATTAGTGAATAACTTGGAAAACTAATTAACCTAGACTAACACCTAGTAGTCTAAAGCTTGAGCCAAATCAATCAATAATCATCAAGATAAGAGCTTAACAAATTAACTTCAATGCATGCAATATGAATGAAACAAACAACATGCTAAGTTTATTTTACTCTTTATGATTGTTAATCTATGTGTGAACCTATTTAGATTCTAAACCAATCAAAGTGGTTTGTTGTTTGCTCCAAATGGATGAAGAGATCTCTCTAATATGGCTACAAAACCATGCTTAAATAATCCCTTACTAACCCAATTGGAGGAAAGATGCAAGATGGAGGAGCTTCAACAATGGAGGATGGCCAAGATCAAATGTCTTATAGCTTAAAGCTAATACAAATGAGGTCTAATGCCTTTCCAAAGTGTTATGATATCAAGATCAAGGTGTAAAATTGAAAGGGAGGCCTTAGCCTTCTATTTATAGATTTTCACTTAGACAAGATTGAAATCCTAGTGCATGTGGGACAAATGGAAAAGCCAAAAATAGACTTTTTAGAAGTCAAAGCACCTTTTTGACTAGATTAGGAGATAATTAATCTTGTAGGATTAATTAAGGACCCTAATAAGCTTAGGAATTTTTTTGAGAGTTTTTGAAGGAGGTTTGGATAGATGTTTGAAGTTTTGGAAACGAGACTTAGCCAATAAGAAGGTTTATTGGTTAAATGCAAGATAGGAGGCTTAATCAACATGTAATTAGCTAATTAAGAGGATTATAACTAATCAAAATGTCGTAAATTGACATCTTAAGTGAATTAAAGAACATTTAGATAACAAAGTGTCATTATTGAAACAAAATGAGAGGAGGTGAAGATAGTTTGTGCAATTTAGGTATTTAAAGTGCTTTGATCGAAATCTAGTTGTCTACACTCAAATACAACTCATGAAAGCATAAGTCTTCTTAATTAAATATGCAAAATGTAAAAATCACAATAAACAACATACAAATCCACTTATATTGATAATAAAATCAGATCCACACACTTATGTAATTATTCAGACCAGATCACAAGAGTAATTCCTTCAACTGAGATCAACAAGATACAACAAGATGTATTAAGATGAGAAATATAGTCATATGAATATCCAAGAAGATATACTTCTTCCAAAAGTGATTACAACTCAATATCAGATCTGAATACACCTTAGAGACCTGAAAAATACATCAACATGTTATGGAGATAGCATCCAAATACAAGCACCAAAATTTTCCCTCCTTCTCCAACTCGCTCTCAAGGAAACAACACCAACATTCACTTACTCAAATTATCCTCATGAAAAATCAACCAACATATATCATAGAATGATATTCCAGTTGTTTTGGGCTAGGCCCAAATGGTTTTTCTTTGAAGCAAAAATGTTTCTTCAAAAGAAGATAAAAGGGTTTCAAAAAGCTAGTACAATTGTACCCAAAAACTCCTTTTTATAGCCTTTCCTTGATTATAACTCAAAGGATGTCGTTCCCTCATGATATTTTCAACCTATACATGCTTATAAAATTCAATAACATCCATCCCAATAGTTACATTTGACCCAAGTGGGTCGGCCTAGCAAAACCCTTCATCCATGCACCAAAAATCTCAAAAACCCTTGCATTGGGATGACAAAAATCTCCTAATCCCAAAAATATTTTTTTCAATATATAAAATTCATCACACATGTTTAAAATAAAATTTAAACATCATATATGGTCGCAATTTATCTCATTCAATCAAATTATTTCTTTTAGGCCCTTGACACCCTAGAAACTTCATATGATCACCAAATAACTTCTACTAAACCAAATCCTTCCATATGACCACTCAAACAAAATGGCATAACATGTATAACAATTTTAAGCAAGTTATAAGTCATGAAGAATCCTTCACTTCATACCACATATATTTGTTCCTTCACGAGATCAACTACCAACAAAGTTGTTTCCAAAGGTTAGTTCTTAAAAACATTTATACATACATTAAAGACCTAAAAATAGATTAATGGATGAAAAATTAATCCTTATTAACTCTCCAGGGTGATGGAAAAAATCACCCAATCCATATCTTGCTTCAAAAAACCTCAAACTTACACAAAATTAGATCATGTCATGAACTTCCAATAACCTTCTTGTTGAGAAAATGGCCTATAAACCCTATCATATCACCTCATCTTGATGCAATCCATATATCACTAGAAATATTTATTAATATAATTTCCAACACAACTTGAATCACTTATAGAATTCTACTAGTAGCTTAAGTTATGGCCAAAACATAGGACCCTGTTATTTGAGACTCCAAAACTGCCCTTTGACTAGTCAACCTGTTTGAGCCTCAAAACACCATGTACCTACATAATAATATCCTAAAATGTACAAATGAATTTTCATTCCGATCAATTTTCTCCTTTGGACCATATTTTTGTATCACCTTATTTCTCATAACTGTTATTTTTAGGTGGGGTCCACTCATCACCATGACCTCAACCATACATTTATAGAAATAATGAGGAGTCCTCTACAACATCCAATCATCAAATTTTCACTTTCAATCAAAATGGGTTAGTATACTTCACTTTTTGCAAACTGCTCCTAGCTAGGGTTTAACTAGGGTTTTTGACCTCTTTACTTTCTTAACATTCGTTCATAAAAACGTGACGATAAAATAACCTCATTATTTTTTTAAACCTTATAAAATAATCTTAGAAGCATCCCTAAAATCCAAAAGGTCCCATGTAAATCACATGATTCACAACAAGCATCTGAAGTTGCACTTCGAGCTAGAATTTGCATTGATTTTCACCCTGTCTCACTAAAACAACTATATCTAAAAAAATTCACATCATGGGCACCTAAATGTTTTTTGAGATCACTATCACTCATCCCTATAACATCTCTAATCATCATAATATAAATTTTGTAGCCCAATCTCTCCATTCATTAATAATTACCTATGCTTACTTGTTAAATCCTCATATTAACAACTAGGGCCAACTGAAATAATGCAAGAATTGAACAAGAAACCTCTAAAAATGACTCAAACATGCCTCATTTTCCATGATACATGATATCATGCTTTCATGATCTCATATGGCTCCAATCCACTCTGTCACACCTCTAAGCAAGCATGTGTGCTTCCAATGAGCACATGTAACATGGTGAACCACCCGTACATGCATCATGCCACTCTATATGAGTGCTCAAGAACCATCAAAAATATTATCCAAATTTCATCATGCTTCACAAGAAACCAATAATCTCACACTTACAGCAACACCTCTTAGGCACCTGTATAGGCTTCCTAAAGCAAGCATGCATGATGAATCCCATTATAGCAGCTGATAAACATTTAAACCATCATGTTAGCATGACATACATCATCATGACATCAACCTACAACATTAAATTTTTCATTAATGTGGTTTTGCATCAATGACAACACATATTAGGCTTGTATGCCAATAGATATAAGGGCACATCTAGTCTATTGAGGGAAAGAATACATAGACATGGAGGTGCACATAAACACTATGGGTATATCTTTATGTTAGGGAAGCCATAAATTTAGCCATATATTGAGCAACAATCTTGAATTTGAAGTTGAATTTTCCATATATAATATACTTTCCATATACATTATGTTTTCCAATCTAGAGGCATACTTAACATGCCCATGCAAATAATATTCACAATCAATAATGTAGGGGAGTGACCTTGGTGCCCATCCACACATAAAGATAATCCTTTGATCCTGATAATATAGATTAGTGATAGTGAGGGTTGAGCAATAATATGATCTATCTAAGGACCCCATGATATCTTCATTTGTTCAAAATAATAACAAGAGATAAATGGTAGAGTTGGAAACTGAAAGAGTGCATCACATTGAACTCTATATAACTTTCAATAAAAGTCAGTGTAGGAGTTTGTGGAAAATGTGTCGAGATTCCAAACATTGATTTCCTTTCCCTAAACCCTAAAACCTAAACTAGTTAGGGTAATTTTTCAAATTAAAGCCTTATGAACTTAATTATGATGATGTGATGCAATTTGGGGATGAATTGACCTCAATAACATCATGCACATTAAATAAATCATTAATATATGATGTGATTTGGGGTTTAATTACATCACTAGTTGAAAAAATAGTGAGATGGTTCAATCGAGAGGCAATTCGGGCCATTAGAGTCCCATGAAATTTATTGTGACTATATACAATTTGATTTTAGGATCACTACAAAAACTTGGATAAGGGTCAACATAGACTTGTGTTTAAGTGGAAAATATCATATATGATGGAATTCATGCATTTAGTCAAGATTGTCACAACTTGACTTCTATCTCATCAAGACACTTGTTTGAATCCAACTTATTGTTTAATCATTTAGAAGTGAATCAGAGGAATTACATCTTCATCAAGGTAGATGTTTGGGAGTGTGTAATTGAGTCAAATATCTTGAATCCATGTTTCTCCAATAGTAACTATCTCAAATTGATTGTAAATATCAAGAACCTTGTTTGAAATTCATTCTCCACTACCTTGTGTATGAGATAACACCTCCATATTTAGAGTTAAAAGAGTGAAATGAATACAAGTTTGATGGTGTAATAGTAGTGATAAATGCCCTAAAATAACTTTTGTCTTGTCTCGGACTCAATAAATATGTCGAAGTAATATATTTGGTAACTATTAAATCAAGGAAATTTGCAAGTTAGTTTCTCTCACATGAGACTCCCACTTGAACAATTGAGAAAGAAAACACAGAAAAAAAAACATGCCTAGAGATTTATTTGATTAGAAACTTGTATTATTTAATTATTGAAAATAGTGACAGTCTCATTTTGATCATTAATCCTTGTTTATAAGTTAACCCATGTTCAAGTACTGGAAGGTGAGATCCACAACCATTGAGACTCCATCATAGGAACAATATGAGAGAATTGGATATATTACATAAGTCTTGAGATTTTATCTTAGTAAGGGCACACACAAGGATGGTAAGTAAGAAAATGGAGCAAGGAAAGTACAACATAGAATTTGGGTGATGGTGACGAGTGCATAAGGCTTGTGCAGATGCATTGTGCAATGGTTTGATTACACAATGCATGTTGGTTGCACAAGGTAAAGAGGACTATGTTTCCATGAATTTATGAGGGAAAGGAAGATTGTTTTTCATTGTGGTGTTTTCTCAATGTTATGATATAGTCATGTGGGTTGAGCACAAATCCTTAGGTCAATGGCTAACCAAAACATAATAATAGTGCACAGATGACATGACTTGCTGACAAAAATGTTAGAGGAGTGAAAAAGAGTCATGAAGAGAATCTATCTATGGACATGCATCACCAAAAGAAACAAGGTCAACATATAGGCATGTCTCACAAATTATCTTATAGATATGTAGCAAGATCTCAAGGATTGATTATCCTCAACCACCAGATCTGACAAATGTAGTAGGTCATGTAGAAAGATAATGTGGTGTTTTAGAGGAGTTATTGAAATCACTTCCAATGCAAAAATATATAGAACCTGATAAAATATAAAGGGAGTTAAGTTTATCATTTGAGGGAGTATACTTATGAAAATAAGAGAAGAGATTTGAGCCGAACTAAACAAGTGAATCTTGTGAAGGGCTTGTTATCACCAAAAAACAACACCCTCTAATTTGCATGAATGTATGAACAAACAATTAGTGTTTTTGGGTAACATGGGATTGTCTCTCAAGTTGTGGAACTTGTTACTTGGAGATAAACCTCCAGAAGAAGGTTGGTTCCTTCACATCTTCCTAATGTTAAACTAATCTTAGGAATGGAAATGCAACTATCTAATCCTACTCTAACATTCCAAGGGACCAAGGTGAGAAGGAGATGCATGAAAATGGGAAATCATAATATAAAGAGAGGTGATATCACCAAGAAGAGGGGGAAACCACTCTCATGATTGAAAATGGGAGGGAAATGAAGGAGGAGATGGAAGACATGAGTGCCACAATCCAAAACAACACTCAAATCACTATTTCCATGGAACACAACAGATTCAAACCCTGCAAAGAGAACAAAACATGCACAATAGACCTTAAAATGCAATGAAATGAAAGAAAATACAATAGAACACAAGCTAGGACATATAATATCCAAAAAAATAAGAAATTTATTGTTTTAGGAAGATGTACAATCCATTACAATGAAGGAGAAAGGCAAAGAATCACCCTCAAAAGTCTAAATTTGAGGCATGTAACTCAAAGAAAACACTTGTGTGATGCCCTTAAATTTACATAATGTCCAATATAAGAGTATCTAATGTTACAAATGAGAATCCTTTTATAATAAATAGATAATGGGAAAGAGAGAGAGAGGGAAAAAGAGAGGGAACTCAAATTCCCCTTCCACCCACCAACAACATGCATTAAATCCTTGAAAATAGGTATGGGCACCCTTACAAATCCATTCCCTAATGATACTTTGCTTGCAGGAGAAGAAATGGGAACCATACCTCATTAAATCTGGTTGTTGAGCTACATGGAACTGCATCTTTTAATGCTAGAGATATTTTCCTCTTTTTCACCCACTTACCCTCACCTAACCCAAGATTTTTAGTTCCCATTATGTAGAGGATGAAAATACCTTTCCAAAAAGGCATATTCCGAGGAGAGAGGAGGAACACGGGTTCCCATATCAGTAATTCCACAATTTTTTTAATTCATTTTTTTTCTTTGTGGTGCAGATGGTTTGATGGTGTGGGAACTTGTTAAAGGGAGGAATTGTTCCTCATGTGCTCCTGGGGCTAGCATTTACAACATTGTTCATGGTTTGAGTTTAGGTCATGGTGAATCGGTTGTTAATAAATTTGGTCCATATTATTAGAAATAATCTAACATAATAATATCATAAAAACACATAATATAAAATATTATATAAAATTCATCCGGGATCATAATACATGAGAATGATTTACATATAAATATACTCAATGAGCTCCTTAAATCAAGGAGTCATGGCTCACCCAATCCCTACTATCTCTCAAGCATTATTCTCTCCTAGAGAATCTCTCACACCCCTATCTATGAGTTGTGCATTACAACTATTTGCACACTCATGTATTATTTAAATATTAAATAATACTAATATTCAAACCATATGTTCACACTATGAACACTTATTTCCTAACAGTATGTCAAGTGGAACTTAGGAATTGTTCCACTTAGGCTCTAGGTTCCCACATCCCCCTTAACTCTAGAAATATTAACTCGCATCACTTTACATTGCTTCCCACAATGCTTTGCTCATTGGCCTAGCCCATCATTTCTTTTATTGGTTTTGGTTGGTAGTAGAAGTCGTTCTTGGTGTCATCATGTAGCAGCTTGTCATTCTTGGTGTTGACCAATAGCATTCATTCTTGGTGTCGGTTGATATCAACCATTCTTTGTGTTGGCGCCGGTAACACCCTAACCTTGCTAATCTGAGAAATAAAATTTTTGAGTTGACCTCTCACACATCATGGATGATGTGCGAGAAATGTCAACAAGGTCCTCGAGAAACACCATTGTAATAGGTCTAGGATATTAGCTCATTTTATTTGTAAGAGTCCTGATAGTGGGAGTAGTATTTATAGATGTTGTTAAGGATGTTAAAATTGAGATAAACCTAACTATATGTGTATTGATTTAATATATATTCTAAGGAAATTCATGAGTCTATGCCAATATATTGGGAGTTATAAGGTTTGTAAAATTTAATTTTGACACATCCAAAACTCCCATAAATGTCAACAACCAATCTAGAGGCTAAAAACTTACAAAACTACAATATGTTTTCCAAAAAAAAACATAAACTACAATATTTATGCCCTAAAAGATTTAAGTAATTGCTAGAATCATTAAAATGAGTAAGTATTGACCATATTATATTTTTAAAAATTATCTTTTAGATTATAACTATTGAAGCTACGAGACAAGTTTTATTAGGTGCATAGTGACCCTAATTTATTTTTAAATAAATTTAAAGTATAAGATTTCTTTTATTATTTCTTTATAACATTTCTCTTACTATTTCTTATACTTAACATTTATTTTAGTAAATATGCCCCCTTCCCTCACCTGCAACATCAAAAATCTTTCAAAAATTCTTAATACTAAGAACACGTATGCATTATAATGCATACACGTTCCTTAACCATAGGAATGTGTACACTTTATAGCATGTACATACAACGCATGCACATTCCATATTTCTTCACATAAACCAAGACCTCATAGCCTTGGAAATGCTTTATTTTTTTAATCCTAAGGCCTGGAACTATTCAAACACAGCAACCTACATGTTTTGGACTAAAACATGTATAAATTCATCTTCTCGCCATGATAAATCATATAAAAAATATCGATACCTTTATTAAAAATATGCCTACGGTGTCAAACAAACTATCCTCTTTCTAAATATATAATTTTTCAATTTTTTATTGTTGTAAGGTTTCCATCTATATTTATTTCAAACTATGTCTTTTATACCTCTATTTCTAGTGATTATACATGTCTATATTTCATCATGTATCTTTTGTTTAACTCATCCAAATTGAATAAAATTATACAGTCCCAAACTAGGACTAATTCTATACATATTCAAAAAAATCTAATTTTTTTGAGGTAGTTAGGGGGGAATAGTCGGCTATCCATTATTTTTTAAATTTCAAAATCCTTTTACTTGGAAAATCATTAAAAATATATATTCACTAAAAAATTATGAAAAAATTATATCCCAAACTAGGTGGTCATATCCATCTTTCCACCATATGGTTTTAAAAATATTAAATAGTGCTCAAAAATGAGGGGGCACGATAGACTCTCTACTATGTTTTTTCAAAAATAGGAGCACCTCATAGAAGAATTTTAGCTCTTTGACCCACTTACACTTAACCATTTTCAAAAAAAATTAGTAGTTTAGAAACTAGACTCAAAATTCTATAATTCATGCTCTTATAACATCTTCAAATTTTGAGTGTAGCTATCTCAAATAATTCATACAAGTTAAGGTTTCTTGTTTTTCAGAAAAAAGCATCCACTTAAGACCCCATTTTGGCCCCCATTTCCATGCACTTACCCATCAACATGTTACACTTAGTTTATAACCCAAAATCAACCTAGATCTTCATATACAAGTTAATTCACTCTTTATCTCCCTATTGTACACATTTTTATTTTACATGATAGATCTTTCTTATTACAATTATATCTATTTGATCTCGGTCCTCTGATAAATATTTAATTATGTTAAATCAAGCATGCCTAAGGCACGAAGCTAGTTATTCATGGCTTTCATGGAGCAAAGAAGAATGCACTTTTGTTATAAAATGGACTTGATTCTTTAAGTGAATTTTCCATGGCTTTTGGAGGGAAAGTGCACTTGTAAAAGACATGAGGAACTCCAAAGCGCATTTTTAGTTTGTGGAAGGAACTTGAGGTTCCAAAAGTGCACTTTTGGTTCCCATGTGGAACCAAAGTGCATTTTAGAGCTTCATAAGGAACCCCTAGGTGCACTTTTGGTTCCCAAGTGGAACCTTAAGTGAAAATTTCATGTCACTAAGAAAATAAAATTTAGAACTCACTTAAGTTCCAAAAAGTGCATCTCAACTTCAAAATAGAACCAAGGAACTCACTTAAGTTCTAAAAAGTGAAATCCTAACTTCAAAATAGAACCAAAGAACTCACTTAAGTTCCAAAAGCGCACTTTTGGTTCCCATGAGGAACCTTAAGTGAAAAATTATAATCACAACATCTAATTAGAACCTAGAAATTCCCAGAAGTGCATTTTAGATTTTCATAAGCAACCTAGGCACACTTCAAACTTCAAATTAGAACCCACTAGTTCCAAAAAGTGCATTTTGAGTTGTGAGGTCTTAAATTTCCACATGGCACATCTAGAGGCCTAAGCAGGAACTAAATGGTGAAACTTTAATTCTCGGAGAAAAGAGTAGGAATTTAAGGCCATATGACATATAATATTAACTATAAATCATCCATTAAATCTATTCCCACCATTTCCAATGGATGAAACTAATTTCTTCTTGAGTTTCGATCATAAACCCAAAAGTGATCGAAGTAGACATAATGTGGCAACAAGTGGTTTTTGGTTACATATAAAAATTGTAACAATCAAAATAAAAACCAATACTGGGAATAAGTGAAGGACTCTTTGATCCCTCTTTTTACTTCTAGCATGGTTATTAGATTTATCAAAAATCCTAAAACCTTCCATGTAAGTTAATAGTCCAATAGGACTAAGGCTTTACATTTCATGAAGGGTTTCCATTTTTATGCCTCCAAAACTTTATCTTGAACATATTGACATGTAGTAGACCCCAAAATATTTCAAATGAATGTGTTCTAGGCTTTTAAAATCACCGAGGCTCATAAAACCTTATGTACAAGTTAACCTTCCTCCAATGATTGAGACCACCTTTTCCTCAAAAGCACCAGCAGTGAGTATGTTCTTAAGCCTAACACACAACTCTCATAATATTCTCTAAAACACACTATCATGAAGTGTACTTATATACCTTTCAAATGACTATAATATAAGCTCCTGAAACCACCTAGAGCTTATGAAATCTTTCACATAATTTAGTGCTTGCAAAGAGACAATTTTGATCAACTTTCTCGAGAAATAGCAAAAGTTCAGGGGTTGTCAAGTAAAATTCCTAAACATTTTACATGCCAACAACTAGCTCATACTTGGGGACTTGACTTGGTTTGAGTGAAGCACAAATGAGGCAAGAATGAACACCAGAAATCTCAAAATCTTAAGTAGAGCATTTCCTTATCCAATAAGCGAGAATGGAATCAAAGGTACATTGGAATGAAATACGACAAACAAGCAACAAGAAAAAAACAAACACACAAAAATAAAGGAAACACACCACACAAAAAAAAAAACCTAAATCACCTATGGTACTGTTGAAGACAACCCACTTTGATTATAATACTTTTTATGTTCCGGACATTAAGCATGTACGAGTAGCACCAAATGATGTTACTTTAAAAATCCATTCACTATTTCGATGAAATAAGATCCCTTTCTACAATACATAGGAAGGAAAGAAGTTACAAGAGCTCTCCATGTATCTGAGAAAACATTGTTGCATGATTCTTCTTGAGAAAATTAGTATTACTCCTATTGTAATCGAATATACATTTGAATATCTCATTGTCTTCATTGTTCCTAAATTTCATTTCCAGATGCCAATCCATTTTTAAATTCATACATGCTCATGATTTCCCATTTTTCACTTTACCATTGCCACAATATTGATTCTTAATCATACTAGGCTTACGATGTTCACACTAGATTTTTTCTATGACAAGAAATTTCTCTTTTCTTTTCATGCTCTTATGACCATTGTTTCCATGAACTTGTTCTTGATAGAGATTTTGATATTTTCAACACCATCATAAACTTCTTGTTACTTCATGTTTACTAATTTATCTAAATGGTTCCCCTTCACACACACTAGATCATTCTCAATTTTCTTCTTACTATGGTATGAATCACATGGTGTTTCATCTTCTTGAAATGAGAATGAACATAAGGTTGATGCCATATTAAAGATATCATCACTCTCCATGTAACGTTTTTGAGTTGTAATAGTCATCTCTGTGATGGAGATATCTTCTTCTTGAGTGGAATCATCCTTGAGACTTAAGCACCTTTCCATCTATCCATTCATCATTGAGAAGGTCCTCTTCTCCAAATGGAAAAGAGAAAGCTTCATATTCACAATCATATTCATTAGGTAAGTCCTCATGTTGGATATTGAGAAGATGATTGGAAACTTGGGGCTCACATTTCCATAACTCATTTGATATCACTTTTTCCTCATGGTCTACATTACTTATCATTTTGGGGTTACTTTGTGACAAGTCAAGCTATTCATGATTCTTATCATTACTAAGTGGAGAATCTATATATATGTTCCATGGGAAGCACACACTGTCTAATTATGATTCCATCAAATCATCTTGTTTTTTATCAACTGAATCAATCAAATTTGGGTACTCCTTCATCAATATGGGCATCTTAGCATCTTCCTCTAAAGTTATGAAATAGTTTCCATATCTTGAATCTTGGTAGAGAATGGCTACCTTTTGGTCTCTTGGAAGCACAAAGATTGAGAGGAGGGGGTGAATTAGTATTGGAAAAAATTTATTTCATCAACCTTATCTTCCATACATCATTCATTTCATTCATTCAATCATATATCATTAATTTGAGCTTGCTAGATGTATATTAACCATTCACAAGACCATAATATAATAGATAATACAGTACACAAGATGTAATGTGGGAAACCATCAAGGGAATAAAAACCACTAAGACCTCTACTAATATTTCTCATAACAAATGGATTGTATGAATATTACACATCACACAAGACATGTTTAGTGAAGCACCCACTTCACAAGGAGTACCCACCCTAGAAAACTTTTTATAATATTACTCATAACAAAGGACTTGCATGAATATTACTAATCACACGAGGATTTTAAATGAATGATCATAGAATATATAGAATATATGTTCTTCCCACAACTTATTTTGATCCAATTTCAACTCCAAACACATCAAACCCTCATCAAATCTCTCTCTCTCTCTCTCTCTCTCTCTCTCTCTCTCTCTCTCTCTCTCTCTCTCTCTCTCTCTCTCTCTCTCTCTCCTAACTAGCTCAATTCTTCTTCTTCATGGGCTTGAATAGATCAATTTATCTTACACATTTGATCCTTAATATTATTTATGTATTCATCAATCTTATCAAATCTATTTTAACCACTCTTTGCTCTTCTTCAACCTCCTCTATGTCGCTCATAACCCCATCATTTAAACTAACTCAAATGAGCACACATAATGCACTTTTATACTTGACATACACCTTAAGTGACCACATGTCGATAATACCATTAAGGTCAGCCATGAAAAACATTAAACATATCAAAAACCTCACATAAAACACACCAAGAGATCCAAGTAGGTCATTATGGGTCACACCATCAAGAAAAACACTAGGCATCTCAAGTTGGCCCAAAATACAAGCCTACACCTCCAACAAATGGATAATGATCTTCAAATACACAATAAATATTTTTCATGGCTCCATAAGCTCCACACAAACCAAGTAAAACCTATACACACCTTCCAAATTCTCAAGAACATCTGCATCAACATCCATCATCATGAAACACTCTAGAAGAAAGCATCTCAAACTATGTCTTCAAAACCTAAAAAAATCACCTTCCAAAAGTGAATGACATGGAGTACCAAAACTCATCACCATAACACAAATGACACATCAAAAGTATGGTATTGATGTCACCTAACACATGAAACTCATTATAATCTTCATAAAATGGAACAAGACCCCAAAATGTATCCTTCTCTAACATGGCTCAAACTAGCTTCATGACCCCGAACTAGGTCTTCAACACTTTGAGTTGATTTATACCTTTAAAATATTCATCAAGAAACAAATAACATATCAATGGAAATCACATGAATTATACTCTCTGATGAAACTTATTAGAATCTTAAAATCATGGCATAAGGCTTCTAAACAAACCAATCTCCAAAGCTTCTCATTCATGCTCCAAGGACAAAGCTTCTCATTCATGCTCCAAGGACTTAAGAATTTGTCTTGAGATAAACATGACCAAACAACTAAAATTGAACTTTAAGGATTGAAAAAAATTGTAAAAACTCAAGGGATACCTGACACACCTATTCAATCCATCATATGCATATGTCATTTAGATAAGACCAATCCAACACCCATGTTTCAGTCATCTTCTTGTCAAGCCAAATAGACCAATTAGGCCACTAGGATTGGGCAAGAAACCAATTCTCCAAATAAAACCAAGAACTCAAACACATCATACCAAGTGTCAACATGATATCCATGACCATATAACATTACTTCAACATGAAAATTCATCAAGCTCACTTTAAATCCCAAGACTAGATTTTGCACCTTCTAGCCCTTAAGCGGTAGGGAAAATTTGAAGACCTATACCATCAAATATCTTTATTGTACATTCTTGAAATACTTCATGGAAATCAAGGAGACATCGCAATATTTATCTCACATAATAATTTGTAACATTGACTCTACTAACATGGTCATGTACCAAAGAAATTCCTTCAAAACAAAGGTAAAATGTATCTTACCAACTGACTGGAACATGCCACCAATGCCAAAATGAACTAGAAGGAGTCCTATGCAATCCCAAATCATCAAACTAGAAAACCCATACCATTTTGTGACCATACAACTCATTTATTCCATATCACTTCACTATGAGGGTTTAGCTAGGGTTTTAGACCAATTTACCTTGTTAATAATCATTCATAAATGTTTTACATTCATTTGAATTCATTATTATTTTTTGTATTCTCAAATCCTTTTAATAACATCCATGAAAGGCACAAGAATTCAAATTTTTCATGGGGGTGAGCATATGAAGTTCCCATATTGAGTTGATTTTTCCTTTTCTAGAACTCATTTTTACAATAAATCACATAACTTGCAATTTCTTCACAACTTTGACCTAAAACTTGGCATGAAGCATAAAAAATCCTCTAACTGAATCAAGCCTCATCCATGCTCAAATATACCTGAAATTCTCCAACCACATTGACTTACTGTGTGTATTAATCTTATCTTCATATTTTTACTTCCCAAGGACCATGAAACATCATCAAACCTATGAGAACTAACATGAAACTCATCATAAACATGTAATGCAACATCACCAACACCATAACACCTTTCCTATTCTTTTAGGGATTCCTACTCCATCTCTCATGTCAACATATCATACACCATGCTCTTGGACTATAAATAGACCTAGAATGGCCTACTTCACCACATGACTCTCTAAGACATACCTTATTGACCACTTGTGGACACTAAGATACCTCTTACACATCATATGGACCATTATTTGATATCATGGAGACATTATACCAACTTTGGGAGAACATACCATGGCCATGCCTACTAGACCATGTTCCAAAACACCATAGAACATCACTAAACCAAGAAACTACTAGTCAACCTTCATATTTTACCTTGAATGACACCTCATGGAGACTCATATGACACTCTTGAATCCATTTCCCATCAATGGAATTTGAAATCAATGACAACCTAAGACACAATGGCCAACAATCTCCCCCTTTGTCATTGATGACAACTACCTTCCGAAACATTGATGGAAACCAACAAGAAAAAATACCTACATAACATATTTTTCATGTTTATGATGTTTATCTCCCCTTTTACATCTATGATAAAGGATGCAATGACAACATGACATGAAAATGATGATGATACATAAAGAAAACAATGAAAATAGACATACTCTCTTTACTAAACCCCTCGGGATTAAACTCTATTCTTCTTTCTTCAACTAAAGAACAATAAGATCCATAAACCTAATATAATCTTTAAAAAAGATCCCCCGAGTTTATATTCTTTGAATTTAGTCTTCATACTCAAATACCTAGCTAGTTCTTCAATTCATCATTTCTCATCCTTTTCTTGCATAACTAAAACCATCTCAGCTAAGATGATATTACTTCCTTTCGGGAGTATTAGTCCCTGCATCTTCATATTTCAAAAATCTTCCTTTAAAAATTTGTTTTCTAATCATGACCATAATATTCTGACTATCAATGCATACATGAAATCTCATACCATTTTGTAATCAATATGATTGTAGTATACTTTCTTCTTCCTTTTCAAGTCATATAACATAGCACCTCATCCCTTACAACAACCAAAATTTCTTCATACAACTTTATATTGATATACTCCCCAAAGCTTTATTCATGAGATAATAAAGTCCTTTATTAATAACTTGCATTCAAAAACCAAAGATAGACTTGGATCCCTAATAACTTCTTTTTAAAACTAGGAGCCATGAAGCTCACTTTTAGATCAAAATGCTATTTTCTCTTAACTATAGATGCATACTAACTTCATGAAACATATCCTTATAGCTCCTCCTAACAATATACCAACATAACCTAGTTGTTTATGAAAAATGAGGACTCATACCTTGATCATGGGAAATGGAAATGGATCATGATTATTGTCTCGACTAAAGCATCAATTCGGTGTTCACTACCACATTTTCATGAAATCACATCTTGTTTGAGCATAAGGCACACTCCTCTTATAACTATATATGCAAATCACCACAAAATTCTTCCAAACTAGCTTATTTTCACCTAAACATCTGCTTTAATATTATTTCCATCTTCCCTTGACTTATGGAGTCCTTAAAACACATGTAGCTAACTATTATAACATTTTGGTACATTGTGCTATGTGAATATGCATACTCCAACCACACTTAACTCGATATAAATTCTAGCTTCATCTCTTAGGGATAAATAGCATTCAAGATCCCTCTCAAACATATGCATTCATACTAAATCATCGTACTCAAGAAAAATCATCTTATAACATAGCTACCTCTTTGAGTTCAAACTTAGAAGCATACCTTGGAACTAGATGTACTACAATTTCTGCAGACCTCAACTTAAGCTCATACCTTTTTATACCTCAAATTATGATGACTTGGCACAATCTTCTTAGACCTTAAAAACCTTTCTTCATGGTTTTCAAGAAATTCATACTGAGACTCTCCTTAATTCAATATTAACAACTTACATTCTTTTGATGCACCAAAACCCATACCTTAAGATTGCCTTTCAATATCAAATAACACTACTTGAAGACTTTAGACATGTCAAGAGGATAACATACCATCCTCCTTGAAAAATTAGAAAAGAACTCTATGATAAATACTTCTTCAATGTAAGACAAAAACCAACCCTTGGATGGAACAACATCATACCTTTCTTAACACGGAATCTTAGTAGACAAACCAACTTTGTCTAGAAACCACTTTGACCTTAAAATAGCTTCTTTTATCTCTATCAAGTCAAGAAATCATATACATAGACCTCCTTCCTTCCTCATAGGAATTTTACACATACAATCTTAGAACAATTTATTAATGATTATAGACTCATCAAGCTATCAAAACTCAATATTTCTTCATGGTAGTACCTTCTTTGAAATGTGATTCTCCTTAATACCTCCAAAAGACCTTATCATGAAACTTCTTAGAGAAAACTCAAACCACCAAAAAGAAAAATAGTCACCAATCAAATTATACTTCTTTGAAATACATATCTATACTTTTTGAAGATAGTCACATAACCCTCTTTGATTGGTGTCACTAACATGAGACTCAATATTCAAATGACTATTTATTCAATCTTTTTCTCAACCTATAATACTTTTGAACTAGATCATGACATCACATACTTCTTTGATGAGAGATATAGAGCAATGGAAATCATACACATGCCTTTTATTTTACAATCATGAAAAATATCTTGTTTCTATGACTCCTTCATACTCAAGGACACATCCTATTCAACATGATTCTTGATTCCCCCTAGGAGCATGCTCTTTGATATTTTGGACTAGGCACAAACACCTTGGTGAACTTTCCTTTCATCCCCATATGACTTTATCAATCTTATGATGAAAAACCTGGATCGCTTCCTCTGTTATAGATCTACAAGACTTCTACCTTCCTCTTATAGCTTAATAACTCTATCTACTTGATTCCTACTCAAAACTCCATCTCAATCCTACATACCTTTCATCTTCTAGAGCATTAATACCACTTTCATTCTCATACATGATTGTACATTGTTATTGATGATTCTTCAAGAATCTAAAGTTTTCTTCAAGCATGATACAGAAAAACCATGCCTTTTCGTTATTGGATCAATTCAATTCATAGACATATCTTTGATGGATTCAACCTTAGAAATATTTACATCATTATTCAATAGCTTTCAACATGACTTATAGTACTCCTTTTGTAATTTTCAACTTATCTACAATCATGTGATCAATTTTCTTAAATAAAAAGAATTATTCATTGAACAACTCATACCTTACTTGAAGGAATGATGAATCATCAACTAGATCCTCTCTTGAGAATGTCAAGCCCTTATTGGCTTCAAACCCTATATGAATCATTATATTCATAGACTCGACCATACTTATTTCCACTTCATGGCTTGTTATCTCTATTATAGGGATTTTTTAGATCACTTCATAGTTTGTCTCAAAGGATAGGGCTTCAAGACATACTTCTTTTGCCTCTATATGTTCAAATACATCTTCTTTATCTTCAAGTTTAGCTACTATATCTTTATCAACATATTCATCATTAGCTTTAGGGAAATCAAAATTGGGATCAACACAAGAACTTGTTTTTTCTCCTTCATGAGACACTTCATTAGCAATAGATGGATACATGGAAAATTAATAGAACACCTCAAGTATAAATATTCATATGTAGAAAAAATGATTTAAAACTTGTTTTCACTCTACCAAGAGAGTTACTCCATCATGAACTGAGCTTCCTTTCATACATGTGCTTCAAGGATCTCCTCCAAGTTGTTAAACTTACTTCACAAGGCCTAGCTCTAATACCAATTAAACCGAGGGGGTGAATTAGTCTTACAAAAACTTTTCTTTCATCAACCTTATCTTGCATACATCATTCATTACATTCATTAAACCATACATCATTAATGTGAGCTTATTAGATGTGTATTAACCATTCATAAGAGCACAAGATAAGATAGAATACAAGTACACAAGATATAATGCGGGAAACCATCAAGGGGAAGAAAACATGTTATCCCAAATTTAACCCCCAGTTAATTTGGATAATTCATTATAATTGACTTAACCACTCAAATTATGGGACGTGTGAATGACCATCAAATTCAACTCTAGAGATTAGAGAGAAAGACAACTTGAGATGGCTCGACCAAGTTAATATTCATGTGCGGTGAGTGGCGAGCCACGGAAAAATGACCTAGTCGGGTTGTGCAGAGAGTTGCAATTGAGTTGGATGATGGTTGAGCTGCATAGCGAGATGGGTGAGTCCATCACATAGCCGAGTGAAGATGGGTGAGTCTCATCACGTAGCTAGGGAGAACAAGTCACAAAACATGACTCCATTGGATGGCCAGGTTAAAAGAGGCAGTTGGACATCCGGGTGACGGTTGGGTTGATGACTAGGTTGGATGGATAGGTTGGATGACCAGGTTGGATGGCTAGGTTGGATGGCTAATTGGTTGGGTCACAGGTTGGACGTGTACAAACAGGTTAGATGGCCGTCCAACCTCCCAGGTTAGATGGACCACGGTGTAAAGGTGGCAACCATCAGGTTAGGCATATACCACAAAATGTACGACCTACATGTTGGATGGCATCCAACCCCTAGGTTGGGCGGTTGAGGTCAAGTGACACACAGGGTTAGATGGGTCATGTGGTTGGACAACCCAGTTGTTATACGACTAGGTTGGATGGGTCACATGGTTGGACAGCTTGCGAGTCCCATAAAAGTTGAAGGTAGGTGGGTGAATGATAACTCAAAAACCATATTTAATATGGTATGGCACCCATTTCTTCATTTGATAGAAGTACCCTTGGAAAGTGAATTTGTATGGGTGCCCATACCTCTTTAATGAGGGTAGGTTAGAAAATTTCCTATATAATGTAATCAACCCCCTCATTTTTTTGAGAGACATTCTAGGAGCTGGGGAAACTCTTGCAAAATTTTCCCTCAACTACATTGAGTTGTGAGCCTTCTATTGCGCTTGGCAAGCATATTTATGCCTTTATGCATCATATGCAATGGTATTTGCATGTTTTAAAGCAATAAAATCATGTTTTGTGGTGTTTCTTCATACCCTATCTCATTTTTATTATTTTTCTCTTTCCTATCCATTGTGTTATTGTATTTTGTGCATATATTACTCACTTGTAGGTTTATGAGGTTGTGCTTCATGGGGATTTGATGGCAAGTGGGGATTTGGGTTAGTGTCATATATGGTCTGGCCTCTCTCAACTCCATCTTCCTTCACTTCCTCCTCGAAAAGTATCTCACCCCTTTTCTTGGTGCTATCACCACCCCCTTAGTGTAGGATTTCCTTTTCATGCACTCTCTCTCTCTCTCCATGTCTCCTTGGAATTGTTAGGATAGGTGTAGTTAGGTGTTTTTCTTACATTAGGAGTAGTTTAGTATTAGGATTAGGTAGAGGAATTCAGCCTTCTCCGAAGGGTTATCTCAAGTTTACAAGTCCCACAACTTGAGGGATAACCCCATGTTATGTAGATTACATTAATGGCCCATGCACACACACTTGAGTTATCAGGGGTGTTGTAATTTTTCGTAACATTTTTGGCACGCCTAGTGGGACGGTGTGTGAAGCACCTTACCATTTCACTTCATCAATTTGATATGCTCTTGGTGAAGGTTTCAGCCTTTAGATGTAACTTTCAAGCATATCTAGCAACTCCACCGATTCAAGCGAGTCCATTATCTCTAGTTGGAGACTTGTTCTTGATGTGTCCGCTATAATAATTGCTCTCCAAGGAGATTTTCCATTCCGTCATTTCATTTCCAATCCTCTTCACTTGTAGTAGTTGGATGTCGTCCCCAAGGTGGCCCTAAAAATTTTCCCTCTTCTATGGAAATGGAGATCAATCCCCTATAGATCAAATTCAGGATGTTGTCAACCATTGTGTCATTCACACCATCACGAAGGATAATGTTTGCCTTAGACTTTTGGTTGCATCTCTCAAAGGCAAGGAAAAATATTGGTACAACAGTTTGGCACCACAATCCATTTCTACATGGAATCAGCTGGGAGAAAAACTATACCACCAGTTTAAGAAGGATGTAGATGTTATTTTCCTCATGGAACACCTCAACAAAATATAATGGGTTTCAATGGAATCCATTCAATTTCAACCTCATATTCATGAGGACATGGCATATATCCCATAGGAATACATACCCCACAAGGTATGGCATTCTTGTACTATTTGAGGTCCTTTTATGTTGACTTAGTTGTATTGATTCAATCTCTAGGGGGTAGCAGTCTTCCTCAATATTTTTCCATTGCATCCCAAGCTAAGAAGATACTCATTTAGATGGTAAAATAAATCCCATCCATGCTACTACAATCCCTCCTCACCACCTCAAGTTATTCCTTCCCCATGTGCAAATATAGAAAAATCCATCATTTCTTTCCAAAATAAGGAAGCCCCTTTGCTTCCTTATCCTTCATTTGATTCCCACAAGTTTTTATTCCTATAGCATTCCCAAAGCTTCATAAAGATCCCTCCCATCTCTACCTAAGGTACTACCCAACTTCCCTAAGACATACACCAATGTCCCTAGGAGTTGTGGTATTTCATATGTTGTCCCTACCTTCTACCCAACTATCACTAAACCAGGATACCCTATAAGGCTGGTAGAAAGAGAGACTTGATATGTTGTTAGAGAGGGATATGCCCATGCACTTCCCCAAAAATAAGGCTTTAAGTAGGATCATTTAGTTGTTTCACAGAAACATATCGAATAGAGTAGGGGTTATGTTCTGGAGGATCATTTGGCTTCCCCAAGTGATCAAATCAGATCCCTTGAGCATCAAACACCTCGTCTTGAACAGAGATAAAGAAACAACCTCTTTCTTACACCTCTCCCTCGACCACTCTTACCAAGGATGAAAATTTTGTATCAATAGGTGACTAGTCTGATTCAGATTGGGAGGATGAGGAAATTCAAAATTTCCCCAAGAAAATATGAACCAACAAGAGGCACAAAAGGCGGTGAGAAGGAAGCTCCAATTGGAAAGGTCGGGAGGAGGAATTGTTTTAAACACCATTGGTACCTAAGGCCTCAAGGGGAACAATTGCAAGGTGAGTGACACTTTCCTACCTAATTCAATAATCCTCATTGTTTTGCTTGTGCTGGGAACTAGCTACACTTTTGTCATAATATCATGATGGAGTAGGGAGTGAGGAGACCCAAGGAATGTCGGCATCTACCAAAGTGGAAACAAATATATTTATGAGGGCACAAAAATCATAGATCAGCTGCAAATAACCATATTTAGGAAGAAGGTCTGCATGAGAGCCCTAGTTGTGGGTTGAGCAAAAAATGAGTGGGAAAATCACAAGAATTAGGCCTTTCCCAATCAAATACCTAGCTTCACTGGAGCAGGGGTTAGATTTTCCACTAGTCATGCTCACTTCAGAGCATGAGGATGATTTTCAATGCACCAAGGGTCAACAACAATACCTCCAACCGGATATAGATCAGCCAAAGGAGGTATTTTCTTTGTTTTTAATACCTTGGCAGATGGATGGAAGATTATCTCCATGTCAGTCTCTCATCCATGACCATACCCATTGTCAAATCAGTTACATGGTCTAAAATTTTGAGGAAGGGCAACTATTTTTCCTTGCCAGTGTCAGGGTTTGTGTGAAGTTTCCCATTCCTCCGGTTAGAATAGAGTAGGTAGGTTTGCTTCAGTAGAATAAGTGCATATGCACACTTTGCATGCCTCCACTTGGAGCATGTATGATTTCCTCCTTTGTACATAGTTTTTTGCGTGGTGTTTTCTCTTACATAGTTCATCATGTTTCCAAGAGAAAAATGTGTTGTATTAAGGGGTTCAATGTTACAAGAAATAGTACATAATTAAATCCAAATGCAAAACAACTAAATCAAATTGAGGGATAGTATTCAATGATCTTATCTTCCACGTCTCTCTAGATCAATCACCATTGAACTCCTCTTCCCCTTCTTGCATCAAAAAATTAGCTGCAGGGGCCTTCCTATCTTTGGAATTTCAGCCAAAGCATGTTCATGAGGGAAATCAAATTTTGGGGTAGCTTTCATAATGCATATATTCAGCCCCAATAGATCAATTGTAGGTCCAGAGTTCTCCATGCCCTCACCTTGGTCAAAATTTTCAATTTTGGGGCAGTTTATAAGTTTTATCCAAAATCCCAAAATCATCTTTAAGAGCAGGCCAAGGAGGTTTCAACTTGATGATAAGTTCACATGATTCTAGGGGACAAGTTTTCAAAAGAAAGATTAGTTCTTCAAGGTAAGCTTGACTCCATGCCCAATGGATGTTTCAAGGCTACTGGTCTCTTCATCTAATAAGAAGATGTCCCCAAGAGGTCGCCAAAATGTTATCCCAAATTTACCCCCCGAGGTTAATTTGGATAAATCATTATAAATGGACTTAGCCACTAAAATATTGGGATGTGTAGACGACCATCAAATTCAGCTCTAGAGATCGTGAGAGAAAGACATCTCAAGATGGATTGACCAAGCCAACTTGCCGTGGCAAACTTAGTTGGTCGAGTTGTCTAGCGAGTTGTCGAATCAAGTTGGATGATGGACAAGTTGTAGAGAAATATGGGTGAGTCCATCATGGAGCCAATGCGAGTAGGTCAACACGGATAGGTTAGACAACATGTTGGATGGCCGAGGTTGGACGGTTGGTTGGAAGGTTGGGTTGGATGGCCGGAGTTGAACGCCGAGGCTAGATGGAGAGGCCGGATGGATAGGTTGGATGGATGGTTGGTTGGGTCATAGGTTAGATGTGTATGAATAGGTTAGATTTTTTTCTAACCTCCTAGGTTGGACATGCCCACGCAGGTAAAGGTGGTGACCATCGAGTTGGGCATCTACCAAAAATGCATGGCATTCCCCGCCGATAAGAGTAAAATTTCAAAATTTTGGTCTAAGTGTTTTTCTCTAAGTGCCTAAGCCGTGAAATTGAAAAAATCATGTTTTGGGTCATTTTGTGTGATTTTCGGGCTGTCGGAAGTTTTGTCCCGCCTTTGTCCCAAGTACGAAAGTGCTTTCTGTTCTCTGACAAGCCGAAATCCCGAAATTGTCCCATTTTCGGGCCAAGTTGGATGTTTTTGTCCCAAGTGTCCCAAAACTCAAAGTGCGCTCTGGATCCCGATCAGTCGAACCACCCAACCGCGACTCAAACTTTTTGTCCCGTGATGTCCCAAGTTCAAATGGACTGTTGTTCCATTTCAGCGGCAGCCATTCGCCCGATTTTGTCCCAAGTGTCCCGAAGCCAAAATGCAAACTGCTCCAATTTCGGCCCTTGAGTCCGCGCACTTCGCACATTTTTGTCCCAATTGTCCCAAATTCATTTGTGTGTCTTCTCCCGCTTTCACCCGAATCGCCGAGCCTCGTGTTTCAATTCGCGTCTCACATGTCCTGTGAACCTAAGGCAATTCATACTTAGTTTTTCCCGCTCGACCCGAATATGTTGTTTTTCAAAATATGAATTTAAGTTGCGGCTCTGATGCTATCAATCCGGATCAAATTTCAAGGATAGGCGGGGAAGGACAAAGCTCTCAAGACGCTTCGGTTGCAGGACACTCATTGTCATCCTCAAGATGAAACGTTGTGTCCCTCGTGGCAAATACGAGAGTGAGACGTTAGAAAGATTCAAGCAGCGGTTTCAGAGACAAGGGTCCCTCTCGGCCCCACCGTCCCCTTCTCCATCCTTCTTTCTTCTTCCCACTCCTTTCGTATTCCATGTAATTAGCTAAGGCATTAATTGATTAACAGTCCTTAACTATTCTCTAGTTAAAAGAAACTTGAGGAGTAACCGAATTGGATATAATGGCCTTCAGAAGAGGAAGAGCTTGGATATTTGTGTAAATAGATCTTAAAGAAATCAATACAAAAGGGCTTTCCATTCTTTGTCTATCTAATTCTTGTTATCTCTGTGTTTTCCTTTAATATTGTGGAGATCATTTTGTTCTTAACTCTAGTTAGTCTCTATCGGTTCGGCCAGCAAATATAGTGATCTTGTACAACCAAGAAGGAACTTTGTGTCCTTGATTAATAAATCAAGAAGGTTATTTATGGAACTTTGTGTCTTTAAATTTAATCTCATTCGTGCCACCATCGAGCAAATGATCTTGTTTTAAATTCTCTCGAAGCTTCGCATACACGAAGAATTATTCTGCTATCTATAATTACAATGTTGCTATTCTCGCTCATCTTTTTATTCCCTTTCCTCGGTCCCGGTAATTGATGATCCTTGTGGAAAACACTTTCGTAAAATCCAAGTTTGACCATAAAACAATGTTCAGTACATTTGTAAATAAGTTCGTTTCAATAAGGGAACCTCTCCCATTAAAGAGGAGGGACTTCTTATCCCCCGACTGTTGCTCTTCTAAAAGTCCTATTTGGACCAACGAGCCTACAAGTTGGATGGCATTTAACCCCGGGTGGGTGGTTGAGGTCGGGGACACACATGGTTAGACAACTCATGTGGTTGGATGGTCATTAAGGTTATTGTACACGATGAGGTTGGAAGGGTCACATAGTTGGATGGCTTACTAGTCCTAGGAAAGGTGAAGGTAGGTGGGTGAATGACACTCAACAACCATATTTAATGCAGTATGGCACCCATGTCTTCATCTGATAGAAGTACCCTCGGGAAGTGAATTTTATGGGTGCACATACCTCTTTAATGAGGGTAGGTTAGAAAATTGCTTATATAATGTAATCAACCCCTCATTTTTTAGGGAGACATTCTAGGAGCTGGGGAAACTCTTGCAAAATTTTCCCTCAACTCCATTGAGTTGTGAGCCTTCTCTTACGCCTAGAAAGCATATTTATGCCTTTTTGCATCATATGTAATGGTCTGTGCATGTTTTAAAGAAATAAAAATCATGTTTTGTGGTGTTTCTTCAACCCTAGCTCATTTTTATTGTGTTTCTCTTACCTCTCCATTATGTTATTATATTATGTGCATATATTTATCACGTGCAGGTTTATGAGGTTGTGCTTCATAGGGATTTGATGGCAGTAGGGATTTGGGTTAGTGTCATATATGGTATGGCCTCTCTCAACTCCATCTTCCTTCTCTTCCTCCCTCAGTAGAGTATCTCGCCCCTTTTCTTGGTGCTATCACCACCCCCTTAGTGTAGGATTTCCCTTTTCATGCACTCTCTCTCTCCTGTCTCCTTGGAATTGTTAGGATAGGTGTAGTTAGGTGTTTTTATTACATTAGGAGTATTTTAGATTAAGGTTAGGCATAGGAATTTGGCCTTCTCCGGAGGGTTATCTCAAGTTCGCAAGTCCCACAACTTGAGGGATAACCCCATGTTATGCAGATTACACTGATGGCCCATGCACACACACTTGAGTTATCGGAGTGCTATAATTTTATTATAACAAAACCCACTAAAACCTTTGATAATATTACTCATAACAAAGGGTTTGTATGAATATTACACATCACACAAGACTTGTTTAGTGAAACACCCACTTCAAGGAGCACCCACCCCTAAAACCTTTACTAATATTACTCATAAAAAAGGACTTGCATGAATATTACTCATCACACAATATTTTAAATGAATGATCACATAATATATGTTTCTCCCACAACTGATTATGATCCAATATTAGTTCTAAACACATCAAACCCTCATCAATTCCCTCTCTCTCTCTTAAATCACTCAATTCTTCTTCTTCATGGGTTGAATAGATCAATTTCCCTTACACATCTGATCCTCAATCTTCTTCAAGTATTCATCACTCTTCTCATCTCTATTCTTAACCCCTCTTCACTCTTCTTCAACCTCCTATAGGTCACTCATAACCCCATCATTTAAACTAAATCAAATAAACACACACAATGCACTTTTATATTGTACATACACCTTAAGTGACCACATGTCAAATAAGGCCATTAAGGTTTTTCATGAAAAATATAAAAAGCCATCACAAACCTCATATAAAACACACCAAGAGACCCAAGTAGGTTTTCATGGGTCACACCATCAAGAACAAGCACTAGGCATATTAAGTAGGCCTATAAAACAAGCCTACACCTCCAACGAATGGATAATGATCATAAAATTCACAAGGAATATTTGTCATGGCTCCATCAGCTCCACACAACCCAAATAAAACCTCTACACACCTTCCACATTCTCAAGAACATTTTCATCAACCTCCATCATTATGAAACACTCCAAGAAGCAAGCATCTCAAACTAGGTCTTCAACACTTAAAAATGACCTTCCAAAAGTGAAGGACATGGAGTACTAAAAATCATAACCATAACACAAATGACACATAACAAATATGGTATTTATGTAACCTAAATCATAAAACTCATTAGACTCTTCAGAGCATGGCACAAGACCCAAAAATGTCTCCTCTAACACTACTCAAAATGGCTTCAAGACCCCACAACTAGGTCTTCAAAATTGGGTTGATTTATACCTCTAAATTCTTAATCAAGACACAAATCACATATCAATGGAAATCACATGAAGTATAATCTTTGATGAAACTTATTATAATCTTTAAATCATGGCATAAGGCTTCCAATAGACCAATCTCCATAACTTTGCTCACTCGGGCTCCAAGGACTCAAGAACAAGTCCCGAGAGAAACATGACCAAACAAAACAAATTCAACTTCTAATCACTAAAACCACTTGGAAATATTCAATGGATACCTGACACACCTATTTAATCCATCATATGCATATTTCATTTGGTGAGAACCAATCCAACACTCTTGTTTCAGTCACCTTCTTATCAAGCCAAATAGGACCAATCATGCCACTAGGGCTTAGGAAATAAACCACTTCTCCAAATAAAACCAAACACTCAAAACACATCATAATAGGTGTCAAAATTCTATCCATTTCCATAGAACACTACTTCGACATGCAAAATCATCAAGCTCCCTTCAAATCCCAAGACTAGGTTTTGTACCTTCTAGCTCTCAAGTGGTAGGAAATTTTAAAGACATGTAGCATCAAATTTATCCACTGTATCTTCCTAAAACACTTCATTTAAATCAAGGAGACATCCAAATATTTCTCTCACATAATGCTTTGCATCATGAACTCTATTATACATGACCGTACTAGAAAATTCCTTCAAACTAGAGGTAAAATTGTACCTTACTAGTTGACCTAGAGAATGCCACCAATGAAAAAAATAACCTTGAGTAATATAAAATCCCAAATCATCAAACTAGAAAACCCTAATCATTTGGTGACCATACAAATCATTTCTCCCATATCCTTTCACTATGAGGGTTTAACTAGGGTTTAGACCAGTTTACCTTGTTAACAATCATTCATAAATGTATGACATCCATTGACTTAATTATTTTGTATTTGGCTTCTCAACTCCATGTACTAACATCCTTAAAAGGAACATGACCGAAGAAAAGTGTGCATGAATGGGTGAGCATCTTAAGTTCCCATATTGAGCTGATTTGCCTTCTCTAAAACTCGGTTTTACCAAAAATCACATAACTTACAATTTCTTCACAATTTTGACCTGAAACTTGTCATGAAGCATCATGAAAAAATCCTCTAACTGACCTAAGCCTCATCCATGCTCAAATATGCTTTAAACTCTCCAACAACAGTGACTTACATGTGTGTACTATCCTTGTCTTCACCTTCTTGCTTCCTAAGGACCATGAAACATCATCAAACCTCTGAGAAATGACATGAAACTCATCATACACCTATTATGAAACATCATTACACCTTCCCCAGCTTGTATAGGATTGTATTTCTCCATCTCTCATATCAACATACCATACACCATGCTCTAGGAGTAGGAATAGGCCTAGAATGGCCTACTTCACCACATGAATCTCTAAGACATGCCTTATTGACCACTTTTAGACACTTAGACACCTCTTACACATCATATGTAACATGCTTGACATCGTGGAGACTTTATACCAACTTTTGGGAACACATACCATGACCATGCCTACTAGAGCATGCTCCAACACCATAGAACATCACCAAACCAATACACTATCAATCAACCTTCATGTTTGACCTTGAATGACACCTCATTGAGACTCATATGACACCATGACACCCTTTGCCATCAATGGCCTTTGACATCAATGACAACCTAAGACACAATGGCCAACATGGCCATCTTATTTTTAACAATATATCTCATCTTCCTCTTAGGGATAAATTTCTTCATTTTACCCTGGACTAGAATGTTATAACATGACCAATCCACTTTTATATCTTTTCCAACATGTTGACATAAAATATGACTTAACAACATCCCATATGAAGTTGGAATGTTAGCAACAAGTATGTCGGTCTTGAATTTCTTATCAAGAAAAATTGCAAATATTACTTCAACATATTTGACCCAAATAAAGAGTGGCACTTCTTTGGTTTCTATAAAGTAACAATGGACAACAACATAAGTGAGAGTGAGACCAAGGGCCTTGGAAAATTTAGTGGGAATGATATTTTCATATTCATCGTAGTCAATGATATAGTTACTTAGTTTATATCCATTGATCAACAATGAGAGATAGAAGGGTTATACTTTCTCATAAGTGGAGGATGTTGAATCAAGAAGTTTCTAAGAAAGAGTGTTACTTGGAGTGAGAATTAGCTCTTTGATAGTGGGATTAATGAAGCCATAATTTGAACTACTTCCTTTGATAAACTAGACAAGTTTATCAAATTCTTGGGATGAGTTCTCAAATACTCAAACTCAAGATTTGGAATTTGGAATTTTAACATAGTAAATGATGTCACATGATGAAGATGTGGATGCATTAGGATTAATTATAACCTTGAAAGGAGTAGAATTACATTCTTAGGAACAAAAGAAGTAGAAAATGAAAATTATTTAACTAGGGGAGAGGAAAGAAACTTACCTAGAGGAGGAGATGTGGCTTTGTTTCGTATGGTCACAGGCTTCTTCTTGGCTGACTCCAGGGAAGTGGGCAGAAATGATCCTCTTTTTGTATTTGTTTTCTGTAGATTCATTTTTTAGGATCCAAGTACTTCACTTGGGTAGTGGAGGAAGAAGCCTGTTTTTTGTGTTTTTGAGTGGATGAAAATTGCACATATCCAAATTCCTCTTCTCTGTGCATTTTGATTCAACAATTTGATATACTTCATCTTGTCCAGTTTCACATGTTGCAGTATTAATAGGTGTATCCTCCAAATCAATTCTTTGGGGTGCTCCAACAATCTAATCTTGGTTCTAGTTCTGATATGGGACATGTTGAGCCACTTGATTCTTTAGTGTAGTCATATCATTAACCAAATTTTGTATCAATGATTCAATGCCTTCATCTCGGGATATTTATAATTTATCTTTTAATTAAGGTTCTTGATCTTTCCTGACATGATAAGATCATCTTCCACTTTAATAGAAAGTTCTTGAGTATTATACAAATTATTTGGTTGAGTTCTACATAATATGAACCCAACTTCAAGAAATTGAGCATTTATGAATAACCTCTTTTGATTGTCTGCAATAGGACGGGCATGAGTAGGGATCTTATTGATCAACTTATGAATTTGGCCAAAACATTATCTCATGGTTACCTCTAGTTCCTTCTTCATTTGAGCCAATTGAGGAAGGAGGGAATGAGAATATTTCACCAACTTTAACCTTTCTTTAGATTTAGTTTTTATATATGCCTAATTAGTGATTGAGTGGGGTGGAAAATGGTAGAACCATTCTACAAAAGCATCTTGTAATGACACAATGAATAGCTGAACAAGAACATATTCATGTCCTACTCCAAGAACACCATAGGATGTGATAAAGGCTATAATTTTTTCATTTGGATGTTGTTTTCCATCTTGATAAAACTTGGGAAAGAAATTTATTTATCCTCTTGGTAATTTGTGAAGTGGTGGAGTTAAATCCAATGGACTAGTGTTCTAACCACAAGGTATGGGCACAACCATCTTTGGAGGAAGAGTATTCAGTGGTGGTGGAGAGATGGGAAATGCAATGGGAATAACAATAGGATATTTAAATGGATCTTCTAGATGAACTCCAAGATATTTTCTTTAGAACTATACAAGAGCAAGTATGAAATCATCTTCTTATTACAACTCAAATTTAGGATCTACAACACCACCTACTCACGGTCACCTATGTTAGGTTGTGGAGCTAAATAGCTTCATCGGAGCATGCATTACAAAGTTACTTGGTTACACAAAGACCTACATCGGTCGGACTTGACCAGAATCGGTCATGGAGAAACCGACATCAATTAGGTCGACAGGGAGTAACCGCACCGGTTACCCGTGTGATTATGTTTTTTATTTTAGACATGGGATTTGATCCGACGGTTGATTGTAAAGGTGATCTAAAGGTTGTAAATGCATAGCTAAGGTTCCCTAAGTTTTCTAATCTTATATAAGCTAGAAAACTAGGGTTAGAACATAATGATAGAGGAAGAATGTTGATTCTCCTTGGTTGAAGATGAAGAAGAAGAAAAATAAATAAAAAGTTTGCATGAAGATAGAACTTCAATAGAGAGAAGCTTGACAAAAGGAAATAAGCAGGTACAAATATGGTAGGTACATCTCAATGGTGAGAAGAGGGTAACATCTTCTATTGTATTTCCTTTGTATAATTATTGTCTCATTGTAATGGCTTGCATAGTATGCAAAGCACATAGAGTTTCTTCTTGTAGATCCACATGTTGGTGAGATCTTGTATCCATGTCATGATGATCCATGTAGATCTAGTCTTATATTTTTATATCCACAAGTTATTATGAGATCTTGTATTCATAGATCCATGAGATCATGTTGTATTGATGATCCATGTAGATCTAGATATTGTAGAGGAGGTTGTCTTCATGTTTGCACATGTTGATGCAGTGATGGAGAGACAAACTTACTTCTTGGTGCATAGTTATAGTTGCACATATGGTAGACCCATGTGAGAGGTCTTGTTGCAGATCCACAAAGAGCTTGGTTATAGTTCAGAGATGTAGTAGTTCCTGGTTATGTGAGATATGCTGGTGGTTTGGAGGCACGGTTATAGTGCACTCATGGAGATCCGTTTAGAGATATGGAGGAGGAGATACTCTTGGAGAGATGCATTTTACTCTTATGGGAAGAGTTGGTTTGTACTCTTATTCATTATTATATATATGAGATCTCTATCTTTGGTGGACGTAGCCCACATTGGGTGAACCACAATACATGTTGTGTTATGTGTGTGTACTTTGTTTTGATTTGGATTATTCTAGTTTATACTTCCACTTCGTAGATTTTGGGGAGTTTTTTAGATCTATGTGCATGATTGGGTTTGTTATTGAATCATAGCACTATTCCATAGTCATGAAATTCCCAACAACCTATTGTATATATCTTATCTTCTAGTTTTCTAAAAATGACTAACTCAAGTGGGAAAATATATTTTCAGATTGGCGAGGATAGGATTCAAAACCATTTTTATTTTTTATAATATATTATTTTTGTGTTTTGTGGGAAAATTCTACCACACAATAGGAGTGTTTGATCCCCAGAGAGTCTTCAAAATCGATGGTGAAATATTTTTTCAAGGAAAAAAATTACAATTTCATCAACACTCGTGTGAAAAATTACTTCTCGTTTGGAATGGGAGGCTCTCATTTATTGGAAGATGGAAACTATGTACGTTAAAATAATATATTGGGTGGCTAGAGGCTAGAGAATGTGCAGAAATACCCTTGTTTTGATTGCAATGGTAGACTAGAGGGGGAGAAATTTGTAGGTAAGGGAAGACAAAGAAATGAGAAGGGGAATTATATTAATGATCTAACTCATATTTCATCAACTACAACTCAAAGGTGATTCCAATTTCAATTGGAGGAAATAGGAAAGCACAACACAACATCATAACAAGATAATGAAATAGATAATGTAAGATAAATACAAAGCCTTATCAAGATATATTCATTCCAAAAATAAGGCACAAATTCCTATTATTAAAATGCTAGCATGTTCTTGACTGAGAGTGACAAGATGAGAATGGAGGAAAATATTAATGTAAGAAATAGAAGAATACAACCTGCTAGAGAGAGAAAATTGATCCTTTAGAATGGAGAGAGCATTCTAATTTATATCCAAAACAAGTGACTCTTCACATTCCCATGTGAATTTTCAACTTAAAGTGCAATATCAACAAAGAAATATAAACTTTAAGTGACTTAAGTCACTTTTACAAAAGTTTTTTCTCGACAGAGAAATATAATGTTAGAGAGAGAAAATAAGAGAGAGAAGGTGTGATCAAAAGAAGATGATATAAGATGAAGCTTCATTCTTCCCTCATCGTGGAGATGAATGTTGCAACTGAGAAGATCTTCTTTGGATGCTTATTTGATCAAAGAACATCTTTTCTTGGACTTAGAAATGGTGCTCCACATTTTATCTAGAATGATCATATTTGGTCATGCCTCAATAGCTCTCTTTCAAGTCTTCATCTCTATGGTAAATGGTAGGTTGCACAAATAAACTCTTTGTTAAAAACATGATATCATATTTCTCACACAAGAAAACACTTATCTTATAATTATTAGGAAGCATGCACTCACATCACACATGCAAGGAAAATTTTAGTGGTGAATCTTCATTAATTCATGAATATTTTGGATTTCAAAATTTGTTTTGTTATGATTTTCCGTCACACCAAAGCTCGAACTGGTAATGGAGAGGGATCTCATCATGTTAACTAGTCTGCTACACCAACACACCCCCACACGATGGAGCCAGATGCAACCACATGAGCCTTGAGCTCACCATGTATTCACCAAATTAGGCCCAACGACATTAGGAGGCAACGACACTGGGACTTCCCGGAGGTCACCCATCCCAGTACTACTCAGTCGAGCACGCACTTAACTACCTGACTTTGATACCATATTACGATTGTCATCACACCAAAAGCTCAAACTAGTAATGGAGAGGGATCTCATCGTGTTAACCAAATGTTACGCCAACATGGTTTTGGTGAATTTTTAGGGGTCGAGAACTTGCTATTTTGCCTAAATTTTCTAGGTACAAGTTAATTTTAAGGGCTAATTCACCAAGTGTTTACACCAATAGCCAATTTTTTTAATTCAAATTGTTATTAGTTAAAAATTGAAATTTGTAAAATTCTCCTTCATATATATATAGTGATTACAAATTTACAATTTTGAATATCAAGTACACATCAAATTTTCTTCACAATTCCTTTACATGTGCTCATGGTCCTGTGGGCATTGATGATTGAGATCGAATGCATATCGCAACCCTCCAACATTAAAGGTATTTTAACAGTTAATATTTTATTATGTTGAAGTTGCATATACTTACTTTGCCACCGGTAGAATTAAAAATGCAACCAATTAGTAGCATACACCATGTTATCGGTTGGTAGCAGAAGACAATGCTATTAGCTTGGTCATATCTATGTAATTGATAGTATGGAAAATCTACCAACCGATAGTAGCTATCGATGAAAAAAAAATGTTGCCGACATATAAAAGAAAAAATACTACCTATCTTGGTAGCATAAAACATGTTACTTGAATCGCTATCATAAAAATGATACTACTAGCCAGCATAAAAAAATTCTACCATCCTGGTAGCATGGAAAAATACCGGCCAAGTAGTATGGAGAAATGATCGCTTGGTAGCATTTTTTCATGCTTACTGCCGATAGCATAAATATATGTTACCGACTAATAGCATTTTTTCAATGATGTCATTGGGGGAGAGTTATGGGAATTTTTACTTATAAAATTTTATGAGGACAAATTTCTCATTAAGACGATCATTTTAATTATTAACATCAAAAAATTGAAAAAATTTCCCATACAAAACTAGCAAAATCTACATTATTTCACAAAAAAAAACACATTTTTGAATTTTGTTTGTGCCATATTTTGCGAGGACATATTTCTCGTTGAGACAGGTCATTTTAACTGCTATTGTAAAAAAATTGATTTTTGGAAAATTACATATGTTGTTGGCCAATAACATATACTATTAGAAGAATCAATTGCTACTCACATGACACCATTATCAAATGATTCACCAAACCATTCAAAACCCATTTCCTTCAAATTCACCATCATTTCGAAATTCATTTTCATAGATTCACCTAGAAACATGTATGATTTTTTAGGGGGTCTTAAAATTTACCCTACACACATGTCCAAAAGTCAAGGTAAGAAAAATCACACCATGAGTTCTCTTAGATTTGATAGTAATAAATATTTATGAGAAACCTTAACAAGAATATAGAAATCCTCTAAATGGAAACACTTCCTCTTTTTGAGATGGAGTCAATAATTAACTAATGGACATTGTCTTCATAAAGAATACGAGTACTTCCTATTATGTCTCCTGAATGGAGGATGGTAAGGAGATCAAGAATACACTAGAACCATGGTTTTCATCATAGAATTTCTCAATTGATTCAACTATATGTTTCATGCTCAACAATCCTCTTGTGCACTTTGGCTTAGGTTATCAATGCATTTTTCTTTCTTTTCAAGTTTTCACATTAGTCCTTGATAAAAATTTTGGCTACAATGTGGATATGGTCATCATGGATAAAGAATGCATCCAAATCACTTGTGAATGGATTTGTTTGAAATATTCTTGAGAGAAGAAGTGATGCTCCAATTTTGAGACAATTCTCTCATCGAAATCAATGGGAAAATGTAAAATCCAATGAAGCGGTATAATACCATGAAAAATTATTCCTCCATATCTCCACAAATATTCCACCTCATCATGAAATATATGAACCAAATGAAATTTTATGCCCCCTCCATTCAAAAAAATGAATATATTGGGATAAGGGCAAATTTGACTACCCGGGTTTGAACCTTCATCTTCCATAGGTGCAAGGATTCATGTCCGGCCCCATCTACCATAGTGTGATAGGGGAAAGTTTTCCCTCCTAGGTTTAAGATATGAGGGGGAAGTTCGGGCATAGATCCCAAGAATGAATCATCAATGCAATCCCACACGCCCATGCCCAATATATAGATAGGGGTCATGTAATATAAATAGATAAATAGATAGGACACAAGTTGATTATCTATATATAGGTGTCAAATCTTTGGTTTGGATAGATAGGGCGCTTAAAAATGAACATTTTCTCCAAACTTTAGGAAATTTGGATCGTTGAGTCATCCGGGAAAACTAAAATAACTTTCAGCTATTCTTGGTGCAAATGAAGGTTTTCAACTACAACATTGATTAGATCACCATGAGATAAATAATTATTGAATTCACATGATATTTGATCCACTTGAAATATTTTGTCAAGTGGAAGAAATATTTCAATTTTTATGAAATTCTCTCATTGGAAATGGTAGGAAATGGAAAAACAAGTTCTTATTGCATAATGATTTTTTGAATGGTGTTTGTAAGAAAAAATGGATCAAATCACATAAAATGAATCCTATTACTCCATCAAATGATAAATGGATCAATGTGAAGTAGTTTTGAAGGAAAACCATGGGAAAAGTTTCATGGGATTTGGCCTTGGGGTTTACAAGCTATAAGCATTTGAGTTTTTGGAAGAACTATGGTAAACAAGGGTGTCTCCCAAAAAAATCAAATGAAGATAAAAACTAGCATATTACATCCTCAAGTCTTACATCATTTTTAAGGTGTTTTCATGGAGAGAGTGTGCAAACTTTCAAGGATTTTTGAGTGTGGGAACTCAAGATATGATAAAATCTTGTTTGTGCCATACCTAAGACATGAAGTTGGTTTTTCATGGCTTTTAAGGAGAAAAGGAGAATTCCCTTTTGTTATAAAATGGAGTTGAGTTGATTGGGAGGTGCTTTAAGTGATTTTTCACTGGATTTGGAGGGAAGGCACACTTTTACAAGACATGATGAACTCCAAAGCATTCTTTTGATTTTTGAAGGAACTTGAGGTTCCAAAAGCACATTTTTGGTTCATAGGTGGAATCATAGCAAATTTTGGAGCTTCATAAGGAACCCCTAGGTGTAATTTTTGTTCCCAAGTCGAACCTTAATTGAAAATGCATGTCAATGAGCATATAGGACACAAGAACTAAGAAATTGCATGTCAATGAGAAAATAGAATTTGGAACTCACTTAAGTTCCAAAAAGTGAATTTCAACTTCAAAATAGAACAAAGGAACTTACTTAAGCTCCAAAAATTCCAATCCAAAAGTTCACTTAAGTTCGGTTGTTCACTTTTCGCTCCCAGAACCTTAAGTGAAAAAGTGCAATCACAACATCAAATTAGAACCTAGAACTTCCCAAATGTACATTTTAGAGTGTTATAAAGAATCAAGGCACACTTTGAACTTCAAATTAGAATACACTAGTTCTTAAAAGAATATTTTGAGTTGTGAGGAGGAGCTAAAGTTCACAAAAGCGCATGTGGAGGCTTGAGTAGGAACTAAATGGTGAAATTTTCATTCTCAAAGAAATAGTATGACATTTAAGGCCATATGACACATATTCTTGACATAAAATCATCCAATAAATCTATTTCCACAATTTCTAAGGGATGAAAGTTATTTATTCTTGATTTTTGAGCCAAAACCCAAAAGTGACTAAAGTAGACATAATAGGGCCACATGTGGTTTTTGGCTATGGATAAAAACTGTAATGATAAAAAAACCAATACTAAGAACATGAGAAGGAAGCCAAGATCCCTCTTTTGGATGTTGGCATGATTCTTCGATCCATTTAAAACTCTTAAAACCTTCCATGCAAGTTGATACTCCAATAGGTCCAAGGCTTTACAGATTCATGAAGGGTTTCCATTTCTAATGCCTCAAAACTTTATCTTGAACATACTAACATGTAGTACAACCCAAAATATTTCCAATTACTATGTTATGAGATTTTGAAACCACTAGAGGCTTTTGAAACCTTTTGTACAAGTTGACCTTCCTTCGATGACTAAGAACATAGTTTCCACAAAAAGCATCGAGTTGTGAATATGTTCCCAAAACTAGTGTAAAGCTCCTAGAATCTTCCCTAAATCACATGGTAATGAAGTAGACTCAAAGATATTTCCAATGATTATAATCTGAGAGCTTAAAACCACCTAGAGCTCCAAAACCTTTCACACAAGTTAGTACTTCCAAAGAGACAATTTTTACAATTTTGATCAACTTTCTCAAGAAATGGCAAAAAGTTGTGTAGGGTTGTCAAGTAAAATGCCTAAACATTTTAAATTCCAAAAAATTAATAAACAAGTAGTAGGGTATTTATCTTATTAGAAGCTTTGAACTTTGATCTAAGTGTGATAAGGGTATGAACAAGATGGAAATCTTTTGCAAATGTCAGCATCTCTTATTCTAGAAGTGTATTATGCTCTCAGGATGGAACCGTTAGTATAGACTAGATTATTGGATGATTTCATCCTTCTTTGTAGTTTTTTGGCTATAAATGAAGATTTGTAAATTTTATGACATATATGAATGACTCATATATGACTCTTTATGAAATATAAAATCACAATCATGTGTGCAAAACCATCTAAAATCAATCACCTTGACCCAAAACCCTAATATTTAGTAATAATCCTACAAAAATATTAGTGGTTTGGTTGAAGTGCAATCCATATGCCACCTATGTATGTAATAATACAAAGATTCCTCAAAACACATGTAGTTATCCATCCGAGATGTAACATAATACTACATGAATGTAACTATATTTAATAATTTCAACACTTGATTGTTGTTTTGTATTGACTTAGCTTTCTTATGCTTTACTTGGCTATGTGGTATTTTGATTTGAGAAGATTGAATTCTGGACTGGTTTATATTTCTTCAAACTTGTGTAGAGGATATTTAAATTGTGTGTGATTTTGCATTAGGGAAGTATATAATAGTTTTTATTTCCTTTTAGTGATTTATACTTAAGAAATGCTTGAAAATGCAAGGTGAGTGCTAGTGAGTAAATGAATATCTTAGAGTTTCTTATATAGGGTTATGTGGATATGATTTGCATTAAGGCCAACCTGTGTGTGGATATGTTGACCCATGTGTGTGTGTGTGTGTGTGTGTGTGTGTTAACCATGTGGGTGTGTGTGTAATGGGACCATTTGGCCTAAGACCAAACCATTAAATGGTTCAATATTGTTAGATAGTTTGGTCTAACAATGAGGGATGGTATTTTGGATCTTTGTGCATGATTATCAAGAGTAATGACTACTTGTGTGTCCTATATGAAAATTTTTGTAAGTGGCTAAACAATGTAATGAGAAGAGAAACCCTATCAATATGACTAATAATGGACTAGAATATAACAAATTAACTCGAATAAATGCACAAGTCACAATTAAAGGGGTTAATACAATATTAGCATTATCAAGTGACAAATTGCCAAATTTTGGTGTGTATAATAAGGTATTATATTCTTATGATGATACATAAGTAAATTTTGGTTAGATTCAAAGATTGTGAGATAGAATTCTTAATATTAAGGTATATTCTTATGATGATACATATATATCCAAGTAAGGTGCCAAAGGGTGTAGAAAAATACACTTCTTAATATTAAGAGAAATTCTCAATTTCCTGCATCTTTCAAACATTAGCCTCAAATTATCACAATGATCCTTAACCAAGCCATAAACAATCCAATCATCTAAATACACCTACAAGAACTTGTGAATAAAATCTCAAAGGCTTGCTGCAAAACAATGCGCGAGAATACCATTAGCGCATTATTCAATCCAAAAGGCATAACCATATACGCAAAGTTTCCCCACACAAGAGTAGAAAGTAGTATTTTCCTAGTCTTCTGGCACAATACACACTGATGATAGCCTGAAAATCCATATGTAAAAGAATAGATCTCATGCCTTGTGACTCCTTCAAGGATCTCCTTGGTGAATGGGGTGGGAAAAGGATCTATGATGCATGCAACATTAAGTTCTCTATAGTCTACACAAATCCTATCCGCCCATACTTCTTGATTCTTATAACCATAGGGCTAAACCCACTCAGATTCCTCAATTGGTTCAATAATTCTAGACTTAAGCATTTTATCAATTTCCTCCTTTACTTTTATGTGTAGGTTCGATTCATCCTGTTAAGAAGGATTGTTGGTGGATCCCGCAAAGGTTGTAGTAATTTTAGGTTTAGAAGAACCAACCAACCAGAGTGAAGTATGTGGATTTTTGGGGCATATAAGTTATTACCGGAAATTTATCAAGGGATATGCAAATATTTCTATGCTCCTAAAATATTTTCTCAAAGAGAAAGGGAAATTTCATTGGGTTAATGCACAACAACAAGTGTTTGAGGCATCAAAGAGAGAGCTTACCATTACACCAATCCTAAGCTTTCCTTCATGGAACAAACCCTTTTGTGAACACGTTGATGCTTTTGGTATGGCTATTGGTGCATTCTTGACACAACCTAGAGATGGTAATGTGGATCACCCCATATGCTTTGCAAGCAGGAAGTTAACACTAGTAGAACAAAATTATACCTCCACAGAGTGCGAGGACTATCTATGATCTACGTGCTTCATAAGTTTTATCAATACTTGTTGGCTAATCCGTAATCTTTTATACAGATCATATGGAATTGAAATATTTGGTCAACAATCTTGTTTTACAAGGGCGCATCATCTATAGGTGAATACTTATCTTTCAGAGAGTTTAATTTCACAATTTTTGTGAAGCCAGAAAGAGCAACTCGGGGTTTGATCACCTATCAATAATCAATTCGCAAGGATGTGTAGGGTATTGATGACATAATACTTGATGTAAAATTGTTTAGGTTGAACCATGTGCCACAGATTTGGAGGATATAGTAGTATTTTTATGTCTTCGGGTTAACACCCAAAGGAATGAATGCATTGAAGAAAAAGTAGTTCAATATACATGTAACATCTTATCAATTGATTAGAGGTGACTTGTACAAAAATGGGAAGAGATGAAGTCTTGCGTCGGTGTGTACTTGAACATGAGTGGAAGCCATTATGGAGGAGGCATATGGTGGAATAGCAAGAGGGAATTATGTAGGTGATGTGACTGTGTGTAAGATCTTGATGGTTGGTATTTGGTGGGAACTTTGTACAAAGATGTTAAGGATTTTATGAAGGCATGTGATCATTGTCAGTGCGTTGGAAATCCTGGTAGTATGGATGAGATGCCCCTAAGACTTCTTTCAAGTGTGAAACATTTTGAGAAATGGGTCATTGACTTTATAGGACCTATTTTGTGCCACCCATGCGCAGGACTAGAGCACGCTATATAATCACTACAAATTATCGATAAGTTGTGAAAGGTTGCACCTAAAAGGTTGCACTACAGCCACAACAACAAGGTTCCTATGGGAAAACATAATTAGTAGGTATAGTTGTCCATTAAGCTTGACTAGTGATAGAGGAACTCATTTCTTGAATGAGACAATCAAATTCTATTGGAAAAGTTTATGGTGGCGAAACCTAAAACCACTCCCTATAACCCTCAAGCTAATAGTATTGCATAAGCTTTCAACAATATTTTGGGACAAACGCTTATGAATATTTGTGATGTTGGAAGAAAGGATTGGGATGATAAAGTTTTTGATATACTTTGGGCTTACAGGACCACATATAAAATATTTAACAAGGTCACACCCTTTTAGTTGGTGTTTGGCAAAAGATGATATACTACCATTGAATTCATGTTACCATCCCCGCATAGTATGCGCATTGGTGGATTAGATAATGAGAAAGTTGTCAAGAACACATTGAAAAATTGATGCGCTTAGATGAGTAGTGTGTCATTGTGCGTTGCGAACTTCAGAAGATTGAGAAGGCACGACAAAAAGGCCTAACATGATATGAACATTAAGAACAAGATAGTAGTAATTGGCAATATGGTCCTTCTCTATGGCTCCAAGTTTACGCGCCACCTAGGAAAATTGAAGGTGTATTGGTTGGGACCTTTTTAGTAACCAAGAAACTTGAATCAAGTGCATGTCAAGAAAAGCACTTTGGATGGCACCATGTTTCCTAGTTACTTCAATGATGAGTAGGTTGAATCCTAATATAAATAATCTTTTTAGTGTTTGTAATAAGGTAGTATTTCCAATTAGATTAGTTTTCCATTTCATGTTTTGTTTTTGTATTTCAGTTATTTATATTGTTTGTTTTTTTGTAATAAGTGCACTTGCATGCAGAAGTCGATTACTATCAATTGATTTCATGCACAGAGGACTGCATATACTTTTAGTGTGGGATGGACCGTAAGCAAGTGCATGAAAAAGTGATTTTTAATAATTTGACATGAGGTGAAGCTGATGAAGATGTGTGCGCATTGGTATAAAGGTGGGATGTTGGGTGGTAGGGTGTGCACAAAAGGAAGGAAAAGGTGCCATAAGTGTTGAGAAGGATGGTGATGATAAAAAATTTCTTATTGAAGACCACATGAGGAAAAGGTTATGTAATGTAATGGGAGGTAAGCAATGACAAGATGGACAACATGGGACAAAGTGTAGAGGAAGATGTGTTGCATGAGAATAGGTAAATGCACACGAGGATGACTACGGCTTGGAAGTGGTATGTGCACTGTAAGGTCATGGTTGCGTCATGTACTGTGTGGGAGAGAAAGAAGAGGGAAAAGTGTGAAAAAACATAAAAGAATAATTAAATTGGTAGTATATTGATAGGTGAGGATATATTAATGCAATAAAATTTAGAAACCTATAAGAGGGGCATCGGGGAGAGTTCATTCTCACCTTACCTTGAGAAAAAATTAGGTTTTCAAAAAAAAATGGTGCATTTTTATATGCAAACATGTGTGCAAACCTAAAGAATCAAGTCAACTAGATCAAAGTGATAACACAACCAAGTAGGAGAGCTCCTTCAAAAGGAATTTTGAGGCTTGAGGGCAGCGTGGAAGTTTGATTGTGAAAAGAAAAGGGTTTACAGGATTTTTGGCTTTAGGGTTTATAGAATTAGGGCACAAATTTGATTGAAGAGAACAAGGTAAGAAGGATATTCAATGCGTACGAGTTGGAAATGAGGAATTACAATAACCTAAGGCACATAAGGGTAATAGTTCAGAAGTTGGGATTGTTACATACATGACACCAAGGAAACCATCAACTATGGCCCCAAGGTGAAGGGAAAGGGCAAGGTGAAGCCCATGGCTGAGGATATACATGAAGAGTGGTATTCAAAGATGCAATACCTAGAAGGAGTCATTATGGGGTAGGATTGGGTGTCCCATGTAAGGAAGATGACTATTAGTGATTTCAAACATCGCTCGGATTCAAATGAGTGTGAAATAGAAATTGAGTTGATTTGGAGAACGAGTGAGAGAATCACGGAAAATAAGTCCATTTATGATGATAAGGGATACCAAGTTTTGAGCAACGTGGGAGCCCTTCAACTCTATGAGCTCCCCTATTTTGGTAAGCCTAAGAGACTTTATCAGTGGCTTATGTTGCAATTCCATGAGGACTATTTCTATTTTGTGGGAAGAAGGATGTGCCTTACTATGCATTTGATTAGAAAAGTTACTGGCCTCCGAAGCTCGGGAGAAAAAATTACAACTAACATGGAGTATGATGATGGGGTGAAGATCATTTCTGCTACCTTGAAGTATCAGCGAGGAGGGCACGCTATGGATATCTCCAAACTTACTGACCATGTTGTCAGAATGGCCGCGCAACTTATCAAAAAGTTGGGAGCACAAGAATGATGGACACAAGTAAATAAGTGATGGCTTCATGTTGGGAAGAAGATGGTCGAGGGTACTACATATAATCTTGTTGAGTTTATTCTTTGAGGAAATTATAGAAGAGGTGTGTGTTAGAGATAAGATCACTTTTGGAAAATACTCTTGTTGATTATCTTCTTAGAGATCGGGGTGTCGGATGGGCCAAATGAGAAAAGGTGGAAGTTCCCTTAAAGACAAGTCCCCTATAAAAAGATTCATGGATTATACGTGCGATGTGATCAATAATGCCTACAAGCTAAGGGTGGGAAGATGGTATAAATGGATGCGTGAGGCATTTAGAAAAGAATGGCACATTCCGAGTGAGCTATCTTCAGAGTTGGAAGGGAATGTAGATTTTGTCGTTTACCAACATTTCTGCCTTGGCATATTTTATTTGAAGGATGGAACAAAGAGTCCTTGGTATAAAATCATGTTTTCCTTTACATCATGATACTTCCAAGAATCGGTGAACAGTTCACGAAAGCACACAACCTAATTTTTGATGCGAATAAAGTGGATTTTGAATATCATACGCTACTCAATATGTATGTCTTTCTTAAGAAGGGTGCGTATGTGAAGACCATGATATCGGATGATATACAAATTGACTCCTTTACTTTGACAGAAGAAATCAAGAGGCCGCGAAGGTCTATATATATATCCTAAGCTAAGGGTGGTTGATGGGAAGTATGTGGAGAATGCCTTAAAGATCCTTAAAGCACCTAAGGGAAGACAAAAAGTGGGAACCAAAAGGACCCGTGAAGAGACTCCTCCCCAGAGAGAAGAAGACAAGTGATGAAGAGGAGCGACACGAAGAAACCGGGAAAGGTGTAAGTACATCTGTTGTGACCCCTAAGTTGCCAAAAAATCCAACTCCCAAAAATAATATGCACATGAAGAAGAAACCCAAGGTGGTTTCGAGTGAGAGACCGAGGAGGATGAGAAGTCCGGAGAAGAGATGTCGCAATTATCACCATTAATTCACTCTCTCGGTGGATTCAAAGGATGATGAGTGTGTTATGCGCCACGAGAAGAGCGTAAAGAAGATTTAAGAAGTAGAAGGGACAAAGAGGAATAATGAGGAGGAGGTTCCCTACATATCAGAGGAGACCCCTAAGAGAGAGGAGGAAGTGCATCATGAGTATAGGGTGGAGAGTCCAGAGAAATTCATGGAGGAGGAAATAAGCCATGGCTCAGAGAAGAATGGGGAGCGCGAAGAAGAGAATTAGGAAGAAAAGAAGGAAGATGAAGGAGTAACGGGTGTAGAGGGTCCCATACGCTAGATATACCAATGAAGCCCCGTGGAAAGGTAGAAAGCCAAGCGTACACCTCGAGGCCCTATAATGCAATACATTGATGATCATTCAAAGTTTTACATGCGTGGTATCAAATTTCATGGCCATAAATGATCTCTTTTGTTGGTCATTCTTTGACAAGAATGAGGCCTTACCATGTACCAGAAAGATGCTCTCCCAGGGCCTATCAATCACATATGGAGGAGACAACATTCGAGGTCAATGTGTAGTCATTGATGGAGACCAAATTTAAGTCTATTCCAATTGAAACATTCCCAGGATCAACACGAAGTTGTTGTTGGATGATCAAGCATGCAATGTGTTATACAAGTTACCAACATAAGTAGGGATCCAAATCTTTGATAAAGATATTGTGTGAAATGAAATATCTAAAAAGATAAAATCATCCTGCACAAAAACAAGAGGTGAGGGCAAAGAAGGGACAAACGCGCGTGTGGCTTACACCAAGGTGGAATGTATTGCAAATGCTATTATGATTGCATTCTCGGATCCGGTTGAGCAGCCCAAGACACGTATAAGACAACACTACATTGTTTATAATACTTGGCACGTATGCTCACACATGAGAAAAAGAGTATAACAACAGGACCCAAAAAAGAGAAGAATTGGTCCACAAACAAAGGATGATAGAGAGAATATAGAGGAACACCTCACACAATATGATGTATTGGCTATAAATACTAATGAGGCTATGAGGATGGTAGAATTTTTGTATGATAAACTGTCAAGACTTTGATCATGTTGTAAGTTTGTTGGCTATTAGAGATGAAGCAGAGTTGAGGGAGTTCTAGGCCAAAAACAAGAACAATAAGGCACAAAGCGGGAGAAGGTGTTGTTTGAGGTAGAGGAGAAAAGGGAATTGATAAACCTAATGAATACCTCACTCAAAGATAGATGAAATAAATTTTTCCTCAAATTACATAGGATGGATGTGCTAGATGATACAACCAAACAACAGAGAACTTGATCGAGTAATTTGAGGGGAAGATTGATGAATTGACTCATGTGGAGGTCCCTAATATTGTTGATGTTACACAGATGAAAGCAACTAAGGAATTAGAAGGGTGGAAGGAGTTAGAGAAAATATTGGTCAAAGAATTTCCAGTACTCCTTCCGCCTAAAGAGGGTTGAGTTGTGATTCTTTGATTCTTTGGTGCAAGCCACATTCTTTATTCTTTCATTCATGGCAAATATCCTTTGATTCTTTGGAAAGTATTCTTTGGTTAGTGTTGCCGAGGATGAACAACATACCTAGTGTGGGGTAATGTTGAGTTGGAAAATTGACAAAGTATAAGAGTGTAGAGGCTATGCACGGAAGAGTTAGGGTAGCACACATGAAGGCACGTGTAGGTGACAGACATGGAAGCATGTGGAACTACACACACAATGAACAATTAAAGACTTAGCCAATTTTCCAGGTTGAGGTAAAAATAGGAAAAGCAGAGATGGAGTGCCGACCAAGAAAAGGATAAAAGTGGACTAACTTGGCAGACAAGTAAAGGATAATTTTGGATAAAGACAATTGCATATCGAGGATTAAATCACATGCATGGATTCGACTATTAATTGGATTAAATCATAATATTCTTAGGATAGTCTATTATTAGTTGTTATGTAAAGTATGTATGTATAACTTACGCATGGCTATTTTTGGGCACGCTATTATTAGGTGATTTGCATGTGTGGTGAAGGGAAAGTCCTAACCCCTATATATACCTGTTGTAGGTCGGTGTTTCATTATTTCTTAGTGTTTAAGATTTATTATGTTCTAAGCGAAGACATGATGTTTTGATTGATATTCGCGCACATGGTCTAGTGCATTGGTGTATTGACTGGTTTTCTATGCAACTTCCATTATTTAATGAATTATGTTTATTAATGGATAATTGTGGTTGGATATTGATTATTAATGAATTTGAGGATGGCAATATAATGGTGCAATTGGTATTGGTAATTGTTTACATGGATTGATTGTTTCCTTATTATATGTGTTTCCAAAGTGAGTTGAATGCAATGATTAAGTATGAATGAATGAACACTTGGTTAAATATCATGACAACTATGCATGCTAACATCTTGACAAGCAAACACAAAGGAGGGACCTAGTAGTTGTGCGTGCTTGGTGAGCGTTGAGGTTTAGGCCGAATGAGGTGCTAGCACGCATAACACTTGAGTGGAAATAAAAGACTACAAACCCATCCTTTTCAATAATCAAATATATCCCAAGTTAAGCAATATCACACCCTAGAAGTTTATAAGCATGTAAGCTAATTTGGGTTTACCACAATAAGAAAACCTTAAGGGTTTGATGTTCTATATAGGTCAAGTTCTCCAAAATGTACATATAGAAAGTCCTTTTAAACTAATTAAACACAACACTAACCATAACACATTTCAATCGGGTTTAATCCAAATATAATTCTTGACCCCGATTTTAGAATATTGAAATATCTAGAGCATATGAAAACATGAAATAATTAAAGTGCCAAAGGTAATTAGGTTTTTTTTTGATCATACTCAATTTTGTGTGAAATTAGAAGAAATTATCAATGGAAGATGGTGAAACATGGCAAGTTAGTAAGGAAAATCAAACCGGAAAGATTGAACGATGCGTGAACTATGCAACCCACTTGACCAAATCCGTACGAGTACAAAAGTGTTACAACTAGTTCAATACAAGTATCGAAATGCTTCTATATGAGAAATAAAGTCTAGGAATTCATTTTTTTAGTCTTTGAGCTTCAAAAACCTACAAGTCACTACCAAATCCTTTGCTCTTTAAAAAAAAAAATCGCCTATAACATTCTTCGTTGAAATTATTCTTCGTAATAGGCATAAAAGGGCCCACAACACAAGTTCCCAAAACCAAATGAATACCAATTTGGCAATATGGATCCATATAAATACATCACCGACAAGATTTCCAAAATACTTGAAAAATAAGATGGAAGAGAAAAGAATAGAAATGAGATAAAAGAAAGGAACATAGATAAGACAAGGAAACCATAAAACGGAATAAAGTGTCGTTAAAAGAAAGACGGCATTACAAATAATTAATAAAAATTTGAAAACGATAAAATTTATAAAAACTATGTTAAAAAACAAGTCAAAAATACATATCAATAAAAATTTAACTAAAATTAATGATTTCTAATACCATAACAATTAACTAATCTTTTACCACAAATGACCAATTTCAAAAATAATGTCAATAAAAAATGCTATAAATTATTTTCATGAATAAACTAAACATGGTTTAGCAAGTAAATGTAGTATTGAGAAAGAAAAGGAGACCTAAAGGTCCATAGTTAGATTGTTGAATTTATATAAATAACTTTAATTAAGCATAGGCACACATGCACGTTCTAATTTGTCTCCTTTGGCCGTTAGTCCTTTGGTGGGCCCCTCAAACGGAGCTTTAAATCGGATAAATGCCAACTTTTGAGGCTGCACGCAACGATTGCTTTTCGATCTTTTCTATGCACTAAATTGGCCTCATTTTTCTTCACCACCCAAACTCCTTTTACTTAAACAACTGGTTCCTCGGTCGGAATGAGATTTGATTAATTATATTTATTTATTTATTTATTTAAATTAATAGATGAGGTGAGGGTGTTATTTATCATATGAGTTTTTTCAAGTGACAAAATTAAGAAAGGCATCTCGAAATAGACATATGGACAAAATTAAGATAGGATACTCAATAAATTTATGTGAATGTTTTTTTAATAGATAAATTTTAAATATTTAAATTTTGACGTTTATTTTATATGGTAGTTTTTCTTTTTATTTTGAGAAGACTATTGAAAAATCCTGTTTTGAGCATACTTTGGAGTTTGGAGTTGAAATTGATACAATGGAATAATCATATTAAGATATCATCAAGAAAAGGAAATCTTCCGAGAAAGTTGTGATATAACCATAGTACTTCTTATATAATTAAGAAAAGAAAAATTGTGAAGAAATTGATAATGATGTGACTAATATAAAATATGTGAACATAAAAATTGTAACAAATGTAAAATAAATATCTAATATATTAAAATATCTATATCTAATATATACAATATTAATAAGGGGTGTGTGTATATATGTGTGTGTGAGACAAAAGTTAAATATTATTTAAGGGTATAAAAAAAGCAAATAATTGTATTTTATTGTAAGGAGGGAGATTTTAAAATAGGATTTGTATTTAACATTAGTTGCTTTGAAAGTATATGGAAAGGAAAGAGAGAATAAGAGAGAATATGTGTGTGTGTCTATAGCAATATATATGCATATGCATATATATGTATGCGCATGTGTAGAAATATATACATATGTATATGTATATGTATATATGTATATGTGTGTATATATAAATTTAAGGAACATTATATTATTATGATTTTTTTACTTGAAAATATATATTTTTAAGTTATTTGAAGTGAAATTTTATCTTTATTAATATGTCGAAGGCTTTCCTACAATCACGTCCACCAATATTATCATGTAATTTTACCACCTCTCAACATATAAATATTAATAAAAATATCCATTATAAAAATTTAAAACACTATAGATGACAATAAACATTGTACTTTCCATATGAACGTAATCTCGCCTCATATTAGAGCTCAAAACTCCTAGCCCTCGAAATCCACTAACAATTTTTTTATTTTTTTAAAACCTATGTTTAGTGGGTTTGTAGTGATTAGACATAAAAGGCGTTTTTACATTGTATGTGAATTAGAATAATTAAATGAGAATTTTGATAATATGCAAAGGCTATAGGTTTTGTCGCCATCACCATGGGAGAGATGCACGGAGACCGTTTTTTCCCTGCTCATACGGACCTGCCCATCTTTTGCCCCATTTGATAATGCAACAATTATTTAGAGACAAAACATATCTCTACGTTAATCGAGTGCACCGGGCCGCGGGCTCTACCACCTACAAATAAAATAAGATTAAAAAAATAAAAAAGAAGCAAAGGAAAAAGAACGATAAGTAACGCTCGGCGCTTTTGCTTTTGTCGTGTTTTAAGCTTTTGCTTTACCAAGTTTGAACGACGGAAAGAAAAACTCAGAAACACACGTTCACACTTAACATGAATTTTAAAAGCCGGCTCGTTTTGCGAGGCGCAGCGAAAACAGGGAGAACAAAATGAAAAAGGCTGGCCGGCGCGGGCGCCCATGTGACCGATACCAACAAAGAAATAGAATAAAATAGATTGCCATATTAAACTCCGGGAAATCTCACTGCGCCAATTTTAAATAGCGGACGGGCAAACCAGAGGATCCTGCGCCGAGGGTTTGGTTAATGTGGGGTTAGGTGGTGGATTTTGTCTGTCAGGAAAGGATTGTGTGCCACGCGTGCCTCTGCCATTCTGACCAGACCTTACCTGTTCTGTTTCTGTTTCTGCTTCTGCGGTTTGCCCGATGCTTCATGCAATTCAAAGTAAATGATGAAGAAATATTAGCTTACATGATACCTAATTTGGTTCCTGGTTTCGAGCAGAAATTTGTGGCTGTGTAGAGATTTTCTAATTTAGGCGCGCGAGCGCGAAATTCGCGAGAGTTTTTACACCTGAAAAGGATTTTATACGAATAAATTTTACAGTGCTATTTGTTTCTGCTTGCTTGTATGCCGTTTCGATCAGATCCGCGGAGGCAGTTTGGAGCATTTTACTTCTGGTGAGTTCTACGGCTTTTGTTTCCGTCTGCTGGCCGGTTTTTTTTTGTTTATTTTTTCAGGTTTTCAGGTTTCGCTGTGAACTGAACTGATCATGATGCATTTCCTGCGGTTAATTTGTTGTAAGCTTAATAAGGCAAAGCTCGACTGAAGCGTAAACGGTAAATTTGGATCTGCGCTGTTTCTAATAGATTCTGTATACAGTGAGGATGTTTAGCATCTCGCACGGCATTAATAACTGGAAAAGTTTTTTCGGAGCGACATTAGCATTTTAAACGGCCGGATGCAAATAAAATATTTGGAGCAAATTCTGTAATTTTGTGTGGTGCAAACCTCAAATTCGTTTTCTTGGAACGGCATTTAGCATTTCAAACGTCGGCCGCATGCAGAGAAAAGATTTAAAGAAAATTCTGAAATTTTGTGGTGCAAATCTCAAATTCTTTGTTTTTTCAAACGGCATTTAGCATTTCAAGAAAAGATTTGAAGCACATTCTGAACTTTTGTGATGCAAATCTCAAATTCTTTGTTTTCTGGAACGGCATTAAAGCATTTTATACGCCACATGCATAGAAAAGTTTTTATTAAATTCTGAAATTTTTACTAAAGTTGTGGTGCAAATCTCAAATTCTGAAACTTTTCAAGCTTAGTCGTGTGATTTCGTTAACTTTCTTCATAATGTCAATAGATTGCGTTTTATTTAAGAAAGCTTGAGTATTTTGTTGTTTAGCTAAAAATAGATTCGTTAGCTTAAAAGGGGAGGGTAAAATTTCAAGAAACAGGAACAGAACTGTGAATATAATGGCATTATCACTGATCTGCGGAATGATATTTATATCTCGGTTTTAGCTTAATTTATATAAACCTTTCAAAGAAAAACTATTTTTCTTTCCTAAAATTACAACAGCATATAAGTAATTCCAACTTTTCGCCAATGAACGGGATTGAGAGCCTAGAATCTGTAGAAATAATGTTATCACCATTTTTTTTTTTTTGAACTTTCTCGAGTATCGTTAATGGATATTGACATCTCTACCTATATATAACCTAAAATATAGGTAGAGATGTCAATATCCATATAATTCTGAGTTTGTTTATTAAAAATAATAATTATCAGTACTATAATAAACACTGAAAGATCCTAATTAACAATTTAACAGTGGAAGATTTTTTTGCCTTCTCTTTTCTAATGAATAACAAGTTTGACAGTCAAAGATTCACACAAAATGTATTAAAAAGAAAGGAAAAGATTGAACCGTATACAGGATTTAGAGGTTTGGGTTTTCGATTTAGATGTAGATTGAAGTTATTTCTTTAACCAATAAACTTAGACGTAAGTATATACCTAGAAAGGAAAAGAAATGGCTATTGAGCATTCTGGATGTAAATGATGATCATGATTATCATACCGTCAGGATGTAAATGATGATCATGTGATAGCGGCACCTAGTACAGTAAGCATATTCCGCATGAGTCTAATCTAGGTCCATTGAACCACACACCCTACAACGCTTACTTTAACACCTACAAAAACTTTGTTTGGTAGTTAAGATGTCCTCTTGAATGAAAAAAGTAGTCCATGAAAAGATTTGATTTGTTCCAAATAGTTTGAATGAATCGACATTCATTATCATTGTCGCACCATTTGTTTTTCCTTGGTCAAATCGGTTTGGAAAATGAACATCATGATTCCATAGGGGCAGCTCATTGTTCATTACAGTGAAATGACTGAAATTTTGTGAAGAAGACACTCTGGCCGTAACATTTGTGGGTGCCCACTGAGTTATTTTATTTAAAATGAGCGTATTTCTAAGATATCATTTGCTTTAATTCCTCATTTTCGCACTGTGTGACTGCTTGCAGAAGAAAAAGATAACAGAATCTTGATTTCGATAGGTGCATTTCATTGTTCATTACAGTGAAATGATTTAAAATTTTATAACACTGTAGTCAGAGCATTTGTGGGTGCCTACAGGGTTGTCTTAAAATGAACGCATTTCTAAGTTATCCCTTGCCCTCTGTGTTTACAAAAGAAAAAATAATGTAGAATGTTTGAAAAAAATTATGAACAAAAAAATACGAGAGGATTTGATGGGTTTATAAAGAAAGAAGCAACAATACTAAAAAAACGAGAATTGAACAAATCGCAGGAAGATCAGATTCTGCTATCATACTTGGGTTTATTCAATCAATAACAATTGTAAGTGTAGAGTTTATAAGGCACTGATCCAAATTTGTCGGGCCATCTTATCTCTCAAGTAAAAATTTGATAGATTCTGAGATGTGTTAGTATATCAACTGACATTCTACAATGGCAACAGGGGGCAGGCATGGTGGTTGGGGATTGTAATTTTGGGTTAACAATTAATTTCAAACTACTTAAATGGTTACACAGAAGTTTTTCTTTTTATTGACGAAGTTAATGGAAAAATCTTAATATGATGGCCATAAAGTGGAGCTTGGGGGTTTTTTTTTTTAAGTTTTTGAAAAGATTTATTCAACCTGATATATTGGTGTAGTTAGATTGACACCATTTATCATCAATACGTGGGAAATTTACCAAAAAAATTGTAGTATGCCAAAAAAATCAAGATAAAGACGTTGAAATTAATATTTCTAGGTGTTTTTAAAGATACATGTATTTAAGATATCAGTATTAGTTTATAGCATTGCCCATTGAAATTTTTGTTTTGATTTTCCCTTAGGAGGGGCTCTCTTTCGGCTGTTACTAGTGTGTAGATGCCATATTTAATCAGACTAAGTTTTATAACTGAAAACAATTGAGAATGCATGTGAAACTTGCAGATTTATTCATTGTTTTCGAATATATATGTACAATATATAGATTTTAAATAAAAAATTGTGTGTTGTATGGTTACTCTCATTTATGTCTTTCATTTTAAGCTGCAGCTTTTGTTTTTCCATTCCTAACTGTCTTCTATCCTTATGATTAGTTGCAGATAACATGATGTGTGGGCATGCTCAGATGCTTGTTTAATCAGTGCTTCTCTAGCTGAACGGGCCTGAGGAAAATACCAACTTATATTATGAACAGTTTAAATCCGATACAATGTGAGGCTTCCACGGCAAGTGCAGGCTGTCTATTGAGATATCTACAAATGTTGGCTGACAAATGTTGTTCATAAAGGCTTTCATTACTCGAAAATAATACACTAACAATCTGCCCAGGTTTGTCTACAACTCTTTCTAAGTTTTTGGGACAAATCTTTTAGCATTCCTTATTTACATTGTTACTTACTATATACTGTACATGTAAATAGGAAATATCCAAAATTGATTGTTTTGATCGTTATTCTTATAAATAAGAGAAAGTGATTGAATAATTTAAGAGGGTTCGTGTTTGAACACACAAAATCCACCATATATTAGGTTTCTATAATGTGTGATCCTGATCAATATGGATTATATGTTTCTGACTGAAATGAAGTGTAATGTTTTTAATTGAGTTCATGGGACTTAACAGTGTATAGAATCACAAATTGTTAAAAGTTTTGTCAAAACTTGTCTGAGATTACAAATTGTTACAGTTATTTTAACCAGGTTAAGATGTTAAAATTGAAAGTCAAAATGTTTCTTTAAGACAGACGTCATCTTATCATCTAAATCTTCTTTTTAATTCAGTTTTACATTCCTTTGACAATGCTTTTTAATTGTTCTTGCTGTTTTCGTCTAGTGTGTTATATATAAGTTTTGCTGGTCCACTTGAAAAATATGTTTTGAATGAAATGTTTTGTATTTAGTTACCTTCACAAGACTGACACGAAATGTTTTTAATTACTTCCACAAGACTTAATAATGTATCGAACCCCAAATTGTCACATCTATCTCAATCACATGAAGATAGCTAAAGGTATATGGGATCAAATTAATGTAGGAGAAATATGTTGAAATTGAGGGTTGAATTGTTTCTTTAATGACGATACTTTTACTCTTGGAATCCTTTAAACTGCTTTAGTGTTGGGAATGTTGCTAAACTCTCTATCTCTCTTTTGTTTAACTCTCATGCAACCATGCACTTGTAGCTATCACTATAAACCTTTCTTACATGATTATGGTAGAGAGCCATTTTAAAGGAATGTGTACATGATGACATTATATGGTATGTTATATGTGGATGTATAGTATGGCGTATCAAAAGGTTAGATAGTCGCCTCTATTTTTAGGTTGCTGAGCGTAAGTTAGTATTATGTGAGGCTAGATGGTCAGCCATTTTAAGGTTGCTGAGTGTAAGTTATTAGTATGTGAAGCTAGATAGTCACGGCCATTTCAAGGTTGTTGAGTGTACGTTATTAGTATGTTGTGGAAACCAATTTGACTCCCAGATTAATTCTAAACAGCACCAAAAAGTGTTAAACCTCACCGGAGTTATAGTTATACATTGAATGTTGGAAAAAATACCGACTCATAGGCAAGATCCTCTTACTTTTGAGGTAGGCCATCTTGCCATGGGAAAAATAAAATGTTGAATTCCAACTACATAAAACTGACTTGGGTGGAGCCATCCGACTGCAAAAGAAAACACCAAAGATAACCTTGAAACTCGAAATGATTGATAAGTCAATTATCAACGATAAGCGAGGCGTCTTTTTCGAAGATTACATTTTGAAGCCCAAGACAATCCAGGGCAACTTGCAACTGAGGCTTGGGATTTGACGTCCACGCTAAAACTGTGACCAATAATGTGGAGGATGGTCTTGGAAAAAAATAGAAAGCGCCTGTTAACTAGGTATTCAAACTTAAATTGAACTGCAACTCTTAACAGTAAAGATTCATGCATTGCAACACTCGTAAATATAATCCACAACGGAAATTAATGGCAGATTTTAGTAATTCAAGATAACTTAGTGTATGATGAGCTTAATTGTACTACGCCACATTTAAGTTTTGACAAGGTCAATTGTCTTAGTGACTCTATTCCTCATTGAGTAGTCATTCCTACTCATTCCTGATATACTTAATTTAAGATAATATTCATTAATAAGCAGTATTCCTCTCTGAGTCGACACTATTTTAATTTCCTTCATTAACAATTAATCTTCATGTGTATTTTACAATTATATATTTGTCAATTAAGTAAAACAAATTAACTTAATTAAATTATTATATCAATAGGTGTTTTATATTAGTTGTGAGATTAAAGTGTTTTTCAAAAAAAAATTACCGTCAACATTAAATTTGGCATTCATTTCACTATCATATGATAATTTCATAGTTAACTTTGACATGCATTTGACTCTTAGTTGGAAGTTTTCTCTTTTTATTTTAAGATATATTGGCCGTACTGTGGAGTTTGAAGACATTTTTTCTTGGAGAAGATTTTTTTGAATTGGTACATGAAGATTTGTGCCATTTGTCACTAGTCATTAAGAAATTTTCAAAGAAGGTAATGGAGTTGTTAATCAATAGGGTGTAAAGGAAATTGAAGTAAGAACCATGACATTGATATCTATGGAGTTTTTCAAATAAATATAGTTAAGATGTGTACTAAAGTTTAGTTTTATTTAAGTCATTTTAAGATGACCCATTAAATAACATAATAATCAATTTTAATCTTAAACTTGATGTTCAATATTTTTGGCATCTAATTTTAGTAATTAACTCACAAGTACCATAAACATTTGTTAATATAAAGAAGAATGATGAAATATAATCCATCTTTTAGGTAATGATTTAATCTACCCTTTTATATGGGGAACTAATTTAATTAAGTCATTTCTAGATAAATGTCTTTTCCTCTAAAGTAATTGTTATCTTAAAATTTTCTCCATTAATATTAGTCATTTTTTTGTGAATATTTTTGACACTTTTCTCTTAATTAATTATTATCTTAATTTTCTAATCACTAATCATTTCTTATCTATTTTGACAACAAAAGAACTCATTTAACACTAAATAGTTTAAACATTTAATGATAATACAATCTATTTATACAATTCACTTTTTGGTTTTTCCATCTTTTAAACTTGTTCAACCTCTTTCTTTATTGACAAAGCATTTGGAGACAATACTTTTTCAATTACTTTTGACCTATAACAAAACATTTGAAGATGTAATGCTTTTTCAATTACTTTTCATTCATAATTCTTAGTAATGTTAGAGTAACTTAATTACAACTCTATCATATATTTCTTTAATAAAAAAGATTTAAGGTCACTTCTAGTACCAAAATGAAAAGAATTTCAATGCTAATTGAATGAAACACACCTACTTCCAATATAAATATTTATTCAGTTCTTATTGGGGGAAATGCAATGAAGTTAACCAACACAGCTCAACAAATAATAATAAAATTCTTAAAAAACGCGCATGAGAGCGTCAAATCTGAGCAGTGGTTGCGTGGGGCAGGGTGGAGATGTCCTATCGAGGAGGGTAGAGTGCAGCAGTGGTCCAGTCCAGACCCAGTCACACACAGTGGTCCCCCACCAGGGGGAAGTAACCATGGAAATGGGGGCCCTGTACGTGCAATCAAAGTGACATGAGTGTGAAACCTACGTACCATCCAGTACCTTATGTCTCTTTTCTTTACAGCAAACATGTACAGTAACTGCACTGTCTTAGTATTTTCTGCTAACTCCTTCTGTCATAATTTGCAGGGATAAAGTTTTTTCTGTACACAACTACCTAGAATTTGTCATAAAAACATGGATCCTCAATCTCATCCATTACCCAGCAAAGCTGGCATGAATGATGATCATGGCCTGGTTGCACAGGCACTAGAGGAGGAGACTAAGGAGAAGGGTTCCAGAAGACGAAAGGTTACGTTTTGAACGTAAACACAACGGGTGTGTTGGGGAATAAAATAACATATTTCTATCGTCTGTTACGATTTTGGAAGTGGGAGGTGTGTGAAGATTGAGTTTTTTTCCTAAAACTCATTTTCTCTTTGTGATATTGGCTGAACGGCTCAATCTTTATATAAGAATAATCAGATGTATATTATAATTCAAAGAGTATATTCTTTATCGATTACTGACAGTGAAAATGAAAAGATTAGGCTCAGATTTATTGGGGTTTACACAGGTATAATAAATCCTGTGGTTAACCATCTTTTCAAGTTTTTGAAGTTTATAAGAGGAGGAATAAGCAATGTCAAGCGGGATACGGAGGATCCGATTTACATTGTAACTTTGAATCTTATTTTCCAGCGGAATAAATCAATCTCCGCTGGCTGGTCATTAGATTTTTGCAAATTATGAAATCTTATTCAACTCTTTTCCATTATTATTTTTAGGTTGAACTGTATATTGTAGTTAAAGTTGTAATCTTGTAATCGTTGTTGAAATTAGTTTTCAAAGACAACGTTATTTATTGATGAAAATTTTATTTTATTAAAAGTTAGTGCCATGCAAAGGAAGAGTTGGGAGTATCATATTTAACACTTTTTACTGTTGATATATATATATATATAGAATTCATGAATAGTCAATAAGAATCTGTCATTTTAATCTCGAACTCTGTGTTAATACTTCTGAAGCCACTTAAGCAAAGCCTACTGTGTTAGTGGAGTTGAGGAGGATGCAAATATATCAAGAAGAGACTTCCATGTTAAAATCTTTCCCTATTTAATATGAAATGTTTTTTTTAAAAACACCCCTCATAATTATTATCAATATTAATTATTTTAAACATATATATAAGTAAATAATAATTTATTAATATTTTTAATTTTTAAATGTATTTATATGAAAAATGTTAGTACTTTAAGGTTTTTATTTGTTTTATTTATGAACTTTTTATTAAATTGTCAAATCTATCATATTTTTCATAAATGTTTTGTTAATTGGTGATATGGCCTCAACTTAGTTGCACCAATGTGTTGGGCTTGACAAAATCTTTTCAAGAAAATAAATAGGTTTCAAAACTCTTATACCAAAGATATTGTAATGTTCCATCACAAGGAGAAAAATTGTCCTATAATGGTCAAACAACCTTCAAATTTGACATGACCATTTATATTGGCATCTTTTACTAGTATACACCACCACTATCCCCTTGGTTGCCATTATACTTTTAAATGCATCGAGGCATAATATTACTAGTATTGGTTGTTTAGGTCTACCCTCTACAATATGTTGTGCACAACATGATAGGTCCCAATTTCTTATTTAATAAATGGAGACCCACACTTTAAGGCTTGGGGTTTACTCATGTCATGGGTCTAGATGATTATAATTTAAGTAGGAACTCTACACTTGGTCTAAGTATTGGGAAAATTGCCCATTACTTTTCTTTCTTAATTTATTGATTCAAGAATTCTTACTTATATTTTAAAAAGATATTTTGAATCTAAATTTATCTTAGAAATTTTTATGTTCACAACAAGTTTCGTACTTCACATTTATCATACTTCACACTTTGTATCATTGCAATTTTTGTGAGAAGCTTATGTACTTCCTATGGTTCTTGTGTGAGGCTTCCATTCTTCATATGGCACACTTCATGTAGTCCTTACAGAGGTTATCATACTTTGCGCTTCATGTTTCACAAACTAGTCACTTTCTTCCACCACTAAAGGGGTTCCTTCATGCTTCCCACCTCCTAAGCTATAGGATTTGCTAGTTGTCTTGATACAAAACTTTGCATGACCTTTTACATTGAATTCGGGCAAGGCAAATACTTTGCAACACTTTGAAATTCATCCAGTCAACATAGATTTTCCATCCGGCCTCCTTGAATACTTTGAATCACTTCACAACTCATCTAATCAACATAAATTTACCACCGACATCCCTCGAGTACTTCAAATCACTTCGAACTTGTCCGATAAGATAAATTTACCACTTGGCTTCCCTTAAGTACTTTGAAGCACTTCGTAACTCATCCAACAAGCATAAATTTTCTACCTAGCATCCCTCGAGTACTTTGAAGCACTTTGCAAATAGTCCATTCAACATAAATTTACCATCGGGCCTCCTCGATTACTCGGATGCACTTCGTAGCTCATCCAATTAGCAAAATGTGCCACTTGACCTCCCTCTTCACAATCCCCCGAACTACTTTGAAACAACCACAAGCTTTTCTTGAAGAATTTCAAGACGTGGCATACATTCGAGGATATTTTAGAAAAGGTAATGGTATTTAGGTCTAGCTAACTATTACAACTCAAGCCAATAAGCGGCGGAACTCATGTCTTCTCATTGCATTAGATCCAAATGTAGACATAGAATAAAATAAAATTATGAGAGATGAATAAACATCCCACAATGGACTTATGGTTGAGTTCGGTTCAATTGTAGTCTTTTATTTTACCAAGAACAACCCAAGGCGCGTCGGTACATCACTCAAAAAGATCTAAGTGCTCATCTGAAGTGCGCAAGAGTACTAGGTCCCTCTTTTATGGTAGCTTTGTTAAGGAGTTAGCATGAAAGAACATACATTCTAGATCCATAATAACCATTCAAAGGTAAAGCATAAACAGATCTAGATCACAACCATATGCAAGAATGAACTAAACAAGAATCAAGATTAGATTTACCATGCCATACCCATGATTAGACACATCAACAAGCGATATCCATTCACAAAGATCCATTGTATTAATCACCATAAAACACAGAAGCTGAATACATCAATAGTAACTCCATAAGATCATGCACATAAGTAAATCAACAACATAACTTTTTACAATCACACATGTCTAAGTGTGTAAATAGCTTGCATGCCACAAACAACTATGTGTGCATTACAAGTCAAATACAAAAGCATGCAAGCTTCGCTAATAATAGATTATCTATTAATAACTCCAGTTCTAATCCTATTATTAACCCAAAATTGTGCATGTTGTTTTATCTTCCTTCACATGAGATCTTTCCCAAAATAGACTTGGCTTGTAACTCCAAGTATTCATTCTCAACCTTATCTTCAAATCGCTTTTTGGTCGCTACTCCAACCGTTCACCTTCACTACCTATGCATCCTCAAAATAGCTTGCATGCCACAAACAACTATGTGTGCATTACAAGCCAAATACAAAATCATGCAAGCTTCGCTAATAATAGATTATCTATTAATAACTCCATTTCTAATCCTATTATTAACCAAAAAAATGTGCATGTTGCTTTATCTTCCTTCGCATGAGATCTTTCCCAAAATAGACTTGGCTTGTAACTCCAAGTCTTCATTCTCAACCTTATCTTCAAAACATTTTTGGTTGCTACTCCAACCATTCACCTTCCAATTCTATCAAAATGTGGCTAAGTCTCGAATGTGTTTGGCCCGGGTGCGAGCCTTCACACGCTATCTACTATACTTTTACGTGTGCCTTCACGCCTAACTTCAAAGCAAGGCGTCAAAACCCTCACACCACCTCACTTAGCATCTTTCAGGGGTCCAACATTACCCCACACTAGCTGGATTGCCGCCCCCGGCAATTCTCCGTTTACCAAGTACAAAACTTTCAGAAGAAGAACAAAATTCCAAAAATTCAAAAATGAACATCATACCAAAACATACTAAGGCACTTGGAAGATTTCTGGAAATTCTACATCTAATCCATCTGCTATTTTCTTCCACTCTTCCAACTCCTTCAAAGCCTTTCCCAACACAGACAAATTTCTACAATCCCTAACACTTGGTCAGGAGTAATCTCCTCAACTTTTCCTTTCAGATCCTTTATTACCACCTCCAAATTTGGGCAACTGCTATCAATATTGTCCATATCTTCTAGTATAGAACTCTAGAACTCACCAATTTTTTGTTTTAGTTACTCACGCTTCACCTTGATTTTATATTTTTGTGTTATGGTCTATGCGATCAGATGAGTGCGCTCAAGTTTGTTGGTTGGGGTCTTCTTCTGTATAGTCTTCAAATTTATTTCCTCATCCACCAACCAAATTGCTACGAAGGGCTCACACTTTTGGCATCTAGTGAAGTCGACATCTGCCTTTGTGCTTGCTTCTTTGAGCTAGGCAAGCAAGTCCTCTAGCTCAATGATCTTGGCTTCTACCGCAACCTTATTATTCTCCTTTTATTTTGCAATTTCCTCCTCTGTAGGCCCTGTGCTTTTGATATTAACAAGGAGCATCCCTACCAGATCCTCTAAATACTCCATCTCATCTCCATAATTTGTTCCAGCCTGGCTACCGACTAAGGAAGGGAATTGTCCCAATATTTTCTTTACGAGTGTGTTGGCTCTATCATATGCTTCCTTAGTTCTTTTATGTTTTCCTTGTAGCCATTTGCACAATCTATCTATTTCACGCTCCTTATCGGTGACAAGGATGTGAACAGTGGTGTCTCGAATCCAAATTTATCCTCACCACTTCTAAGGCCATCTTTATTAAAGTCATTGCACGCCTGTTAAATGCACAAATGATTTGGGTCTATGGCTTTGTAATTTTGTCCTGGTTTCTTCTGCAATATCATTGTTTCAATTGCATGCTCGCTCACTTCAAATTCAGGCTCCTCTGAATGAGTATGTAAATTCCAACTTAGCATTTTCTTTGTTTTGGACACTCCTCCCTCTTGGTCTAGTAGCTCCCAGGCATGCAACTTCCTTGTAGGCACTATACTTTGGAAGCAAGCTCGCAACACTTTTTTTGATCATTTACAAAATCCATGTGCGCGACCTTGGAGTCCACCGCCTCCTCTACGCCTTCATTTTTGTCCTTTTCTTCTTTGGGGTAGGAGTGCTGGTACCTGTCCCCAATCCCTTGTCCTCCTTGATGACAAAAGTTTCACTTGTCTCTTTCTCTCCTTTCTCCTCGATTGACCGGAAAACTATCCTTTTCTAGGCTATTCTTTATTTCTTCTTCTATCATAGGCTCTTTCTTCTTTTCACGAGCTCGCTCCGCTACCTTCTCTCACGCCCACTTCTCTTGTTCTCGCAAGATCTTATTCCAACTCATCCCTCAATGTGGCGAAGTCCATCTCTTCTTCCTTTGAATTTTTCCTCGTCTCGAGCCGGAGACCACATGTGCCTTAGTGCGCACTTATTCTTTTCTTGCTTCACAATGTCTTGTTGAGAGGTCCCCACGACCCCACTATTGCTCCTACGAGAATAGTACTTTCTCTTATGAGAGGTATCAATATTCCCTCTTCTTCATCACCTTCCTCTTCCTCCTGCACCTCTTCTTCACACACCTTTTGAATAGGTGGCACCCCTATTCCCCTAGGTTGTGGGAAGGTGGAGTTTGTAACCTCCACTTTGACTCCTCCTTGAGTCTTGGGTCGTAACTGTACAAAGACTCTGTTAATGTGTCCATTGATTGTCACATTTACCTATGGATGCAAGTCCAACTGGCCGGCTCCAAAACCTCCAAGTATGCGGGCCTAGATTCATATCTGTAGGTGGTGCACAACATATGAACGTCTGAATCCACCTTGTCTATATCAGAATTCAAATTTTACTTGTCCTTCAATCTATTGATGGAGAACTTCAAGTATTTTCTCTGAGAATGCAAATGGAAGTTTGCACCACGGACCCATCTCTCCCTTAACCATGCAAAACCGAGCAAGGTTGAAATGTTGCATTACTACAAACTTTACCCGATCTTTGAATACTATGGGCAGCTCACATAGAATGCACCATTCATTCTCAAAGGCTTCACATAATTTTTCATACCACTTATTAATTATGGCTTTGTATGAATTTTTAATGTTGTCATCACACGAAACCCTTAAAACTATACTACGAGGGATGGGTTCGTTGGTGGGTAAACCCATATGTTGTTGTCGGGCCCATCTAGTATCCCGATTTCCCAAAACACGATAACAATAGAATAGATACCCATGTAATCTTCGTTCCTTCTTCATTATGTTTCTTCGCCTCCTGAATAATCCCATTCACGATGAATTGGGCCAAATTGTAGTGTGCTCTCTTTGAAATTTTGTAGGCCACGTACAAGAATTTCTCATTAATGTTTTTCCAACACTTTGATGCACTATATTTGCAGCTCATGAGTCGAGATGCAACCCTAAGTGTCGGATCATCCAAATCCATGATTATTTGTGCCCTATTATCTCAAATTCTTTGCAAGTTCTTCAATTTTTGTTGTAGCACATAAATCTAGGGCCATGTCTTCCCCTGTGCTCCTCAAACCTATGACTCACTCAATCAATTGAGCGGTGAGATGCATCCTTCTTCCCGCAAAGTAGAAGAAGTCTTCATGAACTCACGACATCAACCACTGAAAGAGGTGTGTGGGTTTGGAAAAGAAAGGAAGCTCCCACAACTGCATTACACCGTTTTATCCAATTATCTCGATTCACAAAGTCATCAACTAGAGGGTTTCCAGCCTCATCTACTCTTGGGAGGACTTTCTCTAAATTTATACTTTTCTACACCCACAATGGTCCATTGTGTACTTCTAACCAACTCTTTTTAAGTCACTATTCAACAAAGTACCTTCTTCCATTTTTACAACTTTCGCGACTTCACCTTGCGTGTTACGGTCATAACCTTCTAGCATGCTTATACTACTTCTTAGCCACAAACCTCCTCCGTGTGCCTCCCTACACCGAAGTACAAAACCTCTGCACCATATCCCAAGTAGTTTCACATGTCACTGCCTACCTCACGTTACATTGTGCAATCACTTTCCCTACGTGGTCTTCAATCATCTCAAATTTCTTCAGAACACCTTATACCTAGCACTTATCATGTCTTATCCACTTTCGCGTCAACATTCCAAAGAATCCTTCAACCAAGCCAACCTATATCAAGAAGGCGCAATCAATTCTTGTCTCTATACTAGGATCCACCACACTAAAAGTATGTGTGGTCTTCATGCATGAACTCGATTTGATAATAATCAACTATTTGCACACAAACGCACTTATTATAACAAAACACCGAACTAAATTGACAAAGCATTGTAACAATGAAAGGAAACACATGTACATGAAATGCATTAAATAAATATAATATAAATGGAAAGATCCTAAATCAAATATATAAGTTACAACATACGGTCCCAACCAATGCACTTGGAACTTTCCAGGGTGGTGCAAAAACTTTGAATCATACAAAAGAATAATTTGTCCAAACTCAATCTGTTTATTCTTAATATGCCTATCGTGTCATGCCTTCTGCTTGGCCTTTTCTCGTCTTCCTGTCTCCATTGTGTAATGGCGCACCTTTCATCCAACTGCATCAATTTATCAATGCACTCTTCAAGTTCTTGTTCATCATCCAATCCTCTTGCACGTGCAATATGAAAGGAAGGTAACATAAATTCCACCGGTAAAAAAGCCTTCGTGCCAAACACTAACTGAAAGGGTGTGGCTTTGTTCAATCTTTTGTAAGTTGTTATGTATGCCCAAAGTACAACAAAGACTTTATCATCCCATTCTTTCCTTTCAACATCACAGATCTTTGTCAATGTATGTCCCAATATCTTGTTGAACGCCTCAGCAATCCCATTGACATGTGGATGATAGGGGTTGTCTTGTGATGTGCCACCATAAACTCAACCAATAATATCTTGATAGTCTCATTCAAAAAGTGTGTGCCCCTATCACTTGTCAAGCTCAACGGGCATCCATATCTGCTAATAATGTTTTCCCATAAGAATCTTGTTGTTGTAGTTGTTGTGCAATCCTTTGTAGGTGTTGCTTCTACCCACCTTGTAAGATAGTATGTACAAGTTATATATAGTGCGAGCTAGTCTTCCGCACAGGTGGGGAAATAGGTCACACAAAGTCAATTGCCCATTTCTCAAATGGTTCTACCCTTGCAATCAGTCTCAAAGGCATTTCATCTATATGCCCAGGCTTTCCAAGGTGCTGACAGTGATCACACACCGTGGCATGATCTTTACAATCCTTGTATAGTGTTTTCCACAAAAGACCTATTAGTAAAATCTTGCACATAGTAACATTATCTGCATAGTGTCCTCCTATAATCTCACCATGAGCTTTGTCTATAATAACAATATGCTCATGTTTGATTATACACCAATGCAAAAATTCATCACGTCCTAACTTGTATAAATCTCCACCGATTAACATGTAAGATGTTGCATGTATGGCAAGTTGTTTCTTCTCTAGTGCCTTCATCCCTTCAAATCGCCACACTGCATACGTAAGAATACAACAATGTCTTCTAATTCAAAGGGCATGTGCTTCAATCTGAATAGTTGTGCATCTGACATTATGTCCCCAATGCTCTATGCTTCCTCACCTAAATGAATCCTTGACAGATGATCAAGTCCTGAATTACTTTTCCTTGGATTTACCAAAAATGTAAAGTCAAATTCTGAAACAAAATAATCCAACGGTATACGCGCTCTGCAAAATGGACTTATTAACCAAGTACTTAAGATCCATGTGATCTATATAAAATATAAAGGGAGTTGTTAGCAAGTATTGTCTAAACCCATGTAACATGTAAGTCAAGAACAAAGCTTCACGCTCTGTAGTTGTATAATGCAGCAGCTTAGCTGGTGTTAACTTTCTACTCGCAAAAAGATAAGATGATCAATAATCCCATCTCCCGGTTTGATAACACTACACCAATGGTCATGTTGGAGGCATCAACATACACATGAAACGGCTTATCCCAAGAAGGAAAGTGCAAAATGGGCACAAAAGTAAGTTTTTCCTTCAACGTCTCAAATGATATTTGTTGTGCCTCATCCCAATGAAACTTCCCTTTACTTTTCAACAATTCTTCCAAGGCGCAGTGATCTTAGCATACCCCTTAATGAACTTTATGTAATACCTTGTATGGCCCAAGAATTCACGCACCATAGTCGATTGGTAAGCTCCTCTAAGTCCGGGATAATCGCAACCTTAGTAGGATCTACCAAAAAGCCTTCTTTGCATATGATATGCCTCAACCAAGTACCAAAAGGTGTTACAAAGAGATACAATACTCAAGGAGATGCTTAACTTCCTGCTCCTCTCAAACATGAGTCTCAATTTGTCATAGTGATATTTTACTAGCCCATATACAGTTAAATCATCCAAATAAACCTATAAAAACTTGTGTATAAATTCTTCAAATGTTTGTACAATAATGTGTGAAAAGACTACAGGTGCATTATTTAACCCAAAAGGCATAACTATGTATGCAAAACTTTCCCACTCGGTGGTGAAGGTTTTATTTTCTTGTCTTCCTTTGTTATACACACTGATGAAACCAAAGAATCCATTAAGCGAAAGAATAAATTTCACACCATGCAACACCTTCCAAGATCTCCTCTCAGTAAAGGTGTGGGAAAAGGATCTCTAACACATGCAACATTCAACTCCTTGTAATCCACATAGATCCTTATCCCACCATCCTTCTTTATACTTATCACTATAGGACTCACCAACTTTGATTTCTCAATGGGTTCAATGATGTCGATTTCAACATCTTTTCAATCTCTTCCTTAAATTTGATTCATCATGTAAGGCCTCTTTATAACCGGATGTGCACCTTCCTTTAACTTGATCTTCATCTCACCTAAAGAGGGATTTATTCCCTTCAATTAATGATAAACTCACGAAAATAAATCCGGAAGTTGCGCAACAACTCAATTATCTTACCAACCTCCTATTCAGACCAATAGTCACCAATAATGGCATCTTTGGGTTACAGATCTGCTCCAATGTTGACCTTCATCTTTTTCATAGGCTCATGATAAGCTTGTGCCTTCTTATCAAGACTATCCAAGACCTCGCGCATACTTACGGTGTGGTCAACATCCAAGTTCTCAACTTCTTCATCATCAATCATGTACACCAGTTTACGCTTCTCTTTTTCTAGCCAAGCATGCCCAAGTTGCACTTCATTTGTCTCCTCTTCATCAAAGTGTGCCTCCAAGTATAACTCTCCAAACATATCTAACAGGATTTCTTCGGCCTTTGCACTATCCTTCATCATAAGGTGCTTAACAATCTATAATGTTTCATTCACGGAGGTTTAGTAGAAAAATAGTCAAAGGTTTGAATCATACCTAAAGTCATCTCTTCCCAATTAATTTTTTTCATTGTTAATTCTACATGAATATACCATGCGCGCGCTGCACAACTGGCCGAGAGTGGCGTAGAACTTATGTACCCAGAGTGATGGTTGCGAAGGCCTCCCCCCTCTACCTAGAATCTCTCACACTTCTAAACGTGGTGTGAAGCATAATCCTTCCCATGAAATTTTCATATTTGTGAAGGTACATTTCTCCTAAGAAACATAGTAGAGAAGGCGATTCTCACTTCTCACCACTCCAAAAGGTTATCTTTGTGTGTAGTCCACCAACACGCATTGTTCCACGCAGGTATAAATCAACATATTTCTTCTGTCACCCTCATCTCGTCCACTGGGCTTCCATGGTGTGTAGAAATACATCGGGGTTTCCTTCACTAGTGTACCGAGGTACTTGGTTATGACTTAGATGTCGAACAACGTGCGACTTTGATCACACACGTAATTGTATTCTTAATCTCTCACCCAACCATTTCATACGTCCCATGTGCCTAGTTATCACAGGAAACACTAGTTGTATCACTCATAGACTAAGCATCATCCCATTGAATAACACCTTCTTTAGATGGCTTGGTAACTTCAAGATCTATGATGGTGCACACATAAATTCTATTAATATCCTCCTCACTCAATGGCTCTACATAAGGTGCAACTTTCCCATTTGTCGAGGAATAATGACACACTCCTCTTTGTTCTCAAAACTGATATAACCTTTATTAAAGTGCGGAGTCGAATTATTCGCGTAACACCAGGGCGCCCAAGTAAAGCGAGAAAACTATCTTCTTCCTCAAGTGCCAAGACCTCAAATTCTCCAATAAATTTGACCCCTTGAATAGTAATAGTGGCATATTTCAAGGTACTCCAACAAAGCATGGCTCTAGTCATGTTTTCCATATACAACACATTTGAAGAGGGTAATGGTGGTCTTCCCATCCGATTCCACACATCCAAGGTGAGTACATTTACTTCTACACCTGTCTTAATTAGTATGTTACTCAATATCCGCACATCAACAACTGTATTCAAAGTGATATATTTATCATATTCAATACTGTGAGGAGGTAAGTTTGTATGCAATATCTATCTCTCGCACTCAGATCCAACGTGTGGTACCTTCTCCCTTAGCCATTCCGCTAAAAAGGAATGATATTCTCTTGGTGTAACATCTTACAAACCTCTTTTAAGTCATCAACATCTTTCTGAGGTAGCTCAACTACCTTTTCTGCTCTAGTTTTGTGTGATCTGCTCCTTCAAGCATTGTATCTCACCCTGTAAGTTCCTAATAACCTCCATAGTCTCCTAATATACCTCTTTCTGATGGGCAGGATCAAGATAATTTTAATTTATCACCTCTTGTTTTGTAGTAAAAATCTTTTTCTTTGGAACTTCACGGGCACGCGCCCTCGACCCGTAGTGACTAACACATGAAACATCTCAGGGTCAAGCGCTACCTTTGGCATCCACTGATCTTCCACCATGCGATGTACTCTAACCATTCCCACACCCTTATCTTGTTTGTGTTGCTTACTCATATGCTCATACAAATCTGGGCATTCCTTAAACTTGTGATTTTTTCCGCACCATGAGAAAATAATGTTCTAAGGGCATTCATTCCTATAATGATCGGTGGATCCGCACATGAAATAGGTTCCTCGAGGGAATTCACCTCTTCTACCACCATGACCTCGGCCTCTAAATCCTCCACGATAACCTCTACCTCTACCATCTCCATCGAAACACCCTTCATTTTGATTATGATTATCACCTTGGTCCTTTAAATTATTTGCAACACTAGTATGGTGCACACCAGTTTTAATAGCCTCATGAATCTGATCAATCAATCCATAGTTCTTTGTATCATGAGTGTGGGACTTACAAATTTTAAAATAACAAGACACGTTCTTCCTTATCACATGTTACAACAAAGGGCAATCGGCTTGAATCATGATCCAAGTGATAGATCTCACAATCTAGCAACATGGCACACACCGATTTATAAGGGTAGTTATCCTTGGTATGTCCTTCCACCTCGCAATCATACACCAAATTCCACCGAGCGTCTCATGAGCTGAATTCTATTAAGATCCTCCTCGCTCAATGGCTCTACATAAGTTATAACTTTCCCATCTATCAAAGGAATAATGACACACTCCTCTTTGTTCTCAAAACTAATATAACCTTTATTAAAGTGCGAGTCAAAATTATTCGAGTAACACCGAGGGGTGCCCAAGGGTCATTCATATATAACTGTGTCCCACTTTTTGTAGTTTTGTACTTTGAAAAATATGTTTGACAACCGAACATGACCAAACACATATAAAATGACCAAACATGCATTTTTAAGAGGTTATAAATACCAAGGTGTAGGGCATCCAGATTTTACCTAATTTTTTAAATTTTTATAGTATTTTTTAATTATTTATTTACTAGTCAGATTTTAAAATATTTATGGCCACAAAGTGGGACACACTTGTATGCTTTGACCCCCAAGTAAAGCTGGAAAACTATCTAATTCCACAAGCACCAAGACCTCAAAGTCTCCAATAAACTTGGCCCCTTGTATAGTAATAGTGGCATCTTTCAATACTCCAATAGGCGTGACTCTAGTCCTGTTTGCCATATATAACACATTTGAAGAGGGCTGTAATGGTGGTCTCCCCATCTGATTCCATGCATCCAAAGTGATTACATTTACTTCTGCACCTGTATCAATTAGTATGTTACTTAACATCCATCCATCAACAATTTGTATTGAAAGTGATATCTTTATAATATTAAATACTTGTGAGGAGGTAAGTTTACATGCAATATCTATCTCTCGCACTCAGATCCAACGTGTGGTACATTCTCCCTTAGCCATTCCCCTAACAAAGGAATGATATTCTCCTAGCATAGCATCTTACAAACCTCTTTTAATTCATCAACATCTTTCTCGAGGCAACTCAACTACCTTCGCCTACTCTAATTTCCATTATTACTCGTTCAAGCACTGTATCTCACCCTATAAGTTCCTAATAACCTCCATAGTCTCCTGATATACCTCTTTCTGATGGGAAGGATCAAGATACTTTGATTTTATCACCTCTTATTTTGTAGTAACAAGATTTTGGATTGGAACTCTACAGCGCATGTAGGCTCCACCCTAGGTAGTGATGACATAGGAAACATCTCGAGGTCAAGCGTTACCTTTGGCATCCACTGATCTTCCATCGGGTGTTGTACTCTAACCATTCCCACACCCTTATCCTGCTTGTGTTGCTTAATCATATACTCATAAAAATCTAGGCATTCCTCAAACTTGTGGTTCTTTTTGCACCATGAGAAAATAATGTTATGAGGGCATTCACGCCTATAATGATCAGGGGATCCGCATGTAAAATAGGTTCCTCATGGGAATTCACCTCTTCCACCACCGTGACCTCAACCTCTAAATCCTCCACGGTAACCTCTACCTCTACCACCTCCATCAAACACCCTTCATTTTGATTATGATTATCACCCTGGTCCTTAGAATTATTTGCAAAATTGGTTTGGCACACACTAGTTTCAATAGCCTCATGAATCTAATCAATCAATCTACAGTTCTCTGTATCATGAGTGTGGGACTTGAAAATTTTACAATAACAAGACACGTTCTTCCTGATCACATGTTACAGAAAGGGCACTGACTTGAATCATGATCCAAGTGATATATCTCACAATCCAAAGAACATGGTGTGCACCATTTACGAGGCCAATTGTCCTTGGTATGTCCTTCAACCTCATAATATGTACATAAAATTACATTGAGCCTCTCGTGAGCTAAATTGGCTGATCGTTTCTCTAATTTTTGTCATAGATGCAATCTGCACTTAGAAACAGGCTAACTCTTGTTTCTATGCTCTCAACTTCCTCAATCACGCACAAAGCTAACTCCAATGCCTCACGCGGGTTTGTAAATGTCTTATGAGAAAGAGACCTTAAAAATTGTTATTAGTCCACCAAAAACCACTAAACATGCTTTGGATAAGGTGAATATCATAAGATAACTTTGATATCAAAGTTTTAAAATGGGCATAATATTCCTTAACACTCTCGGTCATACCTTGTTTGATGTACTTTTAGCGCGCCGATGCTTTTCTGTTCAAACTCAGGTATATGGAACTCGGCTAAGAAAGCATCACGCAACATGTTATAGTCTACATGGGTATGGTTCGATCATAATTCTTGTACCAACTATGTGTTCACCCTTGCAAAGTGGTAGCAAATTGACTTGCCTTATGCTCAGGAGTTGTAATTCCCTTAGCACACCATAGTATTTCACACATGTGTACATGCTCAATGCATCTTCAATACCTCGTACTTTGGTAGGTGAAGAGACATCTCGTAATAAACTTGTTGGGGTTGGTGCGAACCATGCCCACCAGATCCAGAACATGTATTACCTCCAGTATTCCCTCTACCTCTAGAACCACCAGATCCACTATATCCCAAACCACCTGATCCTCCCCTATAGCGGAACCTGGACCGAGAGGATGTATTGCCTTGTGTTACAATAGTTGTAGGAAATTAAACTTCCACGGTCTTGGAAGGTGTGCTACTTCCAAACGTATTTCCAATGTTTTGTGTGCTGCACTTTGTCCTAATGACGCACTGTAAATTATTCATCTAATCGGTCCTCCAAACAACAAAGATGTTTTTGCCTATGATGCCATAGATGTTATTTGATGCACTACGTATTCAAAGGAAAATTATATCTACCTTTTGTTACTCTATCACCAATACTAGCCTATTTATCAATAACTATTTTAGAACTGGTACACCAAACGTAAGGGCAAGGTCGCCAAGTGGGATCATATGCGCGCTATAGTCCTTAACCTTTCTTCTTCTAACGCACTCTCATCTGGAGATGAAGGGATTCTCTTCCATGCTTTCCTTAATGGGGAAGTACAAGATGCTCGAGTTCTATGTCCTCTGTCCGAACCTCGAATCCTTCACGCATCACCTATCTCCAAAACTCTATAGACTCCTCAATGCCACACTTCTTCACTAATTTCCTTTCCCGCGCTTCATTATACTTAATTCATCGTTCCTCTCTTTTTTTTCTTCTACCAATTCTACCATCTTTCACCACACCTGCTCTCTCTTGCCCCCACGCACGATGGAGATTTATCTAGCCATAGGTCCTTCCAAATCCAAAGTTATGAATAGTATCTTAATTGCTAAAGGGATAGTGCAAAAATAAGATCCTCTGAGGTTCGTACAAGAACTAAACTCAACAACCTCTGGATAGGAATAAGTAGAAACAATGTACTCTAATGTATAACTATGCAAAACACCACCCCACAAATGATCTACAATGTGTGTCCAAGTCAACTCAGCATCATGCAAAGTTTGGTAATCTTCTTATGCCCAAACAATAGATCTATACCTCCAATTTCTCTTTGATGCACTCATACAACTCTATAGGGAAATGAAAAACAACGTCTCATAGAGTTCATGATACATATTTTATTCAACCCATGTGTATGCATCAAAATCAGATCCAGTATTATATCTATGAGCGAACTCTTCTTGTAAATTTTCTAACCAACTCTCAATAATTTCCGGGTCATCGATACGTCTTCATCATGCAACAACTTGAAAAGAGGTCCCAACAACGGAACCAAAATGTAGTATTTTATTTTACCAAGAACAGCCCAAGGCACGCTGACATATCACTCAGACATATTTTAGCACTCACCCGAAGTGCACAAGGGTACTAGATCCCTCTTTTATGACTAATTTTTCAAGGAGTTATCATGAAAGAACACACATTCCAGATCCATAATAACCATTCAAAGGTAAATCATAAACAGATCTAGATCACAACCATATGCAAGAATGAACTAAACAAGAATCAAGATTAGATTTACCATACCATACCCATGATTAGACACATCAACAAGTAATATCCATCCACAAAGATTCATTGTATTAATCACCATAAAACACAGAAGTTGAATACATCAATAGTAACTTCATAAGATCATGTGCATAAGTAAATCAATGGCATAACTTTACAATCACGCATGTCTAAGCCGTGAAAATCAATACATATTTATAAGGGTGGGGACTTTCCCTTCACTGCCTATGCATCCTCAAAATATCCCACATGCCACAAATAGCTATGTGTGCATTACAAGTCAACTACAAAAGCATGCAAGCTTCGTTAATAATATATTATCTATTAATAACTCTAGTTCTAATCCTATTATTAATCGTAAACTGTGCATGTTGCTTTATCTTCCTTCATATTAGATCTTTTCAAAAATAGACTTGAATTTTAACTCTAAGTCTTCATTCTCAACCTTATCTTCAAATCATTTCTTGGTCGCTACTCCAACCATTTACCTTCCAATTCTATCAAAATACGGCTAAGTCTCGAATATGTTTGGCACAGGCGTAAGGCTTCACACAATGTCTTCCCTACTTTTATGCGTTCCTTCATGCCTAACTTCAGTGTGTCAAAAATCCTTACGCCACCTCACTTATCATCTTTCGGGGCTCTAACATCAATCACAAAATGAAAAGGGTACAAAGGGGCCCGCCTTAAGTTAAATAAGGATATTGACACAACAATTCAATTTTGTCAAGGTCGCCACTATTAATTTTTGGTAGTATGTCATCATTGATGTCAAAAATATGATCTTTTCATTAATGTCTTTAGTATCATTAATTTCAAATTAATTAAGAAGTTTGAATTTTGATTGGTAGTGTCAAGTCAAGTTGAGTATCTTGTTGAGATTGCATGATGTCTTGAAGCGGTGTAATGGCTTGTAAGAGTGTCGTAGTGACTTGCTAAGGTAGGTGGATGATGTCATGATGTCATGAAAGATGTTTAAGGTTATATTTTAGGTTAGAAATATTGGAAAAGTAATGAGGAGGTTATTTTGGTGGTGCAAACATGTTCAAGGTGCTTGTTTTTAGGCCTAGTTAGTTAATGAGGTATGTCATGATGGAGTACATGTAGGTATGTATGAGTTGTTTAAGCTTGGTGAGATCATGGGTAACATTAGGAAGATGTTCGAGACACTCCCAAGTGTCTTAGAATACAATTATAGGGTTTATACATGGTTTTTAGGTATGTTCATAGACCTAGTTCTTGAGAAAGCATGCCCTAATGAAGTAGAGTCGTATTTTCTTATTTTATTTGAGAAAATGCGATCATTGGAGATGTTTTTTCATGTTTAATCATAGGTGTGGACAAAATTTTATCTTCTAATGTTGAATATTTTGTAAGTTATTTCCTTTTTGCTCATATCGAGTTCCTAGAAGTGAGATTTTGAGCTCGAGTTGGTCTGTTTGTTTCTCGTTGGAATGTGGGAAGTCTTCATGGGAGGATGATATCTTCATGGAAGTTTGGGGAGGAACCTAAGAAGGATCTCCAAGCATTAGTTTAGAAAATAAGGCCCATAATTTTATGAACAATCGTTATGAATGTAAACTGATTTTAAATCTTCATAAAACCCTAAGTCAAAAGTGTTGGAGAAGAACTTGTTGTATCATGCCCATAATGGATTTTTGATCAATTTTTATGATTGTCTTGTTGTAGAGGGCTCTCTCATATTTCTTTAGGTGTAATTTATGTGTCTTGGTTGTATGTGGACCCCACTTAAAAAGGTAAGTTTATGAAGAATTTGATATTTCTCTCAGGTTTTGCATTGGACCGGTGAATAAATTGGTTGTGGAGGAATTATGGGATATATAATTCATGTATGGAGAGGTTTCAAAACAATTTTGAGTCCTTATGAGGTCTTTGCAATTCCATTTTGCAAGACTAGTTTTGGGGCGATTCTAGATGACCTAGTTGCGAGAGGCATTTTGGTGGTGTTTTAGTCTGATTTATGGTGCCCTATAAATTTTGTGATGACCTTGAGGTCATGATATTTCCAATGATATATCACAGTTTTGTGGTTGAGGTGATTTGATGAGGTTTTGAATTCAATCTTTGAAGGCTAGTTTTGTAAGTCATTGACCTAGTAAAGTTGGTTACTCCAAATGGTGGTGTCTTTGCATGATGTGATGGTTCAGAGTTATAGAATAATTACAGAGGTTTCTTGAAGTCTTAGAAAACATTTTTAAGTGGTCCTTGAAGTTTGGTGAAGATCTTATTAGCCCAAATGATCTAGTTTTGGTGAGTGAGTTGATTTAGTACTTTAGGGATTCTTGAGTCCTAATGGAGATGTGAAGGTTATAGAGGATATTTCCGACCTATATGGTCCTTTTGTAGGATTTTTAGGATGTTATTATGTTATTAAGATGTTATTTTCCCTATGATGGCTGACCTAGATGAATTAAGCATGATTCATGCATATAAACAAGTTATTGGTGTTTTATTTTGTACTTGGGTGAGTATGAGAAAGTGTGAACTATAGGGGTGTCTCTAAAGGTGTATGAGGTCCATGTGACCATCAAGAAAGGGTAGATAATATGTCATGAAGTGCTAGAGTGTGTATTTCTATTGGAGAGATAGGTCATTGGACCTAATCAACTTGGTGAAAATCCCCATGAGCGAGTTAGCCTAAAGAGAATATTTAGAGAAGAAGGAATGAAAGAGAGCTTCATAGTGTCATCATCAGTTGTTAGAGAAAATTTTAAAGGTGAAAAACAAATCAGGTGGCTTTATTTTATGCTAAGTCATCTAGTGGGTTGGTGTCTCCTTGTAGGGTTGATTCTCTACTAAATCTAGGGGTTGGTGCTCCTTGTTGGGTTAGTGCTCAACTAAGTTTGATTCATTTCTCTAATAAATATGTGTTTCAGTGGGTTTTCTTCCCCTTGAGGGTTTCCAACTTATATCTTGTGTTCGTGTGTTGATTTGTTCTCCTTTTCTCATGTTTGGTTATGTTTCTTGAATGCATGGTTAACGGTTAAATTGATGAATGGATAATGAATGACTAAAGTGAATGTGAAAGAATGTTTTAATGCCAACTTATTCACCCCCCCCTCACCTCGGTGAATTTTCTTCCAAAAATTTGTATTAGATCATAGCCTCTGAAGTAATCTTAACAAGCTTGAGGTGATCCTTGAAGCACAAGATGGCTAAGTAGTTAAGGAAAGAGAACCAAGAGTTAACATCTATGGTCAAATTTCTTGAGGAGTAGGTATGTGCCCTAAAATGTGACATGATCAAAGAAGCCAAGAAGCATGAAGAAGAAATCATTAGCATGAATGGTGTATACAATAAGATCATCAAGGAGAAGGATTTTAAGATTAAAGGTCTGACAACTTGTCTCAAGGTCAAAGAAGAAGAGTATGAAACTCAATTTGAGTTATTGAAAACATCTCTAAAAGGAAAAGAAGATGAATGTATCAAGTATGAATCAGAAATGAGGTTCTTGAAGGTAGATTCGAGAAGCGGGTATCCAAAAAGTTGAATTCCTATGAGAAGTTTGAAAAAGAGTTACAAGGATCTAGATGATCTCTTAGGTAGTAAAAAAAATTTGGTGATAGGATAGGTCTTGGATTTATTGGATACTTGAAGAAGATAAATGGTGATGTCAATGATTTTCCTAATTTAAATGGAGATCAAAATAATGATGCTAGTGCAATCAAGGTCAATATCAATAAGTCTAATTTAGTAAGACATCCTAATGTCATGATGTATGCAAACTATTTTCATGGTTATTGTTATAAATGCAATCAATATGGTTATAGATAAAAGGATTGTAAGAGGACCTTCAAAAATAATTATCCATGGAGCAATGGAATAAATCATAATCTTAATTAGTCAAGAGATATGCATAATGTTGTTTTTAATAGTTGTCACCAAGGTCACATTGTTAGGTTTTGTCATCATGATCCATCTAGGAAAACCAAGATGTTTGTTGCTCCCAAAGTTAATAAAGTGTGGGTATCCAAGTCAGCCAATAATAGAAAAGTATTTGATCCTACCGATATGGTCAAGAAGGAACCTATGACTGCCAAGACCATCTTGAAGACATGTTATGCAAATGAGATTAAGAAGGATCCTAAAATAGGCATGCCTAATCTAATTATTCTGCATATCAAGAAGGAATGTTTGACATGGTAGTGTAAAAGCCATATGTTGAAGATATCCATGTGTGTTCAACAGCTATACAACTAGAGGAAGAGAAGAAGGACAAGTTGGACATCAAGCCTAATGTACCAAATAATAGTAAGGAGATCCTAAATTTTGACTGCAAGTTGAATGAGAAGGTGATGGAGATATGGGAATCTCCATATTTTATGGTATTTTAGATCCCTAAGTGATATGGGATGTCTTCTCTAGACTTCTTGAAGACATTTATTATCAATAAAATCACGGGCGTGTTCTTCTTAAGGACTAAGATATGTTCCATGGTATGTGTCTTGCTTTGTTGTTATGTTGGAATCATCAAGAGTCTTATAATAGTTATGTAGTATGGATAGTGAAGGTGATTAAGGTCTAGTTGATTCATGGAGATATGGGGATCCTACAAGATCTAAGGAAATGGTGTTGCATTATCTCATATTGCATTTCATGAAGTTATCAAGTCAAGAAAGTGATTTATCATTGAGTTACATGGTTGTATTGACCTAGTTGACATAATATCGAGATTTGGTCTCGGGATGCAAAGTGATGGAAGAAAGGACTTAAGATAGTGATATTTTATGGATTATCTTAGTGAAATAATTTTCAGTCATGTGGCTGCTTTGTGAAAAGGTAAGAGATGTGTTTTAAGGTATGCTAGTGTGTTGTCTTCATTCATAGTGTTGTGTTGCATTAGAAGTTAAATGTTGTCCTAGGCTAGAAGTAGAGTTATGTTACAAAGTGTTAAGAAGGTCCCATAAAGGTTTGGAATGTATCAAAAAGGCATATGAAAGCTTGATAGTCCTTGAGGTTGGAAAACAAAGTGTTCTTGGTTTGAAGATCATGAAATCAAAGTTGAAATGTTTGGAAGATTTTGTGAGAAGACCTTGCGGTCGTTTTGAAAGAAAAGAAGTATTAAAGAAGGGGTATGAATATCTAGAGGTTGGTGACTTGGTATGTTGTTTTCTTCAATAAAAAGTATTTTTATCCTAGAAGATATTTGAAGGTCAACATGACAAAGTAAAAACTTAAAACTAGTATAAATAAGCTCGCTTCTTGAGGTATTTGTGAGAAGATTTGAGTGTCTTATGATCTGTGTAGTCCTAGTTTTGTTGACATGGCATATTTGTGAGAATCATATTAGTTAAGTGCTTTTTGACAAGGTTGGAGTCGAGATGGTGGCTTAAAAATCCATTTGAAGTGTTGATAAGTTATGAAGATCTCTCGTTGAGGTTTATGCTTTTGTGAAAAGTGTGTTATCAATTATGAAGGCTTGAAGTGTGTAATGAGGTTGACATGAATTAGTTGTGGCAGAAATTTTTGATGCTCATGTTGATGACCCAATAAATATAATTGAGTCTTGAACATCAAGAGAGTTTATGAAGGTCGAGAAAGTAGATGAAAAAGTTAGTAAAGGTACAGTATAAGAAAATATTTGTGTGAAGATCAAATGAAGTATGTTTTGATTTGCCTTGTTCAATTCATAAATTCATGTTGTAAGTGGAGTGCATCATGGAGGTATGTTTCTAGGAGATGTATACCAAGAAGTTTTTGTATTGGCTTAGATTGTTTTGAAGCTTGCTTGAAACATTTTGGAGTCATGTTGGACTCAAGGCTCACCGTGAAAAAGGTTTGTAAATCCTATGAGATGCAAAAGGTATTCTCTAAGATGGTTTGCAGTAGATAAATTAGGGTATGTTTTGTTACTTTGTGAAATCAAGTTAGAGATGTTCATTGAGGTCTAATGAGTTGCTCATTGATTTTTATCATGAATTGTGTGTTATCCCAATTGGAAAAACATGAGGGTAACATATATAATTGTATATTATGGAAATAAGGTGTCTTGATGAGTTATGTGATTTGAAGAATGGTTGAGTCATCATCACAAGGAGTATGAAAGGTCTGTCATGGAGAAAATATGCATGAAGGATGCTTGTGGTGCACTAGTTTGGTATTTTGGTGCAATATCCTAATTTGATGATTGTCCTAGTTGTCTTGAAGTGTTTATTTTCTATGTGTGGCTCGAAAGAGATGTGATTGGACCAAGGGCAAGTTTAAAGATCCCTTGTGTTAGTTAAAGGGTTGCATTCATGTGTCATTAAGCTATGATGTATCTTTAGCGACTTGAGTACAAGAATTTGGTCTATAATGTTACTTGAAGACCAAAATGTAAGCAAATATGTGCATGAACATGTTTTGGTGTGTTGTTAAGTATTTTGTTTTCAAATAAGGTAGTGTCTTAACCCTACATCAATGTCATGGTATAATGTTTCAAGAAAGGTGCATCAAGGTGTTTTGTAAGGACTTTAAAGACCTTAATAGGATTCAATGATGTAGTTATCGTGTAACTAGTGCGAGCATTCCAAATTTGAAGGACAGAATGGGAAGATAGAGTTAAAGTGTTTTGTAAAATATCATGGAGAAGTCTTGGTGTCTTAAGGTACATCATAGTGAATATGCATATAACAGTTCGATGTTGATAGAGAAGTGTTTTTTATGCTCAAGAAAAGTGATATTGGTCTTAGGAGGAGCTTATCAAGACTGATTTCGAATTATTTGTTTGAGGCTTGAAATATTGGGTATGAGTTCATGAATATGTGTAGTAGGATTACAAATTTTATGATGATCTAGATAGTTGTAGGAATGTGTGATCAATGTTTATTATGTTGTAAATCTTCAAAATGTTTTATTTTCTCCAAAAAGGATTGAAAGGACTCCGTAGTTAGGTTTCATGACAAGGGTGACTGATCTAGGAAATAAGGTAGAGTAAAGTGTAAAATATTATTTTTACGGGATGGAGTTAGTTTGGAGTGTTTGTATTATTTGAAAATATCAAGAGGAAGTATACGATCTTTTTTTTTTGAGGATACAAGGTATGTCATGGATTACTCATGTTGATTCTTTCATATATATGTCTAAAGTTTGTTGATCATAGTTGATACATTCAATGTCTCCTAGTCTAGATGAGAAGGTATATGTGTTATTTCCAGAGCAAGTTATGAATTTGTATCTAAGAAGACTTTGAGGTGTTAAGAAGACGTGTGATTAGTGATGACAGATATTGTTGGTATATTTTATTGGAGTACTTGGTCATGAAGAATTGTATGTTTTAGGAGGAGCTGAGTTGTTGATATTATAGATCCTTGAGCTGAATAAGATGTCAAGATGCTCAAATTTCCATGATGATCGGTTTGCAGTTAAGGATGTCTCGGCTCTATTTTGAAAAGGTTGGTACTTGGAAAGGTGTGAAGTCTTTACCGAGGTAAGCTATTTTTGTAATCATTTTTAGGGGAGAGAATGTGTTGTGTTCTCAACTTAGAAGGAAAATTCTTTGGATATATGCATGAACATACATAGTTGTGATTGTTCTTGAGTTGTTATGATTCAAAACAATGATGAAGAAGGTCAAATGGACCTTATTTGATTTGGTTGATGTTTCCAACCAAAAGATGAGCCTATTGTGTTTTCAAGACAATGTCTAAGCTATTGTAGGTATGTTGCTTTGTCATTCTTGTCAAAAGGAAGAGAATGAGTTGATGGAATCTGAATTACCTTAAGGGGAGAATGAGATATTTGTGTTTTATCATCAATAGGTTTGCCATCAATGACAAAAGGGGAGATTGTTGGAAGTATGTTGTCATTGATGTAAAAAGTATGATGTTGTCATTGATGTATTCAATATCATTTATGTCAAATGAAGTAAGAAGCATGAAGGTTGATTGGTAGTGTCAAGTCAAGTTGAGTTGAGATTCCATGGTGTCTTGATGTAGTGTAATGGCTTGTAAGAGTGTTGTAGTGACTTGATAAGGTAGATGGATGATGTGATGATATCATGAAGTATGTTGAAGGCTCTTATAAGTTAGAAAGAGTGGAAAAGTGATGAGGAGGTCGGTATGGTGGTGCAAGTATGTTCAACGTGTATACACCTAATTTTTCACACTTCATCTTTTTATATCTCATTACTAGCAATTTCCCTTTTAGGTTAGAGGTTGTTAATGCATCTATTTCTAGGAACATGTGTTGTAAGGGGCTCATTCTAGGATAGGGGTATGGTTATTCATGTAACCATTGGGTTAGGGATGATACATGAAGAGAGAATAGATTTTGGTCCTATTTATGCACCTCTTTTTCTCTTATCTTCTTAATTTTCTTTGCACCCTTCCATCCACTTACTTAATCCATGACAACTATTTTGCATCATCTTTGACATTTAGGTTTGCATATCCAACACCTTCGGTTGGGCCATAGTGTTGGTGTTAGCTTTTTCCCTAGTTGACACCTTCATTCGTGGGTGATTGTGTCCTATATATACACACCATTTCTGCATTTCATCACATCATCAACAGATCATATCAAGTACAACAACAAGACACATAACGAGAGATATACATGACTTTCCATTTTCTCTTATCTTTTGAGTCAACTTGCATCGATCACCGAGATCTTGAATTTCTTGTACCTTGACCCTTACATTAGATCTTCTTCTCATTGGATCAATTTACTTGCACTCTTGGGTCACCTATAGTGATTTAGGACATGATTTTTTCCCCTTCTCCACCCAAAATCTATTCTCTCCTTGTGTATTGTCTTTTGGGAAATAGATGCATCAACGACCGTCCCGCCAATGTAAGTGCTCTAGCTCAACTTGTCGTTTGCATAGAGTAGTATCTTATCTCTTTCCTTATGCACATGTTAATCTAGTATCTTATGTACTGTTATTTTAGCATACTTGTTATTCAGCTCTTTATTTTATGTTGCATGCTTTACTTTGGTTAGCATAGATATTGCATGTTTATTTTATTCTTAATTACCCCCATAGTGTCGATACCCCAATAAGGTTCCTTCCTCTTTTCGACCTTGGGCCTTAGAAACCCTAGGTTGTCCTAGTGTAAGGGTTACTTCCCTTTGGGTATGTGATCTTAGCAGTCCTTGTACCCCTTTGAATTATATCTGTTGTGTGTCGGTCTTGGTGTGTCTCTTACTTGTTGCCTCGATACCCTAGTTGAACGGATGATAGGAGTGCATGTTGTTTAGACACATTTTTCTCACCATACATCCTTGGTGAACCCAATGTAAACCTCATTTTGTACCTTCTGATTGAGAACATCTTGTTGAAAGCATCCATTTTAAGTTTTATCTCATTTCAACCATTAAAATTTAGAAAAACCCTAAAAATAAATTTTCCCTACACCATTGGCCCCGTGTAAAATCTATGCATGGAGGATTGTGTATGTATTAGTTCATTTTAATTCTTGACACTATCATCCCCTATGTAAAATATTTGTAGGGTCGATTGTGTCTGCATCTTATTTCATTTTCCTTCCGCACTATCGCCCCATAAAATCTGTGTGTAGGGCTAATTGTGTCTGTCTTAGTGCATTTTCCTTCCTAACACTATCAACCCCTATGTAAAATTTGTGTAGGGTCAATTATGTCTGTCTTAGTTAATTTTCCTTCCTACACTATCGGCCCCTATGTAAATTCTCTACAGGGCCGATTGCGTCTAAATTACTGATTTTCAAAATTCTGTCTTGACTTCCAAAAAGAAAAATGTCATCTTTGAGGATATTTTTAGCACGTTGAACTTCCTAAACTTCTCTAAGAGATATTCATCTCGTGCCCGCATCTCCTCTTCATGCTTTCAAATACTCTAATTCCAATCCTACAAGCACCAATCTTCCCACATGCCCCAATCCCACTTGTGAAACTTTGTTGTCCCAACCTTGTCCCTCTGATCAATCAAAGCAGTGTTACTCAACTAAGTGTAACATGGTTGAGATTGAGTAAATTGATCCTAGATCCATCACTAAGAATATTAACAACATTAAATGTTTTACTCTTGACAAAGATGGAGGTTTCTAAAGGATACCACAACACCATGGAAATAACTAGGCCTCATTCTAATCAAGAAGCACTCAGTCATGATCAATGTTCTCCCTATAGAAATGATTAGGGTGAGTCCCCTAAAACTCCCACTAATGAGCATAATAATCACAAAAAAGCACCCACCTCTAAAGGTCACTCTTCTTCTATGGACCTTAACGTAGTGATAATCAAACTCCTAGAATAGATGGCCTTATCCCAGGCTACCACCACAACTAGCATGATTCATATACATAATCGATGTTACAGATTAATATCTTGAAATGTGGTGCCTAACATGCCTTCTCATACACCTCCCCATTAGTGGGTGTGCATGGGAATCATATTCCTCCTCCACCAATCTGGAGTGAGATATCACAAAAGGTCCAAAATGAATGTTATCAGTCCTTAGAAAAATCTTGTTCCGACTATCAAATTCAAAGTGCCATACAAGCCCTATGAAAATATCGTGGGCACTATAGAACCTTCACACTATCAACGCTCATTGGATCAAACGAGATATTCTAGACTCAAAACCAATACCATTGACATATCTTATAATAGATTCCTAAGAACACCTCAGTACCCTTATGTACCTCAACAACAGGCTTCCCAAGACAAAAATCCTCCTTTTCCAGACATCATCGGCCCCTATGGAATATATTTTGTAGGGTTGATGGTGTCTACAGAGATGACAATGCCTCTCGTAAACACCATCAACCCCTATGTAATATCTTCTCGCAAGGTCAATGGAATCTAGAGCTAACAATGCCTCTACGAGACTATATCATCCCCTATCAAAACACAACTTACATGGCTAATAGCGTAGAGGGATCCTCAAATGATGTTGACACTTCTTCCCAATTGGTGCATGAGCCTCAAATTTCTCCACCGGCTACATTTCCACATACCAACATCGACTTAATCGATCCCCTTTCCCTAACAAAAATATATGAACAGGTCACCAAATTTGACCACAATGCAAATGACCTCATGGGTGATGATCCTATTTATCGTGCCTCACCATCTTGAGCGACACACATTGCTCCATCGATGCCATCCTCACCCACTACATTGACACCTCTATCAAACACTCCCACTAGCCTTCTATAACCTATGACACCTCTCTCCATACCTCTTTCCCTTATGGATCCTCATTCTTCTATGGCCGAGTAATACTACATGTAGCACAAGGCTCTAGGGCATGATGTTTCTGATTGTAGAGCATATCGATGCCATATGAATAAGCTTGAAGTTGTGGTCAAACGTGACCAACCCAAAAATGCTACATAGCCTTCTGATTTAGCTTCTATCTTCTTGTCTCATCCTGTGTATTGCATGCATATTAATGCCAACTGTCGTGTTCTACATAGTAGGGCATCCCATCCCATAAACATCTTCACGCACTCGAAGCATAAGGTCAATTCCTCTCAAAACCTCCTACCTTCCCCTTGACCCCAACCTATATAGTAACCACCACCCTATTCTCGAATCTTGTCACACTCTAGAGGACATACACCACAACATCTTTTCCCGACTAGAGATTCAAATCGATAATACACTCTTTACCATATAGACATAGGTTCACCGACAGTTGCTATCACACAACATGCCATAGAGGATCTCATGACTCGTGCTTGATCAAGTTGACAATATTATTACTCTACGATCATTCACCCCTCATGGCTAGATATCTCCTTTATAAATACCTCGATAGTGTTTTTATTTGGCTTGGGCTCTCAACCCCCTTGGGTTTTACACACATCTCCAAATATATTATCTATGTTTTGGCTCTCACTGCCCACTTGGGTTTATCATCACCTCTCTTTTTTTCTGACATCTCCTATCGTTGGAATATTGTGGTCTTGATTATGCCTATTTTAGCTTTGACTCACCGTAGCCTTTCCTAGTGGATCACTATGGTCTTGTGCATCCCCACTTAGGTTCTTGACCTCACTTCGATTTATTTTTCTTTGACAATGCCCTAACACCCTATTATCGATTGTTTTGGCCTCTTTCCCATCATTTGACTTTAACACTATGACACCTTATCTCTATGATCCTATGACACGACATCATCTCTCATGGGCCCCTAGCTAGGTGATTTGTCTTATTTTACTAATGATCCTCTAGTGTTTCCTTTCATTTTTGCTTCTCTAGGGTTCTAAAGGCATGGATTATGCCCATACGTGGCGGGACTACCTACACTATCGGTACACATAGGTGGGTATATTTCATTTCGTAGTCCTTTATATACTTTCAACATCTACTTTTGATTTTGGTATTATGTATCATTCTTTCCACTGACTACCCCATGTTTCATTATTGCACCATGCGGTAATCAACGACCATGGCATATATATACACCTAAGTTTTCATGCTTTATCTTTTCATATTTGTTACTAACAATTTCTCTTTCTATTTGGAGGTCGCAAATGAATCTATTTTTTGGGAACGGGTTCCTTAAGGGGCTCGTTCTGAGATAGGGGTATGGTTATTCATGTAACCATTATGTTAGGGATGATAGATGAAGAGAGAATGATTTTTTAAATTTTTGTGCACCTCTTTTTCTCTTATCTTCCTACTTTTATTTGCACCCTTCCATTCACTTACTTGATCCATAACAATGCTTTTTCATCATCTTTACATTAGGTCCGCCTAGCAGACACTTTAGTCATGTGTCGATAGTGGTGGTGTTAAGTTTTTCTCTGGTGACACCTCTAACTCGGGCAATAATAGTATTGGTGTTAGGTTTTTCCCTAGCCAACACCTTCGTATGTGGGCGATTGCATCCTATATATGCACACCATTTTGGCATTTTATCACATCATCAAAAATCATATCAAGTACAACAACAAGAAACATCAAAAATATATACAGGAACTCACCATTTTCTCTGCTCTTTTGTGCTAACTTGCATCTTCCCACTTAACTCTTGGATTTATTACACCTTGACTCTTAGATTGGATCATCTTCTTGTTGGATCGTTTGCTTGTACCGGTCACCTATAGTGAGTTAGGACATGATTGTTTCCCCTTCTCCACCCAAATTATATTCTCTCTCGTGCTTGTCCTTTGGTAAATAGACTCACCGCCCTTGTCATAAGTGCTCCAACTCAACTTGTCATTTTGCGCATATTAATCTAGTATCTTATGTACATGTTAGTTTAACATACTTGTTATTCACTCTTTTATTTTATGTTACATGCTTTACTTTGGTTAGCATAGATATTGCATGTTTATTTTATTCTTAATCACCCCATAGTATCGATACCTCAATAGGTTTCCCTCCTCTTTTTTGACATTGGGCCTTGGAAACCCTAGGTTTCCTAGTGTAAAGGTTACTTCCCTTTGGGTATGCGGTCTTAGTGGTCCTTATACCCCCTTTTAATTCTATCCATTTTATGTCAGTATTTTTTTGTCTCTTACTCGTTGCCTCAATACCCTAGTTGAATGGATGATAGGAGTGCATGTTGTTTAGACACATTTTTCCCTCCATACACAAGGTGCTTGTTTTTAGGCCTAGTCGGGTTATTGAGGTATGGTATGATGGATTACATGTATATATGAGTTTTTAAGCTTGGTGAGAGCATGGGTAATAAGAGGATGATGTGTTGAGACACTTACAAGTGTCTTAGAATACAGATATAGGGTTTAGACATGGTTTTTAGGTTTGTTCCTAGACCTATTTCTTGAGAAAGCATGCCCTAATGAAGTAGAGTCATATTTTCTTAGTGTATTTGAGAAAATGTGAGCATTGGAGATGTGTTTCCATGTTTATTCAAAGGTGTGGACAAAATTTCAGGTCCTAATGTTGAATATTTTGCAAGTTATTGCATTTTTTCTCCTACCAAGTTCCTAGAAGTGAGATTTTTGAACTCAATTTGGTTTTTCTATTACTCGTTGGCACGTGGGAAGTTTGCATGGGAGTCTAAGATCTTCAAATGAGTTGGTGGTTGGACCTATGAAGGATCTCCAAGCATTAGTTCAGAAAATAAGGCCCATACTTTTATAAACAATCGTTAAAAAGGTAAATTGCTTTTAAACCCTCCTAAAACCCTAAGTCAAAAGTGATGGATAATAACTTGTTGTATCATGCGTAGAATGGATTTTTTGATCAAGTTTTATGATTGGAAGTTGTAGAGGACTCTCTCAAGTGTCTTCGGTGCAAGTTAGGTGTTTTGGCTATATATGGACCATACCATGTGATCAAGGGCTAAGGATTTCATGGGCATTCCCTCCCATTTCCACATATTAATATTTTGGGGTGTGTCGCTTGTTCCCAAGAAATTCACATCCACTTACTCTTTCTAGCGTAAGTCAGGTTGTTCCCAATAAATTCACATCCACTTACTCTTTCTATAGAAAACTAACATTTTTGTAAAGTTTTGAAAATGTTCGCACTTGTTGTTTTCGGAAAGGGCATGCATGATAATTCATAGGCTTGGTTTCCCCATGTTCCTCCAAAACCTCTTTGTTCTAGCAAAAACCATTGAAAACCTAAAAAAATCTGGTCTATAAAAACCTAGAAATCATTTCTCCTTCCATTTAGCACAATTTTGTAGATCTAACAATGGAACCAGATTAACACCCACACACACCCGGACCTAGACAGTCATCTTCGATCCTCATAAATCACAAAAAGATATCGATGCTAATAATAAAATCACATACAATGCATTACATTCCCTTACATTTTTATTATTGGTAAATACTTTTTTTCCAGAAGGGACTATGCCCTTGACAAAAAAAGGCTCAAGAGCCAAATAGTACAATATAGGCACAACAAAAAGGCCACAACCAGATATTACAATAGAGTCCAAATGCGGTAAGAAATACTACTTAGCATAGGACCAAAACAAAAACAAAAGGCAACAAAAAAAAAAAAAAACGTAAAAACAACTTCTCACCACTTTACATCAACTCAATGAGATCTTTCATCTCTTGTTTTCTCTTTCCATAAATTTTTTCATCTCCTGAATTGCACCGATAAGGAGATTGTTATGACTCTCAGGCGGGATCTTTCTTTTCAAGTTAGGTAAAATCTTGAGCTTCACTTGAACCTTCATCCCAAATTACATCTAGAATATTGTTGAGCATACACACATTTTTAACTTATTATTCCAGAAATTATAGGCATAGTTAAGGGCAGCAAGAGTGATCCCCTACCTACCCTTTAGGCTAACCAATCGGATATCCATGAAGCCAAGATTCTTGTAAATTTCTTGTATTTGTTCCTCTGCAATCCCTTGATCCTCCTCTCTCTTTCTCTTTCCTTCATGTTTGGACAATTGTTTCATTTCATCTAGCTCATTTCCAACTCTATCCAACCTCTCTGCCATATATCTAATTCCTTATTAGATCCACTTCCCTATGCATGATATCCCATATTGAGTAGATTGTGAGTAGTCTCAATATCTATTTTTTTATGACTACGTAAAACCCTATTGGGGAAGTGGAGCGTTGAGTAAGTAATAGGGATTTTTAGACCTAAACTTTCTATTCCCCATAGGATTAGTGGGAGGAGGCTCAAAAGAAGAGGCAATAAAAGGCACAAATGTCTAGAAATGGTAGGATGTTTAAGAAGGAAGTCTTTGTGAAGGAGGAGAATAATACCCTGATGAAGGGGGACTATTCTTGCATGCTTTTGAACTTCAAAAATAGAATGCTTAAGAGAGTTTAGGATAAAATGTGGTAAGCAAATGAGATGATTTCTCCTAAAATGATTCAAAAATACAAGATGTTTGAGAGGAATGGTAATGTATCTTCCTTCCAAAGAGATGTATCTTACCATCATTTTATCGACTTCATCAAATTGAGAAGGGATGGAAGTAACTTTGACACCAATAGTAAAAAAACTCCAAATCCTCATTCTCCTCCAAAAAAATTCTCTGCTTCCTTATCAACTCTTTTGTTGAAGAATTTGTTACCATTCATGCTCAGGCCCATCACGTCCACTATAAGCTCTTCATTAATGATTATATTTGTGCCTCCATAATTAACAACCCTATTTTTCCATAATTAACACTCCCTTACATTAGCTCCATAATCAAAATGTATATATAGGAGGAGGGAAGTGCGACTACCCCTAGATCGGTGGTGAGATCTCTCACTAACGATACTAGTAGTTAAGATAATTCCAAAGACTAACAATTTAACTCCACACTACTAGTACACCTAAACCAGCCAACTCAACAAGTGTAGGAATAACCCAAGTATAAGAATTGTCTTAATAAAAAATAGAAGGATAAATAATAACCTACACTAACATCTTCTAGGAATATGATCAATCTAAAGCTTATCAAATGGTCCATTTTATTCATGAAGGATATGTTGTGCTTTGTGATTGGATATGGGTTTGGGCTTAGTATTATCTCTTGCTAAAATATTCAGTCTTTTTTAACATCTTTATTGAATCTTTTGAATCAATCTTGTATGAGTTAGATTGTTGAATCTATTACTTCAAAATTAGGATGAATCATGTTGTGAATCTACTAGTAACATGCTCGAGAGGGTTTTGATGATTGATTCTACTACCTTTCTATTCACCCACACTACCTTTTCTCATATCCTAGTAGATATTTATCAAAATATCCTCTTGTTGATATTACTCTAATAGTTGTTGATTATTCTTGGTTATAGTCTTTATATTATGAGGGTTTTCCTTTTCGTTGTATTCTTGTTGTTCTCTAATAGGTCACATGGATTTGAATTTTTAAGTCCTAAATGCAAAATGGAAGGTTTGGTTTTGTGGTGGAAGGATGCCCTTCTCCACCATCACACCGTCGAAGGAAATAGTTACCCCTCCTCTAATTCTTATTACTCATAACTAGCCACAAAATCCTTTTTCGGTTTGTTTATGGAATCTAAACGATTAGAGGATCCAAGAGAGATTATATGATGGTGTTCCAATGGTGGTAACCTTGGAACTAACATCATCTACCTAATTAGATTCTTATAAGATTATTTATTTTGGGGGTGGAAATGTACTTATTTCTCCTAGTAAAGGTGGTTGAAGTTTCCTTTCCTAGTGATCCACACCCTAATCAAGAGGGTGAAAAAGAGGCCTTGAATATTGTACAAGATAAAAATAAAGGTCTCTAACATAATGTTTCTAAACCTCATAACATGACTCTTCAAGCCTAGAAGAAACTTGATTGGGTACACACCACATGGATTCACTATGTGAACTTATGTGTTATCATGTGTGTTCCTAGGATACTAAATAATACCCCTATTTGCAAATCTACATCTCAATATTATATCACTAATACCCCCTCCCATTACAAATTTTCAATTATAAAATACCCCTTATTTTACCATTATTTATGGTGTTTTTCGGTTAGGCGCTTTAAATACTTGAAAGTACCAAAACTCAAATAGGTAAAGGTTTACCGATACCTACGCCGATAATCGAAATGTTGGGATGATCGAGTATGTAAACAATGAAATATGTTCCTCCTATCACCAAATGAGGATACTTATATGCTAAGACAAATAAACAAATAAATATTAGATAAGGATGATAACGAGTTTCCTAGTGAATGTCGATCCCAATATTGCAAAGGACTTCCATGAAGGATGTCAAGTTGGATACAATTAAGTGATTTTAAAATATAAACGATAACAATGATTTAAAGCTCAAGGGGCTTGGAAAGATCATGTTTAGAATTGTAAGTTGTCCAAGCTAGGGTAATAACAAGCTCGAAATCCTTGCAGAGTTTTACTAGAACTCTTCAAAGGGCTTCTCACTCTTCTTGAATGATCTCTAGCTGATCTTTGATCTCTGGTGTGAGTGCGATGGTGCACGAGACTGAGTTCGTGGAAAATGTCAAATTTTTCCCACACAAACGATTCCTAGAAGATAGGGAAATCATATATGTTGGTGATTGGGTGTGAAGGACCTGGAGTAGTCATCTATAGAACATACATCTTGCAAACAACTTATTAGATCAAGACAAATTACGAAAATATGGTATATGCCAAAGATGATTAAAAAGACAAGGATCGACAACGATCGGGAAAAAATGTTAACTTTTGACAAAGACCGATAAAATAGACATTTTTTTATGCCGAGACAAAATTGATAGTGTTGAGATAGACTATAAGGATTCTAGAAACACAGAAATTCGAGAAAATAGAGATTCATGAGTGTTTAGGAGGCTAATGAAGGAAACAAAGGTCGAGGGACTGATCAAAGATGATCGGTATGTAAACTAAAAATATCCTAAGGATTGGCTAAATTACTAAAATGAGAGATAGAGCTGAAGGGTCTATGAAAGCTGGTGTATAAAATTGATTAAAGATTATGATGAGTATGAAAAAAAGCTTGATAAATGTAAAGAATGTTGTACTAACCTTGTTGATTGTTTGCGATTTGATAGAGCTCCAAAGAGTTGGTCGGTGATCTAGTGATTCTCTTCAAGACTTAGGAAATAGGGTATTGATGATTTAAAGCATGATGACATTGTTTGCAAGTGCAATAGTTCATCCTCACATCCAAATTCTGACTAACTAGAAAATGGAGGAAGAGGTTGGCTAAATAGAATCGACGACGCTGCCCGCATGATCACCGGTGATCATAGATCGTTGTTAATTTTTCCATAAAATTTACAAACCAAAAATGAAAAATGGAAAATGGTTGAAACCACTTACCATCCAAGGTTTTAGGTTGTTTGAAAAATGGTGAGAGGTTAGGGATTTGGGTAGGAAGATGTTAAGGGGTTAAGATGGGTAGGGTAAATTAGGCTAGGTTGGTTTTGAGTGGTTAGGGTAGGGTAAATGATATTTACACGGGTAAATGAGATTTACATAGGTAAATGAGATTTACATAAGTAAATGAGATTTACACGGGTAAATGAGATTTACGATGGTAGTTTATAAGGTACTTAGGATAAGGATAATAATGATAATTATGAATGTAGATGTAAAAGAGTAGTTAGATGAAAATACAAACTAGAAACCAAACTAAATTAATTCCTAATCTAACACTCCTAAAAACTACCTCAGATTGAACAAGATGGAAGGGAGAGAGAATGCAATACCTTTTACTTACCAATGAAGAACTCCCTTGATGATTTTTTTGTGCTCAAGATGGTTGATTGAACTTGCTTGCTTCATATTTTTTGACACAAATGGGCAGCATCTCCCCTTTGTAAATTAAGAATTTTCTTGAGAATACTTGATGGATTTTGAAAAATTTCTTGAGAGATTTTGATAGCACTTAGCTATGATTTTTCAAATTTGGATTCCATGGAGGGTGGCATGCCAATTTATAGCTTAAGGAAGAAGAAATGGAGGGTGATGATTGATCCAAGTGGGATGGAGATCAATGATTGAGGATTGAGGAGAGGTTTATAAATTTTTAGAATGGAGATTTATAGAATTTGTGAGAAGTCTCTATTGAATTTAAAATTCAATGGGGGAGGAAGATTTTATTTGAATTTTAAATTACATGTGGAGGGAATAAATTTAGATAGGCTTTTAGAAATAGAAGCCTCTATATTTAGAGGTGGAGGATATGATTAGTTTAAGATTAGGTTAGGTTAAAATATGATTAGAGGTGTAGTTACATGGAGAAGCTAGGTGTAGGGTAGGTGTAGAGTAGGTGGGTAGGTGAATAGGAATTCTAAATTCAGCTAAATGAGGTTAGGAAAGGGGTTTATAATAATTAATCTTGTGATTAATTATTATAAAGTTAAAATGGGAAATGTGGGATAATAAGTAAGTAATAGGGAGGGAATATATGTTAGGATTTAATAATGTAAAGTGGGTATTTTATTTTATTAATAATTATGTCGACATTTTACATGTCTACTTTTTAACCCTCTTTGAAGGGTTATTGCAGACAGCAATGACCATTAAAAGAAAGAAGGATTGCTAGAATAGATAGCGAGGGTGATGCCCCTCGAAAGCTCGTGCGGGAGGAAAAGCGAGTTGGGTGATCGTTCAAAAAGAAGAGAAGATCATGTTAGTAGGATCATACGAAAAGGGTTGAGATCAAGAAATATTATTAAGTGATAGAATTCCCCGACCAACGTGGTCAAAGGATGGGATGCCCTAGTGAAGGGGGAGTTTGATTGATTGATTGGAAGTCCAAGCCAAGAGGATGAGTCTGAATGGATTGATTAATTGATTTGGATTAATAGGATTGGTTTATTTGATTAGGTTGATTGGATGTGACGGCCGAGAAGATCAAGATAGATGAATTGGATTGGATGTTTGATCGGTCGAATATCTCCCAAGTGCAAATGGATTTGAAGATACAATGTTGGCTCGGTGGTTGTTAGTATGATTTAATTGATTTTAGTGCCATTGCACCATGCGCCTCTTGTGCTCTTGGTTGGGATTTGAAAGATCAATTGGATGTTGGTTGGGTGGTCGATTAGTTGGATGGTGCTAAGAATAAATATAGATGAATAGAGGATCAAATGAGATGAGGATGATGTTAGATAGTTAATAAGGGATGATGATTAAAGGGGATAGGTGTTGTCATGAACTATCCACATTTTCATAATGATGTTCATCAAAATGTATGTTATCGATTTTGATGATTAACAATGTAATGGATGTGGCATAGAGAAAAATACACCGAGGTATAAAGACCATGATGATTGAATTGTCAAATGCCTTTGTCCTCATATCATTGGACATATTAAAATAAAAAAGGGTCCTCATATCATTGGACCATGCTTAAAGGAAAATAAACAAAAGGGCCTCATATCATCGGCCGAAAAATAAATGCAAGAGATAAAACAAACATTTACAATCACATGTGCAAAAAAATGAAAAAGTGAGTGAATGGGGTGGGGGAGGAATTACGGGGTTGTGGGGATGAGATGGTTTTGTGGATTTGACAAAGTGGATGAGATGTGATGATTGTTCGGATTTGTAACAATGTTTACAATTTGTAAAAATTTAAAAAATCTACCATTTTATGTTTTTAGGAAATTTGAGGATTTTTTTAATGACAGCTTTTTTTTACACTTTTTTTTTTTTTTTGAATTTTAACGATTTTTTGGTTTTTTTGAATTTTTATGATTTTTTAATTTTTTAAATGTTTACAATGTTTTGAATTTTTTTGAATTTTTACGATTTTTTTTTTTTTTTTTGAATGTTTACGATTTTTTTTTTTTTGAATGTTTACGATTTTTTATTTTGAGTGATAGATGGGAAAATTTGGGCAAGGTAGGAAGAAATGGGAGGAAAAGCGAACGAACGGGGTGGAAGAACCGATGTTTGGAGTGCATCTAGGGCAACACGTGTGGTATAAAAGGGGTCGGGGACCACACAGTGAGTCATTTTCACCGCACTTGTTAGATATACGAGAGCCTTTGAGAGAACGATGGAATTTTTGAAGGATTTCAGGGCACCGAGTGGATCTGGTGAGGGAGTATCAGCGACTGACAACTGATGGGCTTGCGGTAAGTACCTTGTTGATTTTTATTATTTTCCCTTTTGTGTGTGTTTTTAGCATTTTTTTGGTATTTCAAGGTAGTTTTTGCATTAGGGGGTATGAAATGGTGCCTATGAGCTATAAAGTGGCGCATATGTGTTGTAAAGTGGCACCTATGGGTCGTAGGGAGGGATGGGTTAAATTTTGGTGCCTATGTGTTGTAAAGTGGCACCTATGGGTCGCACGGAGGGTATGGGTTAAATTTTGGTGCCTATGCGCAGTTTGCACCTATGATAGGGTTTGGAACCTATGCCATAAATGGTGGCACCTATGCGAGAGGGAATAAGGAATGGTGCCTATGTTGGGTTTTTTGCTGCCTATGCGCATTGTGGCGCATATGCTATAAAGTGGCGCCTATGCCGGTATTTGGGGTTTTGGGGTGTTTTAGGGGATAGTAGAGTAGAATGATGGGGATAGAGGGTAAATTGAGGAATGATGGGGGACTTATATGCATGGTTTGGTGTTTGCGGGTGGCATTAGATATTCTATGAGATTAGGCATCGACGATCTTCCGCATTGATAAGATTATTAGGAGGACTTGAGGAGGTGGAGGAGGAGGTCGTGCTCTTACATGTGATCGATTATTACATGTGGTGAGGATGCTGACTATGCATGAAAATAGATCGAGATTTTTTTATTGTGTTGGCGGAGAGGTGGCATTCAGAGACTAGCCCATTTTGGCTACATATAGGGAGATGATGGTGATGTGAGAGAGCGTCTATCACATATATCGATTCCAATGGAGGGAGAGTGGGTGGTGTGGTGCAAGGATATAGCCCAGATCTCGGCTACGATTGTTGACAGATGTATGGGGTGCACCACGTCGGGGTTTACGGATAGACTTGGGGGTTTATTTTAGAGAGGATTATGGAGCGGATTCCAATGTTGTTATGCTCCCGATCACTTACATTTTTTTACCCGAAGAAGGTGGTGATACTTTACTATTGGATTTACGGATGTGGTATATGCGATGTGGCATTCGAAGACGATATATGCATGGACACCTGTAGTATTGGCGTGCGTATACTGTGACTTGTACACGGTGGCCTATCGAGGGGATAGTAGTATTAGAGCGGGAATTTCACTACGATCTGGAGCTATGATCACATACTCGTGGGTAGATCGATAGGCATCTCAAAGTGCGTCGGGATGGAGAGCCCTTAGTGTATGGTTAGCACATCCATATTGGTAGGAGAGAGTATCGGGAGTGATGGTTCACTACAGGCGGGCAGTAGATGAGCTAGTGGCGGGAGACATTACATGGTGACGATATCATCATGAGGGCATGGGTTGGGGATCAGTACAATTAATCTAGATCCAGACTCCATTTTACTTAGTAGGGGCATCCTTACATGATTGAGATACAGTCCGATCATGTTCTTCGTTAGTTTGGGATTGTAAAGGATATACCTACAGATCGCCATTTATTCACATGACCACCTGGAGACCGAGTATTGGGGTGCTTTGATTCTAGCATATCCGTGGCTAAGGCGAGCTTGGATGAGGTACAGGTTGACAAGTGGAGGCATTTACCATATGTAGAAAATGCAGGGGACAATGCGGGGATATGATGAGTGATGATAGGGGATTAGTGTCATCTAGTCTTACACGACCATTATGGGGGATGAGGTTTTACATGAGTAGAGACAGTGTACGGGGGGTCCACAGGGGCGTGCCTTATTGTTGCATGTACCACAAGTGCTAGGAAAGATGAAGAGTTACCGTGAGCACCACCGGTTATCATATTGGGTGGTCCTCCGGTTCGGCCAACTTAGAAACCAATGCCACATTTTCTAGTACAGGATGTACTGGACCAAATTCTAGAGATACATGATGTTGATGTGATGGATATTAATGATTCTTTTAGGCCATTAAAAATTTTTGGGCCACCACATAACAGAGACATAGCAAGACATCTAGTCTAGGATTTATAGGTGCAAGGCCTTCGAGGTCATCTAGTGCAGGGTTGACATGTGTAGGTCTCATTGAGGTTAGATTTACAAACATAGATTAATACATTGGAGATCAAGGCATGTGCCCGAGTAGTAGAGATAGCTGGTTTTATGGTGAGAGGTGTATCTCACCCGAAGGAGATACAGGGAGTTGAGGCAGATAGGGAGCATGTTTTCGGTCTTGGTGAGCCAGATGATGGTGGAGGAGGAAAACATGGAAGTCGAGATTCAGGAAAGGGATGTAGAGACAACTCGCATATAGGGAGAGATAGACAGGATACAATAGGCCATTAAAGGATTTTGATAGCAGTAAGGTATGGGGGGCGAAGATGGGGATCAGTCATTCGAGATGACCACCTTTGGGTAGAGTTAGAAGTGACTCGCTAGGAGAGGGATCGTGTCATGCAACATCATCATATATATATATCACCACCGAGATATGCTTATAGGGATAGTTATGGCATGTTGGATATAGTGGATGAGGTCAACGAGACACGGGAGATTCTTAGGAGCAGATGAGATGGCCCCAGAGTATAGTGACACCGCACTAGCACCGATGGATTTGGCAGAGGAGATGCGTTATTACGAGCACATTGTGATTTCAAGGCTTCCTTGAGGATCCTTGATATGCGGCATACTTATCCAAGAGGATATCACCACATCTAATGGCTTCAGAGAGTAATGCCATTGTTTTGAACCAAGAGCGAGATGGGGCAAGAGATGACATAGTTAGCTCCAACACGAGGATGAACAACATTTTTTTAGATGTACATATGTGGCCTATATAGTTTGTTATTATTTATTCATTTGTATCATATGTATTTTATTAGATATTCATTGATGACCAGGATGGTCACATTTTTTATGTATATATGGATACTTATGAGACATATGTATGTTTGTGATGATGGTATTTGATTATTTTGATGACATGTATTATGTGTGATGGTTGATGCATTTGATAAGTTGATATGGATGATGTGATGGAATTTTTATGTTAATTTTTGTTTATGACACCGTTTATGATGATATGATGATGATGTATTGATGATTATTTGATGTTGTCATGATGATAGTGTTTATATGATGGTGGATGTTTTATTGTTTATGAGTTTAGATGTAGGTTTATGGTGATGTGATGATATTAGATGATGATGTTTGATGATGTGGTTTAATTTTGATGTAATGATGTTAGATGATGAGTTGATGTAGTGTGATTTTGATGTGGTGATGTTAGATGATTATATTATGTGATTATAAAATTATTTTGATGTGTTGATAATGTCAATTTTAATGAATTTGGATGATGTTGATGATGAGATTGTTAGGTGTAGATGGATTATGGTATTTTATGCAACGATGATTATTTATTATAATTATGATGTGGTCATTTTATATTTTGATGTTTAGATGGATGATGATGATGATATTTGTCATGATTTTTATTTGTTTTTTTGGATTAGAGTATGTGTAAATGGTAATGTTATCAATGTTTTAGTGTGATGTTTATTGTTGAGATGGATAATGTAGATTAAGTATGTATATGATGATTCACATAGTTAATGGGTATATATATGTTAAATGTTATGCAAAATAATAAAAGTGTAAAATATTTACAATGTAGTCGTTCCACTATTTAGATGTAAAGCGGAATAACAGAGATAAAAGAAAAGTGAAGAAATGAGGGGAAACTAGAGGATTAAAGATGGATGGGGGTGGAGAAGGAATGAAAGCATCATGATCTTAAAAGGGTTTCATTTCTTGGCATCGACATAAATATAGACTTGATTTTCTTATTACTTGTGATTCCCAAATTTTGTTGTAGATAATGCCCTTTGCTTAGATCAAGATAGTGTTCTGATAAAACCATTACTTCTTACCCAAGACCTAGAAGAAGTCTAGATTATGATAGTAGGATAGGAATGTGGATAGGAATGGAGATATGGGTATGGATAAAGGGCTTTCCCCATGTGTGATGACACATATGTGAAACACTAGTGGACGTAGGATCTAGTTTACCATAGCGTTAGAAACTAGTTTTCACCATGGTACTTACCCAAGGTGCCACCGAAGTGGTTTTCACCATTGGATGGATTTTTTTGAGTAATTTTTTGATAGTGGGCATTTTAAGCGTAGAATCTTTGAGATGCATGATGTTCATGGGCTCATCCATCTCATTCCCATCCTAGGTAACAATCTTATAAGCACCAAAATGAACTTTGCTATGATGACATAAGGTTCGATCAAATTTGGTTTAAACTTGCCATTTCTTTTCACAATCGGCATTGGTGTTGCATTGGTTCTCTTTGAGGAATAGGTCACCAAATTTGAATCATCACATTTTGGTGCTTTTGCCATAGTGTCTGCGAAGGTGATTTTGGTAAGCTTTGAGATGGTCCAAGGCTTGGAGGCATTTTTCATCTAGCAACTCGAGTTCTTGAAGACAATGCACATGATAGTCTTCATCATTGATAAGGTAATGGAGAGAAATGCAGGGAAAGGAGATCCATCTCAATAGGTAATATAGCTTTGTGTGGATGGATGTATGGAGTGGCCCATAAGGCGGGGTAGATTTTTGTATGCCAATCGCATTACTCGGAAAAAAAAAAATTTTGAGGATGCGCTTTAGCATTTTTTTGGATGCCTTGGATTAAACATTACCTTGTAATATGGGGTGGAAAATTTGAGCTTGATGTGGAAATGATCACAAATTTCATGGACTTCTTGATTTTTGAAGGATTTACCATTGTCCGTGATAAGGACAGATGGAATACCATAACTTGAAATGATATGATTAAGGATGAATCACGGAATTCTCAATTTTCAAAATATTTACTATTGTCCATGATAAGGGATGATGGAATACCATAACAACAAATGATATGATTAGGGATGAATTTGGATATTTTTTTTCCAATGACATACGTATTGGAATGGCTTTGACTCACTTGGTAATGTATTCCATAGTAGTAATAATGAATTTTTGACCGTCAAATGAGGTAGGATTAAGCTTTCTAATGAGATCAAGACTTCATGTGGAAAATGGCCATGGAGTGGTGATGGGCAAAGCTTATGAGGGTGCATGGATGAGGTTGGCATGCTTTTGGCATAGAACACATTTGCAGACATATAAACATGCATCTTGTTCCATTGTAGGCCAATAGTAGCCGGTGCACAAAAGTTTCTTGGCAAGTACCACACCACTGGTGTGAGCACCGTAGATGCCATCATGCACTTCCTTGATTGCTAATTTGGCCTCTTGGGAGTTAAGGAATTGTAATAGGGTTTTTTCATATATTCTCTACGGTGAGAGAGTGCCACCAAGGATGGTGAATCAGGATGCACATTGTATGAAGGCTTTATAATGGCTATGAGGAAGGTCGGGTGGAAGGATATGGTCATGGAGATAGGTATAAATGTCATGATACCATGGAGAGTTGGGACCAACAATCTCACATACCATCTTAGATTCAGGGACATCATATGTTGGAACCATGAGTTGTTCAACCAAGAATTATGAATTATGGGCATTTGAAGGCATGTTTAAGAGAGAACCAATAGTATCCATTACATCAGTTGACTTGTTGCTTACTCGTGGAACCTGCTCAAACTAAATGTGTTGAAAATAAATCTTGAAATTTCCACCATTCACTTATATGGAATGATTTATCATCTTTGGTTGAGTATTCATCATTAACATACTTGATAATGAGTTGTGAATCACCAAAGACATGAAGTTTTTTGATATTCCATTGGATGGCCATTCTGAGCCAAGTGATAAGTGCCTCATATTCAGCTATGTTATTGGTGCATGGGAAAGCAAGCCGAAAGGCCTTATGGATGATATCTCCTTGAGGTGTGATAAATAGAATGTCTGTTCCTAAACCATGATGTGTGAAGGATCCATCAAAGTATAATGTACAATTATCTGATTTGTCAATAGTGAATACCGATTCATTTGGGAACCATATACCAAGTGGTGTGGAATCTTAAACTAGAGCTTCTATTAATTGATCTAATCTGCTAAAACTTGTCCTTTGATAGATTTTTTATTAACATATTCAATGTAAAACTCACTCAAGATTATAATCAATTTAGTCATCCACCTTGTTAAAGCCAATTTTAAGAGTAGATATTTAAGTGGATCTTCTTTAGCAATGAGTTTTACTGTATTATTGAGAATATAATGTTACTAGATTTTGAGAGGTAAAGACAATGGTAAGACATGCTTTTTCGATAGAGGTATATTTGAGCTCATATGCAATTAATGTTTGGCTAGATAATAGTTGGCTTGTTCCTTTCCATTGACATCGTGTTGCACAAGGAGAGCTCCCAAGGTGTGTTGAGTAGCTGAAATATAGAGTAGCAAGAGAATTCTGGAGTGGGAGGCACTAAAATTGGAGGATGTAGCAGATATTCTTTGATTTTATCAAAGGATGTTTGACATTCTTCATTCCAATGAAATGTTGTTCCCTTCTTCAAAAATGGTGAAATGGATGACACTTATCAGCAAGTTGTGCTATAAACCTCCTGATGGCCTAAATTTTACCTTGTAGACTTCTGAGTTGTTTTAAATTGGTAGGTGGAGGAATTTCAACAACATCTTTGACCTTTTCTAGATCAATTTCAATATCATGACAAGAGACAATGAATCAAGTAGCTTTTCTGATGTGACGCCAAAAACACATTTCTTGGGGTTGAGTCGAACTTTGTATTCTCGGAGTCTTTCAAAGATGTGGCGAAGAACCATAGGATGTTCCTCTCTAGTTTTGTATTTTCCCATAATTTCATCAACATAATCTTCAACAATGTCATGCATCATGTCATGGAAGATGATATTCATGGAACATTGATACATGGATCAAACATTTTTAAGGCCAAAGGGCATGACTTGAAAGAAAATGTACCCTATGGTGTAGTGAAAGAGGTCTTATGTTGATATTTTTATGCTATTTTGATTTGATTATATCTGGAGAATTCATCCATGAGAGATAACATTTCGTGTTTTGATGTAGAATCCATGATCATGTCGATATTTGTAATGTGAAAATCATCTTTAGGGAAAGATTTGTTAATGACATGAAAATTTGTACAAATGTGGATGCCCCTAGTCTTTTTGCCTACTAAGGTGATGTTGTAGATCCATTTAGAATAATTGATTGGCTAGGATGAATTAATGTGATGTCAATAACATTTTGAAGTTCTTATTTGAAGAGTAGGGATAGCTTTGGATGCATAATACGGAGCTTCTATTTGATCGGTTTCACATCTTTACGTACCACTAGATGATGAACCACCATGGATGGATTAAGTCCACACATATCTACGTAGGACCATGCAAATACATCCGAGAATTCTTTAAGAATTGTCGTAAAGGTGGCCTGTTCTTCTGTAGATAAAGATGCCCCCACTTTGAGAATATTGGGGTCTTCTTCGATTCCGATGTTAATGTCAATGGTTTCTTGAATCGGTGATGTTGGACCATCTTTGTAGCATTTCGAGCCGCGAAGGAGTTGATCCATGTTGGATCGTGTTCGGGATGTGGGAGATGCTCAAATAATTCAGCAAGGGGATCCTCCTCATCTAGATGGAAAGAGGAGTAAGGATGAGAGATTTTGGATTAGTATTGTATAGGTATAATAGGCTCATATTCTCTAAAATAGGCATCATCATTTAGAGATATTTTGAAACTTTTTTATGGTCATTGGTGGTATATTATCCCTAGTTCCCATAAACTCAATAATTTCTTTATCATTCTAAAATGTGTCAAGAGGGATATGGTCATATTTTTGGTCCCATTGGATGAGTTGGGGATAAGTGAGGGTGACATCAATGGCGAGAATGGTGGTGTCGTGGAAAAAATATTTTGGCAAAAATCTCTTCATATTTATATAGATGAATTTATTTTCAATGGGGTCTATGGCCTCCTCTCTTTATCTCATTTTGTCACTTAGGTCATCGTGGATACCCTCATCAAGTGATTGGTACCCTAATCTATGGCCATAAATATTGGGGATGAAAGTAGGGGGTTGGGGATGCCTTGTTCATTATGACCTATTTCTCGATCCGAATAACCCATACTGAATCATCATACGCTTAGGATTGGATATTCATTATTAAGAAGCATGATGGTATAGAATCATCTATGAGCCATGTAGTGTCATGGTTCTAGGTACTCATCGGTGAGATACCAAAAGTGGATAAAAGTGGAGGAACCCAATGAATATTATTTCTTTTAGTTTGACACATGTCAAGCCTGCCATGTTATTTTGGTGAGAGCGGGAGTTGCTCAATACTAAAGGTTTGATATTCCCCACACCCTGTGGATTTTAGCTTGAGAGGCGAGTGAGTAGGAGGGGGTGGATGTGGATGGAGTGGGTAAGATGGGAGCAAATGATGATGAAGCGTTACGTGAAGTGGATGGAATATTTTCAGGTAAAACATATGAAGTAGTGGATGATGATGGAGATGGAGATTGTGAGATAGTTTCGGTGATGGGACAATATGGTTCCCTATAACCTTGTGCTTCAAGCACTTGGAAATATTGGAAGGGTTAAGGGTCACCATGGATGGTGACCTCTACACCATCATGCTCGAATTTGAGGCATTGATGTAATGTGGATGGAACTAAATGTATTTCATAGATCCAGGGAGCATCAAATCAATAAATTATGGGGATCTAGATGTCCACAACATGTACCAGGGTGGGTAGCATGACAGGCCCCACATTGATGGGAAGATACAAAGTGCCCACTGATTTTATTTCAATATTATCATATGATTTGATAGTTATTATTTCTTGTCTAAAATTTGATTCATCATACCCTAGGCATCAAATGAGGGATAGGGTACAAATATTGACTCCAAACCCATTATCCACTAGTACTCATTTAATGCGAGTATTTTCAATATGAACCTCAATGTAAAGAGGAATATTATGGTTTGGTACGTGTAGTGGCAAGTCTTCCTAAGTGAAAGTGAGTGGGAGCGTTGGATGAGAGTAAATATGAGCAACAAGAGCTTGGAATTAAGTGGGAGTTGATATATGTTGGGACACGAGTCTCTTAAAGAGCACATTAAATGATATTTATGGATGAGGATGTTTTGAGAAGATCCATGATGGAAATTTGATAGCAGGGTCTTCTCAAGTTATTCAATAATATTGTATTGGGCTTGTGAAGGTGGATTTGAGGAAGATGGAGCAACCCTTAAACCACTACACGGCTCCTGTGAGTAGTAACTACACACTGAGGGTTTTGGGAAGGACCTTTAAGCTTGATAGTGGATACTTGATGAATAAAATGGTGGATATGGCCAACAAGAGATTCATATTGGAAGGGGACACATTTGTATTTTATATGATTGGATTGATGGTGGGATGATTCATGATTTTTACAAGACTTTTGTTGACCCTAATTTGAAGCGTGGTTTTGACCATGATTGGGAAGTGGATTTTGATAATTCCTAGCTTCTGATTTTGAGAGGAAGAGGATGCATTGTCTTTGATTTCAATTTCACCTTGATCAATCAGGTCTTGAATATAGTTTTGAGTTTCATACACCTGGTGGTGGCATGACCCTTGATTTTATGAAACTTTGTAATATTCATTTTCCTTAAACCAAGAGGGTTTAGGTCTAGACTCATCAATCGATTGGGTTTGAGGGAAAACAACCATATTAGCAACAACAATTTTTCAAGGATTGTTTTAATGGACTCACCAAGGGGGTGTATGACCTTATTTTTAGATCATGGTTGACCTTTAGGGTAAATATATGAAATGGTAAATTTGTGGACATGTTGAACATGTTTGGTCTCTATCACTCTGTCACCATGACAAAATTTTTATTCTTATTGAAATATTTAGGCTTCTCTAATGTGGAAGGATGATTGGATTGATTGTAGTTGTCATGGGAATACAATTTAATGAGGCCTTTAGAAACGAGGTATTTTTCTATTGCATTCCCTTTTCTATGATGTCATCAAATGTGTTGGCATAATGGACTTGCAGGTGGAAAGCTAGTTCTTGATGGAGGTTGGTGAAAAATATGGTGACCAATTACTTTTCCGGATGGGCCATGGGATATGGCTAGCAAGGGTTCTCCATTGTTATAAGAAGGATGAAAATATTTCACCATTACGGATGTTTATATTGCATAGGTCGATCATCGTGACATCATGCTCCACATTATATGAGAAGTGTTTTGAAATTTTTCAAACATGTCGACGAAGGTAGTGATAAAACCCTTGGAAAATCAGAGGAACCATTCAAGAGCGGGACCGCCTAAGCTTTGTGAAAAGATTCTCAATAAATAGGAGTCATCGTATGCTACCTCTTGACATAGCATATAGAAATCTTTAACATGTTCACAAGGATCACCCTTTCCCTTATATTTTTCAAACTTGGGTGGTTGAATATGGGGAAAGGGACATGTAGGATATTGTGATCAAATGTATAAGGACAAAGTTCCTCAAACTTGTATTGTTGTCTTTGTTTTCTAAGTTGCAACCCTTGAAGTATTTCCTTCATAGACTTTATTTCCTACTCCAAGGTGGTTCTTGGGGATCGGTGGGTGGTATGTTGAAATGGGTCATTGTGAATGTTTAAAGCCATGATCATTTGGTCATTATGGATCAAGTTGGGAGGCCAATTGGGAAATCTAGTTACTCATTTGTTGTAATTGGGATAATACGACCTCCTTAGATATATGAGAGTGATGGGTGTTCTCTCTACTATCTTATCCATGCATAGCATATAACGGTTACCATGATTTCATTTTTTTGGATTGTGATGTAGTGGGATGGTGGTCATTGTCTTATGCATTTATTATCATCAAGGAGGAGACTATGAAGTTGGTCATGTGGTGTAATCAAGAGGAAGTTTCGCTCTCATATGATATAATTGGAGGAGGAGAGCATATTTATTTTTGTCGATGAAGCGATTAAACATCTCTCGTCCCCTTCCTTCTATGAAGTAGGTGCTAGAACCATCATCACTACTAGTTTGAATATTTTTCTTCATCTTCTCCTCAAATTTTGGCTTTCTTTCGCATTGGCAAATTTTTTTATTGAATAGGTCATTTTTTTTTTGTTTAGTTGGCAGTTTATTTCATCATCATTTCTTGATTGGGATTGGGTAACTCTTCTTCTAGGTGTCATTATATCCTAGTAATTTTGAGATGTAAAGATGGGATAGAGGTGTATTAGTAGGTAAAATATATGTAGATGAAGAAAGGATAAGATTTCTTATTAATCGATGTATGATTCCAACAATCAAACCTTGTTTTAGGATAAGAGCAAAGAAGGATTTCCCTTGAGAGAGGATTGAAGAAGTATTTTCCTTGGTGAGAGAGGGATTAGTATGTGACTCAATGTGTGAGGGCTTAGGATGATTAGATAGGAGATAGGGATTTTTTATTTTTCAAGGTGTTGATTAATAAGATTCAATAAATTGTGTCAATAGGAAATCTTAAATGAGGTGTTTGGTCTGTGAAGGTGTATGTTTAGGATGAGATGATGTTTTACATGTATAATTGTTATGATTAGCAAAGGATGTGTGATGTAATAAGTTTTAGGATCTTTTGTGCCTAGGTAAGTGTTGTAATGTCAACAGAAACATTATATGGTTAAAGGTGAAAGTTTTGTGATGATGAGATGAATGTGTGTTTTAGATTAGGTGAGATGTTGTGGGATGAGTTATGTCTATAGAGTGGGGATATGTAAGTGATTTTTAAATTTGTTTGTGATATGGGGGATGTTTGTAAATGTCTTTTATGGTTGTAAATTTTTAATTATGAGGAGAGGTTTATTATTTATTTTTATTTATGTTAACAAGGAAGTGTGAGTGACGTCAAGTGGATGATGGATGTCAAAAATATGGTCAAAGGTGTATGGTGAATGATGTATGGTAAAAATATATGGGGTAGTCAAATCGAGGTCAAATGACGTGGTCAAAAGAGATGAATGATAGGTGTATAGGTTGATAAGAGGGACTAGTGTGAGGGTTGTATACTAGTTTTGAAAAAAAAATAAACAATCACAAATATGCAAGCACACCCTAACTAGTCAAGTGGGATTACAATCAAACTATATCCCACTTTTAATACCACACACCAACGATGGCACCATAAACTACATCTCCACCTCAATGTGGGGTTGACTAGTGAGTGATATTGAGGAGTGCGGCCTCCTTGCACTCTAGTTTTATATGTCACCAAAAAGGTTGCCTAATTTAGGATATACGAGCTCACTAGGGGCGGTCCCGATATACCTTGCGGTATGTGGGGCCAAGTCCATGTTGCAAAGATGTTTTGTCTGAGGCCTATGTATTGGGATGTGGAAGCCCTCACTTCACACCGCTCTTAAAATAAGCAAGCACTTAGCCAATAACAATAACTCTCCAAGAATTTATATACCCTTTCGGAACACGAGGTGTGTCTACGTGTGTGGAGATGAAACCCATAATCATGAGAGCCTTAGGAATATGGTAAGTGTGTGGATGTCACTTCCACATCATGTTACCCCCAAAAATTAAAAAGAAAGAAGGTTAGCCATTTTTTATCCTCAAGATCATCCTAGGATGCGAGAGGAGAGAATACATGGTTTAACCCTCGGGATTAAACAAGAAACAATGCAAAAACACACCGAAAAGATTATTGATGCAAAGATAAAAAAATTAAACAATAAAAATTATGTGATGGGTTCTTCAAGAGGAGGCCTTGCTACAAAAAAAGGTTAGTAGTTTTTACTTATAACCCCACTATTCTTTGACTTATCGACCGGTAAGACAAGGTGGTTAGTAGTTTTTATTTAATCAAAAATCCTACAACCACCAAAATTTAGATAAACACAAAATAAGTGTCGAAATGGGAGGATTTTCCCTTGTTTCTATAATAATTTTGTGAAAAAAATGTTAAAGCACAAACAACAATAAAAACACTTAGAAGCAAAGTTAGATTAGTTTCTCCAAGTACACTTTTATTCCAAAGCAAGGCACTAAAATAGGTCAAAGGCGCTAAAACAAGTCAAAGGTACCACTTCGTAACAAAGGCGCTAAACTAATATTAAACAGATATTATCAGTCAAAATCACTAAAATACGTAGCAAAAGGCGCTAAAAGATATGACAAAGGTTCTAAAATAGAAAAATCAATATAAACATAACATAGGCACTAAAGTGTAAGCATAAGCGTCAATTGTTAGAGCATACGTACTAAAACCTGCATAGACAATAATGTGAGTCGAAGCACCAAAGTATTTTGCATACGTGCCACGGGTTTCACAAAAGCACCAAATGACAATCCCGCAAAACCAAACATTAGACATGGGGAAAAAAGCACTAATTTAAGGAAAAGACACTAATCCTTATAGCATAGGCGCCAAAACATAGGGCATATGCACTAATTAGTGCTGAAAATGATAGATGAATGTGAAAACTCAAAATTTTAAAGGTGTAAAATAAAATGAATTTTTCCAAACTTTGGCATCTTTTTTTAGGGATGAAGTGAGATTGAAAACAATAAAGAAGTGGAGGGTAAGCCCCATGGTGGGTGCCAAAATGTAGATGGAAAAGAGTAGTTAGATGAAAATACAAGCTAGAAACCAAACTAAATTAATTCCTAATATAACACTCCTAAATGCTACCTCAAATTGAGAAAGATGGAAGGAAGAGAGAATGCAATACCTTTACTTACCAATGAAGAACTCCCTTGATGATTTTTTTTGTGCTCAAGATGGTTGATTGAACTTGCTTGTTTCAAATTTTGTGGACACAAATGGGCATCACCTCCCCTTTGTAAAGTGATAATTTGCTTGAGAATACTTGATGGATTTTGAAAATATTCTTGAGATATTCGATAGCACTTAGCTATGATTTTTCAAAGTTGGCTTCCATGGAGGGTGGCATGCCAATTTATAGCTTGAGGGAGAAGAAATGGAGGGTGAGGATTGATCCAAGTGGGATGGAGATCAATGGTTGAGGATTGAGGAGAGGTTTAGAAATTTCTAGAATGGAGAATTCTAGAATTTGTGAGAAGTCTCCATTGAATTTAAAATTCAATGGAGGGAGGAAGATTTTATTTGAATTTTAAATTATATGGAGGAAGAATTTTAGAGAGGCTTCTAGAAATAGAAGCCTCTAGATTTAGAGGTGGAGGATTTGATTAGTTTAAGATTAGGTTAGATTAAAAGATGATTAGAGATGTGATTACATGGAGAAGCTAGGTGTAGGGTAGGTGTAGAGTAGGTGGGTAGGTGAGTAGGAATTTTAAATTCCTATAAATGTTTAAATGAGGTTAGGAAATGGGGTTATAACAATAATTTTGTGATTAATTATTATAAAAATAAAATGGGAGTTGTGGGATAATGAGTAAGATATGGGGGAAATATATGTTAGCATTTTATAATGTTAAATGGGTATTTTATTTTATTAATAATTATCTCAAAATTTTGCATGTCTATAATGATAATTTGATTTAATGTATGTCGGGTCATCTATGGGTGAAAAAATGGTGTCTACATTTTCCCCTTTTTATTGAGTTATCTATAGGCATAGGTGCTACGAGACAAAAACTAGCGTGAGGATGCCCCAATTTTGTGACAATGATATTGTTCCCCCTCGATCCAGGAACCAACATTGTGTTGGCCATTTGATTAAAGAGAGTTGGATTGTTTGGATAGGTTTGCTTTAAGATGCTCTAGGTTTTGATTATAGTCTAAAATGACCATGTTAGAGGGGTTTGTAGAGATGGTAGTAATCTTGGAAACACTTGGTAGGGGACATTATATGGCCTCGGAGGGAAACACTAATGTGGACCACCTACAAACATGTGATTTGAGGAAGACTAATACATGGAGAGGATCCAATGGGAGTGCTCTCATGAGGATGTGTGAAGTTGTGGGACTAAAGGGTCAAAGGCAACATCTGCAGGGTGTGTAAAATTTTGATGTATGGTCAAAAACAAAGTTTTGAAAAAGTGTTGAGCATCAAAGAAAAATTATATAATCTTCTTATGGTATCCGATGTGATAAGAAAGATCTAGGTAACCAAAAATGATAAGATGTATAAAAAGGATTGAGATCGGCGGTGATTATGGATCATCCACATTTAGGGATAGAGATCGGCGGTGATTTTGGATCGACGAAAATTCCAAAAATGGAAAATATATAAGCCAATTCGGGCTTACAAATGGCTCATTTGCAACGTGTCATTGTGTGATTTGAGAGCTCGATCAATTTTTTTAGAGATGGAGGCGAGCGACAACAACAAGCAATGGAACAAGAGAGGGGTAAGTCGGTTTAAATTTTTATATTTGTTTTGATTTTTGTGTTTTATTTTTATTTTTTGTGCTTTCCTAAAAATTTTGGGCGGAAACTCCCGATCAACACCAATCATACGATTGGCAATGATCGTGGATTGATGTCGATTAGTTTAATGAAAAACTTGTCGATCTTAAATCGACAACAATTAGTTTAAAATTTTGATGGAGTTCTTAAGTGATGTATGTTTTTTTGTGTTTTGCGGTGAGAGACATGATTCATCTCGGTGATAAAGTCCCTGAGATGTTAGAGAGGATTAGAGAAGATGTTACGAGATATAGAGTGGGCTCATTTGATTGTTGTTGGCTTGGGAGGATTCATCCACTACCAATGATTCCTTGAGATTTAGGGATGATGGTAACATTGATAGATAGCTAGGAGCCAAGTACATGGACCTTATGGTTCCGTATCAAAGCAAGATGACCATCACTCGGAGGATGTGTACAAGATCAAGAGAGTGCCTATCTAGGGTGAGTTGATAGTGCCCATAACCTAAGAGGCCGTCTTGAGACGATGAGGCGATTATATGGAGATGATGCCCCAGATATTAGATACACAACATGGGCTTTCATATTGAGACCTACTATGATGTAGAGGTGTCGAGAAACCGGCGATGTCGGTGGTAATGTTAGCTATCTCATGTTATACACTTCCATATTTAGGGGTGGCAGATTTCCTTGGACACTTATGAGTGTCGTGGCTTTGAGATTATGGAGCACTAGACAGTATATGGCCCAGGATTGTGCATTGTTGGCTTAGGTATACCATGAGCTATGCATGTTTGTGGTGGGAGGAGGTATGGATTAGATGTGGGGTTCTTATTGCATTGTTGGGCATATGAGCATATAGCTATTTGAGGCCAATATGCCTACCTTGGAGGGCGGGAGACCAAGCGGAGTATGTTGTGGGATTCATGAGGTGGAGGTTTGATGTGATGAGGGATGATGAGTGGAGAGATACTAGGCGTACTATGCTAATCGACTATGGAGTTTATCCATAGATGATGTAGTCTAGAGGACCATATGTGGGATTCCATGCATGGCCGGGAATGGATGTAGAGCTCGTAGGACCGAGGTGGGTGTGGTGGATTTGAGGGAGGATGGTGAAGGTTATAGAGGTGGTGCGGTTTCCTCAGGTGCGGAGGTAGTTTGGGTTTCCACAGTAGATACCAAGTGAGCTGATTTTCTATCGGCGGGATGATTTAGAGAGGTACTTTCCTATTCCTATAGCAAATGAGACAGAGAAAGCCAAGAGGTATGGGATCCGGAGGTGGTGGATGAATATGATGTTGGGGAGGTGGAGGGTTTTAGTGAGTGGTGGAAACAACAGTGGGCTCGTTCGTGGAGATAGGGTGGGGAGGGGGAAGAGGGGTGGAGAGTGAGAGGAGGGTGAATGTGGGGAGGATCTAGCCTTGTTGCAATATTATTTTGATGCATTACGGTTGGAGTGGGATGTGTTGGTAGTAGATCGGGACATCACTCACCAGGAGCAGGACACGTTACATCAAGAAAGAGATCAAGCACGCCTAGGCGTGATACTTATTATTAACAAGTGAGATAGATATCTCCACTTGTAGAAGGCATTGTAGGCAACGTATGGGGAGGTGGGGAAAACTTCGAGAGGATGGTAGTGTAGCCCATGGATCATGGCCTAGTACAAAGAAGGACGTAGTAGGTGTGGTGCCATCAATAAGGAGGTAGATGAGGCCTCTGGTTTTGTGGTGTTGAGCGGTATTAGGTGTTAGGCAAGGAGATGAAGTATTATGAGCATTTAGTGACATAACACATACCTAGTGTTCCACACTATATAGAGTTTCAGTGAGCAAATGTAGATCAGCTCATCATGTTTCTTTAGCAAGCACTTTGGGAGTGTCACATGACCTCGAGAGAAATCTGGGGCTGATAGAGGAGTTGCGTGAGGCCGGGGTGGCGAGTGAGTATCTGATTTTGATTTCACCACATAGCATGTGGGTTTTGTATATGACTCGGATGTAGATGATTTTTATATGATCCCTTTTGAGGCATTTTGTATAAACATTATTGATGAGATATATATAGAGGATTATGATTTTGGATTCTTGTGTTATTGATTTATTTTGATGTGATGTTGTATATGAATTCGAGACAAGATATTGAAATATTGAATAGTTTAGATGTATTTTATGTGATGTTAGATGCGTAGATGTTGATATGATATTTAGATGTGTTGTTTGATGTTGATATGATGTGACTCAAAGTAGTGATTTTGATATGTGTCTCAAAATGTACTTTAATCATGGTTGAGAATAAATGTCAATTGTTTGTTTTTTTAACTAAACTTACTACATATGTGATTTGATGGAAAATTGAATATGTATAAAAATGTACTTGAGGCCTAGTAAAAATGTTAACATATAACTAACAATAATTAGTCATATGTAGGATCATGGTTGTATGTGGAAATGTGCTTATATACCTTATTAAAACATGGGAAGGATTGATGTGTAGTTTGTAGGGGGAGTGAGTTCTCCTTTTGATGGTTTTTAATTTTATGCCTCATTTAGATTTTACCACACAAACTAATCGATGTGGCAAGTTTGCTTGTTGATGGGAAAGTTGGTCGATGCGGGAAGCTTTTGATATTTTTACTTTGATATTGATATAGGGTTGATCGATGCGGGAAGCATTTTTGTAATGATATGGGTAGTCATCCTTTGAGGGAGTGGTCTACAATTATGATTTTTATTTTGAGAGATAGTCGTCCTTCACGGATCATTCTATATTTTTCTTAACAACTTTCCTTTGAGGACCGGTTTGTGCTTTGATAGTATGCTTCGAATGTATATTTTTGACTTTTATTTTTAAGCTAAGGGCAGGCATAGTAGACCATTTGAGGAGGGGGAAAAGTGTGTAAAAAATACACATGTGACCCCTTAGCATGTTTTCAGTCAGTAGACAAGGGAAAGATGGGAGTAATGATTGTGGGGTTCCTGTTAAGGAGGAACTTGTCCATGTGGAAAATGTGATGAATAGAGCCGTGGTGCTCATCTTTACATCGTGATTATGTGATACTTGATGAAAGACCACATAATTCCAAATCATTACAGTAGTAAATGATAGGTTGGTGATGGAATAAGATATTTGATGTGACTAATGTCATGAAATTAGATGTGTTAACAATAGAAATGCCACAAGTGCAAGGCATTTAGAGGTTCCTTTTTAGGTTTACCATTAAGGGAGGCTAAGCGATAGGCTCTTGACCCATATTTGTGAGTGATGACATATGGACCGATCTAGTTAGGGGAAAACTTTCCATATTTACTCCTTTCCAAAGTAGTGACATTTTGATTCTCTTTAAGGACAAGATCACCAATGTTGAAGTCATGTTCTTTGACATGTTTTTATATGCTCGTTTGATGCGTTCTTGATAGACATGATGATGTTTGAGGGTTTTTAGGTGGCGTTCATCTAACAATTCAAGTTTTGTTAGGCATTCTTGACAGGATAATCCTCGCGGAGATAAATTCTCCGATGAACATGCAAAGAGATGGAATTTGAACTTAAAGGGGTAGAACTACCTCAGTCTGTAGACTAAAGAGAAGGGCATAGCACCTATAGGATTACGGATGCTATTTCGATACGCCCATAGAGAAAATGATATTTGGAGATGTCAATTTCTGCCTACTTGGTCGATGGTTTTCATGAAGATTTTGTTTCACCATTTTCTTGTGGATAGTAAGGGGATGAAAAGCTTAGCTTGATGTTGAAAGTGTTGCATAATTTTTTTACTTCCTTGTTTTTGAAATACTTTCCATTATCTGTGATAAGCTTGTGAGGGATGTCGAAGCGACATATGATATGTTGATAGATGAAATCGATAATTTTATTTGCTTTAGTGGAGACCATGGGAATAGCTTTTACCCATTTAGTGAAATATTCAATAACTTGATTATGATAAAGTGGTGTCGTTATGTTGATCAAGGTTTGGTGAGGCCAATGAGGTCTAATACCCTTTGTGAAAAAGGCCACAAATCTGAGCGGGATGTAGGTCCTAACTTAGGATGTAAGTGAGATTGGAATGTTGTTGGCATTTAACGGGTTTCTTGATGTATGCACAACAATCTTGATTAAGAGTATGCCGATAATAGCCCATCCATAGGACACGTTTAGCAACAACCATACCCTATGATGTGTCCACAACATATGTCGGCATGGATTTATTGCATAGCTTTAGCGGATTCATGATATTGGAGGCATCGAAGTAGGATCCATCAAATATGTGTTTGTAAAGAATAGCACCTACAATGATGTATCGATTAGCACATTGAAGAAAATATATTTTAGAGTTTTTAGATAGGTTAGATGGTATTTTTGATTGAGACAGGATAATCGCAAGCTTGATTGTACCAAATATCTATTTGATTGTCTTCGATGAGGTTGAAAAAGGGAGTTCATTAGTGTGGGATGGTTGATCTAATTTGTGCACAACAACGAACAATTTGGAATCATCGGTTGATAGTTGAATGAGAGATGCAAGAGAATCCATGGTATCCACGAACTTATTTGATGATCGAGGAACTATATGGATCGTGTATCGATCAAGGCCTCTAAGAGGAATTTAACATTTTTTTATATTTTTGTAAAATTTTGTTCTTTTGTTGGTAAATTCCTTTTATGTTATTGATGATGAGTTGAGAGTCTCCATAGATGTCTAGAATTTAAACACCTAGCATGACCATTGTTTAGAAACCCATAATGTATTCAGCCATGTTATTAGTGCATTCAAAATTTATTTTAGAGGATAGAGGGATAGGAGTCCCCTAGGGAGGTATGATTACAATACCATCACATCCCCTCTGCCAACATTTGGAACCGTCGAAGAAAAGTTTCATCTTGAGGGAGTGTATTCTTGATCAATAGTGTTAATGGACTCGTCAGGACATTATTCGTGAGGTAGTTGATTATCAAGAAGGGGATCTTTTGTGAGTTGATTGGAGATGGATTTCCCCTTAATAGATTTATGTGATATGAATTCCAGATCAAATTCATTCATGAGCATAAGCCAACGAATGGTAAAATCATTTTGGTATGGTTTAGAGTGCATCGCTTTAAGAGGATTGAAACTGGTGACAATGTAAGTTTTATGATTAAGGAGATAGTGACGAAGTTTGGAAGTTGTGAAGTACAAAGCACAACATAACTTTTTGCTTCACTGTAACATGTTTCATAGTCATGAAGTGTGTGGCTTATGTAGTAGATAGCTTGTTCCCTACAATGCTCATCTTTATCTGCTAGCATAGCACCCAAGGCATGGTCGATGAGCGAAGATATATCTAGAGAGAATTGAGAAAAACATTCCACAAATGCATCTTTAAAAAAAATTAAATCACAAGAAGAATTCTTTGAGAAGTAGTATCTCAAAAAATGAGGATATAACATGTCACAACTAGAAATCGCACACGAGTGGTGCAATGGATACACTGATAGGGAGGAGCAAAGGAGATTCATTACGGGTGGAAGTAGGAAAAATATTGTTAAGTAATAAATTTTTCCTCGACACGTCGAAGGGATCGAACAAGCGTGGTTGGTTGTGGGGAGTCATGGATACAAGGTTATCATTTGTTAGCCATGTGGCGAGGAAAACCTTGATTTCCAAAATCAAAATAGTAAAACCACATCATTGTTTTTTAATATGGCGGTTCTACGGTGATTGTTAGGACCAGGCATAGTGGGAAATGTACACACCCAAAATTACATAGGTGTCACATTGGTGGTAAGGTAAAAGTCTCCGATGATGATTTCCTCTTCTCCGAAAAAAAGCGATGAAGTCCATATCCTTTCCCCCTTTTCTTGGCATGATTTTTTTGCTTTACCTAATATTTTTCTTAGATTTTTTGTCTTTCCGAGCCATTTTTTGTTTGTTATGAGGTCATTGTGACTTTAAGTCACGAAACCACCGCGATGATTATGTAACAACTAGTCCACCTAGGCTACCGGTGGTTTTGTAATCGCCCGATCTGTGCGAGACTGCAGTTTAGTTTAGTGCACATTTATCTGAAAATCGGGTTGTGTTACATACGCATGTCTCCAATTTTTTAGTGTCTTTTTCACCCATTTCTTGACCATTTCACCTGATTCTTAGCTTGTTGGATACGTATGGAACTATCATTCTCTATTTACTATTATTATAATGTTGGTTGCCCCTTTTTAGGACGAATTGGCATTTCTTGATTACCAAGTGTGCTAGAATTCTTCCCTGCCATTTTTTATAAAATCTAGAATTTTACCCATATCATGGGTTGCAGATTTTTTATTTTGATTGCATCGTTACTCTGTCAAAATCTTGCCAAGAAGTACACAAATAAATCAGTTCATTGATTTGTTTCTTCTTGCCTGCATTTGTGAGCAAATAACATGCAACCAATCTACTCTAACATCTTCATAATTTCTTCTACAACCAACCAACTTTGTTCTCTAGATCAATTGGACTTTCACCTCTAGAAAGGAAGCTAAGGAGACCAAAGAAATAATCACCATACTTGGATATTGTCACGATTTTACATATCCAGGTTGGGGTGCATTTATAATTCTTTCAAAGCTTTTATTTCTTTAGAATACTATTGTTAAATACATTTGTCTTAAGGAGTATAATTTGCATATCATAACAAGCTTTCCATTGATATCTTCTTCTTGGCTTATCCCTATGGATTTTTCAGGAAAGAATTTGGAGGAAGGTTTTTTGCAAGAACTTCTTTACTTCTTCATTTTAAAATACATGTGTGTTTCATTTCTTCATTTTTAGTTTTATTTAAATGACGAACAAACTTCCATTGAAATCTTCCTCCCTACTTATCCCTATGGATCTCTGAGGAAAAAAAGCTTTTGTGTCTATGCTTGTCATTTAAATTCATCAATATTGGTTAGTCTTTAAATTTTATTTTTTTTACTTTGGGAATTCTCAGGGAAGAAGAAATTGCTTCGAGAATCCTTAGTTCTTCTCGTGATTATGAGGTGAAGCAATTAGAAGAAGTAGAAATCCACAATCACAAATTAGAAAACATCTTTATTTAGATTAGATTACGTGTCATATCTCAGCAATATAGGAATAGCTACTTCACTATTCCTGTTTGTTTTATTTGTTGTTAGAAGTAGATTGTTTCATTTAAATTAGTTATTTTCCGTGTTTATAGATTAGTTTTATTTTAATTAATTAGTGTTCAAGGTAGATGTTAGTTTTGTTTAGTTAATTTTCTTTGGTTCATTTCCTTTTAAACAAATAGATTAGATTGTTCATTTCATTTTGGTTAATTAATTGGGAATGAATTTAGCTAATTAAAAGATTAAAACACACTTGTCTTTTATTTAAGCTAGATTTACTTTTCTTAATTATTTAAAATGAACCTTCAACATATTTTAGAATTCAAAGTAAACTAGGTAATCAAACAATAGGAACTTACGATATACATACACATAGCCTCTAATTTCTCTTTTTCCAACTCATCTCGTAGGAACTCAAACTACTCGTTCTTAGTCCATGATTCTCCTATAGTAATTTATTAGCATTCCCTCAAACCTACACATTCGAGTTGTCCCGGCATGAACTCGGGAGGTTGCGTCGTCTATAGTCACGTGTTGATTTTCAATTATACAAAATTGGTGAACCCGACATGAAGTACTAGTTCCTTCTTATTTCCTTATCTTTCATTGTTATTATCTCACCTTTCCATTTCTTTCCCTATTTCGGTAGGTATTTATACCTCCCCAAATATGTCTAGTAGAGAATTTGGTGGGCCATTTGGCTTTGATAGATATTACACCAACGTTCAACCACAACAATCCCCTTCCCTTTTTGGATGGGCTGACAACTACACAAACAACGTGAAAACCTCCCCTAGCTATGTCTCAAACCCCATTAGTCACGTGAGAATAGAGGAGGTCGATCAACCTTTAAATATGCAATATGGTCAATCCAATTCAAACAACATGACCTTTACAAGTGAAATAAGTCCTTACCCTAGAGTCTTGTCAAGACCTCACATTAGCATGCAATCATCAGAAGATGACATTTTTACACGAATTGTTAATCCCCTTCGTACGATAGATGATTCCTTAGATAGGATGAAGATTCATACCTCTGAAATTTTCAACAACAATGTATCGGCCACAAATCTTGAAACTCATATTTTCAAGGAAAACAAGAATGACAATGTCGAACAATTTATAACGGGGTATCATGTGTCCTCTCAACCAAACCCTACACAACATGTACCCAAACAAGGGACTCAATCCTCACCCCATGATGTTATTTATACTTTAGTAGGGAGGATTAGAGAACTAGAGAGTGCCCAACCTTCACAACTAACTTATGCGATAGGACGAACATGGGTTATCATGTAGATAAGAAAGGATACACCCCTACCAATGCACAACCAATGCAACATCCTTCAGTAACAAGTTTATCTAGTGAGATCAAATCCGGTGATCTTCTCACAGGATTTGACACACTAGGATGGGTCCTCATCCATCTCACGCTTATCCTATGCAAGAGCTGGCCAAAGTGCGCTCTCAAATTCCATTCCTTCGAGCAATGCGGTGTTCCCTGGTTTCACGCCCACTAGCCCATATCCTAGTGTTGTTCCTCCTTACCTACATATGTATTCAAAGTCCCCTCAAATGGATGCATACACCTTCCCCACTCCTTATACGTAGTATGAAGGATCTTTCTATGTTTCGGTCAATGCTTACACTATAGCTTATCCAACTCCTCCTCCTCCTCCTCCTCCTCCTCCTCATTAGGGAGTGTCATGGTGGAATCCTACGCAATGGGTACCTACTGCTGAATATTTGAAAGAACCCCTTGACTTCACCATACGGGGTGTCATGCTTCCATGCTCGTTTTCTAATCTACCCAAGTTTAAGGGAGAAGGAGATTTGAATGCTCATATCAAATCCTACGCTACTATCATTAGGAATTACTTCCTTGGGATGTTGTGGTAGCTAAGATATTTCCAAAGAATCTTGAGGAAATCACCTTAGATTGGTACTATCAAATTTTGGAAGCTTCCATACATTCCTTTAAACAACTTGTTTTTGAATTCATCAGATCTTTTGACATGAACAAGTTGCTTCGTATAGGGATAAGGGATTTTTACATATCGGAAAGAGAAAAATGAATTTTCTACCCATTTCATCCAGAGATGGTGTCAAGTTCTTTATTCTGTGCAAGTGTGCCTAATATGGACTAGATGGAACTTTGCAACCTCTTCATTCACTCCTTTAACCGAGAGACCAAGGAGGAATTCCAAAAGTTTCCTTTCTGTAGTTATGAAGAAGTGTTGGAAGGTGCGCTCCTAATCGATCAAGCCGCCATTGACATTGGGCATAAGACTTATGATCTCAATGGGAAATATGTTCCCCCTAATCAAAATAATGCAAACCATCAAAATAACGAAACCAACAACCAAGGACCTATGGTCTTGAATCGCAATCCCGATGCTACCAAAGATGATTTTACTTGATAAGGAAAATAATGTTGGTTTTACAAAAAATGGTAACACTAACAATAACAAAAAAACAACACGGAAATCAAAGAGGTCCCAATTCAATTTCTTATGTTAACACGGTTGACATCAATAATCCCCCTCCTCGATAGGCTCAAACACAAGGCCCGAACTAGTACTAAAACTCGGAAAGGGACAATGAACTATGGTTATAATAAACAGGTTTTCAAAACTACAACCGGGGTTATAATCAACAAAAAGACTATAACTATAACCCCAATCTATATTGTGGTTTTCACCAATTTTCGATCATGACACTAGAACTTGTAGGGATTATAAAAAATTTATTCAAAGACTCCTGAAAACCAAAGGTAACTTTTTTAGATATGTTCCTAGTAAATCCTGAAGGAACCTCACAACCTAGTTGTATATGACCCGTTGCACCTCATAATGCAAACCTAGGCATCTATCGGGACCCGTTACCTAAACATCTTGAGGATAGAAAGATAGATCCTCCCAACATAAACAAGGCTATTCCCATTTGGAACAACAACCATGAGGCATCAACTTCTCGATAACTATCGAGTTTCCCTAATCGGGATCAAACAACAATATAAATATTTTGGGATTAGTTGAGTTATAGGTTATACAAAAGATCAATGCAACAACTCGGACAAGGGAGTACATTTCATAACCTCTTCCCACTCATTCTCTCTTGTAGGATGATGCTCCTATAGTCTCAAAACTTGTAAGAGCTTATGATTTGATTTCAGATTTGAACAAGACCTTTTCTCACATTTCGTTTCTAGATTTTTTGAAGAATTCCCCTACGCATCATGTTGCATTGTTAGACACAATATTTCTTGGTCATCTAATTCATGTTATGCCTCCACCTAGGGCTCAAATAAATCATATTGATTTCGACATACATCCTCTAGGACAGAGTGATAGGGATACCAGGTTTGTCTTTTATATAAGCAAGATGCCATCGACATTGCAATATCCCTGGAGGAGATCCTACGTTATACTTGCACGTCTGGGTCTATAAAAATTGCATTAAGAGAGATATCATTAATGATGGTGTTGTGGTTAGCACAAGGTTGTACAAATAATATATCAGATCTAAGCATACATACAATAAAAGTGGATATTCTACTAGAAGAAATATACAAAACAAGAGATATAAATCAACACCATATTTAACATGGTTCATCTAGTGTGGGCTACATCCACCAAGAAATAGGTAAATCTATTATCCAAAGCTTTCAGAAGATATACAATTAAAGATCTACAATCTTCCACACCTCTCAGATGTACAAGTACTTTCTTTCTCTCAAGCTTCTCTTTCTTCTCCAAGAATTCTCTCTCTCACAATTATTCTCACAATAATCATCAATTCTTACAATCCTCTTTCTAAACCCTAGTTTTTATGCTTATATAGGCATATACAAACTTAGGGAACTTAGCCATGCAATTATAATCAATAGATTTATTTTAATGTTAAAATTAGATATAATTCCCGAGAGTTAAATAAGACACTCCTACACAGTAACCGACGCGTCGGCCATCCCTAACCGATGTTGGTTCCTCCTTGCCTAACTAATTTCGGTCATAGGTGACCGATGTCGGTCCCTCCATAACTGATGTCGATTATTGTGTTTTCCAGCAAGTTTAATATATCATGTTAAACTGAAGTAATTGAGCTCCAAAACTCAACAATCTCCCACTTGGAGATAAATTACTACACTATATATGTACAACATCATTCTTGGATCCTTTCCTTAGCTTTTTTCTTCATCTTCAAGTCTCAAACTTGAAGACCAATAGAAGTGGAGTGTAGCTCCAACTTCTCTTTTGCTAATGGCTTCGTTAGCATATCCGCAGGGTTTTCACTTGTATGAATCTTCTCCAGTTTCAATTGTCCATCCTCCAATACATGTTGTATGAAGTGATACCTCAACTAAATGTGTTTCGTTCTAGAATGAAACGTTGAGTTCTTTGCCAAATGAATTGCACTCTAACTATCACTAAACAATTTGCAATCATCTTGCTCATTTCCCAACTCTTCCATGAACCTTCTCATCCATATCATCTCTTTGCTAACCTATGTAGCTGCAACATACTTTGCCTTTGTAGTAGATAAAGCCACCACCTTCTCGTAATCTTGAAATCCAACTAATTATCATCTCACCTACTACGAAAATATATCTAGTAGTTCTTCTTGTACACTGCCTAGATCTCTAGCCATATCGAATCAAAATAACCGTATAAAGAAATATCCGAACCTCCATAGATAACTCCCTCTCAAATACCTAAGAATCCATTAGACTACTTTCTAATGCTCTTTACTGGATTAGACATAAATCTACTAACAACTCCCACTTTGCATGTGCAATGTTTGATCTGCAGTACAAACCATAACATACATGAGACTTCCAACTGTTGAAGCATATGGTACTCAAGTCATGTATTTGACCACCTTATGTGATGAAGGACATTGATCTTTTCTCAATTTAAAGTGTCCAGCCATAGGTGTACTCACCAGTTTAGAATCTTGCATGTTAAGCCTTTCCAACACCTTATTGATATAAGCTTCCTGAGACAAATACAATTTTTGTTCTTCTTGTCTATGTGTATTTGCATACCAAGGATTATTTTTGTAACTCATAAATCCTTCATAGAAAATGTGTGAGCTAGACTTCCCTTAAGCTCACCAATGTCCTGCATACTAGATCCTGTAATAAGCATATCATCCACATATAGTAACAAAATAATATAGCTCCCATTTTCAAGCTTCTTGAAATAAACACAATGATCAGATTCACATCTTAAGTAACCATGCTCATGTATGAAACTATCAAACCTCATGTACCATTTCCTTGGAGCTTGTTTGAGCCCATATAGACTCTTTTTTTCAACATGCACACTAATTTCTTTTACCATTGACTTCATGCCTAAGCGGTTGTTGCATATAAATCTCTTCATCCAAATCACCATGAAGGAAAGTTGTTTTCACATCTAGTTTCTCTAAATACAAATCATATCTTCGCAACTAAACTCAATACAATGACGTATAGAAGTCATTTTAACAACGGAGAAAATATTTCACCAAAGTCAATACCTTTACTTTCATGAAAATCCCTTTACTACAAGTCTTACCTTGTATCTTTTATGTTCACCCTCTTCTTCCTTGACCCTATAAAACCACTTGTTTTACAATTTATTCTTACCTGCTGGCAACTTAACCAAATCCTAAGTCTGGTTTTGTTCCAAGGAGTCCATCTCCTCATCAATGCCATGCTCCCACTGCACATGGGTCTTATCGTGCATCGCTTCATCAAAATTTTCTAGCTCACCATTATCATTCAATATTAAATAAGATATAGAAGGTGTAAATATTTCTAGAGGTTTGCTTACCCTTTGTGACCTTCTCACGAGAAGTTTGGGAGTACTTGAGGCTCATTCAAGACCTCCTAGACATTTTTTTCCAATTCTAACAAAGTGACTAAGACCGCACTCTGTAACCGCGTCGCCTTCTACTAACCGATGTCAGTTTGGTTCTTCTGTAAATCGATATTGGTTCGGTGACCAATGTCGGTCGGGGTTCAACCAACACCGATTCTTGTGCAACCATATAGGTATTATTTTTAATCCGAGATTTCATTTTCATTCATAGATTTCTCAACCGGTTCATCATTAGGTACCAAAATTTGATCCTGTACATTCTCTTTTCATTTCATTCAATTTCACGACTCCTAATAATTTTAGAACTCTCTAAATCCCAAAATGGAATCAAATCACTATATCCATAACCAATGAAAGTGCATCACTTAGATTTTGCATCCAACTTTTTCCTATTTTCCTTATCAATATGGACAAAATCTTACGAACCAAAAACTTTAAGGAAAGAAAGATCTACCTCTTTTCCGGTCCAAGCTTCCTCTGGTATTCCTCCATCTAGTGAACTTGAAGGTTCACGGTTAATCAAATAAACTATTGTATCAACTGCTTCTACCAAAAACTGCAAGGGAAATCCAACATGTATCCTCATACTTCTAAAGACGTTCTTGTGATTGTCATGTTCATTCTTTCTACAACACCATTCTCTTGTGGTGTTCTTGGAACCATCCTTTCTCTACGTATTCCATTCACTGAACAATAATCATTGAAAGTATTATTACAATATTCACCACCATTGTCAAGATCTAAGGCACTTTAACTTTGAATTTGATTCATTCTCAACAAGGGCTTTCCATCTTTTAAAAGTCTCAAAAACATCAAATTTATGTTTAATATAATAAACCCATACCTTTCTTGTAGCATCATCAATGAAAGTAACATAATATTGGGATCCTCCATGAGAAGCTCCTAGGTTGGTCCCCACACATCTGAGTGTACAAGCTCCAATTTTTGTTCCTTCTTATTTTCTCCAACTTTGAGAAATCCATGCTCTTTTTCTTTCCAAAGATACAATGCTCACAAAAATTAAGATCTAAATCTTTCAAATCTAATAACTTACCCTTAACCTTTTAGATCTGCATTCCTTTTTAACTCATATGGCCCAACCGATTATGCCGTATGTATGCATCTCAATCCAAAGTAGATAACACAGAAAAAGAATCTATAACACGGGTAGATAAATATAATGTTCCTACCTTCTTACCTTTTGCCACAACAAAAGCACCCTTGGTGAATTTCCAAGAGTCTGCTATGAATGTAACAATGCAACCAACTTCACTCAGTTTCCCTGTAGAAATAAGATTCCTCTTGAGGTTTGGCACATGCCTCACATCTTTCAATACCTATGTATTTCCATTATGTAATTTTAGATGAACTTCCCTTTACCAAAGAATACTACAAAGTTCATCATCACCCAAATAAACATGCCCAAAATTTTCTTGGACATAATTTTTTAAATAACCCTTATTAGGGGTTGCATGGAAAGAAGTTCTTGAATATAAAACGCATGATTCTTTTCTATTATCCAAAGAAAGAATAAGATAATATTACATTACATTTGCTGCAATATTTACCTCCTTATTCAACTCTTTACCTTTTCTCAGGTGTTGATTCTCTTTATCCTTTGACCAACAATATTTCTTTGCATGTTCTCTCTTTCCACATTTCTAACAAGTAATTCACTTACCTTTGGATTTAGATTTGTCATCCCTTGACTTTGATTTCTTATTATTCTTACTCTTGGATCTCTATTTCTTCCCGCCTATGCTTTCTACATTTAAAGCATTTCCGAGGATGATTCCTCTGTAATTTCCTATGAGTTTCTTCATTCAAGATTATATTAACCACATCATCAAAATTCAAAATATTATTAGCAAATGTTGTATTACTAACAAGTCATTACCAAGTTATCCCAACTATCGGGCAAAGAACATAAGAATAAAAAAATTCACTTCATCATCAAATGGAATATCAACTGATTTTAATTAATTTACAATAGATCATAAATCATTCAAATGACTAGATGCGAGATCCACCTTTATGCATCTTAGAACTAAATAGTTTCTTCATCAAATAAACTTTATTTAAAGCACTAGGTTTTTCATATAAATTAGCAAGATATTTCATTAACTCTACCGTAGAAGTCACTTCTGTAATATTGGAAGTCATGGATGTTGTCAGGCTCAATCTTATAGATCCCAAAGTCTTTCTATCAAGAATCTTCCATTCTTCATTAGTCATCTTCATAGGTCTAGACTTTTCATCCAACGGTAAGTACAAATCTCTTTGATACAGATAATCCTCAATCTGCATCTTCCATAATTGATAATTTTGGTCATCAAACTTCTCTACCTTGTATTTATTTTCTTATGCCATTGTTGTAGCTCCCACTCAATCAAAAAACCCTTTGTGAGTAAATCTATCAACACATAAAACCCTCAAACAAATCTCTGATACCAATTGTTGGGGTTAGCACAAGGTTGTACAGATAATATATCAGATCTAAGCATACATGCAATAAAAGAAGATATTCTACCAAAATAAATATACAAAATAAGATATATAAATCAACCCCGTTTAACGTGGTTCACCCAAGGTGTGGGCTACATCCTCCAAGAAACAAGTTAATATATTATCCAAAACTTTCGGAAGATATACAATTTAAGATCTACAATCTTCCACACCTCTCAAATGTACGTTTTTCTTTCTCTTAAGTTTCTCCTTCTTCTCTAAAATTCTCTCTCTCACAATTATTCTCACAATAATAATCAATTCTTACAATCCTCTTTCTAAACCCTAATTTTTATGCTTATATAGGCATATACAAACTTAAGGAACTTAGCCATGCAATTATAATCAATAGATCTATTTTAATGTTAAAATTAGATTTAATTCTTGAGAGTTAAATAAGACACTCCCGCACAGTAACCAATGTTGGTTATCCCTAACCAATGTCGGTTCCTCCTTGCACGATTGATATCACCATAGGTGACCGATGTCGGTCCCTCCATGATGATGTCGATTCATCGTGTTTTCTTGCAATTTCAATATATCATGTTAAATTGAAGTAATTGAGATCCAAAACTCAACAGATGGGGTTAATATGAATGTAGTTCCCTTCTCTTTCTTGCAGAAGTTGTGATATGGGAAGACTAATTGCTCCTCTACAAGAAACATGTTGCGAGGATTTGATCTTAAGACTACCTCAATTTGAACTATAGTTCTTATCTCCCTTCACGCTGAAAACTATTTTAATGGAGTTTGACATCACTGGTAAAGAGACTAATTATAATATGATCCTTGGTAGACTGTGGATTCATCGGATGAAGGCTATCCCTTCCACTTTGTTCCAAGAAGTTAGGTTTCTCCATTTGGGAAAGGTCGTCGTTATTCAAGGGGATCCTAAACCATTTGATATACATTTGGAGAATCTTAAGAAGAAACCAGGGGTTCATTCGTAATATGAGCTCCCTACAAACCAATTAAACAAACCGCTTCCATCAAAAGAATTGGTCGCGACCACCTAAAATGTTCTAAAAGTTGAGGTCGATGACCTAAAAGCATTCAAGTGGAAAAGACGGATAAAGGTAAAGCCATATATATGGAAATCGTGTCCACGAAAACCATAACATAGATTATGAAGCTCTTAGAAAGTGATGAGCTGATTCTACTCCCCTTTGAACTACAAGGAATTGGTAATCTCCTTGGTCTAGCCTCTCTTCCTGCTAATAATTTCTTATACATACATATGGTAGAAATAGCGAAGAAGAAGAAGAGGCTTTTGAGAGAAAAATTATACCCATCAAAGCCATCTCTAGGGCTTCTTCCATTCTAAACTTTGGTCTAGATACAAACATGTCAAAAACCAAGCTTATCGTGTCTATGAGACATGACCCTATAGTGCGACAAACCCCAAATACGATCACTACTCCTTTTGTAGGGAACAAAGTTAAGCGGTGACATCATGCTCATATGAACATTATATATCAAAAACGTGAAAAAGAGGTTTACAAAGGCCTCGTACAAATGGACAAACCTCACGCCAAGATTAGATGTTCAAATAGATACGATAGTGGGCAAGGGTTGTAAGTTTAAACCCAAGGTATTAGGCCCTTGTCAAGCAAATGAAAACATAAAAATCTTACATATCATATGTGTGCTTTAGAGGGTGAGGAGTTTGGCAAGGCGGTAACCTCACTTCACTTTAAATGTTTCTACATATAGTCACTTGCATTTCCATATTGTACATCATTGCATTCATACTGTTTTATCATTTACATTATCATCTTGTTGAAATTGTAAACTGGAAACTTACTTTTCAAGTAACTTTTAAAACTTCCAAACATTGAAAATATATCAATCATATCTCTTCAACATTCATTTCACATCCTCAAATTATCTAATCTATGTTATCACTTCCGTTCATGAGACAAAATTTTGACATTGATCCTACAAGGACTTACATGCTTAGTTCTCTTCATGGTTTCTTCCAATTCGGGTGTTTCTTGCCCATGGTTTTCTCTAGAATCCTTTTGATGATATGTCCTCCCTCAAATAATCTCACATGAAAAAAACATTCTAAACATTTCACTCGAACCTTGTTCACCTATTTCAACCTTCGGTGGTGAGCCCTCGCATCTTACCATTCGTGGGGTTGAGTCTAGGGTAAGCTTTTCTTCCCAAAAGCACAATTTAAAGTCAATCAAAAACACAAAAATAATATAAAATACAGGAAACATTCTTATTGCAAATAACTACACTTTTTTTCCTTCTCAATCTTTGGTGATGAGCCCATGTTTTTATAGGTAGCATGAGATTGCGATAGGAGGGAAGAGCCCTTACTCGCCATGTCTTGTTCTTAGTGATGAGCTCATGCTTCTTACCAAAGTGGCATGGGGAAAGACGTAAGGGGTCGCATTAAGAACCAAAATTCTAAATAAAACAATAAATAAAAGTGCTTTGAAATATGAAATCCTCGTGAAATTGAATTAGATGTGTATGTTAGAAGAGATTCATTACTCAAAACTAGATCATGTCAATCATATAGGCCATCTATGGATCTAAGTCTAGTCAAACTTGCAAGCAAAATTCATTTTGAACTAGGTAGTTAATCTTGATTAGGGTTGAGTTACAAGTTTCTAAATGGATCTTTGTCAAAGTCTTGTCTCTTGGTCATCATTTTCATTCACATTCTTCAAGTCATATAGCTCGCGTCCTTCTTAGCTCTTGGTGATGAGCCCTCACATCCTACTAGTTGCGTGGAGTTAAGAATGGAGTGGGTTCATTTTATCATCATACCAAATTCAACACATTTTTCTAATGCAATAGAAATACTAAATATTACTTGAAAAACAAAGTATCCTAATTACAATTTGTTGTCAAATGCATAGTCATATACATCATCATTTTGTTTATCGTGTTTGCATCATCATCCATAGCATACATTCAAAAACATGAAAAACATCGGAAATTCTAAATCATCTAAGAGTACACAGATGAGACGAACCATAATGAAATCAACTCTTACAAAAGAATGTCGAACCAAAAAGATGTCAATATGTATATATGTATAATCTGTCAAGTTTCTTGTGTACAATGTCATCACACCATAGGGTAAGTGTGGTCAAAATGCTCACTATGAGCTAAAAATACAAAAAAATGATATACACATCAAAAAGTGTTCTAAAGCAATAAAGGCCCTAGGCCCATGTCCATCTCTTTAAGACCCGTTACGACCACTTTAGTTACTAATTTCCTATAAGTTCTTCTCGAATGCATTCAAAAAGAGAAAGCTAGAGCCTAACACAAAAAGAGTGAATCTCTTGCTTCTAACTTGTTCCTAAACCTCATCCACTCTCGTTGGGATTTGCCACCATCGTTTACGAATCCTTGTCAATTCAGCCATGCTCATGGATGAAACATTTTCCGAAACCAGGAGCTCCAAATTCAATAAACTTGCAAAACACAAATGATTTATAATAATAGTGAAAATGACAAATATATAACATATATTTGGATTTTCTGACATTGTTTTGAGTGAGTGTATGTAGGGTCGGCATGCTTTAGAGCACATATATTTCTCATCCCCGCGGACATGGTAAGTAATCTTGTCATTTTATTTTAGAGTATTTTTCTAATCATGTTTTATATCTACACTTGATTCTCGTCTCTCTTTTGCGGTGGTGAGAAGGTTGGATTGGCGTGGTTTCAACACACTGCTTGTGAACTAAAGTATAATTTCTAACTCTCCCATTTGGGAGCGCCATACTCGGAATTCATGTTTTACGCCCATTCATGGCTAAAACGATTCTCTCGAGGGGCAATATGTATGCACCCAAAATTATACATGTGCCACATTCGCGTATAGGTAAAAGTCTCGATGATGATTTCCTCTTTTCTAGAACAAACGATGAAGTCCAGATCCTTTCCCCCTTTTCTTAGCATGCTTATTTTTCTTTACTTATCTTTGTCTTAGATTTTTCTATCTTTCCGAGTCATTTTCTACTTGTTGCGAAGTTGTTATGAATTTAAGTCATGCAACCGCATGGCGGTTACACAACCACTAGTCCGCTAGACATGCGATTACGTAACCACCATTCCGGGCGCATGCACCGGTGGTTCCGTGTGCATTTATTTGAGAATCGAACTATGTGTTCAATACGCGTATCTCCAATTTTTGAGTGTCTTTCTCGCTTGTTTCTTGACCATTTCACCTGATTCTTGGCTTGTTGGATATGTATGGAACTCCTATTCTCTGTTTACTATTATTAGAATGTTGACTACCCCTTCTTAGGATGATCTGACATTTCTTGGTTTCCAAGTGTACTAGACTTCTTCCTTGCCATTTTTCTATAAAAGCCATAATTTTACCTGTATCATGGGTTGGAGATTTTTATTTTGATTGTATCGTTACTTTGCCAATTTTCGCAAGTACACAAACAAATTCGATCATTGCTTTGTTTCTTCCTTCCTACATTTGTGACCAATTAGCCTCTGACAACCGCCTACTCCAAAGATCTTCATAATTTCTTCTACAACCAAACTTTGTTCTCTGGATCAATTAGACTTTCACTTCGGAAAGGAAGTTGAGGAGACCAAAGAAATCATCACCACACTTGGAGATTGTCACAATTCTACATATCTAGGTTGGGGTGCATTTATAATTCTTTCAAAGCTTTCATTTCTTTAGAATATTGTTGTTAGATACATTTGTCTTAAGGAGTAGAATTTATATATCGTAAGAAGCTTTCCATTGATATCTTCTTCTTGTTGGTGTAGGTTATTATTTATCCTTTTATTTATTTATTAGGATAATTCTTACACTTGTGTTAGCCCTACACTTGTTGGGTTAGCTTGCTTAGGTGTACTAGTTGTGTGGAGCTAGCTTACTAGTTGTGTTGAGTTAGCTTCTCAGTTATGTGGAGTTAGTTTACTAGTCTTTTGGAGTTAACTTAACTACCAATATCAGTTAGTGGGAGTTCTTCACCACTGATTTAGGTAGTAGTTACACTTCCCTCCTCCTATATGTACATATTTTTATTGAATAATTCAAGTCATTCTATTGTAATGTATTGAGCATTATGGATTATGATGGATTTCCATATATGGTATTTTAGCTCTTCTATTTTTGCAAATCTAATGTGGTGTGCTATTATCATCTGAGATCACGTCTTAGAACAATCTTCTTATCGTTCCTTTCATGGTATCAGAGCGATAGATGATGTAGACATCCATCTGTAAGTTTTTCTTTGCAAACAAGGGTTTATTATTTTCATGTATTTGGAATTTGTTAGCAATTTTCTGCAGCATGCATTTTTATGTAAAACGGAGTGTGGAATTGGATTTGGAAGGTGCCAAAACCCTAAAATCAACTGTAAACTCAACCATGTTTTGAGACAATCAAATCTGGATGCAGATATGTACCCTATGGGTGCATTCTTTTATCCATTGGATATAAGCGTGTACCTTTCGGATGCATTCTTTTACCCTCTAGATATTTTAGTTTTAGATGTAGTCTTTTATCCACTGGACACAGATTTGTACCCTCTGAGGTGCATTCTTTTATCCATTGGATATAACCGTGTACCTTCCGATGCATTCTTTTACCCTCTGGATATTTCAGTTTTGGATGCAATCTTTTATCCACTTGACGCAGATCTATACCCTCAGGTGCATTCTTTTATCCATTGGATATAAGCGTGTACCTTCTGGATGCATTCTTTTACCCTTTAGATATTTATGTTTTGAATGCAGTCTTTTATCCACTTGACGTTTTAGGTTTTGGGCGTAGGCTTTTATCCTTTGGTCACAAGCATGTATCATGTGAATGCACTCTTTTACCCTTTGGACATTTGGGTGTCACGTGTACCTTTTAAAAAAATCAGCATTAAAATATTATTTTAATAGCAAAACCTTCTAGAGCTCATAACTTTTGATCTCGTAGTTTGGATTAAGGTGATTTTTTTTTAAATTGTGTATTTTTTCAAGATCTACGCATTGGTGACATTTTTATGCACATATTTCAAATGTAAAAGGTATTGTTACTCATTGTAATATTTACATGCACTCAATTATAAAGTGTCAAATTCGAGAGGGTGTTCTGATTACTTGTGGACGCAATTTCGGTGAGCCCGACGTCCTAAACTTTTGGGTATTACATTCTTGTATATATGGGTGTATAAATTTATATCTCTTATTTGTTGAGATATTTTGGATCTGTATTTTCGACACTTTTTTTGGGCATGTTGATAGTCTCTCTTGTGGGGAGCTATTCTGGTGGAGCCCAGTGTTAGTTTGTTAGTGTTCGAGTAGTTGATTTTGACAACTCATACAGATCTGTGGTGTCACTCTACCCATTCTGCAGTATGGGAGGGTGTGGTGTTGATCTTTGCTTCTTTGGGTTTCGTGTCCTTACCTTGTTACCTTGGCTTTTCTTGGATCGTGGCACTCCTATTTATTTGGATCTCGTGTCCACCTTGTTGCCTTGGTTATTCTTGGATCGTGGCACACCTATTTGTAGCAGTTGATCAAATTATGTTTGGTGTTTTTTTTTCATTTTCGACATCACTCCATTGATAGTCTCCTTGCATGGAGCTATTTTGGTGAAGCCCAGTGTCAGTTTTTTTGAATTCTATGATCGAGCAGTGGATTCAGACCACAGTGCGCACCACACTTCTTCAAAGATTATACGATTTTTGGGCCGAACTTTTGAGGATATCTTGCAAATGCAATTTTCCCTCTACTTTGTTATTACTAGTTTTGGGTACCTTGTGGTGTCTAATTTTCCCAGTTGTTATACGTGGGTACCTCATCAAGCCTTGTTGTCGAGACCCACCTTCTTTTCCACCCACCTAAGCTATGCTTTATGGGAGGGTGTTGTATAGGTTATTATTTATCCTTTTATTTATTTATAAGATAATTCTTACACTTGTGTTAGCCCTACTCTTGTTGGGTTAGCTTGGTTAGGTGTACTAGTTGTGTGGAGCTAGCTTACTAGTTGTGTTGAGTTAGTTTCTCACTTTTGTGAAGTTAGTTTACTAGTCTTTTGGAGTTAACTTAACTACCAAAGATGTCGCTTAATGAGAGTTCTTCACCACCGATTTAGGTAGTAGTTGCACTTCCTTCCTCCTATATGTACATCTTTCTTATTGAATAATTCAAGTCATTCTATTGTAATGTATTGAGCATTATGGATTATGATGGATTTACATATATGATATTTTAGCTCTTCTGTTTTTGCATATCTAATGTGGTGTGCTATTATCATCTGAGATCGCATCTTGGAACAATCTTCTTATCGTTCCTTTCACTTCTCGACTTATCCATGTGGATTTTCCTAGGAAAGAATTTGGAGGAAGGTTTTGTGCAAGAAATTCTTTACTTATTCGTTTTAAAATATTTATGTGTTTCATTTCCAGTTTTATTTGTGTACGAACAAACTTCCATTGAAATCTTCCTCCCTGCTTATCCCTATGGATCTGCAAGGGAAAGAAGCTTGAGGAAGCTTTTGTGTCTGCGTTTGTCATTTAAATTCTTCATTATCAATTAGTTTGTGCATTTTATTTGTTTTTCCGGGAAGTCTCAGGGAAGAAGAAATTGCTTCTAAGAAGCCTTATTTCTTCCCGTGATTCTGAGGTGAAGCAATTAGAAGAAATAGAAATCCACAATTACAAATTAGAAAACATATTTGTTTAAATTATATTAAGTTTCATATCCTCCAATGATGCATCTGTTATTCCTGTTTGTTTTATTTGTTGTTAGAAGTAGACTGTTTCATTTAAATTAGTTCTTTGTCGTATCGTAGATTAGCTTTATTTTAATTAATTAGTGAAAGGTAGATGTTAGTTTTGTTTAGTTCATTTTCTTTAGTGCATTTCCTTTCAGACAAATAGATTAGGTTGTTCATTTCGTTTTGGCTAATTAATTGGGAATGAATTTAGCTAATTAAAACACACTTGTCATTTATTTAAGGTAGATTTACTTTTCTCAATTATTTAAAATGAACCTTCAAAATAGTTTAGTTTTCAAATTAAACTTGGCAATTAAACAATAGGGAACTTACGTTATCCATACATAGTCTCTAATTCCCCTTTGGCCAACTCACTCATAGGAACTCGCATTACCCATTCTTAGTCTCGATTCTCCTATAGCCATTTATCGACATTCCCTCATTCCTACACATTCCTAGTTGTCCCGGAATGCCCTCGGGTGGTCGCATGTGTTTGGAGTCATTTGTTGATTTTCAAGCATACAGAAACAACATAAATGTGATGGATTTGAACATGTGCAAGTTAACCTATTTGAAGGCAACAACAAAAAAATATTGTGATGACATTAGTCGGCCAACCTCTCTGCCTAGGACACAAATGGGTGCCATCGAAAGGCTAAATAGTGCAATCATTTGTTTATCGACCAGTGCCAACAACGTAATCGCTATACCCATAAAAGTTTTGGCATCTCATCTCGGATTTCATCTCCGGTGGGACTACGGGAAGGAGCATATTGAATCTAGCAAAGGGTTGCTCTTACACAACGATAGGAGAATTGCAAGTTTGTGTTTATTATTCTGTGAAAGTGGCGGGTCTTTTTGTTGGATATAGTTGCACCTAGGACATATTTTTAAATGTATCCTTTTTACATTTGTTTTACATTATGTTAGTATATGGGATATATATATATATATATATATATATATATATATATATATATATATATATATATATATATATATATATATTCTTGGGGCAAAGAATGTGTTAACAATGTAATTACAGGACTACCAAAAAAGTTTCAAAGTCGTTGAGGTTTTTAAGTTGGCGGCCAATATTCTTCAAAGTATAAGGTCCACTTCCAATAGCTTGATTAAATAAAATGGTTGTGTATATGTTTCTTTCCATTACCACTCCCATTGACCAACTTCAATTCGGTGCCTTTAGTGGCCACACGTGATAATAATCTTCGGCATTTGTTTTTATCTTGTGGTAAAAGAATCATGGGATCCATTTATGGTCTGTCACAAACCTTGAGCTCAATGGAGAACCATCAATGCTCTCGTCAATCTATCAATTTGATGCCTAATAGTCCTATTTGTTAAAGCATTTAAGAAGAAAACTTTGGACATCGTAACTAATCCATTTGAATTGTGTGGATTTAAGATTTTAAACAATTTACAAGAAGGCGCCATTGATTCGAGCCAAAAATATATAAAGAACCATGTGTTTAGATTTAAACCTTGTCCACCTCCTCCCTCTCTTTTGCCATGATAAATATTTCATGGTTTAAAAATTCAACTTCACTTAACAAAAGAGAAGACAATTAGCCCAAAAAGATCATAAGAAATATTCGGTTGCGCAGAGCATTAAAAAAGTGCTCAAATAAGTTCGCTCAAATTACACATGGTTGATGATTTCAAATGCTTTCCAAATCATGTCATGACATGAACATGTTAGCTAATTATTAAATTATATGTTTATCACTATACCGATAAATTTAGAACATGTAAAAAAGTCACTCCTAGTCGGGATTTTCAAAAAAAAAAAATAGGAATTAACTCAACCACTTTTGTAGATGATTTGGCGAAGCCACTCAATAGTCCAATCCACTTGCTTTATACATGTAGTAAAAGCTACATTTCTTTATTGTGCCACCATCACCTTGCTAGAACACAAATACATTCCATTAGTTGTGTTGGTATCTTGCATGGAGAGGCGGGGCCAAAATAGGAGGTGACCAAGTGGAGGCATTAGCAATCTCCTTTGAAATTGCAGAACAAAATTTGCACATCAAACAATAATATCTTGTCGATCCAATTACATTAGACAAGAATATATATATATATATATATATATATATATATATATATATATAAAAAAAGTCTATCCTATGAATAAGGAGATTTACCTAACCAACAAATCTCCTAAATATCTAAATTTAACAAATACCTATGTCCGTAATATTGTTGTAAATCACAACAATATACTCACAAAATAGTATATTCTAATCAACTAATACGACTAATAAGAATAACCCATGTAAATACTATCATGTTTACCTAACATTCCTCCCCTTAGTGTATACATGGGAAGAAGCACATCAGAAAAAATTGGAAACAAAATCGTATGTCATCGCATATTTTTAGGTTTGCATCTTTGCTTTGGATTGGATCTTCTTGCACACATGACCAATTCATTTCACCATAGTGAATCCCATACCGAATGATCACACTTCCATCGATTCACCTACATATGCGAACTCAACAGTTCTCGCTTTCACTTCCAATGAACACTAGATTTTATCAGTTGATCGATGTTAGAAATACAAAAGTCAAATGATCACTCCGGTTCAAATTTGCCCTCCTATACAAACTGTTCACAAATTCCAAAATGCACATTCTCCTAGTTTCAATCGTACCAAGGGATGGAAATCACACATAAAACCTCCTCTTACGGTTCTCGAATATTCATTTTGATCAAGAAGAGTAGAAATGACTCCTTTTAAACCAATGTTTAGCTTACTCAAAGTGAAAACCATATTAGATAATTTTTAGGCATACTATTCAAAAGTATTGCTTTTGCATCATCATCTTTTACCTTCTCGTTAATACCCGTGAGTGATTAAGAAGGGAGCGGAACTTGCTTATATGATCTGCCATCTTTGCATTTTCGTCCATCTTCAATCCATACAATCTCTGTTTCAATGTTGTCTTGGCACTTTCTCGCTTCAAATCCAAACAATTTATTTAAAGAGTCCCAAATCTCTTTTGTTGTCTTTGAGAAGTCCACATGATGCAGGTATGCTTTTGATAGACCGAGGCCAATAGTGCCCAAGGCCTTTTGATCCTTAATAATCCACTTTGTGAGATTCGTTGCATCCGTTGGTGGTGTCGCATTTGGTTTGACGACATCCCACAAATCCTTCTCTATCATGTGCAACTAGCATCTAGATTTGCCATGTGTGGAAATATCGCCCTTCAAATTTCTCGATAATACTTAGTTTATCCATGATTCTAATATATGCATGGACTATTGAATTTATGTGATGATCAGGACGAATATTTATATAAATAAATGCAACGTGTTGGCATGTCGCTAACTAATCAAACATTTCTTTTGTAATCGCAGATCAAAGACTTTGAGTGAAGACCTTGCATGGAGTCACCCATATTTTCCGAAAATTGAGAAATAATTAAATATCTCCTCGTTGGGGCTCCAATGCTAGATGCTAAGGAAAGACCAAAACAAGTGCAAAACTAGGCCGAATCGATGTGGAGGCGAGGAATGCGATCTCCCAATGCAAACAAATCAAATAGCTACGATTGTACATACATCCATGGCTCAACCAAGAGAAAATACAAGAAAATTTTCAAATGGAACGCACCATATAGATCTGTGCAAATGCATTGGCCGTGGAGGAAGATAGTTCCAATAAGAGAATTTCACATGCAACGTGCGGTTCCAAGGTCAGTATGACTTTGTTAATGGCGGGGCCATGAATAAAATGCAAAACTTTTTGAATCGATACTGACTAGCATAGATCAAGATTAATACCAAAGATATGTTATTATTTGGACAGCTGCGTTTTTTCAACCTTCCTTTAGCTTTAATCCAAATGCAGATCATGGGGTGCAAATCAATAGAACGCATTGGTATTTTAAATATTTAACACTCCACTTGTATTAGTCGACCCGTGAAGATTCACCCTTTGATTTTCTTGACAAGAATTTCATAAAGTTGGGGCGAGAAGAAATTTCATTAAGAACTCATGTCTTTCATTTCGAATGAAGTCGGCTTTGTACCAAATGAAATTGTAGAACAAAATTTGCACACCAAACAATAATATATTGTCGATCTGAATTACATTAGACAAGAATACATATATATAGAAAAAGTCTTTCCTATGAATAAGGAGATTTACCTAACCAATAAATCTCCCTAAATATCTCAATTTAACAAATACCTATATATGTAATATTGTTGTAACTCACAACAATATTACTCACAAAATAGTATATTCTAATCAACTAATACGACTAATAATAATAACCCATGTAAATACTATCATGATTTCCTAACATCCTTCATCATCCCATATAGACAAGAAAGATTCACGCTTACGCCCTTTCCCACCAACATTTTCTCGAGGCAATGTTGTCCGGCCATTTTTCTAAGCCAACGCCATAGAGCACCCAAAAACATAAGAATACAAAATTTAAATCTTCTATAACCTCGACTAAATTTAGCAAATGAATAACTTTGAACGTACAAACCCCTTGGCAAGGTGCTCGTTAACCCACCCCAAATCTGGGACACTTCTAAAGGAAGAGGCTCTTAAAGGCTTTTCTTACTCAATGTACCGTAAATCTTTTCCCTCAAGTCTCTATCGGACTCGACCCTCTACGCTAGTTCTTCAATCATGACACCATAGCTTGCTTTAACCTCTATCAAATTGTCACATTGATCCACAAAATTGTCAACGTAGCTTGATCTATACTCAATCAAATTGTCGTCATAGCTTGGTTTAAACTCGCACCAAATTGTTGCCATAATTTGTTTAAAGTCTCAAAATGTCGCCATAGCACGACTTAGGGTTTGGTATGAATTCGAGTAGATTGTTGCCATGATCAAGTTGGTCGAGCTAGTGGTAATGGGGCAAAACCTAACATTGAACGTTGCAAATAAGGGGTTCCCCATCTCGATCTACAATCAAAACAAAGCGCGCAAACAAAACCCTAGAGCGCATCAAGGAGGAAGTAAACTCCCTCTTATGGGCTTCTACAATCCCAAGTACTTCGTGCTCTCCATCCAAATGCCCAACGCCGTGATGAATAAATTTAAATCTTCTATAACCTCGACTAAATTTAACATATGAATAAATTCGAACGTGGAAACCCCTTGAAAAGCTTGTTAAACCACCCCAAATCTAGGGATGCTTATGAAGGAAGAAGCTCTTAAAGGCTTTTCTTGCTTAGCGTGTCATAAATCTTTTCACTCAAGTCTCTGTTGGACTCGACCCTCTACACTAGCTCTTCAAACATGACACCATAGCTTGCTTTAACCTCTGCAAATTGTCACATTGATCCGCAAAATTGTCATTGTAGCTTGATCTATACATTGGTCAAATTGTCACCATAGCTACGTTTAAACTCCACTAGATTGTCACCATAATTTGTTTTAAAATCTGTCTAAATGTCACCATACCAAGACTTAGGGTTTGGTATGAATTTAGCAGATTGTCACCATACCAAAACTTAGGATTTGGTATGAATTCAGTAGATTGTCACCATGATCGAGCCGATGAATGGGAATAACCTAGCACCGACCGTAGCAAATAAGGAGTTCCCCATCTCGGTCTACAATTGTACAACAAGTCGTGCGAGACAAAACCCTAGAGCGTGTCAAGGAGGGAAGCAAACTCCCTCGAGGGGCCTTCTACAATCCCAAGGACTTTGTGCTTCCATCCAAAAGTCCAAGTCCGTGATCATCCTCAAACATTCTCATGGATCAAACATTCTCCGCCTCTCAAACTTTATTAAGCAAGGTTATTGCACCTATGGTGGAGATTAGAGCCTTTGACCTCAACATCTCTACTTCCAATTTTGACATCATAGAGCATAGGTCTATGAGGCTTGGCCTCAACGTGAGGGTGCAAGAGACCTTCAATGAACATGCTTTGAATAAAATCCCTTTGGCATCTTCTCGAAGGTGTCAATTCTTGAAAAGACTTTTCACCGAGTATCTTTTCGCCAACAAGGTTCACAATAAAAGTTCACAATTTAGGGTTCACAATAAGAGTTCACAATTTAGGGTTCACAATATAAAAATTAAATTTAGGATTTGGGGGCAAGGATGGTCGTGATGGCACCATGCGTCAACAACCACCACACTGCATCTCCATTGTCTGCCTGCTGACATATGTCAACCACAGCCACCAAAAGTCCATTTGTAAATGCCTATCAGCATAATTAGCCATGGGTGGAAGAATCTAGTTATAGGAGACTTGATAACATTCATTGATTCCGTCAAGATAAATTAATCCCAACAGTGCCAACTCAATGAAGTGATTCAATACATAGTTGGTCAGCTTCAACTATGTAAAGCTAGGTTTCATAGCAGATTACTTGGCAAAAAAGAGGTGGTTAGTCATGCTAATCAAGAGTTTAGCTTAATACGCAAAACAATGTTTCATGAAGACTACAACCATATAAAACTCATTAAGGATCTAGGCCTACTTCTGCCAGCCTGATTATTGCTGATGAACGATTTTCTTCTCAACAGATTTAACAGATGAAGGATGAAGATGATCAAATCCATGCTCCTACACCCAATTCCGTGGTAAGTTCCTCCATCGAGCAATTCTCTTTTGGCAGCAAATTTTTATTGGCTTATATCTACAAGCTGTAATATAGTTTGTTTTGCGGTTTGTTGCTGCCAAGAATATTGCTTTCAGAGATGGATAAGACATCTACCTGTGGATGGGATTTAGTTCTGGTTGCTAGCCTGCTTCATTCTGCCCATATACAATTTTGGTGCAGCCAGGTTGGTTCGTAGGCATTGGTAAGATGATCTTGGTGCAGAACAGTTATCTTCAGATGATGACTTTCGCTTGCTCTATAGCTAAATTATTTCAGTCAGTGCAGGTAGTATTCCTTCTGGTTTTTCTGATGAGCTTTTTCGTATTGAATCTATTGATGATGGCTGCTTACATGCATCTCTGGCTGCCAAATTTTGGCAATTCTGATTGGTTTGCAGATTAAAAGTGTTGATATTGGTCCAAATTATTAGCTTCAGTTGGTAATGGGGAGAACTGGTTGTGTTGCATCAATTGCAACCATGATTGATCAGGTCTGAAGGAGAAGTTCCGCTGTCAGGGTATATGACATCGGTTTAGATCCTTCACGTTCCTGTCTCATTTGTTTACATCTCCATTCATACTTATATCATGATGGCTTATAAAAGTATATGGTTCGATGATGGATTCTTGTCACGGCATTTGAAGACTGTAAAAGAAGCCATACTTAGTAGAATTAATAGTTTTACTCAGTGTGAATTTTTTATTTTAGTGGATATTTATGGCTGAAATGGATTACCATATAAAGACTCGTATTTCAGGATACAGGGCATAAGGAGTGTTTTGATGGGTGGCCCCAATTTCACTCTCCATATCAGGGGTTGTCATTTGTCATACTGCACCAACCAATCAGCTTCAACGTATGGTACAGCCCCTGTTACTGCCCTCAAGGTTGTGGATAGTTTTTGGCTCCCAGGGAACTATGGCATTTCGCACTATGGCATTTCGCACTCCATGATTCTTGCTATTAATCTGGGTTAAGGTGTAATTATCAGGCTGAGTATGGTAGACACACTGCTATTGACAAATACATAGTAAGGATTCCTGCTCTGCAATGCTGATATGTGATGGGTGTGCCCATTCCTCCATTCCACAAGGACATGTCCTTTATCCTTTTGGGGTCGTCCCAAATATTTCAGAAGCATTGGGATGCAGAGGTTACATCCCCCGTATCCCCTTTTTCTGAACCTTTCTCTCATGTCCTGGGGACAGTACCAAACTATCTCAGTGTACTGCAGACGTTTCATATTTTGGGGGGAAGGAGTTACTTGGGGGCATCCTTATGTCACTAAGACATTGAGAGATTGCCCCAATCTGCTGGGGATGCACCAAGCACCTCCACATCAATAGTTGTTTGAAAAAACATAATAAAACTTTTGGTGTAAAATAAAATAAAAACTGGTTGGCATTTTCAAACATTTATTTTCAGATCATTGATAATAATAACAATTAGATATTCATATTTATTGATTACCATTACAATCTCTCTGCCCAAGTTGCAAACCCTACCATATCAACATGAGGGTTGTGTTGGCCCACATCTTGAAAGGCAGATTGAAGCCTCATTTCCCCGCATTTAGTATGAGCCTGTCATGCTCATCTAGAATAGATTATATTAGAAGTAGAAAATACTATATATATATATATGAATGTCAAATGATGTTGTTCAAATCTCAGTTCTTTGGAATGCTAAATGATGTTTAACAGTTTAACTATACAATTAAAAGCTATAAAATAATTTATTTGTGATTTCTCTTGATATATTAAATATATCTTAGGCAACCCTTTGCCATTCCCTCCCCCTGGTGTCTCCAAAATTCACAAAAAAATTCTTTATCGTAAACACATCCCCCATACCCGTCCTGGAAACTCCAAGAAACATTAGTACAGTCTTAACTTCTGATTGTTTATGGATGGTGAATTTAAACTGCTATAGATCATTGATGTCGTCTGAAGAAACAGATCAGAAAGGCATACTGAATCAAATATGAACTGCAACCTACCAATAGTTGCATGGTTAGTAACATTATCTACAAGCGAAAAAGTATGAGTTTGGTAAATACAAATCAGGTAGCAGTTTGCAGTTCTTGGAAGTCAGCCAGAATCAAGTGGTACAAATTTTCCAACCTCCTGCTGACAGCACTATAGATCAATTGGGACTGCCGCATCCTTTATTTAGCTTTTGAATGCTCATCACGTATTATCTGATTAAAATATTGTTTGTATGTTGTATCGAAAATTAATGTTAAGCCAAATATGATTAATGTAAACTCTGATTTGCTGGCTTGTATGGTCCTTGATTTTCTGATCTTTATGATCATCTGATTCGCAACAAACATTTCTATTGTAGGGGTGGAGACCCATGGTACAACCTATTTTTTACCTATAAAAAGGAAGGTGCTATAAATTATAACTGATATTTGCAATTACATCTTTACTCAGAAGCATGACTGAACTGAAGACAAATTTTGCATAAAACCTGCTAGCTTTTGAAGAAAATGTTCTCTCCAGGGATATGGTGTCGAAATCAATATAAGTTGTCTTAAGAAGAAAAAGATGATAGTGATTGTGAAATGGAATATGTTGTATACAATTTGAAGAGATACACCCATGATGGAAGATCCCATACTCCTAGTTGTGTTCAAGGAGTGAATGGAAAATGCCACACAACAGAGGGACTTGTTACTGTAGACACCCAAATTTGTTCATTTGATAATGTTGATTTTGGTTTTGGCTAATATCCCTTTAACAAATTTTAATGAATTTCAACAAAAAAATCAGGCATGTTTGGTATTCAGCAAATTTCAATTTTTGCCAACTCCAGCAATTTAGTGTATATATATAAGAGAGAGAACTGGATAGGGTTTGAACTTTGACCTCGTGAACAAGGCCATGAGTAATCTGCTTTGTTCCACTGACGGGAATGCAAAGCCCAGACATACCCCCTAAAATAGCAGAAATGATATTTGAACAGGAAATCAACATCCAAACTTTGAGATGGGATTGCGACCCTGGGAAACATAGGTTACCCATGCCTTACAATACACCTACACAGTCCAATTCCAGACAATATTCTTTTTTATTTTCAGTAGTTTTATTTAGACATCGGTGGTACTTGGTATTCATTATGTAGATCCAGAAGCTAACTAATTTTCATCCAATTATAAAAATATAAATTCAATCGTGATAGACAAGAGCTTATGGATAAAATTCCATTCAGCTCCAGTCATTGATTGAGGGTCTAACTTAAGATCAATTAAAGTGTGCATAAAGAGGAGCATAAAATTTGCATAAAAAGGACCTTAAAATTTAAATCAGATTCAAACCAAAGAATAAATTAAATTCCTGTGTTAATGTCCTTACAGAAAGAATAAGGCAAATATGCTTGATGTCTACAGGCATTGCCCACAACCCACAAATACGAGGTCTCTGAAACCCTTTCCGACACGGAAAACAGATTATAAACAATCAAAGCTTCCAACACCCCCAAACACGCACCTGCCATAACATCAAGCACAAAATGCCTACCCAACAAAATTCTTGAAGTGGATGTGGCAATGGACCAGACCGTTATCACTATAACCACAATCCTAACAAACCCAATACTTGGATTAGTAGAAATAAATCCTGCCATTTGGGCTTCCAAGATTGGCAGACATAAGCATAAAAAGAGCCGATAAAACAAGCCCTGGAAGCATGGCCACTGGGGAATGACCAGTGATCAACAGAGACCACCAAATACATGCCTTTGTTGTACTCTGGCCTGGGCCTTCTGATGATAGATTTCAGAGACCCTATTACAAGGAGGTCAAAGAGGAAGCCTATAAAGAGATTAAGCAAAACCCACCTGAGCTTTCGGAAGGCCGGAAAAGGAAATGGGGCGAGCCAGAGGGCAGTAATTGCAGAGATCCACAGAACCCCATCTCCAGAAATTTCAAGGGCTTTCAGGAACGCCCTTGGTATTCTTATGCTGTGAATGTAGAGAGACCATTTCCTGTCTACCTCAATTACACGCTCTATCATCGATTTTGAGACGTCTGAACTCATACCTAGATAGTTTCGAGCCGGGTTTAGATTTGGATTCAGATTTGGATTTGGTCTCCAAATCTGCAACTACATCTCCTCCTCTCCTCCTCTCCTCCACTTCTCCCATTCTTCACTTCCATTGGAATGTTTTGGTTTAGGTAAAGTACAACAACGAGCAATTGCTCCTACGATGCAATGTACGCGCGGAGGGATATAACAAAGCAGGTGTACCGTGTAATGGTTATGTCATGATATTTAGGTTTAGAGTCGTCCAAGCAATTTCAAGATGGATTACCTAAGGTCATGTTTCTATTGAGGGGGTTTTATAACTATCTCAACCCTTCTTGAAAAAGTTTAGGAGTATTTAATGGTTTTAAGGTTTCATGTTTTTTTTGTTACTTTCTTTATTAATACCCGCTAACATATTAGAGGATCCCATTGGATTTTTATAGGTAAATAAAAATCATATTTTCCTCTAAAATCACCAAAAAATAATGGCGAGAATGCATGTTAAGTTCCACATGGATGAAAATTAACTACCTTTTAAGTTTAGGGGCAAAATAAGTGGAGCTCCAATTTTTAGGCTTAGATTATATTATTTCATGTAGCTAGCTTTAAAAAAGAAACACGGGTCCTTTTGTTGCAAGAAAATAGGAGTTGAAGCCCCTCCATAGGACCATACTCTAAAGAGATATTTTTGACCAAGGTAATAAGGCATGTATGAAGAGGTAATTGTAAAGGATGTTTGTGGTGTTTTTAAAACCATTGGGGTGGAGAGGGCAAAATAGAGGAAGCAAACATACCGTCCGACAAGCAATCAACCATTGTATTTGTAAGAGGGTCACTTCCATTGGGGTGTAACCCTAGTGGTAAAAGGACCATGATATATTAGAGTTTATATATGACCGCAAGCTAGGCCAACCACCTAACGTGGGATTAGTTTTTTTATTGAATGATGATTTTTAAAGTCGTAAAAGTGATTTCAACATGCACTAAAGAGGGTTATATGACATGGGTAAAGCAAGTCACAAGTATATGCATCCCACAAGCAATCAACCATTATGTTAGTGAGAGGGAACTTACACTATAGTAGACCCTTATTAGCACAAGGATCATGATATACTAGGGTTTATATTTTACTTTTTGAGGACCATGTCCACTAATCAATGTGAGCTTGATTTTTGACTCGGTACATGTTTTAGAGTCATATAAACAATTAGAAGTTGTATTAAAACCAAAAACCAATTAACTATTATGTTAGTGAGAGGGCACTTCCATTACGACATCGCCCACTCAAGGAATGCATGCAAGTTTGAACCTCTGTTTGAGAGAGGCTATAACAAATGAAAAAAGTATGTGTCTTACCAAGCACCATAGATTGGTGTTTTGGTGTGGACTCACATTTAATAACTAATTGACTTGAGATTAATTCCCAACAATAAATGGCATGTCTATGTTGAGAAAGTATATATCTTTGCTTGGGAAAGGCTATAACAAGTTAAAAAATAGCAATTCCTTACCAAGCACTTCGTATGTGATGTTAACAAGTTAAAAAAATCAAGTGCCTTACCAAACATTTTGGATTGATGTTTTGGTGAGGATGTAGTTTACATTTACAAGTTAAATGACCCAAGATCAAATCCCAAGAGGAAATGGCATGTATTTTCCAAACAAGATTAAACCTCCTTGCAAGAGGTTATAACAAGCGAGAAAAAGTAAGTGCCTTACTAAACACCCTTACAAGTTTGTATTGAAAATACGAGATTCTGCGACAAAGTACAACCGAGTTTGAATGGGAAAAATTAACATCGCATACTTTTACTACACTCTGTAGACACAAAATCACGCATTTTGAGTCATTATCTAGTCTTAATCACATACTACTATTTGCATGATTCATAAGTAAGAAAAGTACTAATTAACACATGTCTTTGGCCACCTTTCCTTGCTTTATGTTTCTGCTTTCAATCTTACACTCTTACTTTCTCAATTTGTCTTTTCACCTTTCGATATTTGTCATTTTGGATATTAGCTCAACTCAAGACGCCTTGGCGCCAGTGCCCCCGTCCCCACCGGCCACTCTTGTTCTCTTTGTACTTTACTCTCACCTTTTGGGTCATTTCTAGTTGTTTGAGATTTTTATCTTTTGGTAGTCGGCCTTTTCGGGTTAATTGTGAAATTCAAGAAAAAGAATTATATAAATATAAAGTTATGTGACCATAATAAGGGATGAAGCACTAAGCATCTACTATCTCCATGTAAAGTTGCATCCATCAAAGGCATTTATAGCTCAATTTACATCCATCTAGCTCCATCACAAGGGACAAAGGTTGGTTCATCTACATCACACTTCATATGAGGAGAGTCTATTGTTTCCATGCACACATTATTTACATTCTACATCTAGCTACTTTGCAAGTGTGACTGGCATAAGAGTAACCTAGGGCACAATTCCGCGCACACACACACACACAAAAACTACATTGGGTCTGAGATGTAGTGTAACACTCAGTGATAAGTCCATCATTTTGGTTGAGGACAGTTTGACCCCTTCATTTGCATCTTTCTTTTTAGGGTTTGATGCTTTGTTTGGGGTTTGCAAGTGATTTATTCATTCCGGTTTACACAAACATTTGGCGAATTCAAATGATATACACGTGACTAAATTCAAACAAGTGTAAACCTCTTGTGACACCTCAGAGGAGGTTTTCTAAGCATATATGCAAATCAGGGTGCCCAAAATCCAAACCAGGCACTCACGGCGCCCTATCCTTCTCCAGAGCCACATTCCAGTCAAACTCATTGGATCTACATTTTTCCAAGCTTTTGTGCGATACTCCTCCATCTTTTTCAACTAGTCTCCATTGTGACACAGTCTAGCAACCTCTTTGAATCAACTAAGGCTCTTCTAACCCTCTTTGTACATTAGGTTTTATATTTTCTAGCTTAGTTTCCTAGGTATTATTTCAATATTTCTAGCTTAGATTTTGATATTCCTCTAGCTAACACTTGTGTTGTGTCGCATCGAGGATGATGCTCTTATAAGGGGATGGAAATGTAGTATCATTTTTTCCCTCTTTACTGTCTCTTTTTGTTCATTCCTAAGTGTTGTTTTGGCATTCGTAGTAATTAGCAAACATGAAATAATAGAATAATGAAATAAAAATTAAATAAAGAGTTAAATGAAAATGAGATCTAATTAAAATTTAAATGGGGGAATAATTGTGTTGGGTGGAGAGGGTGGAGAAGGAAACATGGAGAAGAGGCGGAGGAGTGAAGTTAAGAGTGTTGGTAAAGAATTTATGGAGCGTATGGATGGAGCGAGGCAAGGCACAGGGTCGATTGGCACGGCATGGCCACCATCACTCCTCTCATGCCAACATCCCTTTTTCCATGCCCGCCAAGATAAGAGTCGTGTTGTTAGATGATAGATAAATTGAACAACATAAGTTTTATTTAAGATACAATTTAAATAATACTTATACCTTATTAAGTATACATATCAATAAAAAATAAAGTAATCTAATGATGCATACAATGTTTCAAACAACATCTTTTAATATCATCAAGTAAGATCTCTATGTCTACATAAAACAATAATCTTCATTTTAAACTAATGTCTCAACATAATCCAAGACAACATTCTTATCCATTAATGATTAAGAATGTTAAACTATACTAAATGCATTCAAGGTACATTCAACCACAAAATAATTGTTGTCAAACACAAAATGGAAAAATGATAAACAATCATCTTTTGATATATCCACAGACAACAATGTCACAAATTATCATTATCATTATTATAAATAATGTAAAATTAATGTAATGTGACAATGAGCTTCAACAAGCATTACTTTCCCTTCCCAAACCAAACAAATGCACATTCAAGAGTTTCATCAAATCAATCTACTAGAAAAATAGTACTGAAACTTGTTGATGCTAACTTAATGAAACACTTTATCAGAAGGATCATTAGCCTAATAATTTAAACTTTCATTAACCCAAGCTTAGAAGTTCATATATCAATCGATGGAGGAGACTTCTCATACTCTATCAAATAACTTACAACTTCTTTTAGAAGCTACTATCGAACTATGTTTTCAATTTATTGCAATTAAAGGTAAAGTAAATGACTATCAAGAAACAAAACTCAACACACAGACTCCCTTCCAAGAACAAACTAGTCACAAGAATGTAAGAAGATATTTGTATCATCTTAACCCATTTGAGATAATAAGTTTATTAGTATTTATGAATACCTTTAATAATTTTCGAGAATCAAATTTATCAATTCACGAAAGAATCACACTTAAGGTTTTTAAGAAAGTAATTATTATTAGAATTTGAGGATTATAATAAATATGATTTAATCAACTTACATATTATATAATGTTATAATAAATATTTAAATAAAAATTACATCATAATATAAGTAAATAAAGAAATACTTACGAGAAAATAAAGAACACATGTGACACAATATTTATAGTGGAAAACCTCATAGGGTAAAAATCACTTTGAAAATAACATTTTACTTCAGAGAACTTATTTTACATCCAATAAGATCACCTCCTCCTTTGAAACCCTATTTACCAAGGGTAAAACTAAATCACTTGATTTGCACACCTTTGATATATTTCCCGAATATATCAAATGAGGACCTAAAGTCCTTTTTATATAAGGTGATCGGGTATGTCTCCCGACCCACCTTTTCAACCTAAAATGGTTGACACATACTCCTAGGTTTATAATATTTAATATTATAAATATAATCATTTCATGATATTTTAAATATTTAATCTAAAGTATATACCTAAGTTAGCATATTTAATAATAGAAATATAAATATAAATATAAATATTATTAAATATTAACCTATATATTAGTGATGGACCCATATACATTAAGGGTTGGCCAGACCACTTAATCATTATGTTCAACACTCCCCCTTAATGTTAAGTGAGATAATATAACATATGTCAATAGATTACCTGCCTATAGTACACTACATGATTTACAATCCTTAAACCATAAAGGTTTTAGGATAGTATATCGGTTGAAGGAATTATAACACCTTCATCATACTCAAATTACCTTTTGGTACAAAAGGATTTGGAATCCCAAATATCATCCCATGATCAGTGGCTAAGTATGATTTGTGAGTTTTACATGTTCTCACAAGTTCTCATAAAAGGTTATTGAACCCAAGCATATAAGAGTCTTTTACAACCAAGGACCTCCTTAACAATATGTTTGTACTGGATGTTTACCAATAAACTCAATAAGCACTAAAGAGTTTACTGAAGACCGCCTTTAAGATATTTCTACACTTCTTTCTAAAAAAAGAAGTCAAGGAGGTATACATGCCCAAAGGTCTTTTTACACTTGCCCAAAGGTCTTTTACAAAAACCAAGTTCCATTAGGAGGTGACATTGTCATGCACACTCCCCCTCAATGGAAACTCTGATAATCCAAACTTTTCACGAAAGTGACAAAACTTTGCAAAGACTCGGGGACTTTGTGAAGATGTCGCAACTTTGCTCTTCTTCGCCAACATGAACTTGAGATTTATCTCATCACTTTACACCTTCTCATGGGTGAAGCGTATATGTATCTCAATGTTCTTCATCCTCTGATGTTGAACTGGATTCTTAATCAAGAGTAATACAACTCTAACCACCACATAGAAGAGAAATATTTCCTTTAGCTTCCATGTGTATCTCTACAACATAGTATCATTGTAGCCACATGAATTCTTTATTTTTTCTATTGTACTTATCTTTTCAAGAGAAGAAATGGAGATTATTGATTGCATTTGTTGTTCTAAGTAATAGTTCCTACACCTAAAAATTTAAACACATATTGAGTATATTTTATAACACAACATCAGTATGGTTAGAATCACAAAATTCATATAAGATAACATTTTCATTCTTATTATAATGTAACCCATAATTGATTGTTCCTTTCAAATATCTAAAAATTATTTTTGCAAGATTTCAATTATCTCTAAAAATGTTCATGCATAAACCTTGAAGTAATTCCTACTCTATAGGAAATATTGATCTAGTTATAGTTAGATAAATCAAACTATCAACTAACATTGTATATAAAATAGGATCAACCTTTTTTATATGCAGATTTAGGGTCAATATTTATTCCAACTTCCATTGAAGTAGAAAATAGTTTACAATCAATCATAAGAAACTTTTTTTCAATACAATGGTTGCATATTGTCTTTTGAAAAATAAAAATAGAATGAAATACAGTCATACAAAGAACATGATGTGAGACCCTAACTCATTCATTTCAAAGTACCGCTTTCAATTTCTCTTTAATCATATGAATTAAATCGAATTGTCACCAATCATATAAGCAATTCATCAACATATATACATATAATGATAATATGCAAGCCTTATTGCTTAATGAATATATCATTGTTAGAAAAATAATTAACAAAACTTAACAGTTTAAAGAAGGAAATAATTTTTACATATCAATTTCTAAGAGCTTGTTTTAAACCATACAAAGATTTCTCAACTTACAAACATAGTTTTTTTACTAGTTTCTTCAAATTCTTTAGGTTGAAACATGTAAATTTTTCTTTTAAATCGTAATTCAAAAAAGTATTTTTCTTATCTATTTGGTGGATTTCTCACCCAAATTGAGCGACAATTAGCAAATAAGGCCTAACAAGTACTCATTTAGCTACAGAAAATGTCTCAACATAATTAATATCGGGTTTCGAGTGAAACCTCTAAAAACAAGTCTAGATTTATGTTTGTTAATACTACTATCAACATTATATTTTACTTTGTATATCCACCTAAACCATATAATACTTCACTACTCGAGTTTATACAAGGTAATTAATGTATGGTACATATGATGGTTTCTAGTTATTTTCCTAAGATTAATAGGATTTGAACTTTCTAACATAGATTGAGCTCAATTTAATTTTTATCTAAAAAATAAGAGTTTTAGAAACATCTATAACATCAAAACATCATCATGACCATTTATTAAATTAGAATCAAAACCATCATTTAGAAGTATTTAATGAAGTAATTTCAAGAGAAAAAGAGAACACATGTAAACATTTTACTAGATTATATCTAGACATTTTATATAAGCTTCGATAATTAACATGTCATAACATTTCATGTCATAGTTTTGAATTATTCAAACTTTGAGATATAAAGTAAGATCTTTGAAGAGAAATCATAAAAATATACTGAGACTATTTCTTTGAATTCCTTCACTATTGTACTCTCATTACTATCATTGATATATCAAGTATCATTCATGCATGGATTCTAGTTGTGTCAATACCTCTTTCATATGTTTTCGATATTACCAATGTGTAGAAGGTACTCATCATTCACATTCCGTAGAATCATAGAAAGAGCTTCCTGCATTCATTGCAAGAATGTATTCATGTTATCTATAGTTTCTTGACGACCGGTGGGAGCAACCTTAAATCCAGAAATAATCATCTAAAGTTTCTTCGCCATAAATTATGTTTTGACTCAAATGTTGTAGTTGGTTTCATTTAAGATGGGTTTTGTCAAGATAGAAATAGTTGGATGCCATTATTTTCTTAAACTTCTAAAACACACCCCATTATAATATACAATGTACCACATAGTTAAATACATATTTATTGATAATAAAAAACAACACTTTTAATATAATCATATCTAAATTTTATAGATCTAAAGAAACTATTTGATCATAACTAATTATGTTATTACAATGCATACTAATTAACTTTTTGTATGATTAAAATAATAACCCGCAATATAAAAGGTTATGTATTATACCTCAAATTTATATAAAAATATTTTCACCATATAGAAGTGAAAAAGATACCCTTAAGAATGCATAACATTAAATTTTTGAAAAAAAAATATAAACAAAGATCCAGCGAACTTAAATTTGACGTCTAAATAACCATCATAATGACTTATGTTTTGGTCTATCGTGATGGTCATTTGATCGTCAATTTTAACACATTGAAATTTCTAGAACTACGAGTTTAAATTTGACATCTAAATGACCATCATATTGTCTTATGTTTGGTCTACTGTGATAGTTATTTGATCGTCAAATTTAATAAAACTAAAACTTGTGTATTTCCAAAATTTGAAATTTATAATTTCTTCTTCTATATAATATTAGGAGGTTATATTTTAATACATTATAATAAGCTATTATAATTTATAATGTAAAATATATACAATTTTTTTATTAAAAAAATGTATATAGTTTATAGAATGTAAATAAAAAACAACATATAGTTCATAAAAATTATAAATTATAGTATATATTTCTATATAAAAACACATAACCCTTATTAAATGGGTTTAAAGGACCAGATTAAAAAAATTTACCATGTACAAGTAGATTTATGAGAGTATAATTAACCTGATATTTTACGGAGTGACGAGTAATTTCATCGACTAATGAAATAAAATACCATTTTAATAAATATTTACACACTTCACATGAACCAATAAACTAGCCCTTTTTTTAATTCTTCATTTATACTTGAGAGTTCCACATTTATACCTAAGATATTATCTCATTTTATTCTCCTCTCACATATAAAAGAAAACATTAAATAAGTTTATTTATATAGTTTTTAAAACTATAAGATATAAATGAATATTTAATATAAATTTAGGGACACATGCTAAGTTTTATTTAATAAGTATTAAGATTTAAAAATAATCCATTCATGACCAAGTTAAACATAACTACCAAAAAAATAAGCACTTAAGTTTTTTTAAAACATGTATAAACCAAATCTAATAAAATTTCTATTTTAAGCGGTTTAAACTAACCATATATATAAAATATGATTCAAACTTAGGTTTGTTTCTTTTTTAATATATATCAAATTTATAAGTTAAGTTTAAATATGATTTAAACTTAGGTTTAGAATATGGTCCTCTTCCTCAATCATGTAATTTTAATATAGTTTAAGGCTTTTAATACATAGTTTTTTTCCAAAAACTATATATATTTTAATATGATGTTTATATAAATTATTATATAAACTTTATTACGTAATATATATATTTATTTAAAAATAATAATATAGTTTTCAAATTATATAGGATATAGTTATAAATTAATTATAAACTATAGTTTTTCAAATTGAATCCTTTTATAGGGGACCAAAACACGGGTATGAATTTACTTTATGAAATATTTAACTGCAAACATTTGAAATTATAGAAAACATGAAAATTATTTCATATAGTAATAAATCATTTCCTTTTTGTATGTGATTTTCACGCAAGTAAATATTTGAAGCATATTTCACCTATGTACACATCAATCTCCAAACAAATATTAATTCCATATAATTACACAAGCATCTCCAAACAAACATTAATTCCATATAATATACAAAATGTGAATGAAAGTAAGAATCATATCATATTACATCTCCTCTTTGGGATTTAAAATTGAAAAATCCTAAAAATTTACCCGAGAGTTTAATTCTAAATGTGGTGCCAAAATAAATTGGAAAAAAGAAAGGGGACCTGGATACTTTTAAATACCCTTTCGGGTTGGTTGAAAAAACTCTTACAAATTAAATAAATAAAATGCAAAACATTTGATCTTAATTTATTTAATTTATCTCGCTTCTATACGATGTTAAAATTTGAGGATTCTAATAAATACGGATTTAATCACCATATTATATAATGTTATAATAAATATTTAAATAAAAATTACATCATAACATAAGTAAATAAAACAATACTTAAAAAAATAACACAATATTTATAGTGGAAACCCCAATAGCGTAAAAATCACTTTGAAAATAACCTTTTACTTGAGAGAACTTATTTACATCCAAGAAGATCATCTCTCCTTTGAAACCCTATTTATCAAGGGTAAAACAAATCACTTGATTTGCACACCTTTGATATATTTCTCAATATATCAAATGAGGACCTAAAGTCCTTTTTATATAAGGTGATTGGGTATGTCTTCCGACCCACCTTTTCAACCTAAAATGGTTGACACATACACATAGGTTTATAATATTTAATATTAAAATATAATCTTTTCATGATATTAAATATTTAACATAAAGTATATACCTAGGTTAACATATTTAATAATAGAAATATAAATATTTCATATTATTAAATATTAACATATATATTAGTGATGGACCCATATACAAGGGTTGCATGCAGACCACTTAATCATTATGTTCCAACATTTATTAACAAAACCTCTATGTCCCAAAGTATATATTGGAAAGAAATCTCTAACAACAAAACACCCACAAAAGGTAACAATAATATTTTGCAAGTTAGACAATTTGTCATAATCTTGTAAATGATCAACCGATTAAACCAAGTCCGGTGGATATCAATTACCCTTTACACATTTACGAGGAAGAAAATATTGTTCAAACGACAAAACTTGTGTTGCCCACTATGCACAACTCAATGTAAAAATACATTTAGATAATAGAAAGCAAAGATCATTTAGTTCATGTCGATGGGGTTTGGATGGAGCAGTTAACTCGGTGGTTGTTTCCAACTCCACCAAGGTCCAAATCCCACTAAGGCACGATTTGTTCGGGGTGGTAATGTCCGGCTCGAGGTGGCGCGGCAATGTGTACTAGTTTTCACCGAGATAGTTTTTGGATTGAGAATACCCGCACTAGTTGTGTGTGGAAGCATGGTGGCTTTTGGTTCCGCTTGCTCCCTGGTTCGTTGGTGGTGTGTGCATGCGTGGCGGCTCGTGATTCGCTAAATGTGTGTATAAGTGTGGCGACTTGTGGTTCACTAATTGTTGAGCTTAATTGATATATCTTAATTGTACTCGAGTCATGGCTCCGGTCAAAAGCATTCATCTAGTTCATAGCTCCGGTCAAAAGGGTTTATCTATAAAAAAAGAACATTTAGTTCACAATATGGTGGTTTCGAACGCAAATTAGTATACTAAATCACACAACCACAAGTATCTTTTTCTACAAAATCCAAAGGGAACTATACACAAAACCCATCTAGTTTCTTTCTAGAAATATCATATTCTCTTAATGATTTAAGAAGATCAAGCAAAAACCTAGAATCCATTCTGTTGCATAAAGAAACCACATTTAAAATCCCAAAACTATGATTAAACGCATATTTACAAAGACTTTTCCTAAATTTCACTTTTATTTTCAAATCATTCATTCGAAGCCCAACAAACATAAAAACACTTTTAATTTCGCTTCATTCAACGTAACAACATGAGAAAGAGTTGAAGAAATTCATGTCAGTAACTTGAATAGTTCTACAAATTTTCCCCTTATTATTTCTTGCAAAACTTAAAGTAAATCGAGCCAACAAAACCCTCTAAGCTATTTCCATATTTATATAATCTTAACACCGATAATCCAAAACAACACTATATTTAGCTAACAATGCCATTAATACTTCCACAAAAATCTCAACAGAGCAACCTCTAAACTATCATGCCCACTTCGCCAAAGGGAGGGTTGGAGCCAATCAAACATCATAAAATAAAAATGAAACCAAGTTGCATGCCATAGATTCTTCCATAAGCTTTGTTGTTCCCAAAAAATAGATACTTCCTTAAATGCCATTAACTCTTGGTAGGTGCCATGTAGTGGCTTTGAATAGCTCACCACCACCCATGACCAACTTCCTCCCATTTCCAAGTGGAGTTACGAGTGGTCAAGACCAGTTAATAAAACTTAAATATTAACCAAGTTTTCATGGTGTGGACTATGTCCAATGATAAATTTAAATACCCAAAGCTTAGCCACTAAACACATGCACGATGTAATCGTTCGGTTGAAGACCATTCAATAAACAAATCAGATTTCCATTCAATGCATGGTGTGGTCTATCAACTATTGATTTAAATAAAACATTATATATGCAATAAGATAAGGTCGAAGACCATTAGTTTTAGAACAATTTAAAATATGTCATGGGTACTAGATCTCAATACTTAACCAATACATTTACCTTGTTAATGATATGGTCAAAGACCATGGTCATCAACTATTGAGGTTTTAATGCCATCATCACATGGTCCATGACTATTTCCAATCAATCAAATCGAATATTAAGTTTGACACAAGGAAAAAGACTATAATAATGTTGTCTATACTTGGTCCAAGTCTATAAGAAAATAAACAATACATTTACACCGGCCTGGGAGATCATTTAAGTCAACCTTAAATAAACATTTACCTTGATGATCCCGAACCTTATTTGTTTTGTATAGAATACCATCTTAATGTTTTACGGTCTAAGACCATTGTAATTACACAAGAAGGTTAGTCCTACCATACATATATAATTATTTCTCAATACCAAATAATATAATATAACCATGTAATAGATTTACCAATATTAGCAACTCATTACCTACAACAAGCAAGATAAGGTAGAATCCATTCAAACAAGTGCAACAACAAATGACATACAAATGTTACAAAATAATCACACATAACAAGGTAAGGTAAATTCATACAACCAAGTATAATAAAAATAAGTTATAAAAATTAAGTATTCCACGAATTCATGACGACGAGCGTTGTTACGAGGTTAGGCATGCAAATACGTGTAAGTATATATATATATATATATATTTTCATGATACATGTACATACATATAGTTGCAAACTCATCTACGCAATGGTGTGTCAATCCTCTTGCATTTTCAAATCACTTTATATATCACAACTTATTCTTGCGACACAACAAAATGAAAATGAGGGATGTGACATTAGTGCTCAACCTGCACTATTTAACCTCCTTTTTGAGTTGCACGCTTTCAGGAGGCATAATTTTTGACCCAAGAGGTCTCAAAGGGTTATTTATTTTTCAACCTTATTGTTTTTTGATATCTACATGATGGTGGGATCTTTTTCACATTTTTGGAACTAAATTTTAGAACTTAATAAAAAAAAATTTAGTACTATGTTCAACTCCCATGTTTTAGATCATTAAGGAGCTCTAAATTTTAATCTATCCATTGGATTTGGTTGATGGTTTTTTGGTGAGTGCATATTGTTTTGCACTCTTCATATTATAACTTTAATTAGTTTCACTCTATATCAAGGTTGTAGTTTTCATCCTTTTTGTAAAATTTGAACTAGAAGTCAAATTGTAAACACATTATTTATAGTGTCACCTTATTCTACTATTTTTTTGGGTGTGCAATACATTTTTTTAGTAGGGTCTATTTCATCTTAGATTTGTGTAAAATATTGTAAAAATGTGGGTACTTATAAGTAGTTGGGGGATTTCTCATCTTTTGAGTGTGTTTCATATTTGAGGTCATTTCTAAGGCATTTATTTTTTTCCTTGATTCATTATAATGGATTTGTGCCAAGACATCCACATCCACATATAGGATAATGATAACCTTGCGCAATCAAAAATGACATGGTATTCTTTGAAGTGTGTGTAGTTCAAGAGGACATGGTTAATTTTGTTGAAGATAATAAAAAAACTTAAGTAAAACTCTTTATTTCTCTAACTCATTTACAAAAATATTCCCCCATTCACTCATTATAGGACATAATTAAACACTTTCAATGTCATATTGACACATTAAACACATCTTCCATTGAGCCCAATTGACTTATTTAATTAATTATGTTCTTCGTGATGCACCTTTTGACTCTAATTCACCAAATCATGAGTTTCCTTTTGTATATGGTGCACTAATTTTTCATATATTATATGCTCATTTAAAAATCATATAATTTATTTCTTTATCCAACATACTCTATTATGTATGTCATATTAGCATAGATTTGGTAAACACTTACAAGGCATTGTTTTCACCATCTAATATGTTCACTATATTTCTTTTCATGGCATTGAGAATGTGTTTTACATTCATTTGGACCACTTTGTATGAGCTCACCTATTTTTGTTCCCTCCACTCTTCATGAGGGTATTTAGTGACACCTAATTTTTTAGAACATTTTTTCAGGCATGAGAAACATGACATATTTTCAAATTGTGTCAAGCATGAGAGTTTGACACATTCAAATGATTCCTTACATGCACTATGAGTGCACATGGCACTAGATCACATGTAAGCATCATATTCTACCATAAAAGTTCATTTGGGATGGATTTAAAATCAGTTAGAGTGGCATTTTTAGTACTCTTTGCATGGAATTTATAGGCATGGTTTACTTACCTTTTAGCCACATCATCCATGCTTTCATATTTCCTAGTAGTGCTCCCCTATTTAGAGAATATCTCATATCGATGATGACAATATTTAGTGTTTTTTTGGGATGTATATATTATAATCACAATAATTATAAATTGTTAAGAGGGTTTCAAGGTCTAATGTCATGTGAGTATGTGTTTTTTTCGTGCACCCTTATTCAGCTTCAAGGTCCTCTTTTTCCATCACCATTAAATCCATTCTATAATTTTTAGCTAGTTGTGAGAATTTTATGTAATCTTTGACACTTACTTGACATATTGACAATATTCATTCTCTATATCTAATATATTATTACATGCATCTATCAATTTTCCATGACTAACTACTAGATTTGTAAGCTCCACACGTATAGATATTTTCATCCATTTTCATTCATTCAACAATAGTGTGGGGGTATGTGTGGCGATATCACTCTCTTATGGCATAACATGTTCCTTCATTATATTTGAATCATATCAACATCTACTACAAGTAGTTTCTTTAGTAGATGGAATTTATTTATTGAATTATTTTGTATTTTTTTGTTGGTGATGGTTTTCAACCCATCCAATGCATTCTTTAAGGAGTTCTTCACCATTTGGTCATTCACTTGCACATTGTGTGTCGGTGATGATTTTCAACCCATCTCGAAGTATTCTTTAGTGGTGCTAATTATTTTAAACTAGCCTATACATTTTCAATGGTGGTGATGTTTTTCAACCCATCTAGTGCACGTCTCTTTAGTGATAGGGATGGTTTCCACCCATCTAGTAGACATCTCTTGAGTGATGAATCACCCCATTCTTGTTCAATGTTATGTTGTACAACATGTGTGTTTTACTACTTCTTGGAGCACATCCAATCAGTTATGTTGACTAACTAGTTTTTGAGAGACCCTACGACCTATCTCATTTTTTGAGTGCACTTTAACGTGCATACGTACCTCATTATATCTAGTTGTTGGGACCCATTTCCATAGTATTCTTACCTTTCTTGTAGTGTATAGGCCTCCTAAGTTATAATCAAGGGGGAATGCTAGTGAAATATTTTTGTACTCTAAAATTAACATAGGTTAGCTTTTCTATGTTAAATGTGCCTTATGCACATTTATAGGCTTAAACTAAGATAATTGTACAATTAATGCCATAAAATTACTTTCCACCATTATTAATTAATGTCACCTCTATATGGGGCATTCACTTGTGCCCATTATGTGTCCAATAAAGAAATAGGAGCTTGCTCTTGCACAAGCTATTTATACCCCTCATCTCTTTGTGTATTCTAGAGAGACCTAAACATTGTATTATAACAATGGATGATGGATTATCCTTCTCGTGTACCCTTGCATAGTACTCTCATTATAATAGAGTGAGTATACACTTTAGAACTCTCATTTCTTAGGAATTCCCTATTCCTACATCGTTATCGATCCATTTTTACACAACACATTGACCTCAAGAAAAAAAGAATAAGAAATTCAATTGTGTACATGGTTTTAGCTCATTTGAGGAAATAAGGGTTCTTAAGAGGAACACTTGACAAGCTTATGTGGAAGAATATTTGACCATGCAAGATTCCAAGGAAAATTTATGTGAATGCATATGAGATAGAAATTTTGAATGGGATTGATAGCTTTCCTATATTCAATGTAGTAAATTTATACCCCTATCATGAGGGACAAAAATGTTGGAGGAAAAAAATTGACTTGTCAATTGTGGATTGAGATCACTATTACTTAAGAAGGTAAGAGAAGATATTGATATGGTGATCGATTTTGGGATCATAAAGAAGTTAAAAGGAAACAAGTACAAGGAATACTTAATGAAGTGGAAGGATAGAGAAATCAAGATGCACTTGGATGATTTCGTCCCAAGATTTCCAAATATCTAAAGTACATAGAAGAGCTCACAAAATATTCATGAGAAGGAACTCATGGTTCATTTCACTTACCCGAGTTGTATGATGCATGAACATTGGATCCACAAGCTATCTTGCATCAACCAAAAACAAAGTTAGTGATAAGTTGTATAGACCTTAATATGTTGCAGTAATCCAAATTCTTTGAGTTCACACACGCAACCATGCAGGAGTGCACTTCTTGCACTCCTTGTTATCTACAAAATTATGTGAATTTTGTACACATATGTGCACCATCCTTTGAATGAAGAGTCTAGAAGATTTTCCAAACCCTCTTTGACTCTAAATTCTCATGTAACTCCAGAGTCTCGTGAGGTTCCATGAAGCCTCATGCAATCTTATATGTTTATGATTTGTTGTGAATTCATATGTAATATTTTGCTTACAAATATTTTCAAACTTTTGCACACGATTTGGTTTATGACATTCGACAAGTCCTCTATAATCCATGATAAGTGTCTAAGCACGAACACATTAACACCTCTCGTGTAGCAAAGAAATTAATGTCGATGAGAATACTCCGTATGCAAAGTCTATCACCCATTTATATACACATCATATTACCTCCATTACGTCATCTCAAGCTTTGTGTATTGCTCACAAATTTTGTAATGGGTGTCTTGAGAAAGAGATGAGTTTATTTTAATGTGGGGACTTCATTTGCTTGATTAGCTAGAGGTTGGTTAAAGAGTGGTGTTAGATTCTTCTTCATAGAAAATTATAGTAGCTCACAATAAAATACCTTCTAAGAGTGCATAGTGTTACACTTAGGGATGCAGATTAAATCATGTCCATTTAGGGATGGACATTATATCTGTTGCATATGTTGTAGTTTATAATAAGTGGGAATTTGGTGTTGTTTATATGTTATGAATTCCCCATTGAAAGTGGAAAAAATATGATCTATGATATTCTACTAGTGAGTGTATTCGTTTGAGCATTATGATCCTTAATTGTATGGTCTAAGGTTGTTCACTTAGTAAATGATTAGTGGTAAGTTGTTTTAGCCAATTTCCAACCATCACATGGTATCAAAGAAGGTTAGAATCCTACCTTGTTGAGTTTTTGCAAGATAAAGTTGAGTAGAGAGTATGTTGAATTCTTGCATGGCAAAGTTTTTTATATAGTTTCCAAGAGCATAAGAATGGCTCCTAAAGAGATGTCCTTTGAAAAAGAAGGATGAACATCACGAATTGTAGATCTTGTTGAAGTATTGGAAACATTTCAAGCCACATTGGAAGTCATGGAGACATCCCATAATAGAGGAATTATTGTAGAAGAAAGTGAAATGAAGAAACCCTTGAAGACCATTCTGCAAAGAATTGTAGGTGCAACCAAAACCTAAGGAAATTATCATTAATGTCATTTAAAAATGGGAGGTAAGCAAGAATTGGCACTCGTTACTCTAGTAGTTTTAATCCATAAGATTTGATTGATTGGGTTTTCATATTATGCACACAATACCATGCTCAAATAATATATAAAATCTATTCAAAACATATATATAAGGTAAAGACACATAAAGAATAAAAACCTTTCAATATAGACAACAAGTAAATGAAATTGCTTGCTTGCTTGAATAAATATGGAAGGCATTAACTTTATTTACTTCTATTAACATATGACATAGGGGTAGGTTGACATAATACATGATGTCACTAACCCCAACATATTTATAATTACACTTGTAAAGTACACAATAAACCATGCAAGGTACACCACAAGGTCATGTAGTCAAGGTTAGGGAGCCATACACAAACACATGTATGGTTTCAAATTTTACTCACAACAAACTTTTATTGCATTCATTAGCAAAATTCAAAACATCGCATATATTGAAACTCATTATATTCTTTTTGTAAGGAAGATTTCTTACTACATGTGGTATGGCACAAGCCTTCTTTGCTACACAATACTACTTCACTCTAAGACATCCCATAACAGAGGAATTATTGTATAAGAAAGTGATGATGAAGAAACCCCCAAAGACTAGTTGTTAGAATTGGAGGTGGAACCAAAACCTAAGGAAAGGATCATTAATGCCATTTCCAAAATGGGAGGTAAGCAAGAATTGGCACTCATTACTCTAGTAGTTTTAATCCTAAAGATTTGATTGATTGGGTTGTCATATTATGCATACAAGACCATGCTCAAATAATATATAAACTCTACATAAAAACACATATATGAGGTGGTGTTGAAAGACACCAAGGATAAAAACCTATCAATATAGACAAGTAAATGAAATTGTCTCGGCTTGACCGAGTAGATGTGAAAGGCATTAACTTTATTTACTTCTATCAACACATGACATATGGGTAGGTTGACATGATACAGATGCCACTAACCCCAACTTATTTATACTTACACTTGTAAAGTACGCAATACACTATGCAAGGTACACCACATGGTTATGTAGTCATGGATAGGGAGACATAAGCAAACACACAAATGGAAGTTCAAAATTTACTCACAACAAACTTTTATTTCATTTATTAGCAACAATTGAATACATCGCATACATTGAAACTCATTATATTCTTTTATGCACAGAAAATTTCTTACAACACATGATATGACACAAGCCTTCTTTACTACACAATACTATTTCACTCTAAAAGACTCGTAGGCTTGCTATTATTCTCTACTCCAAACCAAACTCAACTACAATAACCAATAAATCCAAGCTTGAACTCTATTATTTCTATAGAACAAGCAAATGCATATGCACATCATTATACATACAATAAGATATTACAAGAAGATGTAGATATTATGTTGTAAAGCAACAAAAATGTCATGTAAAAGATAGGTTACACGTTACAAGATCAATTCACGTGCATGGTGTTTATTTTGCACCACTTGACATGAACAATTGTTACGAGATCATCGACACTCTTCTAAATCGTTGATCCACTTGTAGTCATTTAATGACAATACATAATCAGTTGGCTTCAAGCATTACTCCCAATCTTCCACATATGTTGAACCTTCAAGATAACGACAATTCCCTTGGGTTTACATAGTGAAATGTGCAATGGATGTAAAGCTCACATGCTACAAATCTATTAGAGAAAGGAGCTACAAACAAACATGAATGTTATGAAGTATACAAATTCAACCCAAGGAAGCTTACAACAAAAATTGGTAGCCAAAATCGACAGGGCATCAAACTCGCCAAGTAGTCCTCTAAATATTCTCAAGGTGTGCAACTAGATGTGGATCATTGCAAAATAGGGTGTGCGGTCAATAAGGTGTGAACTCACCTTGAGTAATGTATGCTTCTTTAAAACATCATATTGTCATAATGAGACCAAGAGGACAATGTTCTTTAGAATTTGTACAATTACATCAAATATATTTTGGTACGCTAAGGTGCACAATTGCAACAACTAGTGTGCAAGTCCGCCCCACCACTAGTGTGCAAGTCCACTTACACTTTTTCACCAAATGTAATCCAAAAATGGAAAATAGAAACAAACAACATGTATGCAACACACCAATCAATCCAAAGATATTCCTACATTATAATCCATTTAAACCTTTGGTCAATCCAATTGTTTTGGACATGTTCTTTGTTTTGAGACATGAATTATTTGTGAATTTACTAAGAAAGAGCCCTATGGGATACTTGCTAGCGTTTCCACTTGATGCACCATTAAAATCCATTTTCATGTATCAAATTAGAGCATTTATTGACATAAGATTTAAATTCACTAGCTTATGACTATCCCCTTTATTAGGGACTATTGCCTAATGGACCACCTTATCTTTCTTCTCATAGTAGAGAATCTAATTTGATTGGAAAATGGATATATAGTCATCGCTTTAGAAATAGTTTCCTTTACTTTTGCACAAATTATCCACTCATAGAGGTTGCGGTCTATTGTTACTATTTTCCCCCCAAATGCACAAAATATTTAGGTTGGTTAAGTCGCTTTTGGGCTTGAAGTTGCTTGTTATGAACGACACCGATTTTGAACTATTTGAGAAGCCCAACCCGAGTTGTCGTTGCAAAAATCCAAACATCCTAGGAGAAAAGTCATAATATGCAACATCTTGTATGAGTGACCCAACCCTCTAAAATATTAGGTGTTACTTCATCAATTATTTTGAGTTTTTGTACATTTATCGACAAACTTGAGCTCAATTTCCTTGCAATTTGACAAGTACTTCACTTCCATTTGAGTGTGTGTGTGCAAGAGCATAATTTTATTGTTCAACAAATTTTTAATACACAATAATTTCTTTTAGGTTGTTGCATTTATGAATTACGAGTTTTTGTACATTTACATGAAAGCATAGAAGATGGTACCTCAACTATTATTGCAATTTAACATTTGTTGTTTTACATATTTAAATTTTGATATTTGTTTGTTCATTAAAATTTATTTCTAGTTAAATAAAATCATCGTTTTTATATAATAAAAGAAAGTTTTATATATTTACACAATAAATTGTTTTATTTATCTATATAAATAAATAATAATGAGTAAGCACATTCTTTATTACGTCTAACACAAATATCTTAAATACATTCATCTAAAAATATAGAGAGATAATCAATGTCATCTCAGTAACCTTGATTTTTAGTATAGCACAATTATTAATAATTTCATTATCTTCTTCACAAATTTCTCTCTAGATGGTGACAAATGGTGTCAATTAGTTACACTAATGTGTAAAGCTTGGAAAAAAAAGAGGCTCCAAATTCCACCACATGGCCAAGATATTACGATTTTTCGATTGTCTTTTCTAGAAGGAAAAATTTCTTAATGACAATTAAATACACACCAAATTTAAAATTAGAATTAAACGTGAACTCACTCATGGGCATTACAGCCCATCACCCCCAACTGCCACCAACACATAATTAACGAAACAAATATGATAAATTAAGTTGACAAATCAATATTTTTTCTAAAGCTAGCTAATTACGAAACCAAAAACTATTCTCAATCCAATGAAATGGAATTTCACGAGTATTTGTTTGTTTGTGTTTATTTTTCATTGCCTTCCGATAAAATTCAACCATGCATATAAAAAAGCAAGTTTAAGAGGTCGCATCTTCTTTTTTTTTAAATTACATTAAAAATATTTAAAGTTAATGTACATATTTACAGACCGTATTGGAAATTAGTGTACTTAACCTAGTGTAAGATATATTTAAATTACATTCTTTGCCCAGATGGATAACTGAATCGCTTGGACTGTTTAGGGTTGTTCTAACTTGCTTTTATGTTCTCTTGCAAAAAGTCGTTCATTTGCTAGGATTATTTTAAAAGCCATGCACTACATACCATCAGTAAAAAGGAATTCATTGTAAGAAATCCTTAATTTGTTACAAACATTTTCCCTTCTTTCATAAAGAATTGAAAGAAGGAAAATTCACTACATTTGTTATGGACTTGCATCAGTTGCACTCTCTTTCTAAATTCCAATTTACCGTCATTGACTCAGACTGAAGCTAAATCATTAAAATAGCCATTAATGCAATAGTAAGTATCTGAGCCCTGTGATGCTTTCCTAGTAAGATCTTTCATAAAGAATTGAATGAAACAATTACAAATAAATGTTCCAGAGCAGATTAATTATCTGAAAAGAAAACATTACATGAACACATGTTATGTTACAAAATTCACTGAAATTTGTTCAGAAGGACTTGCTAGTAGATTGCACTCTCTTTCTAAATTCCACGAGCATTTACCGTCTTGACTCAGACTGAAGCTATAATCATTAAAATAGCCATTATATGCAATAGTAAGTATCTGAGCCCTGTGATGCATTAAAAATACAAGTAGTAAGATCATGTCCCTGCCTTCTAGATATTTTATAGGAGATTAAATGAACATGGTTAGCCCACTTAGTGGAACTGTAATATACGTAACAAAATTAACATTAAACATAAATCTACCTTAATGTGTTTGTTGTCAAACCCATCCCGTTTACCATGCTAACTTCCTCGGAATTGCAAACAATCGCATCGACTGAAATCCAAACATTAGGAATCCGTAACTGAATGGTTAGAAGAATTAATTAAGAGAACAATTGAAATGTAGTGAACAAAAATGAGCATTTGATACTTAAAATTGGCAATATAAAATATAGAAACAAGGCTAGCAATGGTGCAAACACCTCTTGACTACTTTAGGGAGTACATTGTGAAGCACAACATGGTGATAAGGAGGTTCTAATGCATCATTTAGAGAAGTTGGAATCACAGTTGCAAGCAACCCAGTAGATCGTCTGTTCCTGCAAATACTTAAGCAAATGTTAAATTTTTAGTACTTGAACAAGGTTATTATATGCAAAACAAATAATATCGGAGACACTACTGAGAAGTGCATTCCCCCTGCAAATATGATTACATTTGTAATATTGAAGAAAGTGCATTAATACTAAAAAGTTGTTTTAAAATTCAAGAAAACAAAACAGATATGCTATAATGTTAACAAAGTTATCTGTTGATGATAATATAATGCCCCATGTTCAAAATGAGCCAGTATGTCTAATCTGTGGGCAAACTTGAAGAATCTATGTCAGCCATATGATAAGACTAGGGCTTTATATCTCAAGAATCGAATTTATTCTACTAATATGGCAGGGAGTGACTCTATTTCAGATCATTCAGCAAAGGTGAAAGTCAGTAGAGATCATTTTGCCACCAATTGAAAAGAGATGTTGAAGATTAAGATATGACAGCAATAATGCTAAGTAGCTTTGCACATTTCTTATAAACATTTTTACTCGTGTATTAAGTATTGCCTCTAAATCAACCAGCCCAAAATTTAATCAATTATCAAGCTTTCTTTCACAGACGAACACTGCAGTGAATAGTTTGTAGGTCGGGAGACTTGAGAGTGTACATTTCGAGACTTGAGAGTGTGCATGGATATATGTGTAAGTGTTTTCTAAATTACAAAACCAGCTATATCCATACCTAGTGGTTGTGAAATTTTTCTGTATCCATATCAGATATTGTACCTGTTTCCATGCAACAGTGGAATTAACCATTGATGAAGATAGTACACAGATTTTCCAAACCCTATCTCTTTTGATAAAAATTACCTGTAATCCTGATGTATCAGAGGGAGAGTCAGTTCTGAGAGGTTTGTATTCTTTAATGTTCTCAGCAGCAGCTTCGACATACATGTGGAGCAGAAATTTGAAGACAAAAACACTGATCTCCATATCTTTTCAAACAAACAAATGATTGTTTCATCGAATAACTTCAAGGTGGTCACTGAAGAATCTTTAATCATCTTCATGAAAAATATTGTGACTTTTTATTAACATATCTCCTAATCAAGTTCAAACTCAAATATAGCTATAAATACCGGGTTGGGGCAAGACTTCAATTCTAACAAAAATAAGTAAAGAAAGAAAAGGATCAACAAAGAGCAAAAGAGTGAATGAACAACTACTGTTCTGTCTATGAGATTGTAAGAGGTTTACAGAAGTAAAGATCTATAAATTCAGTGGATTAAGTATAAAAGACTTGGTGCAAGACAACACATTAACAACACAAACAACATAAGTTCCAACTTTATACCTCTCTGCTGTCATCAGCCCAAGGGTAAAAACATGTACAGAACCAGAGGAACTGGTTGCTACAAGCAAACGAGGAAGCTGTGATGGTGGTCCAAATGAAAGAGAATGGATAGCCGCTGGATATGTTCCTCTCCGAAAAGTGAATTTCTACAATTAAAACAATAGAAATGCTGAGATGACAAATCTTTTGATGACAATGGAGAAGGCATACTTTAGTGCAGTAAGTTGTTGATAAATAAGACTAGCAATCTTGACCCGATAAAAGGCACTTATTTTGGAGCCAAAGCCTATGTGTTTGCCATCCTTGATTATGTTGGAAGGGAACTCATTTTGGTTACTAGATGACTACTTGTTTTACTCTTTCACACATCTTTATTTTTTTGTGATGTAATGAAAAATGCATGCTTTAAAAAAGAAAGAATTAGAATGTTTCTGCTCGTGCTTCATAGAATTTTTGCCTTCTGAAGTCACAATTTAAAAGGCTTATCTTGTAAAAGAAGACAGATATTGTGAGTTACAGAAATCATTTACCTCTGAAGGTCGTGACACTAAATAAACCCTTATAACAGTTCCTTGCTCAGAAGCTGTTGCTATATATGCTCCATCAGATGACAAAGCCATGGCTGCCAATGGTGACCTATGAGCATTTATCTGCCATGTAGAAACAACAATAAAACCCACAAGATAAAAGTCTAGAAAAAATTTGAGCTGTGATGTCAATCTGCTACCTTACACACACACACACAACAAAACTTATAGCTTTTAAGTTTTCATTTGCATATTTAAGCATCATTAGACATTCTGAAGAGTTGGATTCAAATTTCTTGTTGTAGCGTCCCCAGTACATTCGAGGGACATCCTTGGCTGATCAGGGTGTACAAATGGGAGACACTAGGAAGTACCCACGACATTCTTGTCTGCTGGCGACGTACAGGTGGGAGATACCCAGATGTTCCCATGACCCTTGAACATCCGCAAAACAAGGATGTCCCTCATACATATTGGGCACATTGGGACATCCCGATAAACAGTAAAATAGGGAAACATCTTGGGGCAGCTACCTAAGAGGCTAACACATCCCTTGAAATGGCTTGTCAAAAACAAACAGGTCAGTGTCACTGGGGAGGTGGGGCAGAGGGCACTGTTGGGGGAGCAGGCAGCAGTTGGGCACAGGGGATTTTTTCCCATTCTTGAAATGCCCAGGGACATCCTCAATGCTTCCACGGGGCAAGCCAGCAGGGCAGGAGGGAATTTCGTCCTCAATGCCTCTAGGGGGCAGATGGAGAGAAGGGGGTTGGGGGAATTCTTTTCCCCAATGCTTCCAGTGGGGCAGGCAGCAGGGTGCATCCACATGGAACACTGTCATAACTGGCTTCAATAAAGTAAATTCTTGCAAATTTGTGGGCAACGAGGCTAGGTGCAACTTCTAGGTGATTTTCACAAAATAGAAACACTTCAATCATGAAATTTGAGCTAAAGTGACATCTTCAAACCTGCCCAATTCCATCCCTAAGGGAAAAGGAAAAGAAAAATATGCTCTTGTTTTTGATTTTGAACTTAGAATATATCCCCTTTTGCCTCTAAGACAAGTGGAGCAAAAATAAGATATTTATTTGGCACAAACGGATACATTATGATTAATAATCAAAATAACATGGGTGCAACAGTGCTGGGCACAGGTAACAACAACAAATGTGGAACCCTACATCTTTGCAAACAGGTGCAAGGGAGCGCGGGTATAAAAGGGGTGGACCCCTATAGCATGGTTGCACTTTAACATTGAACTCAAACATAAGAATCTAAGATCATCATTAAACTTTATAAATGAGTTATATGAATATTCATATAAATCAGTGCATCAATATATGTCATGAACCAACCACGACATATTATTGGATGTGTTCAAGATTTGTTTGTTACTACATGTAAATCAAAATTACAGAATCATATCGTTGTTGTTTCTCATCTACACAAGAATACTGTAACAGTCATAAATCAAGACAAGAAAGAATGCTATTCTGGAAGAGGATCTTAATCACCTAAAGTGGAGAGACCCTCATTCAAATCATTACCATGCACCAATTGTTCAAGAAACTACTCAATCTTGATATCTGTATCAGTGGGTTGATCAAGATCAACAAGAAAAGTTAACTTTGAAAGTCCATTATCAAGACTCGTTTGTTTTTCATTTGCTTTTTAGGTTTTTTAAATTATTTTAATGATTTCTTGAAAAAGGTGCTTCTGAAAGTTGGAAAAACGCTCTTAGAGGTGCTTGGGTGTGTTAGGAAGCACTGGTGCATCTAGGGTACAAAATTAGGTGCATTCATATTTGATAGTGTCGGTGTGGCCCAAATTTTGCCAAGTATGCACCTAGACAACCTTGTTAATAATTCAACAAACTATCAAATATACCATGGTAATGGAAATGTATGACAAATTCATATATTCTTGTGTCAATCAAACATATAGAACTTTCGATAAAGGTGCAAATTAATTAATCTCCACCAGCTCTAACATAATTTTTCCAGTATAATAGGAAATTTATCCAATCACCATGAATTAGAAGGTAAAGCTCAAAACTGAAACCAACCTGACAATGTGAATGAAGTTCATTGACATTGTAAATCAACACCAGTCCTTTATCTGTATTCGCTGGCAAAGCAAGATAACAGCTGTCCTCCTCAGGAGAAAAAGCACAAAGACCTGCATCCCATGATTAATTAGAAATTCATATCACAAGGTTACAAAAGAGACAAACAGATTAGCCACAAATTAAGTATGAAAGTAAAAATTGCTTAACCGTACACATATAATCTAGCCTGTACCTAAAATATCATCATACTTTCATTTTAACATAGCTTGATACATGATTGAAAATGACTATTTGTCATGAGAAAAAGAAAATCTTCACAAAGCCATATGAAAATTGAATAAATATATGCTTCAAGGAGCCAAACCATGAAGATTGTCATCAGTGAGAATCCAGTTAATCCTATGCCATGACATATTAATAAATTATAAATATTATATCTTGAATTGAATGTTTTGTGTATATTTTTAATTTCAATGTTTCTATTCTAGCTTCTAGACCCTTCTTCAGGGATGTTTGAATCTATGGTAAAATAATGTATTATATATATATATAAAATTCGGTAAGATACCAAATCGTCCTAAAAACTATTTAATGAATTATAATTAACTTGTCTTGTTATAATACCATTGAAATTTTTTATTTTAACTATCAAGCTCAACTTAGCTATTACATACATTTTCAAGTAGTTTTTGTTACTAAAATAGCTATTTCTAAATTATTTTTTTATGTTGACTATTATTTTTATTAAGGTTAGGAATGATGGGCTTACATGTGTTATTAATATTCCAACCATTGTCTCTATTCATATTTGTTGTTATGTTGCATAATTTCGATAGCCTCCTCCCATCAATGGCATTTTACCTATGTTCCACCAAGTTTCCGGGACGGGGACGGCAAGGGATGGGGGGACGCGTTTCCGGGACGGATTTTTAGGCCTTTTTTAGGGGACAACAAGGGACGGCTATTAAAAAATAAGGGAAAATTTAAAAATATAGGAAATTTCAAATATTCATATGATAACATTGCTAAAGCATTCATCACACACATTATAGAACCTTAATAAATAAAATTAGAGTTGAATTGAGATTTCACATAAGATTTAACCTTAAAATATTGGAAATTTCAAATTTCAAATATTCATATGAATAATGATAAGTATAATTGTAACACATTGATAAACTTAATAAAGCATTCATCACACACATCATAAAACTTTAATACATAAAACTGGAGCTGAATTGAGATTGCACATAAGATTCAAGTTTCAATTACAATGAAATGCCCAAGGGCAACAAAATGTCTGAAACATAGAAAATCAAAATGAAAATATATAGCTGCCCCTAATCAAACTCCGCTAAAGTGGCATCAAAATCAGACTCTGAGTCTGAGTCACTGGAACTATGAGGGGCTGCCTCATCCAATGGAACCCCAACCAATCCCACCTGCATCCTCCTCATCAATCTGTGAAGCATCTTCGGGATCAACATCCCAACGTGTGGCTGGAGTCTGACGATACTCAGGAGTTTGTCGATCTTGAAGTCTCAAGGCACTATGCACGGCTACTAACTTCTCTGCTCGTCGAGAGGTAAGATGGTTCCTCTTAACTGTGTGGATGAGGCCATATGTGGACCAATTCCTCTCTGCAGCAGAGGAACTAGCAACCTGTGAAAGGAGGCGAGTGGCAAGAATCCTCAAGTCTGGTGCATCCTTGCCATGCCATGTCCACCATCCAATAGGGTCTACTTGAGCTAATGTAGCTCTATCTGTCCTCGCCTCTGGCTTGCTAAATGTTGGTCCACGGAGATTGACAAAGGATAGCCATTGGGTCCGCAATAAAGTGGACTCCTCATCAGTGTACATCTTTCGAAAGGCCTTCATGAGCCCTTCTTTCACCTCTTCATCATCAGATGGAGGCACTCTCTAGGTCGTGTTGCATACCATTTGGGATTTAGAGCATAGGCTGCCATATGAAGCGGGGTGTTCATTGTGTTCCACCACCGTGTCACAATGGGCCTAATATGCTCCTCATAAAATCCCAAAGTAGGATCCCTGCTATGAATGGCTTGCTTCATCTGTCCAAGCATGCTATCAAATGTCTCATAAATCTCTCCAAGACTAGGAGAGTCTGTATCAACATATCTTATGACCCCCACTACAGGTGAGATGAAGGAGCAAACATATCTGCAAACAATTTACAAAAAAATTAGAAAACATTAAGATTCAAGAATGAAAAACTAAACTAATTTACAAGTTATAAACATGGATAAAAATATTTAAAAATTAAAAACTAAACTTACATATATAAAATCAGCAATAGCTTACCTGACTGTGGTCCACCAATCATCGTCGAGGATCTTTTGTTTCACACCTTTTCCTTCAAAAGTGTTTGCCTCTGGCCATCTACCCCACTCCTGATTAACCATCATTAATTGCAAAGCCTCCTGCACCTCAAGCATCCTCTCTAACAAAATGAAATAGCTCGCATATCTAGTGTCCACGGGCTTGAGGAATTCCTTCCTCGAAAAAGACCTGAATAGAGCAAGTGAGGTGTGATGGTTGCAAATGAACATTTGTATGTGTCTAGCCTCTGCCACCACTGCCTTCACCCAATCTATCTTTCCAATGTCTTTCAATGCATTGTTCAACGCATGAACACAACATGGAGTCCAGAAAATGTGCTTGTAAGCACCCTCAACCATCATGCCAGCTAACTTACATACGCGGGCTGAATCAGTCACTACTTGTACAACATTAGAGGGCCCAATCTCCTTTATGGCATCCTTCAAAATTTGAAATTGGAAGGTTGCATCCTTCCTCTTCCCTGTACAATCAATAGCTCTAAGAAAATAAGAGCTAGCAGGACATGTGACAATGATATTGATGAGTGGCCGACGTTTAATATCGGTCCACCCATCCATGATGATAGAGCAACCCACCCGTATCCAAGTTTGCCTCATCTCCTCCATCACCACACTCACCTTAGAATATTCTTTATCAAGGAAGCTAATTTGTAGTTTGTGTTCTCTAGGAGGGACATATGAGGAACCAACATCAATTACATCTTTGAACATTTCTTTGAAGAAAGGGGAGCGTGACACATGAAATGGTATAGCATTGGCAAAGAAGAATTTGGCAATAGAATAGTCAATTACTTCCTTGATTGCACATTAAACAAACATACTAATAAGATAAAGTCTTTCTCTTTCCCTTGGCATAATCCCCTCCTCTTTGACTTTCAACATCCACACTTGGGTAGGCACTTATGTAGTCTCCAATGGCATCCCTTTTTCATTGTCTCATCCATAGTAGGAATACTCGCCAAATCCAAATACTCACCAGACCCCCAAAAAAAAAAAAAACTTTCAAACTTTTCGCCAATACTCGAACTTAAAAAATACTTAAATTTCTTTAAAAAACATAAATTTTAAGCAACACAGCTACAAAATGTATCAAATGAGCCCATAAAATGTTGGAGAAGTGTTTTCTATTAGATTTGAATACAAATACAATACAAAAAAATCGCATCATCATGCGAAATACGACAACCGGGCGATAAGTAATATGAATTTATGATGATTGACATTGAAAAATATCATCATAAATTTCATGTCTATCAAGTTACTGATATACAATAAATTACATTTTTCCAAAAGTTTGACGTGTGGGGACGATTAGTCCTGTTTCATTCCAGCACAGAGAATACTCGTCGAGTTTTGGCAAGTACTTTTACGAGTTTTGGAAAGCTATCCAAGTATTTTTAATTACTAATCTGCCTACAAAGCGATCAAATCTCATGATTCTTTCAAAGATTGCAAGAAGTTGCTTGGTCCAAAAAGGTACAAAAATGGATTTTATGAAAATAAGAAAAATATTGCCATCAATGCGTAGAGCTCGAGAAAATATGCACTTTTAGAGAAACGGCACCAAACAGAGCCAGCCAGAATGAAAGTTATGGCACATGCAAGTTTTTGCTGCTACATCTTCCCGGACCCTTTCCAAAAATGGCAACTTTTATTCTATGCTTGTGTTTTCTTCACCAAAAATCCAAAAAAGGAAAGAAATGCTGTCTTTGGCGAGTTTTTTGGCGGTTTACTCGTTTTGCTTGTTTTTTGGTGAGTTTTTCAAAACTCAAATGAGTTTTGGCGGGTTTTCCTACTATGGTCTCACCTTCCATGTGCAACCTAGTCACCCCGATCTTCTCGTTAATGATATTCTTTCACAACCTTTTACCCCTTGTCCAATTATGCCCAAAAGATGTGAATAAACCCGCACGTAGCTGCCCCTAAATTCTTTGTTGCACATAACTACATCTACTCCCCACAGATTCTTTGTTGCACATATGGCATAACCACACTCTACTCCCCCTTAAATTCTTTTTTTTTTTCTTTGTCAATGGCTGTTACAAATTGTGAAAGAGGCTTTTTAGCATTGAATGGCCCCTTTGCATAGATTTTGAGGAGTTGTGAAGGGCAATCAAACGGATTATTTGAACCCATTGTTGGTGCAACACTCTCACTCCCTGAAGAAACCCTAGTTCTGGCTCTACCTCTATGTTGCATTGCCATTTGAATCTCTTCACCCTCACTACCCTCACTGCTGCTCATTGTTTTGTATTGGAAATGCAACAACCCTGCAACTGCAAGTGAAAACAAAAAACAAAACAAAAAAACTTGCTAAGTTTGTGAAGCTTGAAACTATGATAAAAATAAAAAAAATGAAACAATGAAGAAATAGTTTGTGCAAATTTGTAAAATGAACAAAGGATGATAAACATACCTCTAATGGAGTAGAATATTGCTCTCTTGCCTTCTTCTCACTGCTGCTCTCTATTCTTCTCTATGCTCTTTTCTTTCTTTGTCTTCTCCTTCACAAAATTAGAAATGAGTCAAATGAGTTTCTTTTTTTTGTTTTGATGTTTGTTTTAGGTTTAGGGCACTTAGAAATGCAAGTGGGGGTCCTTGTGGGCCCCCACATTGCTTTATTTTTATTTAAAAGTCTGTTTTAAAAAAAACGTTTTTTTAGGCTGAAATGCGCAGGGGGCGGCTGGGCATCCCCGGTACAGTCGAGGGACTTCTAGAAGTCCCCAACCGTCACTGGGAAGCCTAGCCATCCCCTGACATCCCCTGTTCATTTTTGACGTCCCCGGACGTTTCGATTTTTCGAAGAGTTTGGGGACGGGAAGGGGATGTTTCCTACCCGTCCCCGAGGTTCAAAACATCCCTGTATGGGGACGAGCTGAAAAATGTAGGGGACATGTCCCCATGGAACATAGCATTTAAATAATGATCTTCTCTGGCTAAAACCTTCACCGTATCAATGCAAATGTCATGTTTTATTGCATGTGAATGCTTGACCAAAGCAAGTTCTTCTACTCTATCGTATTTAATATCCTCGTCGCATTCTTTAACCTTCATTTGGATCAATTTCTTGTTTCACCAATATATGGTTTACCACAAGAAGAAGCAATGAAGAAGCAACAAGGAAACCCAAAAGGCAAAAATGCTTTTGGTTTGTGTTCAACTTGCTCACTATCATTTTTATTATTAAGTTGGGATTGCTTTCTTGCATTTTGGAATGTTTATTTATCTATTTATTACTGTAGCCATTTTTCTTAAGGACAATTGTATGGTACAATCCCATTGACCTACTTTGTGGTCATTTGTTGGACATTTAATATACTTATCTTACATAAAGAACACAATTGAAAAGATTTCTAAAATTCTAAAAAGGAAAGGCATTGACATAACTTTTTACCCATCACATCCTAAAAACAAGTTGAGAGCCACAAAGACACGTTTGACCCTAAACAAAACATTGGAGGGTCCATGACTAAATGTTCTTGTGGTAATCTATACATTGGTTGAATGGGAAGATCAATCCAAACGAGGGTTAAAGAACATGATAAGGATATTAAATAGAATAGTGTAGAAAAGTTGTCTTTGGATGAACATTCACTTGCAAAAACATGACGTTTGTATCGATAAAGTGAAGGTTTTAGCCAGAACATCATTTCAGGGTGGCTATTGAAATTATGCAACTTAACAACATTAATGGTGACAACGTTGGAACATTAGTAATACATGGAAGCCCATCCTTCATAACCTTAATAAAAAGAACTAATGCAATCAAAAACTAATTTAATAATAAATATTTTAGTTATAAAAACTAATTAAAAATCTAGGTAGTTAAGAAGAAATTAATAGTTAGAATTAACAAATGATTATAGTATTATAACAAGATAAACTAATTATAATTCACTAAATAGTTATTAGGCTGACTCAGTATCTTATCACATTAATAATTTAGGTACATTCGAATGGAAACCAATTTCTTATCATAGATCCAATCATCAAAGGGGTTCTAAAAGCTAGACCCGAAACATAGAAATTAAAAGGACACAACACAGTCTATTCCAGATATACTATTCCCAATGTACCCCGGGAACACGTCCCCTATGTTTTTGGGGCATCCCCTGTTTTTTGGGGACATTTCGGGAATGGGTAGGAAACGTCCCCGTGTTGAAAAAACGGAAATGTTTCTAGTATGACTGGAATGTAATGTCCCCTAAAGGACTAAAATGAATGCACAATGGATTCTTCCCAAAACCCAACTGGAAATAGAATGCCAAAACAAAACAAATACTGCAGATCTAATTTTATTACAGAAAATGCGACTTGTACTATGGAAGGAAGATACAACATAAAATGCTAAACAAAGCTTCTTTCTGGTTTTTATGAAAGCAATGGTTTTCTGAAGATTAATGCAAAAGAAAAATACCAAATCTGAGCTCCAAATGTCTGATTTTTATTTATTAAAAATCTGCAGACCTGAACTGGAATTACAGCTGGGTAATGAGGGTTTGGACCCCAGAAAAAGCTCCAAAAATAGCAGCTTAGATGACTGAATCCAGCTCCAACATACAGCAATCAGATCTGAATTTTATCTCCCTCTTTAATACCAAAATAGTCCCTAAACTAGGTCGCTCCAACTGGAATATATATAATGATTCAATAATCAGATTTCTCTTGAGTCTTCAACACACAAAAGATGAGTCCAAAGGAAGAGTTTTCGTTCTTCCTTCCACTATTCCTGAGGGTTTTCGTCCTCAGAAATTACAGCAACAAACACTTAGCTTGCAAGTAATTTTCAGAAATATTAGATGGTCATAGAATGCTCCCAAACAAGTCAACTTCCTCCTTTAAAGAAAGAAGAGACCCAAAAGGTGACCACTCAATCAACCAATCAGCATTCAATGAATTTTTAATTCATTTCTCACCCATTTCCCTTCCTAAGGCAAGTCGCATTTTTCCCTAGAGGGAATACAAAATATAATGGGCCTTTTCTCTTTTCTAAATTTGTTATTTTATTAAGTCATAAAATTATTATAAGTGCTTTATATTTTTCTCTCTTTTAATGGCACTTTATAATAATTTAAAAATGACTTAAGTCACCCTTATGTTTCCCCCTTAGCCGTCGGGTAGACAAAATAGGCCAAGGGTCTTCCGTAATGTTATTTTAGAAAGAGGGACATTTCAACACAACATGACAAAGTCTATTCCAGATATACTAGTCCCAATGTGCCCCGAGAAGGTGTCCCCTATGTTTTTGGGGCATCCCCTACATGGGACATTTCGAGGATGGGTAGAAAACATCCCCCGGTGTCCAAAAAACGCGAAATGTTACCAATATGATGGAAAGGAGCAGGGAACGCATAGTATTTCTTATCAAATGCATAAAGTCCATTTCGAGGGGATACCTCCAGAAATCAAAATAAATGATTAAATAGATTGAATGATATGATATGTGATGTCTTTGGGAGAATCACACCCACCCATATTTATATACATAAATATGAAGGGTCGCACTTCGTTCATCCTAATTAGGTCACACCCTTTCATCCTAATTAGGTCGGCCTAACTTATTTATTAAGAACTAATAAATGAAAGGTTAAGGTTATGCACTCCACTACATAACCTTAGTAATCATATGAATATATAATGTTAAGGACATAACATGCCCTTCCCCTTCAGAGAAGTGTTTCCCTCAACGCTTAGCAACTCAAGATGTTGTAGCATGAACTGTTCATCTTCCCATGTCAGTGTCTTCAATTGGTAGATTCTTCCATTTGATGAGAAATTTTGTAATTGCTCGATTTCTTAGTTGCTTCACTCTTTTCTCGATGACTTTGTCAGGTTCCATAATGAACTTTCCTTCTTCATCTACCTTAGGTAACTTTGATCCGACTGGAGCTTTGGTACCGATTACTTTCCTAGTGACCCTCATTTGGCTAGATGGAATAACCATGAATTCATATTGACCCTCATGTGTTTGAATTGTAGTCTTACATACATCCTCATCCTTTACTATAATTTGATGGTGCCTTGAACATAAATCTTAGTAAAGAAAACAACACCTTTCAATTCATCCAATAATGCATAAATGACAAGAATAAGAAACTTATCTTTGAGAGTGATCTTGTTGAGGTTCCTGTAGTCTGGGCACCTTCTCTCTTGATTCCTCCTTTTTCTAACCGTAATCATTGGAGATGAATACACATTTTTATTAGGACAAACAATGCATGATTCAACCATTTCGTGACCAATTTTTCCATTTCTAACATTTTTTGATAGGGATAGCGGTAAGGTCTAATATTAAGAGGGATACTTCTTGGAATCAACTCAATTGCGTGATCATGATCTTGGATTGGAGGTAGGCTCTTTGGTTCTTGAAATACTTGTTGATGGTTTTGAATAATCTCTTGAAGAGTTGATGGAGCCTGGTTTTCTACATCATGTGCTTCTAAGAAATGTAGTTGTGCCACCACACCATAAGCTCCCTTCTTAAGTAGTTTCTCCATCCTATGAGAGCTAATAATTTGGCTTGGTGGTGACTACATCCCAAAGTTTGTAATTTTTTCCATTCATACTAAAAGTCATGAATAAGTCTTGAAAATTGAAAGACATTGTTCCCAACTGTTTAAGCCATTGCACTCCCAAAACTACATCGGCTCCCCCAATTGGGATGGCAAACATTTTAAATCAAGAAGATCAGTCCCCCATTGATAGTTTGATATGATGACATTTACCACCACAAGAGAGTTGTTTCCCATCAACAATCATGACTTGAAAATTGGAGACAGGAAACACAAAGTAGTTGAGTGCATTAGCTAATTTTCTATTGATGAAGTTATGGGTACTCCCTGTATCGATCAAAACTATCACCTTTTTCTTTTTAATATAACCAACTTTGAGTGTTTGTGGTGTGCTTATCCCATTTAATGCATGTAGTGAGATAGTAGGATTCTCTTCCTCCTCCAAGTTAGCATGCTCATGTTAGTACTACAAGTGTGGTTTTGCATTATCAATTTCTTCCTCATCTAATGCCTCATTTTCAATAACCATGAGTCTTTTCTCTCCACCAACACACTTATGACCTCTAGACCATTTACTATCACAATGCCAACATAGGCCTTTTTCTTTTTTTTTTCGCCTCCTGTTGAGGAGAGAGCTTGGTAATTTGACTTCGGTTAAAAGAGTTTACCACATTTCTATTAATATTATTAGTCGCATTTTTATCTCTCCATTCCATAGTTTGACCTTGTGTGAATCTCTTAGTAGCGAGTTTCGTTGCTCAATGTGTAGTGCTTGTTGCATAGCTTTCCTAACTATACATGGTTCCAACAAACGAATGTCATGCTTAACTTGATCATTTAGTCCATTGATGTAAAATTGTAGTCTCTAATAAGGTGTTACTTGGAGTTCGGATTGCCAATCTCATATGCTCAACATTATATTCAACTATGGATCTTTTGTTTAAGATTCATTAATTGGGTGAAGTAACTTCCTTCCATGGCTGCTCATAGTGGGCTGCTAAGTCATTAATAAATTCCTCCCAACTAATAATCTTCCCTTTTTGTCACTCATCATCCACAGTACCATTGATATGGTTCAAATTCTAAATGTAGTGAAGCTATGTCAACCATTACATCATCCGTATATTGTGCAACTTAAAGTATTGTTCCATGAGACTTATCCATGAATTTACATTTGTACCATCAGAACTTACGGATGTCCATCTTTGGTAGGTTCAATTTTGACCCTTGGAATGGTTGCCCTATATTTGGTCTATTTTGCCCTCCTATATGGTTTGGTTGTGTGTGAGTGGTTGTATGAGGTGGATTAATTAAGGTTTTCAACTCAGAAACCATATCCTTTTTAAACCTATCTAAACCCTCATTCAAAGATGTTGCAAATGGGGCAAACAATTTCTCTTGTATAAAAGTTACCATTGTTTCACATCCTGACAGAATGTCACCCTCAATTTTAGGTGGTGGACAATAAAGAGTGTCATTGGGATCAATGGTTGATGAAAACGTATCTGTTTCAAAATGCATGGCTACGATGTGACTTGTTTTCTAGTTCTTGATTATTATTAATCCGGGAGGAGGGGGGAAGTATCCAGAGCGAGTAGTAACCATAAACCGTCAAAATATGTGTTATATATGAATTGGATGTTCCACCATTGACTAACTTTGACCCAGAATTTTTAAGTATAAAGTACCTTAAATATGAAAATATGAAAGAATGTACCCAACCTCAAATTTTATGAGGTTTCCAAAAATGTAAATAACTAAATAATTTTGTGGCCTATATAGTGGATTTGTCAAAAACAATGAAATCACAATAACTCAAGCAAATCAAATCAAAAGAGGCTGAAATTTGGTGTGAAGATTTTTATCATGTATAAAAACCCTGAAAAAATATCTGAAAAATTCACAGATGTGTGCGAGATATGGTGGAAAAAAATTGTTGCCAAAAATCGATGCTCGATACCACTTGTTAAGATATTTCTTATCAAATTACTCGAATATAGTCCACTTCGAGGGGATACCTCCAGAAATCAAAATAAATGATTAAATAGATTGAATGATATGATATGTGATGCCTTTGGGAGAATCACACCCACCCATATTTATATACATAAATATGAAGGGTCACACCCATTCATCCTAATTAGGTTGCATCTTTTCATCCTAATTAGGTCAGCCTAACTTATTTATTAAGAACTAATAAATGAAAGGTTACTATTGTGCACTCTACTACATAGCCTTAGTAATCATATGAATATATAATGTTAAGGACATAACAAGAACAATGAGTAGAAGGCAAGGGAGTATTGAAATACATCATTTGAGGTAAGTTTCACATCCATTCATTATTTGTACAAATTTCTTTGTATTTTTCCATAGTTTTAGACACTCGGGAGGTTTTGTTTTTTTGTTCTATGTTGTTTGCACTTGTTACTAAAAAGGTTTCTTCCAAGAGTGGAAGTGTTGTAGGGACTGTGGGTTCAAATAATCCATTTGATTGCCCTCCTGAACTCCTCAAAGTTTATGCAAAGGGCTTTCACAATTTACAATAGCCATAGACGAGGACAAGAAAAAAACTCGGGGTCTAGAATATTGTTATGTCATATATGAAACAGACAATATACAGACAGCTATACAAGAGTTTACTCTCATCTTTTGTGCATAAATGGACAGGGGGTAAAGGGTTGTACAAACATAACTGTTAGGAATTATAATATCTAGTGTTCACAATATTAATTATGGTAGTCATATATATTTGTTATAACCAAATTTGTTACACCCGTTTTATTAGAAATGGGTAATTTGTTCCCTATTTTGTAGGAGGTTGTTTTTCCTACCTCCATAGCTATATATTAGCCATTGTATCAGCAAAAATATGCAGTGTGAAGAATATTATTGTGTAATTTATTTTGTGCTCATACCTTTCATTTGGTATCAGAGCAAAGTTCGATCATATGCATTATGGTAGTTTTAAATATTCATGAGTGATGAGAGGCAGTGTCTCTTTGTTATTGCCTCTGTAAATGCACCTTCTGCAGTAATAAATTCTTATGCATATCCAGTCCACTACCATCGTTCAAATCAGATATGCTTTTAGACAGTAATGATCTTGCATTAAGCCTAACATCGAGTTATTTCATATAGCATTTGTTTGGTTCTTTATAATCAATACGACTTGGTTGATCACGGCCTAGCTAGGATCTCGCTACAAATAAATTTGGTGTCGCCCGTGCACAGTCTTCAACAGTGACTACAAACTTTGCAGGTATTGCCCAGTGTTTTCATCGAATCTCTCACTCATCTACATTTGGATGCAATTTACTTCTCTCTCACATGCTACGCACATGGGTATGAATTTCATCGACATGGTGTAATGGATACACAATTTCATCTCCCCGCGTGTTGTTTGCATGCTAAATTGATCTCCTTGGGTTAGTATGCTGCAATTTTATATCCAGATATTGTTTTTTGTGTGAGTTCCTTGTCACGTGTCAAACGGTGCATCCACGTTTTATTCTTGTTAGTCGATGGTGTATGTGAGTTTTAATTTATTTGGTCAATATGCTATAGTTTTTTTTTTGTCGTCACATTTGTTAAGTGTCCATAATATTTCAACATCAATTTGTATTTATTTGTCATCTTATATGGTCAAAGTCTTGAAAGTGTATATCATAATACTATCCAGTCTAATATAGTTGAAAAATGTTAAAAGTCTATTTGTCGAAGATATGTTGAGCCTTTTAAAGGAAAAGGCATATCGTGTCAATGTCAAAATAATTGTGTCGTCAATAATATTTTTTCCTTTTAGTCAAAAGAGTTAAAAGTTGTAAAGTCATTTTTTCAAGAGTCACAAAATATTGTCATCTTGTTGTTATAATTGTGTCTAGGTGAATAATAGGTATTTTTTTTTACAATGGAAATACCATTGGAAAAATTCAATGGACTCAATTTTCACCCTCGGATCCGTGATGCGAAACAAAAAATCTTTGGAGGATAGTAGATGGAAAAGAACTAGCACCTTCAAATCCAACAAGATTGGTAGAATGGGAAACAAGGGATGATAAAGCCAAAGCCATTATTGGCCTTGCCCTTCGTAGTCCGAATTGCATTATGTCAATCTACATAAAACCTCAAAGGAAACGTGGGATACTCTAAAGCAAGTTATTTGATTCAAAAGCAGTCAATGCAAAGTTTTCTGTGAAACTTTAGTTGTTCAAGCTCAAAATGAGTGATGGAGATACAATGTCTAGTCACATCAATGATTTAAGATCTCTTCTAAGACAACTTGCAGAAGTCAAAGCTCCAATAGACGATGAGGATGCAAAAGCTATTCTGCTGAATAGTTTGCCACCCAAATACAATAACGTTGTTTTCACTCTTGGTCAAATGCCTTCCAACTCATTGGAAGATATGATATCAACTCTTCTAGCTAAAGAAAAAAGGACTAAAGAAGATGTTAAAGAGGAAACTGCAATGTACATGAAAAAGAAATACAAAAATTTCTCTAAAAACAAAGAGGAATTAGAATGTTTCTATTGTAAGAAAAAAGGCCATATATCTAAATATTGCAAAGTTCGAGCCAAAGATATTCTCAGTGGAAAACTCAAAACAAACGAGGCAAATATAGTTGAAGAAGATTCAAAATCAGAAGGTGAACAAATGGATGAAGAACCTGACTACAATTTTGAAGACTTCTTGTATTAAGTGAATCTTACCGGAGGATGGAGGCAAACGAGGTTGGAGGCCAATTAGTGACCTCTCGTCAATCACCAATGACAGGGCTGCACACTGATCTGGTGCCATGTGTGCAGTGTGGTTTCTATTTTTAGTGCATTTCAGTGTTCTTGTTTGCAGTGTGATGGTTTGCTTTGAATAAACCCCTTTCTAAAATTTTGGGGAAGATTCGTGTTTTTAGAAAACTCGCTTTTGGGGAGCAGGAGAAGATTTCGAGGTAGACTTAAGGGATGGTTATCCAACTAGTGCCAAGCTTGTGGATCTTGGAGATTCGAATTCGAGCGCCCAGGGAGGAAGGAAAATCCATAGGAACCCAAGGAGGTAGGGAGCATTCCTACATAATTCGGCTTGACACTACACCTTTACGAGGGTAAAGAGATAATCTATGGAGTTTGTACCTGGTCTAAGCAATGCTTTCAGGAGGTGGTTCAACTTCTTGAAATATGGTTCTTCTTCATGTTCACATTAAGGGGGTGAATGTCGAGATTAATAATGTTCACACTAAGGGGGTGAATGTTAGGAATTATAATATCTAGTGTTCACAATATTAATTATGGTAGTCGTATATATTTGTTATAACCAAATTTGTTACACCCGTATTGTTAGAAACAGGTAATTTGTTCCCTATTTTGTAGGAGGTTGTTTTTCCTACCTCCGTGGCTATATATTAGCCATTGTATTAGCAGAAATATACAGTGTGAAGAATATTATTGTGTAATTTATTTTGTGCTCATACCTTTCAATAACCTTAGCTAAGAAGGCCGAGGTGAGTAGGTTGTATAAGGAGGGTGAGGCAAGAAATAAGGGAATGTCAATAGAAACTACACAACTTAGTATGCAATCACCTACCCTAACTGTGGATGTTGATAGTCAAAAGGGAAAGGGTTCTACCAAGGGAAAGAGAAAGGTTGTTAGTGATGCTAGGATGTTCAATATGCAATCACGGGAAGTAGTTGAGTCCTTTATTGCCAAATTTTTCTATGTCCATGCCATACCATTTCATGTGGCACGTTCTCCCTATTTCAAACAAATGTTCAAAGATGCAACACGACCCAAGAGAGTGCCTCCATTTGATGAAGTGAAAAAGGGCTCATGAAAGCCCTTCAAAAGATGTATAATGATGAGGAGTCTACTTTACTTCAAACACAGTGGCTAGCCTTTGTCAATCTTAGCTCAAGCAAACCAAAGGCAAGGGCAAATAGAGCCACGTTAGCTCAAGCCAGCCCTATTGGATGGTGGGCATGGCATGGCAAGGATGCACTAGACTTGGGGATTCTTGTCACTTGCATCCTTTCACATGTTGTTGGTTCCTCTACTACAGAGAGGAATTGGTCCACATACAACTTCATCCAATCGGTTAAGAGGAATAGGCTTAAGGTGCAGGTGCAGGCAATACACACCTAAAATTATAACACAGTGGCTAGCCTTTGTCAATCTTAGTGGACCAACATTTAGCAAACCAAAGGCGGGGGCAAATAGAGCCACATTAGCTCAAGCCAGCCCTATTGGATGGTGGGCATGGCATGGCAAGGATGCACTAGACTTGGGGATTCTTGTCCTTGCATCCTTTCACATGTTGTTGGTTCCTCTACTACAGAGAGGAATTGGTCCACATACAACTTCATCCAATCGATTAAGAGGAATAGGCTTAAGGTGCAGGGCAAGCAACACACACCTGAAATTATAACACAATTTGATGCAAAGCACGGATCACATAAACATAAACATGACAATCTTTATTGATTCTCGACCTACAACAATCAAGAGCCATCACAAAGCAAGCCAATCCTCTCATACAAGGACAATCTGGACCATTATATAACACATAAATTTTCAACTAAAACTACACTCCCTTTTTGTATTTCATGTTATCCTTTTCTTCATCACCAAACAAATAAATATTAAAACTCCAACTAAAAGCCCCCAACCATCTACGTAGTCCCCTACCCCTAAAAACAAGCATGTAATTTAATGAAATTGAAATATTAAATATGGCAAGCGATTCTAACAACTTTCTCGCTTTAGTAAAGCAAACTCTAGAAATCTCTTAGCTTAGCGATTGTACATGGGGACAAAACAAACTAACGAAAACATTAAAAATTCCTTTTTTGTTTGATACAGGATTGTTCAATCCCGTGGATGCTCCTACATCAGGTTACCTCTCGACAAGCAAAGAAGTTAGAAGTCGTGCATAGTGCCTTACAACTTCAAGATCGACAAACAGCTTGAGTATTGCCGAACTCCGACAACACATTGAAATGTTGATCCCGAAGATGCCACACAAGTTGATGAGGAGGCACGTGAGGAATTGGTTGGGGTTCCATTGGAAGAGGCAATCCTTCGTAGATTCAAGAGTCGGACTTTGACTCGATTTTGATGCAATTTTAGCAAATTTTCATTAGGGGAACAATAATGTTCTATGTTTTGTCATTTTATAGTTGAAACTTGCAGCCCTTGGGCATTTCGTTAATATATATATATATATATATATATATATATATATATATATATATATATATATATATATATATATATATATATATATATATATATATATATATATCCACATTGAATACTATGTGAAATCTCAATTCAGCTCTAATGTTATGTATTAAGTTTAACTTTTAGTCTTTTAAGGTTCTATAATGTATATGATGAATGCCTTATCAATGTTATCATATGAATATTTGAAAGTTCCTAATATTTTAAAATTTTCCCTTAATTTTTAATAGTCGTCCCTAAAAAGGCCTCCAAAAAAACCGTCCTAGAAATACATCCCCCATCCCCTGTCATCCTCGTCCCAAAACTTGGTGGAACGTAGGCCATTCCTAATGTTTACCTCTCGAAAATCTCATGGAATATTAACAATTTAATTGATGCAATCATAAACAAATTTGGCAATTGTACACTTGATCTCCCTCTCTACGAGTTACAATGTTATTTTTAACCTACTCATTAAATACAAACAACAACAAATTCAAGATCTGTTGGAATCATAGTATGCATACTCGGTGAGTACTCGCCGAGTCAACTAGTACTCGTTGTTTTTTCCCTAACCGAGTATATGCTGGGAAAACTTTCCGAACACACAAAGCCAAGTCTTTGACAAATATTCGGGAGTCTTTAGAGAATATTCGCAAGTCTTTAGTAAATATTCACGAGTTTTTGGTGAATACTCGCGTGTTTTTGGAGAGATTTTTTTAATTGCATAAAATTTATGTTTTTTACAGAAATTTGCATACGTTAAGTTATCCAGTCTTGCCGACTTTTTGCCAAGTCAATTTTTTTGGGTCTACAAACCATGGTTGGAATACATAATCATTTTGAATAGTTTCCAGCCATAAATACTATAATGGTCTTAGATCAATTTGTCATAAATTTATGTGTAGGAATGTTTTAATGTATGAGAGACAAACTACCAAAATGCACACACGACACTTGAAGTAGTCCTTCAAACCATAAATCGTGGCTTATGTGTCATTCCATGGCATGTGTGAAGTAATATATAGGCTTATGTATCATTCCATGGAATGTGCAAAGTTATATATAGTCTTATGTGGCATTAACATGTGATGTTATATATAGGCTTGAGTTTTATTTTATGCATATTTATGTAAGTGATTATATGTACACACACATATAACATATACATAAATGCAAATGTGTGTGTGTGCATATGCATCTTTTACAAAAGAAACTAGCATCTTCTTGGAGTTTTGTATCCTATTTCTGCTATAGTGATTTGTCTGTCATTTCACCACTTTAATTTGGCATCAACGCCTCTTCTTATGAGCTTGTGGGTAAAGCCAACTCTCACCTTTGTAATTGAGATTATTTAATGCATTTTCCCCTTACTTGTTGCAGCACAACATCGTTACAAGAGATGGGTACAGTGCAGTGTACAAGTACAAGGAGATAGAGACGCGTGGATATGACATTTTTCAGGAAAATAGGAGATAGGTACCAAGGTGGAAAAAATATATACATAACATTTTACAAATTATTTAAATATACATGTAGATTTTAGAGAAAACAATATTATATAGCCTAATATTAGCTTTTAAAAGAAAAGATAATAGACACCAACAAAAGACGATTAATTATATTGATATTTATCTTTGATATCTCATAGTATCTAGGGAAAGAGTATAAACCATATTTTTAAAAATGCTCAAATGCAAGTCTTTGAGATGAGTACCAACAAATTCCAGTCTCTAAGACAAGTACCAATCTCGAGACGCATCTTTAGTCATTTGAGACGAGTCTCCATGCAACATTGTAGCACGGTCGGTATGTTTGCGTGTGGTTGTAGTGTATAGTCTCTAGGCTTTGCTACACCCTTAACCTATAACATGTATTGAGATATGTGTGGCCAATTTATGGCTAACATAAGTTTTGACCTTGTCATATCATTATTTTCTATCTTGGTATTGTTAGTAGAGCCGGCTTATGGAGTAAGTGTATCCTAAGTAGGGTTTATATAGAAGGTAATGGTTAGTACTTGAGAATCATTTTGCGTATTTTATTCTTGTTTTTAAGGTTGTGGAGGTTTCCCCTAGAAGTGCTTCTTTTATATAGTTCCGTGTTTTGTTTTGTTTTGTTCGCTATCATAGTCTGAAATTTTCTCTATTCTACTCTCATTCTTCTTATCAACCGCTATGTTCTGTTCTTGATATCCATATTGCCATTCTTGGCTGAATTTTATTTCAGGATTTAGTTCCTTTTCAATGTCTAAGAGCATTGTTTTCTTTAGCGAATCCCTAGAAACCCATAATTTCAAGCTCGTGAGAAAGATATAAATAAAAAAAAAAAATCAATTAATGTCCATAGATGACCAAAGTAGGTCAATGGGACTTGAGGATACTGATAGTTAACAATAGAAAGTTCTAGGAAGAGAGAGTCATAGAAGTTGACTAATAGAAGTCCATAAGACAAAATAAAGCAGCGTGCCACTAACTCAAGTGGCAATGAAATCAATACAAATAGTAATGAAGGAAAACAACAAAAGCATGTGCCAATAAATACACAAAGGAAATTTCATCGAATATCTTTTTTTTGTGCTTGAAGTGGACTCGTTTAAGCCATCATCAGTCACTAAAAATCTGTTAATGCTTGTCAGGGAGTTTCCAAGGTTGGAGAGGCCAAGTTGGGAGATCCTAGGATGAAGCAAAGCAAAGCATTTCCTCTAGAAAATCCCTTGACATCCAAAGCTAGTGTAGCTTCCGTGGTGGAAAATAAACTCGTAATATGAGTACCCCCATGGTATGAGGACAGCTAGTAAGTAGCGGATCCATGTCATCGAAAGGATGTTGAGTCACACCAATGAGGAGCAAAGCCACGATGTAAAGGGAGAGCAGGCCAAGAAATTTATGCAATTTGAGTCATGAAGACAACTCGTCTTGTGCAAGGCCATGAATAGGTGTTTGGAGGTTCCCCATACGGCCATTTAAATTGCCCAAAAGAATGATATCACCAATAGTGGAGTACAAGGAGATCTTTGGATAGAGGTCAAGGTAGGGGTCCCCATCAACATGAATGATGAATGGAGATGTGGTGGGAGGAAGTAGCATACAACTATGAAGACACCCCAAAAAGGTGGACCCCTTTGCACTTGTAGCCACATGTATGGAGAGTGAACATCAAAAGTCACCTTGAGGCTATCCCAAATGAGGCAAGCCAACACCATCAAAACCACAAACATCCTATGCTTTGCAGGTCTCACGGCGAGAGATGGGTCATTGAAGGATTGACTACACATGAGAGACATGTTATTTAAGGAATGACTCAAGTATTAAGTACTCCATGCACTTCATCCCAAAAAGTGATATTTGATAATGCTTACAAAAAGAACAAATAAGGGAGCTCTAAGATTTTACAAATGGGTTAGCAAGCTAAGCGAACTTTGACTATGGAGAAAACTTCAAATTCAAGCACATAGTGTTGAAACTTGGGCATGGTTGTCTCTTAACGTACATTTTTGACTAGGATTCAGACTCCTCAAAAAAACTCAATAAAAATTTAGCATGACTTAACAAATTAAAAAGCCATAAATTTTAACGTATAATTCATTTAGTCAACAACCCACTCCATATAAATATTGTGATATTCTCATAAAATAATAAACTTGTACAGATATCTTAAATACATCTATCTAAGAAATGCTGATAGAAATCAATCTCAAGGCTCTTGGATTTTCTGTATACTATATTGATTAACAATTGCATTACCTTCTCCAAAAAAATCCTACTGATTGGTGATAAATGACAACAATCTAGCTACAACAATGTGATGGGCCCGAAAAAAACATTTTGGGAAAAAAAGATCTCCGAACTCCACCATATGGCCAAAATATCTCAAAGCAAAAAGATAAAACTACAAAGTGACAGTCAAATGGATAGTCAAATTTAAGGATGAAATTACAATATGACAGTCAAATGGATGTCAAATTTAATGCCAACAGTAATTGTTTATCCATAGACATTACAGCCCCTCACCACCACCGTCGGTTGTCATTGTAGAATGCCTATCAGGTGTAATTAGTCACATTACCAAAACACTTCTTTGGCTCATGTTGGACTACATAATTTAACTTTCTCTAAATTGTATCGATAGCAAAATATGGCATTGGTATTCAATATAGACATCAACAATGTTAAAGAAATGGAATTATGATTGAAAAGGTGCCCAATAACGCTGTTAGTTGGTTTTGTTGTGGACCCACATATAACTCTCAGGACCTTCTCTTGAAATTGAAAAGTATTTTCACTTTAACTTTAATTATTCATTGGTTGCATTATGTCAATGTCTCCTACAGTCAACCACACTCATTAACGATCAAATTTAAAATGATATACATAGCTTTAATCGAGTTATACATCGTGTTTAGAAATATTAAAGAAAGAAAAGCATCATGAATCTGCTGAGTTGAGTTAGCCAAACTCACAGCTGCCGGCTCGGCTGAGCTCGGCTCGGGACTCTGCGAATCTCGTAGAGAGTCATAGAGTCTCAATATTATAGTCAACAGTCAGATAAGTGTTGGGATGGGTGGCCTCCCAAGATGTTCCGGCTATTGGGTGCAAGTCCCGCACTAAGGATTGATGTTATGTGATGGTTTAATCCTTACTAGTTTCAATCTCACCTTCTTCACCCATGTATGCATCACTTGATGCAGCGAGTGCCAAGTGGACCAGTTAAGCTCATGAGAGATGTAGTTGGAACTTGGAATGACTACTCATGAGACATGGTTCAATGAAGGAATGGCTTGAATATTTATTATTAAGTAATAAATGGAGTCAATTGCAAAAATGTATTTGATAATGTTGCACAGTGAAAATTCTAAATGCTTAGTAAATGAAATCATTTTTCTGGCAAACTCACACTATCTGAAATTGGCCTCTTTGTTTTTGAATGGAAAAAGTTTTCTTGTCAATCTCTTCTGAAAGGCATCCTTCTATTAATGGTTTCATTCTTCACAAAACCCTCCATGTCTGCAGACTATCTTCCAAAAACCTCAAGAGAATTTGGCATTTTTTCCCAGCAGCATTCTTGTTGAACAGCAACAAATAGAGGAATCCTCCATCCTTTCCAAAACCCTCTTATCTCTACAAATGTGAATGGTGTCTATTTCCATTCTCAAATATCTCAGTACTGCAGAATGAAAATGGCATTTCATGCATCAGTCAAACAGCAACATGTTTTAAGAGACACCCTCAAAACAGCAGCACCAATTTAATCATTTCGTGTGGCATCCCTTGACTGTTTGATGTGGCTGTCATGCTGCTCTGCTCCTACGCAGAGTATGCAATAATTGTGTGACTCATCATCGACATGCAAATAATAGAATTGTAAGAAAAAGGCTTCTAATACTTTTATGCAAATAATAATCAATCCCTATCATAAGAAAAATGCTAGTGTGAATAACTGTCGATAGAATTATGTTGATAAAACTTTGTCCTCGCTGGTTTATTCATCTCTGCCTAATTCTTTATACACAAGGAAAAATATAAGTAAAATTCTTTCCTGTAAGTTGTTTCCAAAAAGGGCATCTGTGATAACTTAAACAACTGATATTGTCTACATAGAACCTAAGGGAAAGAACAAATTAAACAGTAGTAGATTTTAGAAAGAGCAATGGCATGCTCTCATTCACAAGAAGAACTAATCTAATACATACCTAAGATTTTGTAATACAGAAATAGTTCACAATGCACTTTATTATTCTATAAATAGTTGCTATTTATGAATCAAGTGCTCTTGTTACTGAGAGCTCACCCTTACCCAAAGCACAAATGACCCACTTAATTCATCACAGAGAAAATGCTATATCAACACTCATTAACTCCATGTTGAATAGTGCCCTTGACAAACCATTTCGTGTATATATCCACATCATTGTGTCCCGTATTATTAATTATTAGCCTGCTTGTCATTTGCACCCATCCTTCCAGAATGTCCATCTGGACATGCTTTCCTCACCAATCGTAAATAAAACATCATCAACAACAATGTTTAAAGTGTTCACGCATGTAGGTTTATTTTTGAAGTGTTCATGCATGTAGGTATCCATATTCAAGGCATCCATACTCCTAAAATTCAAATTCTCAACGTTCAACATCTTGGTAATTAAACAACAAAAAAGTAGTGGAGACAATCTGAAGCTTGATTGGTTTAATTACACATAGCATGCACCCTATTTTATCAGCATATTCATAGATTATATAGAGTGACAGACATTTTATAGCTCATACCTAACAAATTTAGCCTTCCGATACAGCAGTAGTGCTAGAAATTAGGGAGAGGCAATTTGAAATGTTGAGGATGATATTATATTAATCCCATATTAAACTTAAAAGATTATAAAAGGAAAAAATGAATTTTCCAATGTAAATTTTTACCCAGGATATAGATCAAACACAGATATAAAGTTCTACTTAACAAATTATCGTCTATTCAAATAATGTATATAGACTCTCAGACAACAGACAAGAAAATGTAATGTGAATAACATATTAGCAATACTTTTTTCTTCTATATATCATGAAGGCTCAAAATGTAATTATTTTTTATCACGAGGCATCATAGTAGAACAAAAACAGAATTGAATAAGATCTCTTTTGTTGTAGAACTCATACCTTTTGGGTTAGGAACAGTTCCAATTGAATCTAAAATACTGAGGTTATTTAAATCATAGATATATGTACTCGCCTCTAACACAACGATGAGTCTGCAACAATGAACAGAAGAATCAACAATTAAGAAAACAAGAAATACATTTTATGCTATAAAAATGTGTGCATGATTGAAGAACAAAATAGAATAAAAGATATAAAATGAAATAGTGGTCCTCAATTAAAGGATACATGCATAGTTGATTTCTATAAGCTAGCCACTGTCAACTAGGCTAAAATTAAAGATAAAATTTATCCCCGTCAAAGATAAAACAGAAAGTTAGCCTCCTCTTAAACTGAAGTGTTTCATAAGAACATGGAAATTTATATGCAAGAAAATTCACAAAAGTTTCAAACCATTTGAAACAGAATTGAGAAAGAATTCTAAGCAATCTTGTGTGGACAAATATCTCCATCAGGTGTAAAACGAGTAGAGTGAATGAAATTTGTAATTGTTATCTACATGTATAGGCCCAAAATAAGGGAGAACCATTAACTAAGACATCAACATCCATGCATTGTTCTAAGCTCCTTCAGAAATTTGACCACCTCCAATCAAGACTAATACAAGCCCCTCAAAAATAATAGAGCACAAACAAGGGGACAAGAATCTTATGAGAAATCTCTATGTCAAAGTTGGTACACAGATACCCATCCAAAAGGAATCTAGAAAAGACCAGGAATCATCGGTCAATCGTAAAGCACTCAACAAAAATTGAAGACAATATCAGATATCCGCTGCCTTTCCAATTCAGTGTTGCAAGGACATTTCTTGCTCTGAGTCATAGAGACCATGGACACAAAAGAAGCCATGGGTGATCCCCTCATCCATAATATTTTTCGGAGGAAGAAGTACACCACGCCATAGATGTCATGAGAACCTCTCAAGTTAGAATCCAAAGTTGTATAAAGACATGCCTACCACCTCATCCAAATGCAGCCAATTACAATGCACAACGGAGAGAATACCAATGTCTGGAAGACATTTGCAAGCTCCCTCAGGCTCTTCTTCTCCCCTTCAAGAATAAGATGATTAAACCAGGCCTTGTTCGGTCAAATCTCTCAACAAATGCATGAGGGAGCCTACCACCCTACCCAGTCCACGCTTCTCTGCAACAGTCTCACAAGTGATCACAACAATATGGACACCTTCAATATGTGCCACCTGCGAAGAAGGATGACATGTCTTCCTCAGTTGAGCAGCATCTCCAATTCATGTAACAGACTGTAACCGACCTCTCTGAAATGGTATATAAACTTTCTATCCAGATGGCATTGGAACATAGGATTCTAGTGTCTCATTGTACAGCACTAAACATGCACGCAGAACACTCATATCCGAGCATTTCCTGTAACTGTAACCACTTCTTCCCTTCCATCTCTTCCACATCTCACACCAATTAAAGGTTATTCCCTATGTGGTAAACTGTCAAGAGATGGATTCACATGGAGTCTGTGTGGGTCCATATATCTCTACTGATCCAATGTTTGAGGTCAAACTGAGAATTGAACTGGATGACACAGAAAACATCTTATCACAATGAAAAAGACAGCCAAAGGGACAAATACACCTTATCACCACTCTGGCTTACCACTTCTCTATCTTCCCAACTTTTGTGAGTCAAAATAACTTGAGAAAAACAATTGCACAACTGGAAACAGTTGAAAATGCATTACAGCTTTCAAAGTCAATAAATTGATAGGATCATTTACGAATACATTAAAACTTGCTAGATTCTTCACTAGCTTCTGTTAGATCTCCATTGGCTTCAATACTATATCTCTTAACTAATTGCCCATCAATAGCCGATTATTTATGACTCTGATTTAATTGGCCTTCCATAGTTGATCGTATCTTTAACAAAAACCAAAATTGTTTTAAGGATTTTAATATTTGGTTTTATGTCAGAATTTATCCTTCTTTAAAGCTAAACCTTTCCCATGAGAAAAAACTTAGCTTGTAACAATATCAAGCAAATCAAATGATCCCATTCAGCAAGATTAGCTCTCTTATTATTAGCAATATTTTATGGCAAGACAAATCTCCACTCCTCGACAGGGAACTTTGCTTCCATATGTGGTCTAATGAGGACTAGTTCCAAGTGTCAGAAACCATAATCCATATTGCCCATTTATTGATATTTTAACACAGAAATTCTTGTATAATAAAATTTTGTACACAAAAAGTTTCTCCTTGCAAATGCTTTTAGGCTAAGCAAGAAGTGACCTTGAAAACACTTTCTATATAGAATGCACAAAGCTTTCTATATAGAATGCACAAAGGATTCTATGGCTCCGTATCTATGTTGCCGGGGATACGGATACGAGTATCGGTTTGGATACGGATACGATACGCGGATACGTCAATTTTAAAAAACCCTTGGATACGATACGTCTTGGATACGTCCGTACATATATATTAAAAAATTAAAATATATATATATATATATATATATATATATAAATAAAAAAATTATGTACATCTACTCATTTTATTCATTTTTTAGTCCATAAAAAACTGAAATAGTAATACAAAACTTGAATCAATGTTCAAAGCATTCAATATACAGTTACTTAAGACTTTGCATTTTTATTGATCATGTGGCTGCCATACATATGATATACGAATATCATGTCAACATGAATACGAACAAAACTTGAAATTTGAAAAATATACTAGGATCCATGTTCAAATTTTCAAAACATACAATATACTTAAGATTTTACATTTCATATTTACTGCAGGATACGTATTTACTTAAAAATGAAATAAAACTTAAAAAGACATATTTACTGCAGGATACGTGCCTGATACGTACGGGATACGTCAGGATACGTCACGGATACGTCTGTACATATCCGTGACGTATCCTGATGTATCCGGTACGTATCAGGCACGTATCCGTATCCGATACGTATCAAAGGGGATACGAGGGGGTCTTGGGCGTATCCATGCTTCCTAGCTCTGTGAATGGCTACTATAATGAAAATGAAATTAATCACTTCCTACAATGACTATATTGTTCTTAAATATGGGATCTAATTTTAGAAAGGAATTAGTGGAACTAATCTTGAAAGTGATAGTTGTTGACTAAGGTTTACTTGTGGAGGAACAAGTGGAGATACAAATTAACTTATGTTACACCCGTTCCCTTTTTGGGGGAGGGGGAGGAAATGTAGAGGCACGAAAAGGGACTTCTTAAAGTCCCTAAAATCCTAGTCAAAAGGGGACGACCAAGGAAACGACTCTACAAAAATATATAAAAATCATAAAGACTGAAAAGTACAAATTAAAATACTAGAAATCACAACCTAGAGTGAACATCACAGCTAAGAGTTGAGTTTTGCGACTCAAACATTCAGATCTAGGAAATTGCAACTGAAATTATCCCATTCAAAGCAGAAAGCGATTTTTAGGTCCATGATGTCACCACCTATACAAATTTGGGTCGGGTAAAGGACTATCAACATACAAGAATGAATGCCCTTGATCCCAAGTAAAGGTGTAAGAAGAAGCTACCAGTATCAAGAGAGAGAGATACAAAGATTGACTCAAACGTTCAGATCTAAGAAATTGTAACTGAAATTATCCCATTCAAAGCAGAAGAAGGCAATTTTTAGGTCCATGATGTCACTACCTATACAAATTTGGGGTGGTTAAAGGACTATCAGCGTACAAGAAGTTATGCCCTTGATCCCAAGTAAAGGTGGATGAAGACACTGCCGGTGCCAAGGAGACAAACAAGAGATAAGAAGATCAACTCAAATGTTCAGATCTAAGAAATTACAACTGAAATTGTCCAGTTCGGTCCTAAAATTACCCATTCAAAGCAAAAGGAAAAAAATAGGTCCATGATGTGGCTGCCCATACAAATTTGAACTGGGTAAAGGACTATCAACAAGAATTAATGCCCTTGATCCCAAGTAAAGATGGAAGAAGAAGCTACCGGTACCAGGGAAACGAACAAAGATAAGAAGATCAACTCGACTATGAAAGAGAATGAGGGAACACAAAGGCTGTGAGAAGCAGCCAACAATTTGCCATTGGAAGATAAAGAACAAACGTGAAGATCGAACCAAAGGAGCAGAAGACTCAAAACAAAACCTACAAGTCCACCACTCACTAACAACAAGTGAGTTGAGATTGCATGACAGTTCCCCTTCTTAATGAAGGAGAAGCATAATTTGCTAACCAAGTTGGGTTTGAAGGTGTTATAGAGTAATCGAAGAAGACTTTACCCCTTGTGTAGAGGGGATTCCTTGCCTCAAGAGAGAGTTTGATGACTTCCTCCATGGAAAATAGAAACACCTTTGCTGAAAACATAAGATGTATTTAAGATAAAAATAAGAGGATGAGAAAAGAACTAGACAGGGTCTGCGGGTGAGCAAAGTGTTGCACGAATCATTCAAACCAAAAATGAATTAGCAGTCACGACATGTCTAGAAGTGCTAGGTGAGCATTAGAGCGTGCAATACAAACTTCTAAAGGAGGGAGATTGTGTAGGGCCACGTTCAAATGCCAATATGGTTAGCCCAGTGAATCTTAATGCGGAGAGGCAAACATTTTCAAAATTATTTGGCAAAGGGTCGAGGGCCTTATTCACATAGTTACCTAAGTCTCGGGGATGTGGGGATAGGGGAGCGAAGAGAAGGGGTTTCCGGGATGGCGAAAGTTCCCAAATTTTATTGAAGGTCCGAGTTAAATCATTAAAAAAACTAAATTTAACCTTATAAAGTAAATGAAATAAATAAAGACATTAAACAAATATTACACAAAGTTGACACCATTAGAAAACCACAAGAATAGATATTTCCATTAATTGAGAAACCTTCAAATTTACAGTCCAGTAAAAACCTTCTCACCTCACTCCTCTCCAATTTTACATCACATGATTTCAATTTCCAATTGATATTTTTTATCGGGCCTCGAGTGCCCATTATAAGTGGAGTGACTTGGGTGTGACTTCCCGTGATGCACCCCTCCACATTAATTGATTTTAAATCAATTAAAACATAAACTATAGTTTATATTTAATAAATAAAAATATTTCATATTTTTATTTATTGATTATAAACTAAAGTTTATAACTTATATTTAATCTATAATTAAATATAAATTTAATAAGAACAATAAGAGGATAAACCCTACTTTATATTATTGTTCTAACAAATTTTGGGGACGACATGGAGACGGCTATTAAAATAATATATGAAAATTAATATTTTAATTTTATTCAATGAAATTTAGGTATATGAAAATTAATATTTTAATTTTATCCAATGAAATTTAGAAATTTAAATTGTATGTAATGTATTTTAGGTACTTTCGAGATTATAATTCAATGCTTTTGGTAAAAATAACAGCTTTTTAAAAGTAAGAGCATCCCTTTCTTCCAAATCCCCAAGTTTTAGAAATGTTCAGGACGTCACCAAAATCTAGGTGACGCCCCGTCTAACAATGCTTGTTCATCATTGTAACCTACATAGCTATCAAGAACAAACACAAGCAAACCAATTAACAAAATTGGTAATGGTCATTTTTGGCCACATGGAAAATCATGATAATTGAGTGTAAACTAATGCACCAAATGAAGAGAGGATGATGCAACACAATGGTTAGAGGACCCGATTAAGGGATGCCTTAGATCATGCAACCCAAAATTCTCAAAGTTAGATCTTACCAAAGGTCAATCCCAGCACAACTTGTAAGAGACGGTTAAAGCTATTTCTATTAATTTAAGGAAAAGATTACGAACTCAGCACAATTATATCTTATTTTACCACAACCTTATGACAGGCCACGAAAAGTCTCTAAAAGAATTTCAATGCTAGAACCTATCCTAGCTTAAGCTTGCAAATTCTACAAAGCTTCTACAAGACCAAGCTCAACTCATTAGGCAATGGAGCTTTACCACACTTTTGAGACAATAAAATTGGCAACTCTTGCCTTTACGATCTCTCGATCCCCTTCTAGTTCTCCTAGATAGATTTGCTCTTCTTCCCAAATTCATGAATAGGTCTCAGTAGGTAGGTCACCTTGCACGTTCGTCCCTCCCTTCTAATTATAGAATCTAGTGGGGAGAAATGAAGATACCTTTAAATAAAAATACCTCTTCAAAGATTCCTTAATTTGATCAAATCAATGTCAATTCCAATCCAGTTTGTAGGTAATCACTCATGGGGGTATCTTTGTCTCGATCAAGATATACCAGGTTACTCGGTCATCCCATTGGAAAAGAAAATGGATCAAGGCTCATGTGTTCTAGTCAAATCATATCGATGTTGATAGGTGTGCAAAAGGACTTCAAGACAAGTGAGAGGCACAAATCCATATAAATGTGTGTGTACACAAGAACTCCCGAGAGTATAGCTCCAAAGACTACAAAAACTCAACTCCCCTTGCCTTGTCTCCTCTTATTTAAAAGCAACACAATTCACAAGATTATGAAGGTCATGCAAAGATGTGCAAAAGTGTGCAAGTTTTTATCCTCCTAACTCTAACTCTTTTTGGGTGACACAAGATTGCAAGTGAACCCAAATGCTACATGTATCATACAACTCGAGTAAGAAGAAATTGCCCTTGCTCAAGTGTGTGTCACAAGGCATTGATGGAATGACCAAGTTTAGCAATGTTAGTTGTGTTAAGCCAAGATGCATCCTCAACTTCCTTCTCTTCCATATTACTAGGTATTCTTTGTATTCCTTCCTGCACATTGACTTTGTTATGCCTTCATCCAAAATGTATTCGATTTCTTTGAGCTCTTGTTCTAGTCGTTAGTGCATCTAATCTACTTTGGCGCATCTACCTCTTTACTTATCCGCCCTTCGAATTATGGGTACAAATCCACAACATAGAAGATGGGCAAAATGTTTATCACATGTGATAGCTCTATCTCATATGATTTTGGCACAAATTTCTTCAAAACTCTACATGTTCCAACCTTCTTCCATTTTAACCTATCATATGTTCCTCAAGAACCTCTCTTTGCACAAGCACTTAAGATCCATGTCTACTACTTTGAATTCTTCTTCATTTCAAATTGAAGTGTCCCTTACATTATGTTTGTTTTTTTCAACTGCATACGCACTTGTTGGTGCACATCCTTCATGTCTTGCACAAAGTCTTCAGCTTTTGCACTTCTTCCCTTTTCTTGCAAAGGTCTCGCATTCCACAGTTCCTCTTGGACTTGGTCCATAAACTATTTGGAAAGGTGACTTTGCAATGCTCTTATTTACAGAGTTATATGCGAACTATCCTTGGCCAAGGTTTGAATCCCATGTCCCTACCTTCTTTCAAACAAATATCCAACAAATTACGAGAGGCTTATGTTGGCAACTTTGATCTGGATATCTATTTGTGGGCGATACACAGAACTGAATTGCAACTTCGTCTTCAATTTCTTCCACAATGTGCGCCAAAAATGACCCACAAACTTGGTATCTCTATCAAACACAATATTGGGTAGCAATTCATGCAGCCTAACAACTTCCCTAAAAAAATAAGTTAGTCATATGCATAAAATCATTAGTTTTGTTACAAGCAATAAAATGAGCCATTTTCAAGAAGCTATCAACAACTAAGATAGAATGATGACCTTACCGACAATGGCTGATACAACTTTGCATTTCAACTCTTTTCTTTTACCAATTGGAAAATCATGCACGTTTGCACGTATCTATGTACAGCTATAGCCATTTGTGCCCAATAATATATCTCACTTAGTTGCGCGAGGTCTTACCCATGCCATAGTGACTAGCTATTCCTCCACAATGTTTCTCTTGGATCAAATTATCTCTCATTTCCCCTCTAGTAATGCACAATTGCACTCGTTTGAACAACAATCCTTCCTGAAGGAAATACTCCAGCCAAGGCATGTGATCAATGCTCATTGGTTCTCCACATGCTCTCCATGCCCGCTCAAGGTCTTCATCTCCTATGTAAGCTCCTTTGTCAAGCGAGTGAATATATGGAGAAGGGGAGAAGGGGGACCTCGGTTGAGCACCTATCTATTTCTAAGGGAGCATAAGCTATATAGAATCCAGTCTTCCCCTCAAACATGGACAATCAATGATGATGCATTAACGATGTCGACCCTAACCTAGGGAAAGAAAGGTTATTTAAGTTGTCAGGGGAGATATTATTCAAGCCAACCCTTTCTCTTCTCTTACCATCGATCCTCTTGGAACATATAGTTCTTTCAAGATAGGCCACGAGAGTAGCTATCTAGAATCTACGATTTAGTTGCACCCCCATATAGGTTAGATATATGTCGCCCCTATAGAGAAAGAGATTTAAAGGGCAAAGCCCTTATCTATATATGGGGGCTCTCTATAAATGGGGCATAGTTCTATTCAAGCCCCTATCAATGCATCTGCAGCCCTATTTTACTTACCACTTTTGTGCTTCAAGGCAAATGAGTAACCCTACAAGTATTAAACCCATTTCATGTGTCTTTGGTTCAATTTTCCTTGGCTATTTTTGAATTACTGATGCTTTATGGTTTGCGTACAACACAAACTTCTTGGGAAACAAGTAGTGAATCCACTTCTTCAAAGCTTGCACTATGCATAGAAATCTTCATCATAAACTGAATACTTCTTTTTGCATCATTTAATTTCTCGCTGAAATACGCTACGAGTGTGCCAACCTGACTCAATACAGCTGCAATGGCTATTTCACTTGCATCATAATCAACTTGAAATAATTTTCTATGATCAAGCAAAGCCAACACTAGTGGCTTCATGACAACTACACATACACAATGACTATCTTCTTCTTTGGCTTTTGAAAGCCATATTCTAGATCCGAGGTCCACACAAATTCCTTCTTAACTGCTTGTATCACCTCTATGATCGAAGCACAAATCTTGTTAAAGTTCATTATAATTTTTTTGTAGAAACTCGCCAAACCATAGAAACTTTGTGCGTCGGAAACACTATTGGGGACAACCAGTCCACTATAGCTCACATCTTTTCAAGATCCATCTTTAATCCTACTAGAGAAACCACAAATCCCCTTTTAACTCCATGAAACTGCATTTCTTCAAATTCAAATTCACTTTACACAAACACTGCAACACTTTCCGCAAGTGGACTAAGTGTTATTCTTGTGTCTTCTTGAAAATCATATTGTCATCCACATACACAATGACAAACTTGCCTAGAAACCACAAATCCCATCGACTCCATGAAATTGCATTTCTTCAAATTCACAAGCAACTTCACTTCGGGCAAACACTGCAACACTTTCCGTAAATGGACCAAGTGTTATTCGTGTGTCTTCTTGAAAATCATATTGTCATCCACATACACAATGACTAACTTGCCTAGAAAAGGTTCCACCACTTCGATCATGAGTTGCGCATGATCATGCTCAATGCGTTGGTTAGCCCAAATGGCATGGCCAACCACTCATGCAATCCATCTTAGATATTAAAAGTAGTCTTCCACTCATCACTCTCTTATCCCGATCTAGTGATATTTACTCTTCAAGTTTGTCTTCGTTAAGTATTTTTCTCCACTTAGGCAATCCATCAAATCATCCATGTGAAGCAATGGAAACCTATACTTGATGGCTCTGGAAAAAATACATATACTCAACTCACATCCTTTCTTCGGCGCCAACACTACAAGTACTATGCACAAGTTGAGAGATTCTCTAATCAACCCCTTCTTGAGCAATTCTTGAGCTTGTTTTTTCATCTCCTTATTCTCCATAGGTGTTAACCTATATGTGCCCTTGTCCGATGAACTAGACCCTAGAATCCAATCCATATGACTGATATTAAACAAGGTGGTAACTTATCTAGAATATCATGCATTATGATGTCAGTAAACTCACTAGCATATCCAAACCTTGCAAAATTTTTCATTTTTGCACAAGTTTTGGAATGACCACAAAGCATTCATTGTTCTTCACTTCACTCAAGAATTCCCTTCTCGAAATCAATAACTTTAGAATCTTCTCCACTTCTACACTTACATCATTCAAAGGATTCAAGGTGTATTGTCATCCATCTTTCACCAAAGTGTAAGTATTTGCATGATCATCATGTTGCGGTCTTTCGTCAAACTACCAAGGTCAATCAAGCAACACATGGCATACGTCCATAGGCATTATATTGCACAAGATTTTGTTTGTATATGCACTAATTGTGAGCGCACATTGCATTGTTGAGTCCAGCAATTGATGCCCTTTCATCAACCAGGACACTTTATAAGGATTTGGCTGCACAATCCTCTTCAAACCAAGCTTTTCAACTGTCTCATTAGAAATGATATTGTCAGTCTTGCCACTATCAATAATGACCTTATAACACTTACCTCCAAGTTTGCAAAATGGTCTTGAACAAATTCTTTCTCTATGTGGGTGTATTCTCCACCTTCGTTGGTTTTAAGCGGCACTCTCATCATGAAAGCTTCTCCACTCTCTAACTCTTTTACGTTATTTGATGCAATAGTCTCCATATTTGCATGTTACACAACATGGTTCTTAGCATCACTCCTCGCATTGCTCTTTTGCACTATTTGTGGGCATTCGAATGCACAATGCCCAAATTCACCATAGTGAATACACTTTCCTTTGAATCCTCTACCTCTTTCGTGTCCTCTCTTCCTCAAAAAGAGCTATCACTTCCTTGCTTGTGATCATTTGAGGAACTCACTTTACCTTCAGTGCATGACTTTGTGTACCACTACACGGTCCACCTCTATGCGCAGAACTTACCTTTCACTAGCGCACTACTTTTTTTCTGCATGACAACTTTTGTTTTTCCTTCAACGCAAATTGATAAGCTTCTTCAACGGACCTTAGTCTAATGATATTGATTGAACTCATCTTGGATGGAAGCACGCAAACCATTAACATACCTCAAAATCTTTAATATGAGCCTATAGAATTCTTTGGTATAGTCCTTCACACTCAGCTCCTATACCAAATTCAGCAACTTTTGAAGAAATTTAACTATAATCCCCGAGCATGCACTTAGCCTTCAACTTCACAACCAATCTATCGCAATGCTTTATCTTCTCCTTTCCTCTACTTGTCCTTTCGGTTTGTAAATGTTCCCACCATAAAGACGTATAACCCCTTAACTTGGCATAGGAAATATCTCCTTCTTGGGATCTTCGATAGCTTCATACTCAAATTATTTTTCTAGCTCAACAATCCAATCGATTGTGAGCTCTTTATAATTTAACCTACCAAAGTAACTAGGAATATCCATCTTGAACTTGCTACCAATTCTTGTAGTTGCACACAAGAATCAATCCTCCTTTCACTGCAACAACATTATTTGCTTACACATCCTAGTCCTTTGGTGCTCCTACGAATTTATTATCACTTGCTTTGTCATCCACCGCCACTCCTCTCTATTTAGGGGTTTCCATAGCTTCCAAACAGAGCTTGTACTCTCATCCCGGTGAGACCATCCCCACTTCTTCCTCTAGGTTGGTTCAGCCCAGAGAGACCATACATGTTTCCCCAAGTCATCTCGGACATGCACATTCTAGGCTAGGCCTCAGGAGATAGACGAGATCCACCATGCATCGGAGGGATAATATCGTATCTAGACAGGTATAATAGGCAGCCCCTCTCTTCGGTTGGTCGACATTCTATCCTCAATTTTTTCCAGTTAGCCTTGGATGTTAGGAGAGTTGGATCTTCCATCCCCTGATGGGATTTCCTCTTTTCTTCTCCTTAGTCGTCTTTCCCCCTTTCTTCCTCTCACTTGTTTTTCCACCCCCATTTTGGGTGCATGTGATTTCTTCTTCCTATTGGCCACCTCTTCTGGTTTTTGTATTTCCTCTTTTTCGGGAACTCTTTGTTTTCCCGCCTTGTATTGGTGCTCGTTTGTTTTGCAATCCCATTGACCTACTTTTGTGGTCATTTGTTGGACATTAATACATTTATCGTATCTTATCTTATCTTATCTCATCATCTCCACCAAGTCTACACGTCTTGACGTTCTAACTTCTCTCGGCTAAACTAGCAGCGAAATCTCTCATATGTGCCATTTTAATTTTCCTTACAATTCTCAATAATAACAAAATACCACAACCTACTTCTACTCAACAACCTAGATGTTTGGAGACGTCTACAACTACTTTCTACCCACACGCATATGGAAAACAAAAAATATTGAGAATCACATCCTACATGACACTAAATCTTGATCCAATAACCAAACTAATGATGCCGGACATCCAACTCCTCTATAGGACTTAAAATACTTGCTCTCATACCAGACCAAAGTGCAAAGGTAGGGGTCCCAATTAAGGGATGCCTTAGAACATACAGCCCAAAATTCTTAGAGTTATATCTCACCAAAGCAAGATCCCAACACAGCTTGTTAAGAGATAATTAAAGCTTCTCGCATTGATATAAGGAAAAGACAATGGGCTCAGCACAATTACATCCCATTTTACCAATTTTATGACAGATTCTACATAAATTCTCTAAGAGATTTTCAATCCTATGACCTATCCTAACTTAAGCTTGCAAACTTTGCAAAGCTTCTACATGGACCAGGCCCAGCTCATTAGGCGATTGAGCTTTAACACACTACTAAGACACTCAAATTGGCAACTCTTGCCTTTCCCCAATCTTTGACTCGCTTTTGGTTCCCTAGATAGATTTCCTCTTCTTCTAGATTGATGAATAGGTTTATAGGTAGGTCACCTTGCAAGTTTGTCCCTCACTCCTATTTATAGAATCTAGTGGGGATAAAAATAAAGGTACCTCTGCAAAGATTCCTTAATTTGATCAAATCACCGTCAATTCCATCCATCCGGTTTGTTACGATCACTTGCGGGGCATCTCTATCCATCAAGATATACTAGGTTACTCAATCATCCCATTGGCAAAAAAACGAATCATGGTTCACATGTTCGAACTATAAACTTGGCACAATTACATCCCATTTTATCAGTCTTATGACAGATGCATAGATTGAACAATGAGAGAAATAAGCATGTACATGCTTCGTTTTGGAAATTGTGACTCAAAACTACACTTTGGTATAGAACCGTACAAATCTGCCATGAGCGCAGTACAATCTTGTACCTACTAGGAGTGAGGTTCTCGCAACTTGTTCCCTCAATGGTCTAAAAATATGTCTCGTTGTGATACCTAAATGTCGTATACAATCCCAAAACCATCAGAAATCAATTGAATGGAACTCAAAACCTTACCATGGGCGAAAGACCCTACAAGAAGGTTAGTGTTTGGGTTGAAGTGCAATCCGTTCACCGCCTACATTGGCACTACTCCAAAGAGGCTTCAAACCACACGTAAAGAATTTCAATCCTAAGACCTATCCATGCTTAAGCTTGCAGCCTCTACAAGACATGGCTCAGCTCATTAGGCAATGGAGCTTTACCACACTACTAAGAGTCTCAAATTGGAAACTCTTTCCTTTTCCCAATCTCTTACACCCTTTTGGTTCCCCCACATAGATTTGCTCTTCTTCCCAAATTGATAGATAGGGTTGTAGGTCGGTCACATTGCATGTTCCTCCCTTTCTCCTATTTATAGAATCTAGCAAGGAGAAATAAAGATACTTCTACAAAGATTCCTTAATTTGATCAAATCATTGTCAATTCCATCCATCCAATTTGCTAGGAATCACTCATGGGGGCATCTTTATCTAATCAAGATATACCAAGTTCAACGGTCATTCCATTGGCGATGAAAACAAATCAAGGATCACGTGTTTGGGTCCAACTATATTGTTATTGACAAGTGCACAAAAAGAATGAAATGTCCCCTCTTCTAAAATAACCATGGTGAAGACCTTTGGCCCATTTTGTCCACCCGATGGCCAAAGAGAAACATAAGGGTGACTTAAGTTAGCTATTATTATTATAAGGTGTTATTAAAAAAATAAAAATAAAAATAAAACTATACAAGCACTTATAATAATATTAGTAACTTAATATTATGCCATGATAAATCATAAAGGGAGTTAACTTATGTTTTAATGCTCCTAATGGGGAAATACGACTTGGGTCACCTTGTGGGGGACGTGAATTATTAAAAGACCCTTTATAATTTTTATAGGCCCCCAAGTAAAAATGCGACTTGGTTAAGGAGATATGGGAGGAGCAAATGACATAAAAAAATTGTTGCATGGTGATTGGAGGAGTGGGGTGGTGCTCTTTGGGTCATATCTTTCTCTTATGAGGAAAATCGACTTGCTTAGGGATTATTCTTCACTTCACATTTTCCATTTGGTGCATGAGAGCTTGGAGCTTGCTGCTGTAATTTTCTGGGGACAAAACCCTCAGAAAATCTGGTTTTGGGAGAATGAAAACTCTTCCAAATATTACTATTTTGCTAGAGGAAACTCAAGAATAATATTCAGGTTTTGGGAACTATTTTCTACAGCTGGAGCGACCCATTTTGAGGGTTTTTGCAGGTGTTTGAGGAACAAAAAATATCATATTTACAATCAGATTTGTAAGGAGCATTTCCAGAATTTTATTCAGTGTTTTTGAAGTGTTTTGGTGGGGTTTCAAACCCTTATTCTGCTGCTGCATTATCCAGGTCAGATCTGAGATATTTTATGAATGTAAACAATTTCTGGAACCTCCATTTTGGTATTAATTTATGCCATTTTTATCTATCAATATATCTCTATTGCAAAAACTACAAAAAGAAAGTTATTTTTGCTTGGTTCATGGTGCTTATTTCTACTTGGCAAATCGCATTTCCCAGTTATATTTTTGTTGCAGCGTATATATATTAGATTTGGGCTTTATTTTCAGCTGGGTATTAGATTTCTCTATTGCTCTTTCCAGTGGGTCCATTTGGGGACATTACAAAGGGCTTCAAGATAAGCCTGAGGCACAAAATTGTTTAAAAGTATGGGTACAATTGCATACGGAAGAACTTCCAAGAGTACAGCATCAAAGACTACACAAAACTCAACTCCTCAAGCATTGTCTCCTCTTATTCAAAAGCAACATGTGCAAGAGTGTGCAAGGTCATGCAAAGGTGTGTAGAAGTGCACAAACTGATATTCTCCTAACTCTTTTTGGGTGATTCAAGATTGCAAGTGAACCCAAATGTTCCTGCATCAAAGGAACACCTTGAAGAAACTTCAAAAGGGCTTTTGAAAAAGAATTCAAATTGTTTAGAGATGACAATGAGATCATCGCTGAAATATACAACATTTGGCATGATAAACATGAATTTGATCATTTGTACAAGCATATCATAGAAGACTTAAAGAATTGTTGGGGAAGATAGAAAATTAACCAGCCAACAGGTTGAATGAACATTTGGCATGATAAACATGAATTTTTACAAGCATTTAATAGAAGACTTAAAGAATTGTTGGGGAAGTTAGAAAATTAACCAGCCAACATGTTGAAGAAGTAGTGGTTCATTTAAGGGTCGGTATCCTCATTGTGGATGACAATGGAGTCCCACCTTCATTGTTGTAAGATGCCTATAACTGTGCAATAGGCATAGAGAGTGAACAAAATATCCATATGGTTAAGAATGCATAGCAATGACTTCAATCAAAGAGACAAAGATGAACCGACATCGATTAGGGCCCTCAAGAAGAACATGTTGAAAGTGATGAGGGATTTGAAAAAAACATGAAGAAAGATGATAAAAGACTTGTGGTGCACAAACCGCAAGAATGAAGGGGATACTAGAAATTGTTTTGTGAAATCTGCCAAGTTATAGTACATTTTAACAAGGGCTGCCCGTACAGTCTAAAAGACAAACGTGCACAAGTACTTTTCACCAAGGGGAGCCATCAATGTCACCCGCCATGCCAACAAAGCTAAATCAAAGAAACAACTGATGTGAGAATAACAAGTGGAAGTGGAAGTCAGATTCAATACGACTCCCAAGGTTGACCAATCACGTACTGCCAAAAGAGTACTGTGTGGGTACATTTCACAAGAAAATGTCCCGCTAACAAAAACAATACAAACTTCTTTGACCCAAGACCCATAATGATGCCAACTATTTGAAGTAAGTCCCTTGAGAGAACGTCAACATGATTGACATACTTCAAGATGAGGAGGTAATGGAAATCACGAGAGCACAAGCAAAGGAAGCCGTATACCCCAACCCGAGAATGAGGAAAGAAAGACTTGTCAAAGCAAGAGAAAAAGTCGACAAGGCTATGGTCAAAGAATGAAGGCAATCCCATGAACAAAGAAGTACCGTTACCGCTTGACCTATGTCAAACAAGGAAATTGCAAAACAAGCCTTGCAAACTATGATGCATGTAAAAGTAGCAGATTTACTGCAGATAATTCCAAAACTCAAGAATGCCATAACCTCTACCATCACTACACCCAACAATGACCCTAATGTGGAGCATGTAACAACACACCAAGCATCAAATAGTGACGCAAAACAAAACATGAAAGATAGAACCTGTAGTCAAGCTCCCATTGTTAGGAAACCAAGTGATCAACCCTATACTTCCTGATAATGAATCTAGCCCAAAGGCTAACATAGGTACACATGGAGATACTAGTGAGAAATCTAACACTATTGTGGACGGTGTTTCTAGTGCAAGTGTTTTCTAAAGGATACTTAGAGAATTCTAGGGAAGCCAACTATTTGGCCAATCACCTTTCAATTCGTGGGAATCAACCAATACGACATAAAGATATTTGGAGTGCTAATGGTAAAAGGTTATTTATCATAACCCAATCCTTTTGCAGAATCGTAGTCATCTCATTATGCAAGAAGGCCCATGATATATTGTTGGCTCATAGTTGGTTGACAGCAGCAAAGTCATTCACAATTGGAAGAAAAATCTACTCCCGTTGAAAATAAAGACCAGAAACATGTGATAAATCTCAAAGAGTCTACAAGTAAGCAAGGAACTAGCCCCGTATGAGTTGTCAGACTCAGACTCCAAAAAGAAGTGCTTCGTAGGTGGAAACCAAGGTACTATGGAGCTAACCAATGAAATGGTCTTAAGGTTGCAACGATGCTCTAAAGATATTCTTGGAGTTGCAACTCTCTCAATCGTCTTTTCTATTGGAAAATGGAAGAATATGAAGTGTTACAGTCTAATTGCAATAGCATTGAAATTATGGAGATAAAAGAACAAGGCTTGCAAAGAGATGACTCGAAACAAAATTTGGTTATGCCCAATCCTTCTAGATCATCAACATCACAATCACTTTACTCTCCTAAGTTCACAAAATACAAGGTCAGGTACGTAAAGCTTGATGATAAGATGGCCCATTGGTTTGAAAATGTGGAGTAAATGAAGTTCAAAGAGCCAACTATGGTGAGCGTGAACATGGAATCAAGGATAAATGGTGATGTATGATCACCCGATGCATGGACTAATTTTGAAGTATGGTTGGATGTGAATATGCTCACCCTCAATAACCATAGAGTTGTGGCACAATGTGCACTAAAGTCACTACAAGGAAAGGAAGTATTGCCATGATAAACATTTTAAGTGACAACTTTCAAGTTGAGGCAGCTTGTGTTAATGCAATAGCGGAAGCACGAGCACAATAAGCATCTAAGAAGAATGAACTTTAAACCAGGAGCACTTGCATTAGATTATAATGGTTGACGGAAAAATATAAAGAAAATTTAAAGTATATTGACTAGGGCCACTTAAATTTCATGAAGTAATTGATAACAAGGCATTACTGACTAGAGAAGTTGAATGGTATGATCTGTAAAGATGCAATGAATGAATCGAAATTGAAATTAAATTATACACTTCAAGTTTAAAGACTTTAATAATGAAATTGTGGGAACAAGTTCCAATCGATCAAAAATTACGAGAAGAGCAAATTAAAAAAATTGAAATTGAAAAAGTGTGCATTAAAGATATCCGGGAAAATTAAAGTATATTACTAATAAAATTAAAGTACATTACTAATAAAATTAAAGGGGAAAGTTAGATAATAAAAAGAACCTATGACAAAAGAGGGTCAAGGGGAGAAATGCAGAAGTAAAGAAATAAAAGTAAAATGTTATCATAAAATAATAAATGAAATATTAAAAATATGGAAAATGGAAATCAAAGGTTTCAAAATTTGATCAAAGTGAGATAAATCATCACCCCTATTGTATGATTCTCATTTGTACAACGTCCCTCCAGATTTGTACAACTACATATAAAACAATTGTTGTTGCACCTTGTTCATCTATTATAGACCCTATAAATTGTTGGTTTGGCATCCTCGAAGTCCAATACAACCAATGTATTGTTCGAGACCCCTCTAGACAAACATACATGATCCAATGTATGATATCTACTACTCTTCCAACATACAACTTGTCATACGATTCATCTTCTAGCTTGAACAATTCATAATACAACCTACTTGATTCCCTTAGCATACAACCATGGATGACTCAATACATCTCCTAATAGCCATATGACGCCCAAAAACATAATGAACAATTCTTGAATCAATTGACTATTTTTTTAATAGAGTTTTAAAATTTAAGAAAATAGTGGCAAAGCCTTAGAAGGTAGACATAACAATTATTAGAGGACAATTTTTGACAACAATGCAACCAACCGTTAATACGATTAATGAAGGGTGTTTTATAAATTACAAAATATAGAGTGTGTGCATGAGATGAAAAACTCAAGCCATGCTAGAAAAAGAATTCATTGGCAATTAGGGTTGCAAGAAAGAGTAATTATTGAATTTGAGGGTGTTCCAAAATTTGTCAACAAACATGAGAAGTTGTTATTGGAGTAAAGGGTTCATGTGAAGAAATTCAACCTGGGGAAATTTTTATAAAAATCATCCCAAGAGGGATTTTCTCATGAATTCAACCTGCAGTAAATTCAGACTTTTCTCAGCGGAGGGTCATCTAGAAGTTTTCATCGGCGAAAGCTCCTCCAGGACATCATCTTTCTCCCCTCCCCCATCTCATTCCTCATCATTCATATCTAGGTTGTATTGTAAGAGACTCCAACTTGTCTTAAGGGAAGGATAATGTAGTCAATCTTGTTATCATTAAGTATTGTTTTCAGCATATGAATAAATAAATGTTTTTGTAGCCAACTTAAGTTGTTCATAATTGTACTAACGACTTAGGTGGTGTTTTAACTATTTGGTCTCATAAATAGTAAGTTGAAAGTTTGGGTAATGGCACTAATGTGACATTTTGTGCAATAAATCTATTGCTTCTCTTGTATTCTCCCGCTACATTCATTGTATATGATTTTGTTCTTGCAAGTAGTGTAATTCAGTGATATACATTTTGTTGTGAGCAAACCCCTTAGCAGGGGAGACACCCACCCAATCTCTAATTTGATCTATGTTGTCGGGATATGGATACGAGTACGGGTTCGGTACAGGTTGGATATGCGGATACGTCAATTTTAAAAAACCCTCGGGTACGATAAGTCTTGATACGTCCGTACATATATATTCAAAATTTATAATATATATATATATATATATATATAATTCATATACTCATTTTACTCATTTTTAGTAAAACTTGAAAAATATAGTATGCGATCAATGTTCAAAACATTCAATATACTTAAGATTTTACATTGTCTATGATCTATGAATATTATATTCCTTTTTGTTTCATCCATTTCCTTTGAGATTAATTTTTGTGTTGCGATGGTAGCCATAAAACATGTATATAGGGAGCTCTGAAGGACCTATATAATTAGGTTGACTCTAACTTGTCAATGATAACTAAAGAGGTCAGTCCAATGGTTGGTTGTTGCATTCATATTATCCAAAATCACCTTTTAATCCTCCTTAAGGATGCAAGGAGTCAATGTTGTGCCTTAATAGTTTCTAGGACAAGATGCTCTTTGAAACTTTAAGCTATGCAATTTGCGGTTCCAAATTTTTCTATTAGTATTGAAGATCACCTAAGATTTGATCTCATAAATAACTTGTATGGAGGCTCAAATATATGTCCGAATTTCTATGAATAGCTTCTTTCCTTGGCCAATTGCGATGATCCTAAATAATCACCTCAAACTTGTTATCCTTTGAATATTTTTTCTTCGATAAACTAGAGGGATTTTAAACAATTTCCAAGTTTCCTTGTGGTTGCCATGCCCTCCTAGTCGAGTCCTTAATAAAATTGAAGTTTGTTTGAGTCAAAATAAAATAAATTTAGAGTCCCCCACGCCTAACAATGTTGATACGCACTGGATGCGTCGGTTACATCTCGAGTACATCACGGATACATCAAAATGTACCCGGGACTTATCAATACTGTGCCGGACATATCCGTATCGGGAATGTATCCAAAGGGGTGCGAGGGGGGGGCAAACCTATGGTAACATAGGGTTTGATAGATTTTCCATTGGTGTTTGGTTGAGAGTGAATTGTCCAAAGCTGGACACAATTTCATTGTAGGAGAGATGAACTTCAAAACTCATTTGTAAAATGGACTTGTACGTGGATTTTATCTGCAGCCTAGGGAGAGAGGAACTTAAATAGAACTCACAAACACAAATAGAAGAAACTTCCACATAGTGGTTTGAACTCAAAAGTCATACAAATGTTTGCATGTAGTAGAAAGCGAAGGCATATAAGCAAGATGAAAATGATGTTCATTCGTTTACACAAAGACAAACATTCACATAGACAGACTCAAAATGAAACTACAATACACGGATGAAATGCAACCACCTTCATGTGAGCACCAAATTAATAATGTGTTTAGGGTTTGGGACTATGACATTAGGTTTTTTTAATTCAAGCATTTGTGTAATATCCCTTTCAAGGGCTGAAACTGAAAAAGAAGGAAACCACACAAACCCAAGTGAAATAAAATCTGATTTTTATAACAGCAGCTGTAATATTCTTTAAAACCTTAGGGCGAACTGTATAGGAGCTTAAATTCACCAAATAACCATGCACAACAGCTGAAAAATACTTCTAAATAATTATTTCAACTACGGCAATCAATATCCATCCAATTGGCAACAAATAAATGGAGAAAATCAGCGAAGATACACTGTTGTAATTAATTATGTGACAGCAGCAGGGCAACCACAAACAAAGGTTGAAAATAGTAGATAAACCCCTCCAAAAATCACCAAAATGTAGATTCCGGCTTTATAAATTATGGAGAATCAGAATGTAAAATCAGATATGAATTATGTGCCCTAGAAAGCACCAAACCCTAGTTGCTCCCCTAGGGAAGAGCTCCAAAAATCATGTAAAGCTTTTGTAATCCTTCTTCTTGATGTCTCTGATCCAAATCAGCAAGCAAGTCTTCAAGAGATGTCTTCAATGAACCACTATGGAGAGTTTTCGTTCTCCACCCAACCACAAGGAAGGTTTCCATCCTCCTTGGATGCCACACAAGAGGGTTTTTGTCCTCAAGTGGAATGGTATTGAGCAACTAGCCCAACAAACCAAAAGTAGATGTAAAATGTGCCAAAGATGATTTGCAAATGAAGTCATACAATCCCTTTTATACTCCTTGCTTGGTGCCAAAGGCCAATTAGAAGAGGACTGACCTCTTAAGCTTCACTTTATCTTTTAATTGTTTCTTTAATTCCTCTAAACCCAACTCGATTTGCCTCCTATAGGAAAAAAACTAAAAGAAAACATTAAATCTAATAAAAGAAACTGAAACGAAATGTAATTCCTTTCGTTGTTCACTTATTCTTCTTCGCCAAGGAAAGGGAATGGCAAGAAGTCTTCATTAGGCCACAATTCAAAAAGGGGGACATTAAAATTTGTTTCTCAATTAGGCCTCCAAGGGGAGACAAGTCCCCGAGGGGCAAATGAGTGGGAATGTCCCTCAGTCCTTATCCCCTTGAGAGACATGTTTCTTAATGAATTGAACTCAAAGGACGCGTCCTTGTAGAACATAGAAAATAACTATAATTAAAGGCATTCCCATCAACAATACTCATAGCAAAAAGACTTGAGATTCGAAAAATTCCCCATTTTGGTAATGAAATTTGAAAGAAATATGCTACCATTTTTCAACTTTTTTAACAATTATTATAAACAATATAGGTACAAAGAGATATAGTAAATTAAGTAAACAAGAGGAACCAACGGAGGGGCTCAAAAACATTCAAGAACCCTCAAGTCAAGATGGAATTCTAGGGAGAGCAAGGGAGAGTGGTGTGAAAGGCATCCACACAAGACAAATGTTTTCATTCCTATCACCCAAACAAAGGACCTAGAAATGGGGTTCCCCTTACATGATTAACAAAGACTAGTCGGTTGAGAGAGAGTGAAGTATCCCTTGTGGGATATCACTTGAAATTCACAAAATATATAAAAATAACAGCGAACTGAAATTCTGATTTTTCTGATTTTTAGGACAGCAATATGCAGAAACAAAGAAAAATTTGTATTTTTCAAAATAATAATTTCTAACACTACCCAAAAGCTTCAAATAACTTAGAAAAATGTATAACAATAAACAAGAGAGAAATCATTTTTATCTCTCAGATCTGATTTTATTTATTTATTTTAACTGTTGAAACTGCCTAAAAATTCCAAAAATTCACAAGGAGCTGAAATGATCTTTATAAATTATGAAATTTAGACAACAATGTATTTAAATTATAACGAATCAGATCCAACCTAGAAAACTGAAAAAGTCCAACTAGAAACCCTAGAAAACACTGCTGCAAAACCCTAATTAAGTAGATACGAAAATAAATAAAGCCCGAATGAATGAAATTCCTCCTGGGAATTCGCAGAGCTTGCTTGCCTTAAACGCTGGAAATAATTTGTTCTGTAGATGGCTGAAGTATGGACCAAATGAACTCTCTCCAACACTGAGCAAACCCTTGAAAAACTCTGAAAACTCTAATTTGAAAATCTGATTTGAATGAAACTCCAAATTAGCAAACTAGGGATGGATCTTTCACCACCGAAGAGAGTCTGCTCTTTAAATTGGAGGATCTCTCACCACCGAAGCTAGGGTTCCTGCGGGATCTTACTCCATAAGCAAAAAGTGTGCAACCAACAATGGCTTCAATATCATAAAAGAGTGAGTGTATGAATGAATGTCTTCCTCTCCCCCAAGTGCTTCCTTTTATAATTTCTCATTGCAACAAAGGGCCCAAAAGAACCCTAATCGACCTCCTTGGGAAAAAGCACATAATAAAATAACTAATACCAAATCAAAAACACTTACATTATCCCAACGCAAAATTAGAACATAAAAGTACTTTATCACACAACCTTATTTCACTTATGTCAAAAAGCATAGTTACCTAAGATGGGGACGACGAACTCCGGGATGGCAAAAAAATTTCTAAATTTTGGGGACGCAGGGGATCGGACTAATTAAAAATAAATATTTAAAATATAGATATAGTGACTAAATTATATAAATAAGCTGAAATAAAACCATTTGAGATTTAAATAAGGTGAAACTTGAACTCATAAACATCAAATACATTCCTTAATACTCATGATTCTTTCCAGAAAAGTTGCAAGTTGTTGGTCCAAAAAGGTGCAAAAATTGATTTTATGAAAATAAGAAAATATTGCCATCAATGCGTAGAGCTCGAGAAAATATGCACTTTTAGAGAAAACCCTAAAACGGAGCCACGTAAATGAAATTTATGGCACATGCAAGTTTTTGCTATACATCTTCCCGGACCCTTTCCAAAAATGGCAAATTTTTTTTTACTTGTGTTTTTTCACCAAAAATCAAAAAAAAGAAAAAAGACCACGGGGGAAGCTTTCCCAGACGTCCCCCACCTTTCTCAGGTATCCCTTCCGGGGCTTCCCCGTCCTCGGCATTTCCCCTAACATTTTCCAAGTATGTGTCAACGTCAAACAAACCTATAAGTGAAATGAAGGGCAAACCATACCCAGGCTCCCTTCGCATGACCAAGGCTAAGGCGAATGAAAAGCCTCTAGGCCATCTATGGAATTGGGGACATTATAGAGAGTTGATCACCAAATGTAATGAGATGATCATGAAACCTATGAGTGCATGCTTTGCCACAACATTCTTTCTCCTTAATGAGTCTCTAAATGCGATAAGCAGAGACTTCTACCGCAAATCTCATTAAAGATTAGAATCAAAACAAAAGGAAGAAAAACACATGTAATAAAAGAGGCATTGGAATAGTTTCCCAATTCACATAACATATCTAGGCAAACATAAGAGCCCTTAATTATTTCTGTACATGCAGCAACTATCCACCTTTATTCTTGTGGTAGATTAGGCATCACTATAGATCAAAGGAATAATAACAAAAATGCTGAGAATGCCGTAAAAACAAAGAAGTACACCAACAATTACTGAATTTGGAACACTTTTACAGTCCCTCCAAGGGAGTTTGGAAAGAATACCAAACCATAATAGCTAACTCGGCTATTTTAAATTACCATTTCCTTACACACAAACAAGAAAGGACCTTGTCTTTGTACTTATTTATGATGTCATCAATTGATGAGGAAGATCTATCATAGTCTTTTTCATATGATGTTTTAAAGTTGCATCTTGTTTAGCTTCCAAACCGATAGTTTTGACACTTCATCATGTATGCTTATTTCCAAGATGGATTTGGAATCCCAATTTTTAGAATATGTCATGGTTATGAATGGGTATACATACATCTATCTGAAAATGCCAACAGCTATCAATTTCAAAGCCCCTATCATAGATTCATGATAGATTTGGAATCCCGACTAGTGGAATATGTCATGGTTATGACCGCATATACATCTATCTGAAAAATGCCAAGAGATATCAATTTCAAAGCCCCTATCATGGATTCATGATGGATTTGGAATCCCAACTAGTGGAATATAACATGGTTATGAATGAGTACACATATACATCTATTTGATAAATGCCAAGAGTTACCAATTTCAAAGCCCCTATCATGGATTCTTGAATACCACAAATATGAATAACTTCATTACCTTCTTCCCATATTTCCCTCTAAATGGTGACAAATGGTGTCAATCACACCAATGTGTAAGGCTAGAAAAACATGTCCAGCCAAAAGAAGGGCTCCAAACTCCACCTTATGGTCAAGAAAAAGAAAAAACTTCTAAGTGAAGATCAAATGCACATCAAATTTAAGGTCAGCATTATAAAATGAACACGCTCACAGACATTACAAAATCTCAAACGCCTCTCGGCCTAAATACAAAAACTTCAGCATCACTGATAGAAATGGCATGAATATGACTAAGGGAGACAAAGATATTGTAGATAGTAAACTTTCATATCTAGCACTAAATCAATGATATATACATTATGGTACTTTCAGCGCACAAACTCTCTTCTTGACAAGGCCAACATAAGGTTAAACTTTGAATCCGAAAACTCCAAGAAAACAAGAACACTCTTGAACAGAGAAAAATGAGGAAACTGATGCTCAGATATTTGAGACATTCTAAGACTAACATTACAAGAAAATTCAAGCTTAGGGTGTTCAACAAAAAAAAACATGGTCAGAAACTTGAGGATGGATCTAAGGAAGCTTACATCAGACATCTTTGGGGCTTACACATTGAGGAGAAACTTTCCTCTTGTAATTCCTTCGACAAATGATATATTCCCCAGCAAGAATCCAATGAAAAGCAGATCATCTTGATGAAGGAATACAGTAGGCCCAAATATTAGTGAGGGGAATTCCATACTCTCAATAAATATTAATAAAATCCATACTGCTTTGAGCCTTCGATATAGTTGACTTACAACATTTGTGTCTCTTGAGAATATTATAGAACTGTGCATTAAGAACCTTTTTGTGAATTTTGATGTTGAATGGATTCTCTTGTATAAACCGAACTAATATAGATATAACTTCATAGTCAATCCAAAATCATTAAATAGGTTTCAGTATTTCTTTTTACAAGGTTTTGGATAACAGATTGTTGGAGATTGAGAAGATATGACATGCTTGTGTATTATAACATGATTTATCCAGTTCCTCACTACTCTCTGCTCTTTCCCCTTCTGATCTAACTGAGATATACGCAACTGACCACAATTATGATGCTGCCTTTTAGGAGCCATGGCTTCTTTATCTCACCAGAATTCAAGCTTCAGATAGGTAGACCTCTGAAAATCCGATACCATTTTGGATCTTCTCAAATTCCTTCATGTGCACACTCAAAAGACGGTATTGGAGAATGGATGTAGCTCAAACTAAATCCCCCAATGCGTATCTCTCTCCCAACCAATGTTACACGGGACGCATCCCCTTGATTCTGGTGACATCCCGGACGTCCCAACCAGTTCAGGGACTTGGGGACTAAGAGGGGACGTCTCCTATTTTTTTTTAATCTTTCAAATTAAATACAGTTTTTGATGGTTCTACTTTTAAAATGCTGTTATTTTTACCAAGAACATTAAATTATGATCTTGAAAGTACCTAAAATACATTAAACACAGTTTAAATCCCTATAGTTCATTGAATACAATTAAAATATTTAGATAATAATTTTTATATATTATTTTAATAAGTCCCCAAAATTTGGGAAATTTTTTGTCGTCCCCCTGTCCCCCTGTCCACCCATCCCCGAGACTTACGTAACTATGCTCCCAACAGAGAAAATGGCTTATTTCTGTGGCACCTTGAGGAATAACTTTCATTTCCAAATTTATGAGAGCATATGTAGCACAAAAAACGTTAAGATCTTCAGGTACATGCTCAAAAGAATCCAGTCGGGTCTTCAGACATTTTAACGATGACCAAAGGTTATTTCATTGTGTTCTTCAAAAATGAAGCAATTTTTCAAGAAGGGACATGGTTTATGAACAAGGCAGGATCATTCATGAGGCCTTGGACTCCAGCTTTCAATCCTACAAATGATCTCCCTAGCAAAGTTTCTATAAGGGTTTAACCCACTTCCTGGAAAGTTTTGGGAGGTGTCAATTAGAAGAATTGATAACTCTGTGGGGGAGTGTACTGCAGCTTCTAAACTTACTCTTCATCCTGGTATCCTAAATTATGCCAGAATATGTTTTAAATTTGATCTAGAGCAATTTTTCCAAACAAGATGTTTCTTGAGATTGAGGAAATCAAATCCAACCAACATGTAGACTGTAAGAACATCCCTTTTAGATGACAGATATGCCACCAGCATGGTCATCTCACCTAGGTATGCCCACACAATGAACAACACACTTCTATCAGAAAAAACATCCCTAGCCATTCAGATCCCCAGCAAGAAGCACCACACGTTCTCAAGCCTAATGGATACTTCGGTGGAAAACCAGTAGATAAAGGTAAAATTATTGTTGTCCAACTCCAATTTCAAGCTCCATAGGTTACCATAACAACTAAGGCATACTCACAAAATTCAAAAATGACCAAAGAGAAGGAAATGCATGTATCAACCTTCAAGCCTTCTCAGTTGATAAATGACTTTACCCTCCAAGAAAATGGCATAGTAGAACATTTTTCCACTTGAGTCTCCTCTACTAATAACAAGGAGGCTCTTTAAATTCATGCTCATGCAAGGGGACAAGTCATTCTCACACTCCTCTGCCCAATCTTTTTGCTCTAAAAATCATCCCAACTTAGGGTTGTGGAAATCAGCATAAAAAAAGGAGCAGAAGACGTTAAAGAATATAAAGAGGAATCTCTCATCCCTCTAGACGATCACAGAACGCAGATCTCCACTGAAGCACAAGAATCAAGCCAAAATCTCTTGCCAGGTATCCTATCAGATCAAGATCATACTTGAGATGGGTCAGAGGAGCAGTGCCAACCCAAATAGTTTTGATGGTTTCTAATGAAATGCAAGATGGTTGGGGGCACGCAAGAAGCCTTCCTATATCCTCAATAATGGAATGGCAGTTCCAATTCTTTTCCGAGAGACAATTAGCTTCACAATCATTCCAGAAAGAACACACTTCGCCTGAACTGCGCAGCATCAAAGATCCTATGGGTAGTGCAGGGAAGTTGGATTCATTGGAACCCAAGTATAACCTCTTCGACCTAATTTGCACCTGGTGGATTTTAGCTGAATTGCATCCTCCAAAAGTCAACTTGGATCTTAGCATATGTTCAATTTACATTTCAGCACTGATGGTGACACCTTCTTTGAGGGTTAACACTTTGGCTCCAGATAACCCCACACATTCTTTGGGAAGATTTCAACATAACTAAATCTTTGATTGAGAAACAAAGGTGGCAGAGCCATAACCTTTTCCGGGCTTAACAATTACAAATTCTAAACCATGACCACCATCTTCTTGATCTTGATTTTGTTTATGGCAGCTTCACATGGTGCAAAAGATAGATGTATGGCTGAAAAATTATAAAAAGTAATTTCATATTCAACATTGTAAAATCACTGGTATTGGGTCATTTGATCCACAGATCTTATGTTTAGTTTGTTAGTAGCTTTATTGTGCAGCACATGCATCACTTTACGAGACACCCCCCGTCTATGTTTTACATTAAATTAATATTTGAAAGTAATTAATGTGTTAGTGGGTTAAAATTAGTTTACATGTGGTTGGGTTCGATTAGTCTAGTCCCGTATGGCAACGGGCTTTGTAACTTGATTGGCAACATTTTGTATCTCGCATGACCCGATGTTTTAATAATCAATAGAAAAATACATCATAACCTTACCATTTCTGCATATCTAATGGTTACAAACAGTGGTATCAGAGCATGTAATGGAGAGCATGAAGACCAAATTGCTTGTGATGGAGCAATGGAAAATTGCCTAGGAGGATGTTCGAAACCACTATACAATGCAAATGGAGATTGTACGGCATTGGAAGCTGATCATGGCATATTCTTATTGAGAGAGAGCTTCATAGCATAAATAAACAATTTACATCTGTTAGAGGGCGCTGAAATTTGTTAGAGAAGAATTAAAATGCCAGCTTGAAGCACCATTGCCTACCTCAAACGTCATTCTAGAACACCCTGCTGCCATTTGCTGAAGCACTTCTGGAACGCCGTACACCTGCATTTGAAGTGCCATGCTGGCCTGATGGTCATTAAAACCACAGGTTTTTATCTGCCTGGAGCACCATCCTGAGCATTAAATACTTGTCTGAGCACCATACATTTACTATTGTGCATGTAAGGTGGGTCCTATTACTTGCTAAGCATGATATTTCATGCTGCCGGATAAAAACTTTGACTATCAGATTATTTAATTCTTATTGCTGCTGCATTTACTTTTCCACTGCTGGGTAATGTAAAATTTCCATGTAAAACTATTTATTGCATTACTACATTGAATCACCCAGTCTAAAAGAACGGTATATATAGTTAAATTGTTGAAATAATATTTCAAGTTATGATAGAAGATAGGCAGTAAAATATTTAAGTTACAAAGGGAAAGGTCTTGGTTCAAACCTTGCTATGTTCTTTTTCTGCATGAAGAGTCACTTGAAGTTAACATGACTAGCATGCTAAAAAATTATAGTGTATTTTTTGAGAAGGAAAAATGGTCAAACAAATGTGTAAGGGCTCACGAGTCTTGAGATCAAATGCAAATGTGACCATTATGTCTCCAATTTGTGCTTAGCTTTTTGCATCAAGGATCTACTAGACAGTAAAGGCAAAGCCCCAGTAGTATTCCTATTTATTTGTAGTTCATTTTCCTTTTGTGTCAACATGGCTAGAATTGTAAGCCTCGTCTTTGAAGCAAAAAGACTAAGACACAAAAACTATAAGGAATGGAGTATGAACATGGAAAATACACTAGTTTTTAGTGATCTTTGGGAACTAGTTGAAAAACAACCTACACCCCCTACCGAAGTTGCAAAATCAATTGAATTTCAAAAACAAAATAAGCAAGCACTTGCACTATTAAAATATTCTTGTTTTGCACAAGTCATCATTCACATAAAAGCCATTAAGTCTGACACTTGAAATATTAGAAAGCACTCAAAGACATGTATGACAAACAACCAGCGTGTAAGAAAATTGATCTCCTATTGCAGTTGTTGAATACTAAGCTCAATAATGATGAAGATGTTACTGAATACATCTCTTGAATGAAAAACATAAACCAGGAATACAATACTACGGGAGGCAAAATTGATGATGATATGCTAATCTCTATCATTTTGAATGGACTCAGTTCAACTTATACAAACTTTTTAGAAATGTTGCAACTCAGTGATAAAATCAATAATGCAACATTTGATTCCATCTGTGAATTGCTTACTCAACATGAGTGACAATTCGCAAAGAATAAAAGTACTAAACCTACAAAAGATATTTACAAAGGCAGGAAAACACAGAGTAAAGAAGAAACATGAGAAAATGATGCATTTTTCAAAGCATTCTCCACATTCCTCCAAACATAAACATCGACATAAGCATAAGCATAAGCATTCTTCTCGGCCCCACGCTTGGTCATGTGACTCTTCCTCATCTTTCAGTACCATAAATCACAACTCATCTTCCAAATCCAAGAGATAGGCATAATGTTATAATGGTGGTGGTATAGGACACTGCTCATGAATGCCCTTCTAAGAAACAATCATCCAGCCATAAGAAGAAGGAAAAAGCACATTATGTTGCTAACTCTAGAGGAGTTTCTTCTTACTACTCTTCTTCGGATCCAAAGTCATCATTGTTTGATCATGAAGCAACCTGCATGGCCGAAGCCTATGGTCCGAATGGACCTAACAGTATCTTCTAAGTGAACAGAGACTCACCCATCTTGAGTGAGTTCCTAACTCAAAGATTGGGTTTTGCTTTAGTAGCAATTTTTGGATTGGTTTTTATTGTTTTTGTCCAATTTTGGTCTTCATTTCTTTGATACCCTTGATGAGAAGCAAATTGGGTTTGTTTGGATTGTTTTTTCGTTGCATAGCTTCTCGCGTCTCATCTGATTGGGAGAAGATACTATATTGGCCGCCAATCAGTTGTCAGTGATTGTACAAGTTGATAGTGTTGTTGGCACCAATAGTGTTGAGCAAAGTGAAGTGAGCATTGTTGGGCATCGGGGTAGATGTGCCATATGTAGGAACCACATTATCATGAGACGAGTCAATGTGTTGAGCAAACCATGCTTGTGCATGTTGCAGTACGGTACAAAATGGTCAGAGGCGATAAGCATGCCTGAGATGGTGCTCATCATTCATGTCACAATCTGATCAGGCTTTGTATAAGTGATAATGTTTGTGTCCACATCACAAGCTTTGCATAAGCGACACCAGTTGATAGTATCAGTACCAATTTGCAGGTTGCAGCAGAGATTATAGGATGATTTCATGATCCTATGCTCTGGAACAGAATATTCAACAAGATTTATCCATTTATCCATATGTTCTTTTTATCTAACCAGATTTATCCATTGTTTGTTGATAAATCTGGTTAGATAAAAAGAACTGAATATTCAACAACTCTCCTACTAGATTTCATCAAATAATTCAAAGGTTTGTCAGAATAACGGTCTTTGCCCAAACTAGGACCTCCATACCACAGAGTTCGGATATGTTGAAGCTCACCATACTTCAGCTCTAGAATGTCCCGAAACAATATTGGTATCCTAGCTTCACCATTTCTCTCATTTTAAAGTGATTGGCACCATGCACACCTTTCATTATATCAAATTTAGACAAATCCAGTTTGGTAAATCGAGGTTACCTAGCACATGAGGCATTGCTCGTAATAGATAGGTAGTGATAATTATTGAATACCAAGGGAATGTAGGATGGTATAAAAACAATTTTGCTGAAACATGGGTTATTTTCAGGGGAATCGACATTGCAAGGCAACGGAATGTCACACACCCAGAAATAGAAGGGGACTCCTGTTGATGTTAAACTTGACTCCCTGTTTGGGAAATCGAGGTTACCTAGCACACGAGGCATCGCTCGTAATAGATAGGTAGTGATAATTATTGAATACCAAGGGAATGTAGGATGGTATAAGAACAATTTTGCTGAAACATGGGTTATTTTTCAGGAGAATCTACATTGCAAAGCAACAGAATGTCACACACCCAGAAATAGAAGGGGACTCCTGTTGATTTTAAACTTGACCAGCCAATTCATGCTTAGGGTCAACACCAAAGTTTAATTCAGAACCTCCAAGTTGCGTGCTTTCCCTTAAAGGGATAATAGAACATAGAGCTGAAACTCGGAGTGGTTTTGTAGACTTTGAAATTTCTCATGTAGATGGCTTAGGGGCCAAATTGCCAAAAAAATTGCCCAAGCACGAGCAACAAAAATTACAAACAACCCAAGAAGTTAGATGTTTTACAAACACATAACCACCTCATGATTTCCCAATGAGTATTTTCACACTTAGTCATCTACCTTTCCAAGCAAAGATTAATTTGCATTACCAAAGATTTATTCGAGTATCCACTACCTTCCCCTCTTTCATTTTATTATCTATAACATCTACTCTTGTTAAGTCTTGACCCTTAATGCTTCTTAGCTATTGGCTCTAGGATCCCACCCTATGTAGCCCCTGCCCTCATTTCTAGGCCTATTTTATTTATCCACGTTCTATTTAAAACCCATAGATTCTTTTTTATATTCAATACTATCCACATGCATGATTTATTGAAAAGTTCATCATAGTCATTTCTAGAATTCAAGCACCTCCTTGTACATTACTTTCTTACCAAAATTTGATTTGGCAGATTTAATGAGTCTTGACACCCTACACCAACAACATCATGCACGAGGAGTCAGCCGGCCAACTGGAACTCAAAGCCTGCAAAAAGGATGTACCATAGTTATTTTGAAAATGACTACGTTCTTCTATTCAATTAATTTGTGCCTGCCATCAAGCCTCTAGAAAGAAGCCATAACTTATCACTTCGTTCTTATCAAGAGCTGCATTGATCAATCCCTATACCCAGCAGATGGTTTGTAAGGCATATTATATTTAGTTTCTACCACCGAATTCTTCTTCAGCACTGGATTCTCTAAAATTCAAATTGCCTATTGAAGAGCAGACCTACACATGGGCGGACACAAGGCGAGGATCGGGACATCATTATTTCTGTGATTTCCACATCCCAAACATGTATTGTGAAATTCCACCGAATTCTTGTCGTCCATACAATGAGTATGGGCCTCGAATGGCGTGTCCACTCCCATATTTGAGAATCTAGGATGACACCAACAAGAAATAAGGCAAATGTACATAGCTTCAAGTACCACCTCTCTCTAATGTCCCCAATGGACATTATTTTACCCCTAAACGGATTTTAGGCAATCCCAACTTTAAATATGCAAAATACAGACAAATTGCAGCCAAACAGAAATCTGATTTTTGCAGAAAATTAAATCTAGGGCAGCGAACAGAAAATAATGGATAACTCCAAAAATACTTGCTCAAATCTCTTGAAATTTTAAATGGAGCTTGCTAATACAATAACAAATATTATAGAACTGTTTTTGGAATTTTTCGAATAACAAAATGCTGCCAGAAATTTACAGCGTGCCCTAAACAACTGAAAACTTCTAAAATTAATATCTTTTGCTAGAGAAGTCCAAATGAGCTGAAACTTTGGATCTTGGGCCACAAAAATATGAAGAATAATATTCCAAAAATAGTTTTTGCACAGCAAACACGAAACCCTAATTTTGCCCTAAAAAGTAGGTCGCCCAGCACATTTAGGGCATCAATTCAGCTCCAAAATTGACAAGCTAGGGTAGATCTCTCACTACCGAAGAATGCCCTGCTAGCTAGGGATGGATCTCTCACCACCGAAGCTAGGGTTCCCATGGGATCTTACTCCACAAGCTGGATATTTGCAAACAAAGCAATTGCACATGAAAGAATATGCATAAACTACAAACTTAAGACACAAATTAGAAAATATCAAATGGTATGGAATATATTTCCCTTCAAGTCGACTTCTCCTTATAAAAGAAGAAGAGACCCAAAACAACCTCTACAATATCCAATTAGTTCCCAAGGATTTTCCCTATGCAAACATTTAATATTTTCCCATATTAAATGTTTTTCCAACAACTTTTTCCCTCCTAATGCAAGTTGCATTTTTCTAGGGGAAATACATAGTAAAATGGGCATTTATCCTTTCTATGTTCCCATTCCCCTTCTAAGGCAAGTCGCCTTTTCACCTAGGATGGATAACAATTTATATTTGGGCCTTTTCCATCCTAGATTTAATAATTATTAAGTCATATAAATTATTATAAGTGCTCTATATATTTTTTTCTTTTTATTAATGGCACTTTATAATAATTAAATATAACTTAAGCCACCTTTATATTTTTCCTTTAGCCATTGGGTTGACAAAATAGGACAAAGGTCTTCGAATGGGAAGGGGATATTACACTCTCACTTCATCTCATGGGAGGAAACTTTGCACGGAGTTCCATTACTGTTGTGTAAGTCATGTTTTTTGCCACATAAATGTTATATATTTCAGTTTCCCCAAAGTCATTGAGTTATGAGACAATATCACAAATGTGTTTGCTGCTACAGCCTGTCCCATTCTTAGATCCGTTCTCTTGAAATCTATGTCCACATCTCCTCCATTCACCAAAGAGAAAACAGTTTGGATAATACTAATCTATTACAATAACCCATATCCACTCTTAAGAAAAATTCAGATCTTCTCTTCGAGTGCACATCCAGGAAGACAACACATTCCAATATCTCTCTTTGCAAGGCCATAGTCTTCTGAAAAATTCAGATTAGAGTTTGCTCTCATTATGGGGTTAAGAGTAAGTTATAATGAGGATAGAGTTTACAGATAGAAGAAATTCAGTATAAAGTCCTATATGAGACTTGTGGTAACGCTGCCCATCCCAGACCATCAACGGAAAGGGTCAATCTCTTAGACACAATCACTCACAAGCAACTTCCGCTCTCTATGCATGCTGCATGCAATAAGCAAAGGCCTCCTGGATCAGGCACGAAATCCCTCTTAGGACAAGGCAGAACAAGAAAGGACCTTCGCGGCATTCTCATATAAGTGTCTAAAGTTGGATCAATGTCCCTTTAGCTTCTCGGCCATATGCGGGAATCTGCACTACACAGTGGAGGGAATACCGGCATGTCATGTCATAGTGTGGTCATTCTCAATATGGACCAGCTTCTCAAACTAAAGCGTTTGGAATTAATTTGAAATCCTTCTCAGGTCCTCCTTCCCCTTGGGAGGTTGGGCAGTGAATCAAGCATTGTACAATCAAGTCCCATATCAAACTCCAAGCATCATGAAGGAATATCGAATGACTCCCAAAGAAGCCCCCGGCAAAAGGATAAAGACCTAAGCAGTATATCCAGCCCACTGTACCCTGCAATAGACCAATGAGCTACATTAACAATAAGAGAATCTGGAATATGCAATGACAGATCGGCAGGCCTGCACCTCCCACACCATTGAAAAATGCTTTCTATTCCTATCTGGATTAGTAACCAGCCTCCCTGAATAAGTTCGTTGTGTTTGCAGCTGGCAATGGAACAAAGAACCTTTGAGTCACACTATGCAGCACTAAATATGTTAATTGAACATTTATATCCGGATCTAACGCAACTGACTCCAGAAGCATCCCTAATTACCATAGTCACTTCCTCCACCCTCAGATACCAGTTTGTTTTGGGTACAGATTCAGGTACAGTGAATGGCACTCACTGTACGGCAATTTAGTTAACCTCGGGTACAGCTTGGCTATGGCCACACAAAAAAATATATATAAATATTCTACCCTCATTAACATAAATTGACCACGTAGTATGCATAGAATAAACAAAATAACCACAGAAACACTACTGATAAGTTGATAGTGCACTGGCAACTGAATGCCAAATGCCATAATAAATATTAATTAGTAAATCAAAATTAGTATTCATCATCATTTCTCTGAATTGAGAGCATCAGCATCAACATCAACATCACTAATAAAAATTTATTTTTAAAAGGACAGAACCTGTGGGTTCGCCTTAGGTTTGCCTTGGCTTCACCTCAGGTTTGCCCCGGGACGATTCAAGTACACCCACATTCTTCAGAAGAAGAACTTGGCTGTACCTTGACCGTCCCAAGTATGACTCTGCAGGAAACTCAGCCCAGACACGTGCCACGTACTAACCGGACATGTACCATGTGGGGGAGGGAAGCCAAACTGGTAACGTAGCAGCTCTACCTTGTCTTTGCTTCATTTCATACCCACCGGAGCTTATATACCTATGCCAGAATCTGCTGTAAGTTCAGTGGAAAGCACTCTTAACTCAAATTGTAGTGGAATCAGTAAGCATGGCTCATTACATGCATGAAGCCAAGTCCCATCTAGACCTGGTATGGGCCAATACACCTGATATTCTAGTTGCAATGAAACATTCCAAATAATGGGCAGATACACATTTCAAACCAAATGATTAATGCTTTTCTTCCATGATGTAGTTTTGAGATCTCGATTTATGTCTTATTTTCGGCATAGTTCGTATGTTTAGGTTCTTATTTTGATGCTAGAATATAGTTTAGCATCTATTGTATTTTCTGTTATTTACTTTGGCTGATCTGGATTTGGACCATTGAAAGCAGGTCCCTTCCGGTCTCAGCTGCTTTGTAACTCGTTAAATAAATATAATGCAGGTATTAATTATCAAAAAATGTATGTAGTCAATCTGAAATACACAAATGGATCTTCCAGAAAATCAATCAATCTTGAGGTACATTCCAGCATTAATGGACAATCTCCACACTTGAAGACACCAGAAGCAAGCTCAACATGAACTCAATTGCAATCAACACATAGCCATAGCTGAACTTGATCCGGTACTCTAAAATAAAGTATAGCTTATCCATAAAGGTTTACCAAGTAAAAATACCTACATAGTACGACACACTAATGAAATTTTGGTCCTGTCCACAACATCTTATGGCTGAAATTTTTGATTCGTAATTCAACAGGAAGCATGCTCAACATGAATCAATTGCAATTGACGCAGAGCCATATCTGATCTTGATCTGGTACTCTAACATAAAGTACATCTTATCCATGAAGGCTTAGCAATAGCAAGTAAAACTACCTATAGAGCAATACAACACACTAATGTAATTTTGGTTCTCTGCACATATTATGGCTGAAACTTCTTTCAGAATTCAACAGGACATGCATGAGGGTGTTAGCCTATACTCAAGTATGGAAACAGCCATCAAGTCAGTTTTTATATTATTTTCAGACTAAGTCACAAAGTTCAAGGTTGAGTTCATGTTCGATGAGGATAAATTTCAGTTCAAATTCACCAATAGATAGTCTTAAAAAAAATCATTAAGTTTGAATCATAGAATATATTTTTAATCATTTTTAAAAATTTAAGCATAAATATGTCAAAGGAAGTGTGGGAGAAATTTCAGTTCTCTTTTTCAGTCAGTGTATGTCTATATACACACATATTTATTGAATAATGCAAAAGCACGTTGAAAACTCTGTGTAATAATAATGGATAAAGTTCTAGTTCATGTTCAATGATGATAAAGATTGGCAAATTTCAAAACTTTTCCTATAAAGTTCAGCATCCCTTGTGACATAGTTTTCAGCATTGTGTAAGATATAAGCCATAGTTTGATTTGCACGTCTAAATTTATAAAATAAACATCAAATAAAATAGCATTGAGATTGATAATATTGTCTCAAACTATACATTTGAGCAAAAATAAAAGCTCTACATTTCATATATATATATATATAGTGAGTGTGTCATCTTAGTACATAATTGAGTTGTAAATACAATCCCTCTTCAAAATACTATCCAAAAGAGAGAGAAAACATGTACCTTTTCCTATTTAGGCGGATCGCAAGAATAGCTGTAACAAAATTCAACTCTTTGAGAAAAGTTCCTGTGACAGTGTTGAACAAACAGAGCCTACGAGGAGATAATGCAGGCTGCCATGGGTGTGATATAATAAGAATCTACACTGCATGGGCTAAGCAACCTGAAAGCACTTCAAGGAAATAAATAAGACAAATAAGCCTGACCTGCTCCCCAGCTCCCACTATGGCAAGCAGACTTGAACTGTAAAGCATCTCCGCAATGCTAATAGCCCCATCAGCTGTTACATAATAGAAATCGAATCAAGATAACCTTCAGGAGTAATGTGTTTCATGTCTTGTTAGATTGTAACAAGATAACCTTCAGGAAAATAACATTTTGCAGAGAAAGAGAAATTGGAGTATATAAAATCCCATAATCTTCAATATCCATGCATGCAGGTGGGAGAAGACCTATCATTAACTGTCTCGATAACTTCCTAAGCAAATGTCTATACAAATATATTGCACTAATTAGCCTTTTACCTAGTTGTTAATTAACAGAGTTGTTTCCGTTAGTGGCCTCTGACATTTGTTATTTAATATAGCTTTATAAGAGTCAGTTGTGCTTTTTGCTAGTTAACAAAGTTTAGTGTAAAAGGCAATCTCCCCACATGTACATTCGGAATAATTTACAGGGAAGTAAATATACCTGGCCCTTGGGCCTAAGATAGCTTTATAAATTGGATGGAAAGCAAGAACTGTTCTTGACAGCCTTTGTGGTGTGATTACATGTTCATAGTCATACCCTCTCAGGAATGTTCTTTCCTTTTCTCTGAACATTCAGATCTGATTTCCAGTGAATATTAAAGTTCCTCTTTCATTCAAGTTTTAGAAAGCTGACTATAATTTAGCCTAAGTCAAATCGTTCAATCTACTTTCCTCAATTAGTATCCATTAATTTCAGATTTAGCATCTTAAAGTCGGAAATGAAATTTTCAGAAGGAGTTTTCCAAAGGTCTTTTATAGCAAATCAGATTTTAGTTTCTTTTCTTCAGAAATCCAATTTTAGTTTCAGCTTTTCCAGCAGATTCAGATGTTCGGATTTTTTGAGATTCCAAATTTCCAGCACTTCCAGTTTCAAATTTTTCAGCAGTTTAATATTTCTGTTCAAATTTTCTTTTTAAATTATACAAGGGATATAATTGGGTTCATGGCAGTGGTCTCCAAGCTCACTGTCTCGGACTTGTGTTCACATTTGTTATAGAGAGGGCATGCAATATCCAATCAAAACTTTGTCCAAAAGGAGGACTGTCACGCATTATACACAAAGAAGCATCAAAACCTGGTTGGACATGAAGCTAAATGCTGCAAATTATGGGGAAATGCCAAAATAGTCATTATACAAAGATTGCAATTCATGTTGAGAACCCTTAGATCAAATCCACAGCTTGGGTGATCTAGAAAATGAGAGTGCTTTATCAGTCTCCCATTCAAAGTTTCTTGGTAATACTGGAAGGAGTTCTACTAAATTTTCAAATGATGCCACACAGCATGACCAAATTGTTATCCAAGTGGAAGAGGTGAGTTGGAATGAATATGGGGCCTTGTTCGCAAGGCCTTATTCTCAACTTTAGATATAAACATACAAAAAGCTGCAAACATAGATGCTAATTTGTTCAATAAATGGGCGCGATAATTCCTAAGAGATGAATAAGGTCCCAAATCATTGTTTTGTTGGAGGTGTGTTGATAAAAACTGTTTCAGCAAACAAAGCGCACATTTAGCCTCAACGACACCACGACAATAGAAAAGATTCAACTTTGTTGCAGCCACGTACAGAGTTTCTTTTTTTGACTATGGGCCATGGGACTAACAACCTAGTCTTCAACTCAAAATCTCTCATAGAAGTTAACAATGAAGCACATCTGTATTTAACAGCACAACAACCAACAAGACAAAATTCAGTGCAACATATGATTGATAAGCTTGCAGGTCTTTTTAAGAATCTATTGTGTAGACTCCCATATGAGGGCAAGAAACACTTCAGCACCCAACATCACAATTACTTTGGGGCTTGTTCCCTATAATGTAATGTAATGTCAAGTTAAGTCTCCTGGAGTCGTTTCCCTTTGGCATTCTGAAAGACAATCTCTTGCCTGAGTTGGTGTCCATATCTTCTCAAGAAAGTCTCTTTCTTATTTTAAATATTGATTAAAAAATACTAAATTGATTATATTCACATTTTGGAGGTTTTTCAGATATTTTTATTATTTTCCCTTTACTTTCTCTTCAAGAAAACCAAATTTCGATTTTTCAGTAGATGTATAAGATGTTTTATAGCTGTATTTGCAGAACATTGAGTTAAAATCAATTAGTTTTTTTTTTTGAAAGACATGTTTTCTCTTCAAAACTGTAGATCTAGTTTTTACAACTCTGACAAATGACACCAACAAGCTAAAGAGTAATGATGAATGTGGTACTTGGGAAAAAAACCAGCCACAACTTGTATAAGAGTTGGCATTGCTCTTTTCTTAGAGTGTAGTTACCCAGCCACTAGGTAAGAGTATGTGACTAGGATGTCTACCATTTGTATTGTTTATGGCTTCTTTTCCGGTTTTTCTAGAGTGAGTTCACCTCCTGTAGTGAAATTCTTCCAAGGATTATGTTCCTCGTGTTATTTTTAACACTCCTCATTGTTGTAACTTGTTTTATTTTTGAGTCCCAATGACCTATTTTGGCCAGATTTTAATATAATCTTTGTTTTGCAGCTTTAATAAGAGATGTCTTGTGTTGTTCATCCATGAACTGCTTTATAGATTTCAAAAATATATCTGCTTGGAATAAGTGTCATTACATCAATTCTTAAGCCCAATATGGCGCAGGCTGCATGCCCTTACAAGCAAGTTTCTCAATATGCAGCTATCCAGTAATGAATGGCATCAACTAGTTGATGTACAACAGTTATCACCAACTCTTTCTCAACTTTGATCACAAAGAGAGTACATGCATGATATCAGAAATTGAGATCTCTGAGGGCATTTCTACCTCTAGTACATTTGCTGTGGTGTTTCTATCTTGTGGAATATTGTTACAACTTAAATTAAATTACCTGCTTCACCTTGCTATTGTTTTCCTTTTACTTTGTTGAACTTTTATATCATTTATTTGTATTGGAAATGCATTAGTTACTCCATTTATCCCACTTCAGAGTTGTAATTTCATGTGATGCCATTGGCAATTTTTGGTATTTTATTGACATTAATATTAGTTTAATCCTAATTTAATTACTTAGGATAAATTTTCTCATTGAAAAAATATATATTTAAAGTTAGTAATATGGATACAGGAATACCTATGTCTTACTGTGCCTTAAATTACACAAGTATTGCCAAAATTTGTATCACTAATGTTGACCTGGGGAAGCCTAAAACTCAAAAATATATTACTGAAGTTCAAAATATTTGATGCCCTATACCTTATCCGGGCTTATAGATTAATAAACTCAAGCAACAAAGCAAAACTAATAAGTATTTTATACGCATGATTACTGAAATAGAAAACATTCCACAAATAAAAAATCAATCGACTCAATTACAAATGAAGCAATGTCCATAATCAAAATATGTTTATAAGGATTTAATGAAAGTAATTTTGCAAATCAAAACTACAATGCTTACCTTTTTGATAGCACAAGTTGCCACCCTCACAATTAAAAATCTTATAGCCATCACTTTTACATATTGAGAAGCAACTGGTACATGCATAGCATAAGCACATCAGTCAAACAACTGTACTAAGAATCAGCATTCACAATGCATCCAATACAAAAAAACTAACATATTTAAGGTCAATAATCTGTTTCAGAAAAAACATGATTGAAAAAACAGTAATAAGCAATGACTTTTAAGAACAATGTCAAGGGAACATGAATTAATAAGATGGACCAACAAGTGTGCTAACACCATTTCCAATTCCGCATGAAACGAGGAAAATATTCATCATATTCCTTTATGGAAGGATTAAGCTCCAACCAATTGACAGATAAACCAACACAAACAAATTGATAACAATCTTCCTTGTAATAGTGTCCTTTCTTGAAATTATCAACATCATTGGAAATATCCCACATGTATACTTGATTGAATTCATTTGAGCCTCAATGATTGCATGTAATTTGGACTGAAGAGGATTTCAGTCACTGACTGCAGATAAGTTAGACTAACTGGGCAGAATATCGGTTCATTGGAGCCTCACCAACTGCAGCTAAGTTAGACTAACTGAGGTGATTTTACACGCCTGGTTTTAGGGCAGTTTGCATATGGTTGGCCTTATCCAGCCAGCACATATCCACTTCCCCCAACCGTAAATCAATTTATCCATGGTAATGTACAGTGTACAACATAAGTTTTTGCAGTTATTCCCTCTAGTGATTTCTGTTGTGGATCTTCTGAGTTCATATCAGTTGTAGCCTTGTTGAGGCCCACATCCTCTTAATTTTCTTCTACCAGGCATCCTCCATCAGGCCCCAGATTTAGGTTTCTAAGAGCAGGACTTTGCATCTTAAATCTCTCTTTAGTTCCAGATTTTGTGGATGACCTTCTTCCCTTTAACGGTCTTCATCTTCCATTGTTGTAGCTGCTGATTCAGAATTTTATGACACCTCTAACAGCAATTGTTCACATGCATGAGGGTTTCTGACTGCAGATGGTCCATTTTCAGGCTTCTCTAACACAGCGCATCCAAAATCCAGAATTTTTTCTATTCTGCAGCAGATACATCTTCCCAAATGTCTGCCCCTGCAGCAGCATCTTATTTTTGTTTTTCTTGCTCATTGAAGGATACACCTGATCAATGGCCTCATTCAACCCTCCTATCACCTTTCATCCTGTGAATCTGCATCTCACATATCACAATTTTGTTGCGCATGCAGCTAAGGATTTAATTTATTCATCCATTTTTCATGTCTTTAGTTTAATTGCATTTAGAGTCTTCTTATAAAATATTCCTCTTCTCCTATATAGAGATAAGAAATTGATTTATTTTATAGGGGCCTCCTTGTTTAGTGGAATCATTCTAAAGATTTTGGGAAGCAGTATCACTTGGGGTTCTTATCAATTCAGTTTGATAAGATCTCTTCTAAGGGCTTTCCTCTTTATACCTTCCTTATCGTTGTACCATTTTTATTGTATTAAAAATTTTAAAAGGTCGCCCTAAAAGGGAGATAAAAATAAGAACCTTTTCTTGGTAGTGTTGTCCAGTTTTCAGTGTATTGTCTTGCTCCATTTCTTACACAATTTATTTCAATAAAATACAAAACAAATATTAAAATGGATGTTTTCAGCGGTCCCAAAAGTCACTCAGGTGTGACCCAGAGTCCCAGCATGGTGCTATTACTCTCTCAAGATCTACATAATCAATGACAACATCAAAATGAGCCTCAACTCAAACTTCTGCAGAAACTGACCAACATGTTCCAGCATCCCCTAGCTCAAAAACTGACCTCCCGCTCTATTTGTAGTGTCATCCCAATTGTCAAACATACTTTCAAGTCAAACACAAAGATATTCATTCCCCATTTCAATGATAAAATTTATGGGGATAAGATGGATTCACACACAAGAGGCACACTTCAAAACATGGACAACCTTCACAGAGCCCCAACACATTATGATCATTTAAGTTCATATGCATGATGAAGCAATTACCTGTGGCGGCCTCATGTCCAGCTTCTAGCCCCCAAAAAGCAGCCAGCCTATGCCACTTGGGTGGTCTTTAAAGAGACTATTGAAAAGTGTTTTTACCCTCTCAAGTACAAAGAAGAGCTTTTGGCATGTTGGCTCCATCTTTGTCAGGTGCCTAGATACTCAGTCCCACTATATATTGATATATTCAATTGCTTATTCATCAAGTTGTAGGTACAAAATGCTGGTGAGGTCCTCCACATCAAGTTTGACTCAGGAATGTTTTCTCATCTATGGAAGGAATTATAAATTCCTTAGAGCAAGCTTACCGGCTTCCTTTAAAGCTAGATTCTAAGCAACAAACAGGACCTCCAACATCAAACCAATATTTTGCATCCCAAAAGAACACATCTTTTGTTCTTACCATCTTCTCTAACCCTGCCTACCCATCATCGATTTATTGTGAATTCTAGAATCACCAAAGGATTTGACTCGACCTGGTGAAGGGAAGAAGTATTGTGCTAAATGACGTGTTCTAATTCCAAGAAGGTAAAGGCCCTCCCAACGGAGTAGAAGACACAATTCAGAGACTTAAGTATCTGATCCTAAAATTTCAACTGCAGTTTATTCTCATGGTCAATGATTATTTTGCCAACAATAGGGAAGCTTTTTTCACTCGTAATTGTCAAGCCAATGAGAGATTGGTAGAGCTTATCCTCAATAATGGCAACCAAAAACCTGACCTCCCAAAATTATTGAATGATCTTCTTTTCCAAGTACAACTCATCCGACCCATACCAATTAAAATAGGTCAAGGAGGGACAATCCACGCACATGTCTTGATGATCTTTGATCACAATCTCTATTGAGACATTCTAGGGTTCAATTGCTTGTGGCGCTTGAATGTACTTGATTGATGCAATATGATACTTGGAACAACTTATCGGTATGACCACAAGATTGTCTTTGATGGCTTCTACAAGACTTACATAATTTAGAAGGATGGTAGTCTATAAATTCACTTCTATTAGTCACTTGCTCTCTAGTAGGCCAAAATTTAAACAAGTCAATTTGCATAAATTCTCGTCTCTTTCTATCATTTGGTAAGCTAAGCCACATAATGCTGACAAGGTTCCCCATAAGCAATCAAATCTCTTGTTAAAACATATTCAAATGTTTTTAGAGGAACCAAAAGAGCTTCCTCTTTTGAGGCTCGTTCAACGTTCTATTCCTCTAGTGCACTATGCAAGATTATCAGCTGCCCAATTGACCTCCTTAACAAAGTACACCCATTTAAAAATATTTAGATAGTGCATCGAACAAGTTTGAGGGCAAGATTCAGCCACCACTTGTCATTGTGGATCTCATGTTCTAGTAGTGCTGAAGAATGAGCATAATCAAAGGTGATTTGTCACAACTTATCAAACTCTAAATAAAATCACTTTGAAGAACTTCTACTCACTTCTTAGGATCAGCAGTCTTCTAGACCAGTTTCAAGATTTGAAGTACATCACTAAGCTCAACTTGAATTTCAATATCACCAAGTTTGGAAGACTAATTTCAAGACAAATGGGCTCTACAAGCAATGGGCCGTACCTTTTGCCTCGAATTGCACCATTCACATCCATGAGTATCATCAATGATGTTTTCATGCTCCATCTCAAAAAAATTGTGCTCATTTATCTCAATGACATCCTAGACTACAATGAGATGAACCCTTAGTCCATGTGCAAATAGCTTTGGATCTTCTTCATCAGCATTAGCTCTAAAGCAAGATAAATTCATCCTTCTTTGGGAAAATCTCTAACAAGTACTTAGTATATATCATTGACAAGCATGGAGTATATGTAGATTTGGATAAAATCAAGGCCATTCATGAATATTCCACTCTGTGCAACTAAAAGTGTTCTACCCATATCTCCATGGGGTGTTCTCCTTTTGAAGTTTGTTATGGCTTCCAACCTTAGGCACTTTGTAAAATTCCAATTGCTCTTCTCATTCCAAATATGTCCCACCAACAAAAGGTGCAAGGTAAAGCTTCTTCCTTTTGCAAGAATTTGGCCAAGATTCATCCCAAAAAAATTGTATATTCTCCAACAGACTCATGCCATATTCAAAGCACTCCACAATTAGCATTGAGTACCTCATTCTTTCCATAGTGATGATCCAATTTGGCTTCACTTGGATAAGAAGTGGTTTCCCAAGTAACAACACAAGTTGAATCATATCAGATACAGGCCTTAAACTCTTCTCCAAGCACCCAAACCTAATGCCTTGTGCCTATACCTTCCAGCTCGGCAGGTTGTACCCATTGTTGTGAATGTGAGCAAGCTCAAGCTGTACCAACCATCACACTTGAAGGAGGATTCCATCACTCATCTTGAGGTTGTCATTCCAAGTGTTCAACACCCATTGCCCTGTGATACTTTGCTCAACATTGAGATTTGTAACACTCGCCTGAAGAAAACCACTACTTACCTTGTTGGCTGCAAAGGCACTCTGTTGGCACGGGGCACGCAGTTCTCCAAGTCCTTTTTGCGGAGATGTTTATCATCTCATATAGAAGATGGGTACAGGTTCCTCTGAGCAAGGAAAAAGCGATGAGCACTTTTCTTGTGATTATCTGCACCATTGTCAATCTCCTACATGTGCATTTGATCCAGTTCATTGGGGGCTCAATTCTGCATACAAATCAGAATAACTGAGAAATATTTCAGTTCACCGGGACCTCATTGGCTGCATGCATCTTAGACTAATAGAGGTAATTTTGTACACTCATTTCTTGGGCAGTTTGCATGTGCTTGACATTATCCAGCCAGAACACACCCTCTCCCTTGTAAATCTTTTTAACCATACTAATGAAATTGAAGAGTGTACAGCATCGGTTTTGCCAGCTATTTCCCATTGTTTTCCTTGCTGTTCACATCTGTTACCCCTGCTGAATTTTATTGTGCATTTTCTGAGGTTTATCACAAATTGACAGACAAACAGGGCCAATCAAATTCTGAAAGATACATTAGTATCATAACATGATTGCCATAAGGGAACATGCAAGCTTTTTCTTCCCTCACTTCTATTAGGGTCACACGTCAATTTTCTATGTTAGTATATCATGTCTACACACATCAATTTTCTATGTTAGTCATTAGCATCTCATTTTAATCATTACAGATCACATTTCACATTAAGTATCCTAGTATACATACTTCATACAATGTACCAGCAGTTGTGAGGATCAACTCTAAATCATTCCTTTGGTTATTTAATAGGCTCACCGTACATATAAATATCACTTCCAAATGTAACCATCAAACTGAAAATATGCTTCTTCATTCTTCTCTTTAATTCTCTACATTTTTACAAGTTCTATGCACTTATCTTTCCCATTTTAAACTTGCATCAATTTGTGGTGTCTGAAGCCTCAAATCAAATTCTCAGTATCCTTACAATAGTTTTCTATCACACACCCAAGTCTTTTATCTGCACAGTTTTTTTTTTCTTCATACACTGGCCAATATATTGTGACTAAATTTTCTGTTATATATACTTCCGAGTTCCTACTATTAACAATTTACAGATAATCATAACTTTTTGCTTCTCCTAAAAAGACACTCAGTCTAATCAACTGCTAGAAATTTTCTGTCTGTTGGAAGACGTGCACAAGAAATAAACAGAAGGTGGATTGCACACTTTGGAGATTGTGTGTCCATCATTTTACTATGCAAAAGATAGTTACAATGCGGTTGACATAGTTACAACCGTCTTTCAGTTAAAGTGTAACTGATAACTAATTAAGTAAAGCCTTATATTCTAATACCCCCTCTTAAGGCTTACCCTACATAAAGCAAAAACGAACATTCTAACAAAACTAGAACCAAACAGAACTATGTAATCTTCAAAGGCTTTCACTTTGAAAGCAATGCTTTGACTAGGTAGGGCTCCATCAAGTTGCTTTGTGACCTTCGTAAAGGTGTAGCTCCCAAGCTGAATTCCCAAGTTCCCGATTCCACCTCCCCAAACTCCCGAATCACAAATCTCCCAATTATTGGACAACCATCCATATTGAGCCATCCACAAGCTCCATCAAGTTGTCTCATGACCCTCGTGAGGGTATAATTCCCAAGATCCACAGTCTCCCAAACTATCTGAGCAACCATCCATACCAAGCTTCATCTACCTTGTATCCTTTCCTGCCTTCAAAGTTTAGAGCATCTTTATATTACGTATTCGTCATTGTCCTCACTACCTTCTGCATTTGGTGGGTCTTCAATCATGGCTATATTGGCTGCATTTGATATGCCTTTACCCTTGAGCACATCATTGGCTCGAACACGACAATCCCACGTTGTGTGACCTCTTTTCTTACAATAATGACATTCAATCTCCCATTTATCTTTATCTAACCTTCTACGAAAGTTTTTGGTTCTAGAATAAAATGCACTTTCTTGTTGAGAATCACCTTCTGCATCTTCTGCAATTGTTCGCTTTTCTTCAACTAGAAGAGTTGCAATCATATCATCTAGAGATTGAGATTGAATTTGACTAAGGGTAAAAACTACATTGTTGTATTTTGAAGACAAATTGTTTAATAGGATAGCTTTGGCATCCTCATCCTCTATCGCAGCTTTGACTTCTGCTAGTTGTCTAATCAGGGACCTTAGATTATTGATGTGGCTCGACATAGAGACTCCTTCATCCATTTTGAACCTATATAACTGAAGTTTTAGGGAAAATTTGGCATTAATTGCTTTCGCTCCAAATAATTTATTTAGAGCATCCCAAATTTCCTTGGATGATTTGTCTAGGTCTACATGATGGAGCTTAAGAGTCGGAGAGAGCAAGGCCAATAATAGCTTTCGCTCTATCATCTCTGTTATGCCAATCTAACAATTTAGATGGATCGGTGGGAGTTTTCTCTTTCCCATTTACTATGCCCCACAATTTTTTATTCATAAGTTGCATTTGTATTTTCACTTTCCATGTATGAAAATTCAAGCCGAATATTTTTCTACGGAATTTCCATTTAATAAAATAAAATAAATACAACTGCGTATTTACCGAAATGAGAAAACAGAGAATAATATACCAGTCCTTTTCTGCAACTGTGATTTGCATTGTTCTGTGCCCTAGATATTGGAAGAATACAACTGTCCAAACTGAAAACATGTCCTAGTTCGTAGAAACTCTGTTTTTCTCCTAAAAATTGCGAAAGTAAATTTACGACTGCAACTTTATATTCACAACTGTATAAACTGCATGATGGTGCTCTCGATTTGTCCCCCTCATTTCTGACAACTGTGCCCTCGATCTGTCCTTGCTCTGACTGTGCCCTCGATTTGTCCGTGCTTTGACTGTGCCCTCAATTTGTCCTTGATTCGACTATATTTTCCCTTTTCGAGCATCTGAATTGTGGCGGAAAATGGAGTCTGTATTGCGTCTGGTTTCGTGGTTGTATTTTTATGGTTATGTTGCTTGTGCCCTAGCATAAAATCTTCAGGAAGCCCACGAAAGGCACCACAATGCCACGAAAATGTATGAACACGTGCTGTGGATTTTGACTGCGACTGCAATGGCTGAAAGCGTCTTTCATTTCCTTTTGATGTCCTACAAACTCCATGCCCTAATAATACTTTAAATGAATAAACTCGTGGCTTTATGAAACTTGTGATTTTTGCAATCTGTCTTTCCTCTTCTCAAAAACATCCTTGCATCTCGCTCTGATACCAATGTTGGAAGACGTGCACAAGGAAGAAATAAAGAGAAGGCAGATTGCACACTTTGGAGATTGTGTGTCCATCATTTTGCATTGCAAAACATAGTTACAATACAGTTGACATAGTTACAAGTTACAACCATCTTTCAATTAAACTTAAAGTGTAACTGATAACTAATTAAGTAAAGCCTTATATTCTAATATTGTCATCTAAGATCAATTTTCTTAAAAGCTATTACCTATTGAAGATAGCTCTTATCACTCTCTATTCGAAGTGCGCACACGCCAAGGTCACCACCATCAAAGAAAATCACTAGGGGAATTCTAACTCTTTAAAAAACAATATTAAGATTGTGAGTCTGTTTCCACTCATCACTCAATGTAGGGATATATGTAGGCTAGACATATGCCACGTCAGTTCAATTGCCTTAAAAATTTGTTGTTGTCTTGAAATCTGTTACAAAAAGGAACCCTGCAAACCCCCATGCAGGTAGAGGCTTCCACCATGTCATAACACTATTGTATCTAATCATTAGATAATTGGCAAATCCAAAGCTTTTTGAAATTGAAGAGAGTTCATCGATTTCTGCCATTCTCAAGGTGCAAAAAAAAATGCTTATTATATTTAGAAATTTGGTTTTGCATATTCTCTTTCAGCCCAATAGTTGTGAAGTCGAAACACTTTGCAGAGTCCAAAAATTTACTGAAAGTTATTTTAAATCACATTTTTGAAGGTGGAGACCTAAATTATTAAAATAATTTCCATGAAACAGAAGCCTAGCTCTCTAGTATAACTCATAGTGATTATGTGACAAAATAACTTATGCAGCAGAAGCCTAGTTCCCTAGCATGGTACAGCTAGTCCCATGGGTTATGTAGAAAAAAATTTAAGGTGACAATAAGTTTCAAAAGAATATAATGCATCAAACCCTAACATTCTTCCAGTACAACTCAGCTTTTTGCCTTGCTCCTCCTACATCTGTTTTTGTTTGACATCAGCAAAAGAATATTCTCCCAATTCTAGCATTAAATTAAACCAAGTAGTGAAGCCCAAAGATAATTAATCCACTACTAGAACTCAAGCAGATATTGAAGCAAAAGCACACTCAATTTCAAATTCCATGACTCAAGAAAGAGAGTCAAAGTAGCTGATGCTGGCAAAAAGGATGAATTACCCAGCAATTTTAGTTATTTGTATGTAGTTTATGATATGCAAACCTTCAAATGCACTGCATAATATTTCTCAGAATTTAGATGCACAGTAAGGCGTCTCTTCCACAAAGACACTAGTTTATTATAGAAACATTATAATAAATTCTAAAATCATTTTTCAATCTCTTGCATTCTGTGATAATGATATCCAACTCATGGATAGGTCAAGGGCAGAATTTTCCACTACAACTCAGTAATAAATGATTATGCAGTTAAATGCTGAACAAGTGGCAATAACATGCAGCTAATCACCTTGTGGGGTTAAGATTTCTGCTAGTCAGTCACCATGGGTTGCTCAGTGGAGTCCAACAAGCCTGCTATTGAATGAGAATAGACAAACGAGTTCTTCACAAACTAATTTTTTTCTTAAATTACAGAGGATTCTTGCAGCTCACATATTGCAATATCAATTTGTGTTTTTCCATTTAAGTGAAACCTATTTCTTTTTTCTTATTTACAATGCTACCAAGGAGGATACATTGATAGTTAGAGCTTTGTTCTCTTAGTTCTGTAACATTACTCTTCGCAAGATCCAGTCCCCAAGAATCATGACCTAATTAATTGTCTGCATTCTAGAGTTTATCAAACTATTTTAGTTTTTAAGTTTGAATCATAGTTGGCTAATAGTACCCTTTAAAATATTTTCTCAAAAACTCTCATCTTAGTTCTTCTAAAAGCAAAATTAATTACATCTTTAGACATAAGGCAATTATGGAAATATCACGACTTGTCGGTTCCCCCAAAGGACTGTAGTTGAATGTTACTAGGATACATCAAGCACTTGATCCGTGTTTTGAATTATATCATTCAAAAGTGAGATCCCATGGATTGTGCCATGCCAGATTGCTTGATACATTCTATGATGGGGCCATAAGATGTTGACTATAAATTGAGTGGGAATCTTATAACCAGTACAACATATTTGAAGATTATGCTTATTGGAAATGGATGTAGAGGAAATACTACGGCAAAGTGCACCATAATGTTGAAGAATCTAGAAGATCCTAACGAATCTATCTCCCAAGCTAACCAAATGTTTCTATTGCTGAAAAGATAGATAAATTAGATTTGGAAAAACTAAACTGAATCACAATCAGATGGAAACACCTCAGAGAATATTGTAGAAAGTGCTTGGAGGAGATTTAACTCGCCACAAGTAGATGCACTAGGATACTTCACACGATTTCTCCCTCAGAGGTGTCTTGTTTTGAGTTTTTTTGTATAATCGTTTATTATTTTAATAATTTCTTTATGATTCGTTGCTCTCATTCCAGGGCAATTCAGTTAGGAAATTCAAGCTTCCAAAGGTTAGGGAATGACAACAGATGCCGTTAACAAAGACAACTGCAACATCACCTTCCTGGAAGGATATAGATGAGTTGGATGAATCGTATTGCCTCTACACTTTTCTATGTCCTAGAGGGCAATTTGGTCGACATCAAAAGGACATTGAAATACCACTAAAGATCATTTTAGGATTATCATTTGCCAGTGAGCTGTTGTTTTCAATTTTCTCTCAAAAAACTTAACAATTAACCTTCGTCTCGATTTCTATACTAAATATTTTCTTTGCAAAAAGGATAAAAGAAAAGGAAAGGAAAGGTTTTTATAGTCCATGATGCCGGGCAGCCTAATAGTCTGCATATGGCTTATGTGTATGGAACTACCTCATACTCCCAATATACATCACAATTTCTAAATTATATAAAATATAGAATTCTTTAAAATTAACCCTAACATGCACATAGAAAAGTTTATAACATAAACAGAAGACATGGCCAAACCCTAAGCGCAGCAGGCAGTTAGTGAAGTACCTGTTATCTTGATTGAAGGAAGCATTCAGAAGCCGCTGCTGCGTTGCCATGCTCTGCTACACTACACCACTCCGATTGAATTCAAATTCAAATTCAAGTGCAATTTGAGTGTAAATATAGTAAATCGCAATCAGCTTCACGAAAAATCTCCGAATACAAAACATGAGTAAATTTCAAGGAAATCGTTGCCGTTTTCCTTTTCAAGGTGTCGGCTTCAAGGAATATAATTTTTTAGATAGTTACTGTTACTACGGAGATCAAAATGGAGACGTTAGTGTAAATTTGATTTGATGGGTAGGGTTTAAACATTGCACGCATATGGAGAATATATACGAAGGTTCCTAAAAATAAATTAACGAGAGAGAAAAGAAATGGTATTAATGGTGCTGAAAAGCTAGAAATTGGCGTCTAACTAACTATAGTTTAATTTTTTATGTCATTATTATAATTAATAGTGTTATAATTAGCTCATAGGCTTTTTAAATGGGCATTCATATCAAATTGGATCCCCTCGAAACTTGTCTCATGCTACTATACTAGCAATTGCAAATGAGTTGCAAATTACGCCGGAGATAGTAGCAATATTTAGTTTATTTGAGTTGTATTTTGGGTTGATATTGCATGGATGTCTATATGTTGTTGCAAAGCTCTTATTTTGCTATTGTCCATATTTTTGTAAGACACAATTATGATAGTCGCCAAACTAAATCACATTTCATCATTTGGTCAAACAGTGGACATTTATCTATTAAATCTTTCAAATCTCAAAAATTTTGAACAAGATATATGACCAATATTATTTTCCAAAAAGTAAACTATAGAATTTACTTTATGAAGAATAAAATCAAAATCAGAAAACTTTTGAATCTCAAAAACTTTGAACAAGATATATGACCAATATTATTTTCCAAATAGTAAACTATAGAATTTACTTTATGAAGAATAAAATCAAAACCAAATATCTAGGATAGTAAATATCTAGGATTGTAGAAAAATATCTAAAATCCGGCAAGACAGTAAATATTGGAGCCGCCGGAATTTGACACTTTCCAGCAAGGGCATCTTCAAAGTAGACACCTACCGTGAAAAATGAACTCAAATGGTTTTAATTAAGTCCATGAGACTTAATTGTTTATGGGACCACTTTAAAACTCCGACTTAAAGATTTGTGGGCTTATTGGTATCTTTTACGAGGTTGTTTTTCCTCTTGTTGATTTGAGTTAATCTCTTCCCCAAACTTTTTATTTTACTTTCCTTAAATAGCTCTATCATGGAACCAACTCTTACAATTTCCTCATACTTGACTTTGATGTCATGTGTACCTTGGACATTCAAGGATGAAATGCTCCTTCGTTTCGACTACACCTACATACATAAAACACAAGTCTTATCTTCATGCGCTTCCTTAGGGGTTGTCCATCTTTCTGTCTTGCAACAAAGTTTGTGGAAGCTAGTCCTTCACTAAGCAATGATGACCTTTTCCCTCCATCTAATTCTAGCACTTGTATATTCTTTTTCTCAATGTTCATACTACTACAGTTGAACTCTGTAATATAGTGTTGATGTTTCCTACTTATTTTCTTCCTCCACATCATTATTCTAAACTTTTCATTCACATAGTTTTTATGTCTTTGTTGGGATTTGGGCATTCATCTAGGTTGATATCTCGTTTGTTTGTCCATGTTTGGTTATGTATCATCCTTGTGTTCTTTTGTATGTGCGACTCTTCATCTCTTATAGCCTTAAGCCACCTATCAATCTTCATGTTTTTATGTTTTTCAAGTAACATATAAGCCTAGTCATAATGATTGCCTCTATAAGGAAGTAAATGTTTTGACAAGGATGATTTCATACATAAATATAGTCTTGATTCTAAAAGTGTTTGTTATTAACCGCTTTTGGATCCTTTCTATCGATCTCCATTTCAAACTTCTTGTTCCATCACCCCATACCTCACAATCCTGACAACACCACCAACAAGTAACTCAAATAAGATCTTGTTGGTTTTCCAATCCCATAGCTCAACATTTCTACACCTATTTTGGAGTACAAAAAGACCTCTCCATCCACTTTGTATTCACTTCCTCCTATAAGTATCCCATTTGAACTTGTGAAAATCAAGGCCAAGATACTTGTATTCTAACATCACTTCAAGAGACTCTCTTGCAAACTAAAATTTTAGATGTTACTTCTTCCTTTTCACTAAGAAAATCACAATTTTGTTTTTGCCAATGTTTACCCACATCCCCACTTATTTACAAAAAAAATCTAAAGAATGAATGTGAGCTCTTAAATCTTGGTTATACATGCCATTAGAACTAGGTCATCTACATATAGTAGGAGTTTAACCACGTATTTGGCCAAGTGGACCCCTTTCCCTCAATTTTTAATCGATCCTCTAGCTTGTTAATGAATAACACAAACAAAGTCGAGGAAAGGGGGTAGCCTCGCTTGATGCCTAAATCACTCATGAAACACGCGAGATAGTCACGCATGTATTTTGATTTTAGCGTTGATTTACTCGTATAATCTGTGAATTGTTGCCATTATTGCAACGAGCCCCCTATTTCCTCCATTATGCTCCATATTTTGCTCCTTTACACTATGTCAAATGCCTTTTTGAAGTCTACAAAGAAACAATATGCATCTTTTTCAATCTCAAACCTTTTGAACTAGGTGTCTAAGCATGGCATAATGATCGACGCTTGAGTGTTTGGGTCTAAATTTGTTTGTACCTTTGCTCACTTTCCTCTTTCCTTTTTCCCAACTGCTAATCTTGCACTTTATCACTCTCTCAAACAACTTTGCAAAAAGATGATTAACCACGATAGTTTGATAATTGGAAGGATAATTTACATCTCAACTTTTAAACGAGGTATGGTTAATGTACGCACCCAAAATTGCATGTGCTACATTGTCGGAAAAATGGTTACAAAAGTCCCCAATGATGATTTAGGTCCTTTCAAGAAGGTGTTTGAGCTTCAATTTCCATTCGCAATGTATATTTGTTGCCTAGACATCTTTACTTAGCCTTGCTTGCGCTTTTTCCAGCTTTTCTTACCTTTCTGCGCATGTTTTGTCCTTTGGTGCCAAGATCGCCACCCAAAACAGGGCGGCAGTCCTACCCGCTTTTTCCAAATTCTCTCACACGTGTTTTAACATGCAACAGTTCACTTAATTTCACTTTTTGCATGCATTTGTGAGCCAAATTGTCTAAAATTAGCTTTGATTGCTTGGTTCTCCTTCCTCCTTATATTTTTAAATAGATTTAATTAGTTAGAACTGCTTCTTCTTGCCTTGAGCTTGAAGGCACCTCCCATCCTCCATTCCTATATATTTCATGCTTGTATTCAAGCAAAAGGCTGAGAATTTTGTGTATCTTGCATTGTATTGCTGCTTCTGATCTTCTTTAGGAATTAGCATAGCCAAGCTTCGATCTCTTGTGTTATCTCTCTTTTACCTATATTACATCCGGACTGTCATCAAGCTACCATTGCTCAAGCGCCATCCTCCTACTTGTTGTTCTTGCATTCCCAATCCCTTGGACTCACATGAACACTCGGAGAAAGAAAGGAACATACTGAGGGGACGATATAGACACAACCGGATTTTCCAAAGCTCTTGCTTGTCTAGGTTGGAATTGTGTGTTTGTTTGCCTTATTTGTTGAATTGTCAATTTCAAATCACTAGTTTCAATCACATATCAAATAGAGTATAAAATCATTCATATCAAATAGAGTAGAAAATCATTCATTTCAATAAAATTAGTCAATCACAAGCATATCAAGTCATTAGTAAGCTTACCTCTTTAACATTACCAGGAAGTCATGAGGAGCAATAGCCCCTTTCGGGGTCATGATTTGTTCTTCACCTCTGAGGTAGGGTTTGAAGGGTTTTGATTAGATTAAGTTATTTGCTTTAGATTAGATTCATACATTTGCACAAGCAACCAACTACATCCGATTGATTACTTGTCTTTAGTTTATTTATTAGATTAGAACGCATTGCTTAAAAATTAGAAAAGAACAAAAAAATTCCTTTGATAGATTAGTTTGCTTTTATTGCTTTAATCTGAAATATTGTGAAAACCCCAAAAATATAGATTAGATTTATTTCAGTAATTAGTTTGCTTATCAGAAATCATTGTATCTCATTCTACATGACCATCAACGGTCCTGACAGAAAATGCATACGGTTGTGATCCATTGGTCCCACCACAACCCAACGAGCCGTAATTTATAATTGACTTTGATACCAATTTATGTTTGGTAGTCTTATGCACACTGTAACTTTTGCTAAGAAAATAGAACAACTCAATACACACGAGAATATCATTGCTAATCAAACCTACAACTATTGGACTATTCACAGCGGCAACAGGTTTGATTACGCGTATGACCATTCAAGGGCCACACCTCCACGAGTCTTTGGTTGTGATCCTTAGGTCCCACAAACCAACGAGCTTACTAATCGGTAAGACATTGACACTAGTTTGCGTGCGTTAGTATTCATATCTTCCCCACTTCCACCAGATATTATTGCACAACTTTCCTTATTGAACATAATAGTCTATTAGGCTAGGAATTTCTGGACCAAACCAAAAATTTCCCTTAAATGCATGTGCCTCCATCGTGCCTCTTGTTCTTACTTTCATGACCTTGTCTAGAAATCTATACTAGGCACCAGCAAGGCATTTTCCGCGTGTTCAACAACCAACAAACAGGATCTCGGTCGAGCTCAACATTGATTGGAGTCTACGAGCGGTATTATTTCAAACCGAGCCATCACACCACTTCAGTTAGGAGAGCATGCTTTGCCTTAGACTTGCAAATTGTTATGTTTGTGGAGCCTATTTTCATGTTAGAGTGTGGTACACCTTCTATGTGTTACACTCGGGTATTTTTACGGCGGTCCCGCTCATTCTTTGCTGAAAGCGGTCGGAGGGGTTCGGGGCGAAGCCCCAAGCAAATTTTCATGGGTGGTTTATTAACCCATGGGTAATGGGTAACCGTTATGGGCTGATTTTTGGGCCCATGGTTTTTTCGGTCTTTTGCCCATTGTTTTGATACCCACGGTTTTTTGCCCTTGGTTTTGATACCCACGGTTTTGTATCAAACTGCTTAAGCAGTTGTCTATTTATATGGTCTTATGCATATGATAGATGTACAAGCAAATGTATTGCAGATGTGTTTTGAATTCAAATTGAATTTGTGGAGAGTTTGTTGAGCATAGCTCCAAACGGATCTAGGTATTGTATTGAGAGAGCAGTGGCTTGTAATAAAATCTAAGCAAGTGATTCTTGGTGGACGTAGCCCAAATTGGGTGAACCACGTTAAATATTGTCTCTTTGTGTTGTGTTATTTTATTCTGCAATTTTATTTGAGATCTGTAATAATTTCTGCATATTAGTTTCTTCTATTGCGATTATGTGAGGGATTATTCCACATATTTTATCCCTTATTTCCTAACACAAATCCCAACATTACATGTTAAAGATATAAGATTGCCCACTTAGCTTGATCCCGCCATCATACTCACATTCACACTCATTCTACACCGGTTGTCTCGGCACTGACCTCAAGAGGTCAGTGCGAAGAACGTCACATGTTGATTTTTTGTCGTCTGATTAAGTTAGTTTTTCATTACACAAGAATCCCTTTTGGATTATTGTATTAAAATTTACTTTGATTTGAGGTGCAAGGATGTCTTTTCCCCGAGTAGATGTTATGCTTAAAGGTTATCTATGTCATGTGTTGTACACGTTCTTAGCTTTCTAATCCCTTGTATTATGTCTTTAGTTGTGAAAAGTTATTCATTAACAAAGATAGTGGGAGGAGTATCTTGTTCATTTTCATGCTCATACAATTGTTTTGAATATTCCATCCACTAACTAGTTGTTATGTTGTTCTTTGTTTGCGTTTTCTCCATACTGAAGCTCCTTTCAAGACCTCTCTGGTTCATGTTTCCCTAAGTAAATCAACTCCTCCCATTTAGTTATAGCATACTCTTCTTTATTTCTTCATCGAGTTGGTCATACAGTTTTCTATTTGTATTTATTCTACCTATTAGTTCCTTTAGCAATCTTCGTATTGCCTTCCACTCTTCATCGTACCAAAGCTTTATGGGAATTTGTTTTTTCCTTATTTTTGGGTTTAGCTCTCTTGTATGTATTTAGGGCTTCTTAAATGAAATGTATTGGCCTCTCACTCTTGTTGTAATGTATATTGGTGACAACTATTCCTTTCCTTTCCCTTTCTTGAGGTTTGTTATTTAATGTTGCTTTATTCCTCTATCAAGAGGATGTTTTCTTTGAAAATAGGTTTACTTTGGTTGATCCTAGTGTGATCATCATGTTGTTTGTCTTCTTGACATTGGAGTTACATTAAAATTAGGTTGTGGTATGATTTAAGTTCCGCCAGAGAATCTTCTACTTTGGTTCTTCTATTCTAGCCACACACTTTTGAGAGCAGATAACATAGTCGATTATTCTTTGCCCATAATAAGTTTTATACATAAACTTTCCTAATCTTTCCCATTTTCTCATACCATTACATATAATCAAGTTGTGAATGTTGTACAAGCCTAAAATTCTTCTCCAAAGTGTGTGACAACACCATTTTTATCATTTGAAACCCCGAACCATTCTTGACTTTTCTCCTCTGACATCCAAAGTGAATTCGTATCTAGATCATCATTGTTTCTTAGAATGTTTGTTTGTTTATTTTTGTCCTTGCATTAATTTTTTATCAAGAAAATCATCTCAATCTTGATATAGACTAAATTATCCCTTTTTAGATAGGTGTATGGGTCTTGAGGCCTAGATTGTGCTTCTTATAAAATTTAGAGTCCTATATGCAACTATGTTAAAAATAGTGTCATTTTCTATTATTTTCATCCAAATGTATTGTTTTTTTCTTCTTATTTTTCTATTATGATATTTATGTCCCCAAGTTTCTTTTATTAACACCATTATACCCCATGCCCCTTGCATTCTTTATTATTTATTCCAAATTGTTGCCTTCTTGTATCCTTCAAAATATGGTATTTTACACCCATCGTGCTCATGTGTTTCAAAAAATAGTTATATCCATGTATTTATCTATAGGCCTTAACCCTAGGCCTCTTCTCTAATGGTAGCCTTTAAAATTCTAGCTTACCATCGTAAGATGCTCTGAGCGAGCCATGTCCCCTATTTTCTTCTCGGTTCGTCTACTTGTAATATATGCTTTCCCATTATTTAGGTATGCACATCTCCCTTCGCTCCTTGTCACCTTCACCTTTTCCCACTCCTTGTTTCTCTCTTCCAACTACAAAATGGTTTAAGTCTTCGTCTAGATAAAAGTGTGAACCTCTCAAAGGCATACCTTTATTTCTTAGCACTCTTGCTTTATCCTTATAGTTTACCATTGTGAGAAGACACATGAATATCCCTTCTCCCATCCCTCACCTTACCAATTCTACTTGCAAGATTGATTTTCCCTTTCCATTATAACTGGTCTGCAAGGAAGTCCCTTGTTAGGTTCCTTGTATCCTCCCCTTCTCCATAATCTTTTAGCCTTGGATAACTTATCTTATCATTCTCTCTCTTCTATCATTTGACTCTTAACTCGCCTTTTTATCAACTTCTTATGATTTCCTAGTGGTTCTCTTACCATTTATACCCATGTCTTAGCCTCTTCTACCTTAATTTCTAGCCATTTTTCTCTTTTTCCTATGGTATGGAGAGCTTCTTGTACTTCTCTTATTTTTGTCCTACTTGTCGTTTCATCGTCTACCTTTGCATTTGTTAAACAGTGGATTGTTTGCTTGAGGGCATGACTTCCATACTACCTAACATCCGAAGTTTTTAGTTTTTCCACTTGCACTTTAATCATGTTATTTTCTTCTTCTAGTCTTTATGTAACATTTGTCATCTCCTCAATTATAACATCTTTCCATTTCTGCCTTACTTTCATATTTTCTAGTTTTTCTTTCAAGCTCGTTGGTTTTTGCACATAAAGCTTTAATGACCGGATGAATGGAGTTGTTATGGGGTTGTATGCGTCTTTTCCATATTGAATCTATACTTGGTAGTTTTTGTCTCCCATGTTATTTTTTTCCTCCTTTCATGAATTTGTTTCCTTGTGTGGTGTTGTATCTCTATGTTTTGCTATTATTGATCGACTTGGTTCCTTATTCGATCCAACCACCATAGTGCCTTAGAACTTAACCTAGAGGAAAAGAAAAAACAAAATCGACCTAAATACTCTTCATCTTATCACTCATAAGAAGATTTATTGCTAGGAAAGGAATAAACATGACAATAAGTATAAATCACATCACAACCTTATTTTTGTTTTGTCAGGCAACAATAAAACCGAATTATAAGATTTTAGATCTAGATATTCATGCATCTTGTAATGTTACTAGATTTGTTGACCTACACCAAAAGAGGAGGTTAAAAATAGGGTATTAACACTGTCATAGAAAAAAAGAGAAATACAAATGTTTTGTTGTTGTCTTTACATAGACCTATACCACACTTCTCTTCTATGCCAAAATAAGAGCTAGAGTAGGGTATGGGCGTCCCTCAAATCTCATGGGGTGGTGTTTTCTTTTGTTTATTTAGTCGCAAGTACCATGGTAGATCTGTATACAAAATGAAGGTGATTATAGAGGCATGGTGTGTCATATCCGAATTTAAGTGCTCATATAGATCTTCTCTTACTAGTACAATCCTTAAATAAGGTAATACATGTTGAAGAGTTGTGTATTTTTGTAGTATGCAAAATATGGATCCAATGGTTATATATACTTCAATATTGTGTTTTACATATGTTTAACTTTATAATGATAATTCTTCTTGTGGTTTTCTTCATGAATGAAACCCTTGTCCGAGATGGTTGTGTTGAGGAATCCCTTAACTTTTTATCGAAGTCTATTTGAATCTATGGTGGTTGTGTGGGTGTGTGTGCTCGCTTATATGTGTTAATGTAGCTTAGGGCCAACCTTCAACCATCACATTGACTTTCAATCACGATCCTTATCCAATATGCCTTATTTTTTGTTATTGTGCGTGATTTTTCCCTTTCATTGGTGTTTTCATATTATATTTGCTTATGCATTTTTAGTTCATTAGATCATATGCTAAAACCAAGTAAAATTGAAGAAAAAAATTCACGCAAGTAAATTAATAAATTGAAGATATTCAAATTTATATTTGTAATTAATTTAATTTAATTTGAATTAAGTCTAGATATTTAGGACTCACTCTTGAACCAAATGATGTATTGTTGAAATAGAGAAATGACACAAGTAAGCTTAGATGTAATATTTGAAACCCTAAGCAAAGAAGAAGGAAAGAGGACTTAGTTGATTTCTATATTGTGCGAGACCGATCGACTTGGGAAAGTGTTAAACAAGTTGTGTAGAGTCTTTGCAAATGTTGTCTATAAATTTTGGACTGTAGGAATAAGGTTGGACACGGCGCCCACGACAGACACATACACGTGGACATTAGAGACCTCTTCTTGCGCATGTGATTGTGCGGATGCTTAGGATCCGATTTTGGTAGTGTCACAAGTATGTCATAATTACTCTGTGTTGATGGCCTCATTAATTGCACAATAATCACCGAGGGTACCTCTAACCTAAAAATAGAAGTTTGCCTATAAAAATCCACAAACCACATCAAATCTAAAAAGAAAGATGCAATATGGGGAGTCAAACTGACCCCAACGGTCACCCTGAGAGTGAACTTACGACCGAGCACAAAGACACTAAATCTCGACTCCATGTAGTTTTTGTGTGTGTGTAGAAATGATGCCCTAGGATGCCCTTGTGTAAGTTGAACTTGATAGTGGGTTGTGTAGTCACAAAATTATGCACTTTAGGCATTATTTAACCCGGTCTCATACTACTATTTAAAAGGTTATCAAGTGAAAAAAGTACTAATTAATCCCACCTTTTGGCCATCTTATTTTTCCCTTTTATTTCATCATTCTCGTGTATATTCCTATACATGCCCAACTATTTCATCATTGTCTCGTCATTTTAGCATAAACCGGGGTGTCCAAGCTTACACTGGGGTGCCCCAATCCTTATTTTACTTTCCCGCCTCTTTTTGGGCTCTTTCTAGCCATTTTTCATCCTTATATTTTTCCTAGTCGGCCATGTCGGGGTTAATTACAAAATTAGAGCAAGAGAACCCTATAAATATAAAGTTATGAGACCATAATGAGGGTCCTAGCATCACTTACTACTATCACTCCATCTAGAGTTGCATCTATTGCATCACTTGCATCCACATAGTTCCATGCATCAAGGCTAGGAGATCTGCATCAACACACACAACATAGGGGAGGGATTCTATTCTATTCCATGCACACATATTATTACATTTTCTATAGTTATTATTACTCATTACTTCACAAAGTGCGTGTTGAGTTGTGGAGCTCAATTACTTCAGTTTAGCATGCAATGGAAACTTGCTGGAAAATACGAATCATCGATTAAGGGGAACCGCATCGAGTCACCCAGACCGACATCGATCGAGGCAAGAGAGGAACCAAAGGCATCAATTAGGGCTAACCGACATCGGTTACCTATGCGAGGATGTTTTAATTAACTCTCGAAATTAGATCTATTTTTAGCATTAAAGTATATCTATTGATTGTAATTACATGGCTAAGTGCCCTAAGTCTATAAACGACTATATAAGCATAAAAGCTAGGGTTTAAAAGTAATGATTAACAAGAATTAGAAAGAACTTGCAAAAGTTGGTGAGAGAGAGAATTCTTGGTGATGAAGCAAAAGCTTGAGAGAAAGAAAGTATTGTACATCTGAGAGGTGTGGAAGATTATAAATCTTCATTGTATATCTTGTCAAAGCTTTGGATAATAGATTAGCTTATTTTCTTGGTGAATGTATCCCACCGGGTGAACATCATTAAATTTGGTGTTGATTTATGTATCTTGTTTTGTATATTTCTTTTAGTAGAATATCCGCTTTTATTTGCATGTATGCTTAGATCTGATATATTGTTTATACAATCGGTGTGCTAACCCCAACAACTGGTATCAGAGCTTTGTTTGAGGGTTTTGTGTGTTGATAGATTTACTCACAAAGGATTTTCTAATTGAGTGGGAGCTACAACAATGGCAGAAGAAAACAAATACAAGGTAGAGAAATTTGACGGTCGAAATGATCAATTATGGAAGATGTAGATTGAGGATTATCTATATCAAAGAGATTTGTATTTACTTGTTGGATGAGAATTCTAGACCTACGAAGATGATTAATGAAGAATGGAAGATTCTTGATAGAAAGGCTTTGGGATCTATAAGATTGAGCCTGGATAGCATCCGTGGCTTCCAATATTACAGAAGCGGCTTCTACGGTAGACTTAATGAAATCTCTTGCTAATTTATATGAAAAACCTAGTGCTTCAAATAAAGTTTATTTGATGAAGAAACTATTTAGTTCTAAGATGCATGAAGGTGGATCTGCATCTAGTCATTTGAATGATTTCCGATCTATTGTAAATCAGTTAAAATCGGTTGTTATACCATTTGATGATGAAGTAAAAACACTTTTATTCTTATGTTCTTTGCCTGATAGTTGGGATAACTTGGTAATGGTTGTTAGTAATACAACATCTGCTAATAATATTTTTAAGTTTGATGATGTGGTTAGTATAATCTTGAATGAAGAAATTCACAGGAAGAGTACAGAGGAATCATCATCTGGAAATGCTTTGAATGTAGAAAGCGAGGCAAACAGAAGGAGAGATCCAAGAGTAAGAGTAATGGGAAATCAAAGTCAAGGGATAACAAATCTAAATCCAGAAGTAAGGGAATTACTTGTTAGAAATGTGGAAAGAAAGGACATGCAAAGAAATATTGTTGGTCAAAGGACAAAGAGAACCAACACCTAGACAAAGGTAAAGAAGCAAATCTTGTTGCATCAGAGGTAATGCAAGATGCTCTTATTCTTTCTTTAGACAATATAATTGAATCATGGGTTTTAGATTCATGGGTTTCTTTCCATACGAACCCCTAATAAGGGTTATTTCGAAATTATGTCCAAGGCAATTTTGGGCATGTCTATTTTGGTGACGATGAACCTTGCAGGTATTATTGGTAAAGGGAAGTTCATCTAAAATTGCGAGAATGGAAATAAATGGGTATTGAAAGATGTGAGGCATGTGCCAAGCCTTAGGAGGAATCTTATTTCTGCAGGCAACTAGGTGAATCTGGTTACATGGTTACTTTTATAGGAGACTCTTGGAAAGTCACCAAGGGTGCTTTTGTTGTGGCAAGAGGTAAGATGGTAGGAAAGTTATATTTATCTACTTATTATCGATTCCTTTTACGCATTATCTACTTCGATTCGATGCATGCATGTGGCACAACCGATTGGGTCATATGAGTCAAAAATGAATGCGAGATCTTAAAGGCTAAGGGTAAGTTATCGATTTGAAAGATTTAGATCTTGATTTTTGCGAGCATTGTATATTTGGAAAACAAAAGAGAGTGAGATTTCTCAAAGTTGGGGAAACTAAAAAGGAGTAGAAATTGGAGCTTGTACACTCAAATGTGTGGGGACCACTCGAGATAGCTTCTCATGGAGGATCCCAGATTATGTTATTGTTAACGAGAAATCACAAGCACCCCAAAATGAGTTCTAAAAATCTACTTTTCTAAGGCGAGTCATTTGGTGTGATTGCGTAACATTAAACTTTCCCAACGTGTGGAACCTTGCAAAATGGGAAAGCTCTCCAGTTGAAAGTTGGTTCCTTATTCCTCTATTTAAGTGCATACGTAGAAACTTACTGAGAAGATTTGTTCTTAATCCTAATCTAAACTTTACCATGGAGACATAGATAGAAGGAATACAAAAATTAAAACAAAGCTAAACTACGAGTTGATGCACCAAAGGAATGATGAACACTTATTTTGCTAATAGATGTAGTGCCCACATTTTTATAACTCAGTTACTTGTTGCTCATTACTCATAGACATGTTTTGATAGAGATTTGATATACTTTGGACATTACATTAGGAGATTTGATCTGATTAGGCATGTATGGACATTTAGGCGTATAGCGCCGATTTTGCTTGATTATTATGATTGTCGCATTATCTTATGAGGTCATGGATACTAATTGTTATGATGTTGTGTTGGAACACAATTATATTGATGGATACTCAGTTTGTTGCATGTTGGGATTCTATGGATGCATGTCATTTTATCATTATGACTAACTTATGGTGAATTATGTATAGTTGTGCACGTTGTCGCATTTTGATTTCAGAAAGATGATATGTTAGTCTAGAATTCATTGATATCTTAGTTAGTAGTTGATTCACATTTTATCGGACAAGTACGTTTAATGTGTGCAATGAGTGTGCAGGTGATAGGTCATAGGAGAACGTGGGATTTAGGCAAGCTACACAACTTTGCACAAGTAGCCCACGGGGCTAAGTCCTAGCTATGTTTATTGCTTGAGGCCTTAGCATTAGAATTATTATTTTGGGCACCATGGGTGACCCTCATTTGTAATGTAATATGTCTTGTAATTATTAATTTTGCTTAGGGTGTTTAGTTTGTGTTGTAAGCTTGTTTTGGGGAATTAATGACCCCACTTGCATTAAGTTTTGAATTAGTCTAATGATGTACTTAATCTAGAGGGTTTAGGGTCACATGTGAACCCTTGGGTGGGCCCCACACCCTCTTACCTTGTGCCAAATTTTCCAAACCCGAAATTGGGTTATTTTAGGCATTTTTAGGGACCCCTTTTTAGTTTGGGAGTTCCCTTAACATGAAAATGAGCCCTTGGACCCTACCTAATAGGTAGGGGGGCTTATTTCCAAGGCTAGAGGGAGTTTTCCCTCCCTTTTTGCCTCTCCTTTGGTCACATCCATGTAAGGGGTATGGATTAGTGTGCTTGTTAAAAGTTGCACAAGAATTGTTTTGTTATCATTTAGAGTAATTTGGGAGAAGAGGGCTAAAAGTCATTTTATCCTTTCTCTCATTTATCTTTGGCATCTTTGACCTTGAAGGAGGAGAGGGGTGACACATGTCACCCCCTCATTTGTGAGGATTTTTGCTTGCTCCTCTTCAAATTCCCCCTCATGGGAAAAGAAGAGAACTTTTTTTGGAGCTATTGCTTGGAGTCTTGTGGATTTGGAGCTAGAGTTTGCTTGGGTCAAGAAGTGGAAGAGATTGAAGTTTGGAGAGATTTTCTTTGAGGTAGGCTTCTTGAGCTTTATTGTGTTTGTTATATCATGCTTGAAATTAGTTGTTTACTTGGAAATGTTGTTGTTGCATGAAGATCTTGTTGTTGTTTATTTGATTTTTCTCCCTCCATCATATGGCATGATGGAGTTTTGGAGTTGTGGGGGAAGAGAGGGGAATTTTTCCTCTCAATCCTTATAGGCTTGATGGGCAAGCCTTGTAGGATTTAGTTACTCCCCTCAAATGGTTGAGGTGGGGAAGGTGGGTCATTTGGCATGAACCTCCTTCCCCATTCTTGGTAAGGAAACCCCTTTGGGGTTTGAAAATCCTTCCAAGAAGGATTGGTGAAAGGGTGGAGGAATAAGGAGGGCTTGAATGAAATTGGAGAAATAAGGAGGGTATGGAGATCTTGTTTTGTACAAATAATGATGGTTGCAAACTTTTGGAGAACTTTCTTTTCTCTTCCCCATTTTTGAGGTAGAACATGGTTTCTCCTCTTGTTCATCTTTGTAAAATTTGGAGTCTTGTCTTAGTCTTTGCCTTGTTTTTGTATGAATGTAATGTTGTTTGTCACCCTCACTCTTGTGCATAGTTGTGGATAGTTGTCCTCTTTCCCATGGGCTTGGGGGAGGCTAGCATGCATCCCAACCTTGGGAAGGCATGTAATGATGCCTATGGTTGGGTGGTAAAACAAGCTTCTTCTCCTTGCTTGGATTCCTTGAAGGCATGTGCAATTGGATCTCAAGATGGAAGTTGGATGTTGGTTGGAGCTCTTTGTCATCTTCATTTTATTGTGGACATTACCTCTTTGTCTCTTGAAAAGAATGGCTTGTGGAAGCTTTCCTTGTGTGTAAAGTCCTCCTTGTATTTGGTAATTACTTGTAACTTGAGTCACTCTTTCTTGTGCAATCCTCCTCCAAACTTGCAAAGAGGCTTGTAATGAGTTCCTTTATTTCACATAGTATGGAAACATGTTGGGTTGATGTGTTTAAGCAAAAAAAAAAGAGAAAACTGGTATTAGATGTTTTTCTTTTATAAAAACTTGATGTAACCCTTATCTTTGGAAGGAAGTTTAAGTTCATTGGAAAAGAAATGTTGTGAGATGAGTGGGTTCTTTGATATAAATTTGTTTAGACTTCATTTGAAAGGAATGCTTATAGATGGGGAATGTGCTTTGTTCTTTTTTACAAAAATAAATAAATCAAAAAAACACATATGTATATTTCTTGTTGACATTCTTCTTGGGCAAAAATCTGAAATATGTTTTGTTAAAACATTGGAAATGAAATCTAATTATTAGCATTGAATCTCATGAATAATATTAAATGAAAATACTCTCTTTCTTACAATTTTCCTCTTCTTGTAATTGTTGGTAATATAAATAAATGAAATGAAGATTAGTTTTAGTTTCCTTTCCAAGAGAAGTTTAAGAAAATTTGTCTTCATTTGTGAAGCATGTAAAGAGATAAAATGGGTATAGTGACTTCCCTTTTTAATATAAGATCATTTTTTTATTTAAAGGATAATATTGTAGTCATTTACTTATTTGTAAGGATTTGTTTCTTTTTAAAAAAAATAAAAATAAAGAGAGAAAAATTTTAAATCTATTTTTTATTATATATATATTTGTGTGTGTGTGTGTGATAATATATATATATATATATATATATATATATATATATATATATATATATATATATATATATATATATATATATATATAAACAAAAAAAGATATATATAAGGAAATAAATAAAAACAAAGTTTTTTTGTTTTAAAAAAATATAAAACAAAGCTTGTAGGGGAGGCCGAACCCTCCCCCACTGTCCGATGTCCCTACTCTCGCGCACACCACGCGCTTTGTCCCTCACCCTACACGCCCGTCTCCCCTCCATCCACCCATGCCTGTCCTCCCTCACTGCCTGTCCCTCCTCGACCTCACCGCGCCTGTCCCTCCTCGACCTCCCTCCACACCGCCACCTCCATTACAAACCTCCCCTTCCTCACTTTGCTCCCCATCCACCTGCGCGCCGTCCTCCAATCCCTACCGCCATTGTTGCCTCTCCCCCTCTGCAGCAACCCCACTCTTCCCTTCCACATGTGGATCCCCCTTCCACCGCCGCTCTGTCCCACCTTCAAAAAAAAGAAACAAAAAAAAATTACATCCATTCCTCTCTCTAAGCATTACGAAAAAAATATATATGTATACATTTTTAAATTCAGCCCAACCAGACATTTAAAAGGGACAAAATACAATAAGGGTTTTATAAAAATAAAACTCCATAGCTCCTCAACCTGCAACAAGAAAACAAGAAGGCAAGAAAACAAGAATGAAAAAAAGAGATAAAAAAAAGGAGATAGAGATATGCTAGGGCAAGTTTAGGGTAAAGTGAGATCTAGGGCTGAGATTGATTCAATCCTAGGGTCCATAAGTTACCCTACACACTTTCTAGTCATGGGAAATATAGTGGGAATGAGAATTAAATAAAAGGGGTGTGTGGACAATTAAATATAAAGGGAGACTAAATTAATTAAAAAGGTTGTGTAAACTTAATAAAAATTGTGATTTCAGTTGATACTTATTAGAATGAAATAAGTAAGCTTGGTTGGGCTAGCGTTTAGGCAACTTTAGAAATTAATAATTAATATGAATTAAATATTAATGAAAAGGGTTAAGTAGAGCATTAGTTCACTATAAATAAATAAAAATTCCAACTTATTGGCACTCGGTTTCTGTGTCCCCAGGCAAGGGCACGACAATAGACACAAACCAACAAAATGCATACAATAAACAAGCACAAATAGCCAAATATATAATGGGAGACTAGATGAAAGCAAAAGAGACAAGAAAGGATCTAAAATTGATCACATATGTGTTTTATTGCTTCATAGATTGATACAGTCCATTACAAAGTAGCCAAGAGGTAGAAACGTAATGCAATTTTTGATGGAAGGCCTGAACCCCACAAATCCCTTTGCTAAGAGGAGAAGGGAGCCTGTAAAACAAAGAATGTCCAACCCTTTACAATGAATCCTACCCCGTATTTATAGATTCAACTCCGAAAAGAAGAGAGAGAAAGAAGTGGGAAAAACAGGTTGAAGCTCAACCACCGCTGTTAATGCCTCTGATGAAATCTCTCCCCAAATTTGTCTTTACTGCATCAATCCTTGGTTCAACACCTTGAAGGAAGAGGAAACGACAAAATAGATCAAATCTGATCTGGTTGTTGAGGCAAGAAGATCCTGCATTGAAAGCCCGAAGACGTTTCCTCCATTTTCCTTAACCTAAAATCCTAAAAAAAAAAGTTTGAGACCTCCATGGCATAGGTGAGGTGAGATCTTTCTAACGACATTAGATTTGCAATATTTTGAGCCCTAAGTCAAAATATATGCCCCTTTTAAGTTTGTATTGGGATCGTACAGAGGGCGGAAAACAACTTAAAAATGGTCCCCTTTTGATATGGGACACGTGACAGCCAGATTGGAACAAAAATCGGGCCTACGGGTCTGTAATTTATCTTTTTCCCTTTCCTCCAATTCCCCTCTTGGCTTTGACTCAGGCCCAAATGCTGAGTTTTTCCTTGGGCGGAGTTGCGGGCCATTTTACAACTTTTACCCCTTGAATCAACACCATACTGACACTTGGCATTCTTCGCTTACACCTTTATACTTAGCCAATTTTGAAGTCTTTTTTGTCTGCCTTTTGACTCTGTTTCTTTTTATGCGGGGTCGTGGTCAATCCAATATTTGGTACAGGGGCGAAATATGTATAACAATTTGGTGACTCACAGGGGTATCTGCCTGCTAGATGAAAAGACCAATTGCCTTGTCATATCCATTGGGCATGGAGTTCGAGAAAGATGGTCTAATACTAATTTTGCCTCTAATTCACGAGCCCGACTGCTTGCACTCCCAATTTTCATAAGAAATCTCGAAATGAAGGTTTCTGAGAGTAGGAAATTATTTTAACTCAGGGCTTCATCTATCTCTCTGAATGGACTGCACAAGAGCCACAAAACAACACCACACTATATACAAAAATTTGAAATCATACATGCTCTAAATGGAACATGCAGAGCATGCAAAGCACTTAGGAGAAAAGTAATCTACACTACAATAAGACAATGTGCATAAGCACTTAGAGGAAAGAGAAAACTAAACTAATATGTACAGGGTGAGAACTTCCCTGTTAGTAATAGTGTTTAAGATAGATCCCATTTACTGGAATATGCAACTCTTCACCCTCCAATGTAGATAATTGGAAAGCATTGCTAATTTTGCATCTTGTGATCATATACGGGCCACTCCATATGGCATCAAATTTGGAATGCCTTCCTAGTTTTGCTCGATCTGCATCCCATTTCAAAACCAGGTCTCCTTCTGAAAGGTCTTTGCTTTTGTCTTCTTGTCAAAGCATTTCTTAATTGAAGTCTGATTCTTCTCTATTGCTTAGAGATCATGCTCTCTGGTTTCTTCTAATTCTATCAGCTCCGCATACCTAGCCTCCATTGGTCCAAATTCAAACATCTCTAGTTGCTTCACGAGCTCCAATGCTGACAACTCAAGTGATATAGGCAACACTACCTCTTTCCCATAGACAAGCTTGAATGGAGAGCTTCCTGTAGATCTCTTGGGCATTATTCTATTAGCCCATAAGGCCATTTTGAGCTTTGTGTGCCAGGTCCTCTGATTCTCATCAAGAGTTCTTCTGATGATCTTTAGCAGGTTCTTGTTTGTGGACTCAAACCATTACCTTGAGGGTAATAGTTTGATGAAGTACTCAAATAAGTCCCATTCTTGATGGCCCATCTTGTGATCTTGGAACCTATAAATGCTAATGCATTGTCTGATATGATGGTGGCTGGCACTCCAAATCTGGTCACTATCCCTTCATAGAAATCTAGGATACTAGACTCATTTGCTTCCTTGAGTGCCACTGCCTCAATCCATTTGGTAAAATAATATGTCACTGTCAGGATCCATTTGTGACCTTTCCTTGAGTTTAGATTGATAACTCCAATGAAGTCCAATCCCCATTGCATGAAAGGTTGGTCAACTAAGATTGGGCACAATGGAAATGCTACTAGTCTTTCCTTGCTTTTGAAGAATGTAAAATTCTTACACCTTTTGATCCATGTGTGTAGCAATCACTTAACACTCGGGCCATAATATCCTGCTTTCATGATTTTGAGTGTTGTCACTCTTGGAGGAAAATGGCCTCCAACTGCTTCAACATGGAATTCTTGTAGCACCCTCTCCACCCGATCATCCCAATGTATCTCAACAAAATGCTATTGATGTCCCTCTTGAACAAGACACCATCAATAAGAACATATGGGATAACTTGTAGCACGAAATGCCTTCTTTTTGCTTTACTCATCCCATGAGGACAAATGCCTCGTTCGAAGGAATTTCACCATATCTTAGGTCCAACAAGGAGCAGTACATCATCTCTCCTTTCTTCTTGATCATCTTATAGAACAAGAACAACCTCCTTCTCACTGCATCTGTTTCATCTTGCTGACACGACTGAGGCTAGTTGTTCACAACCCCTTCCCACAGACCAGCTTGGTGACCTTGATCTCAATGTCATATTCCATGACACGGGTGATCCATCATGTGCACTTTTCATTCAGGTCCTTGCTGAGAAGGAATTCTTTAACTCCCACATGGGAGACCAATAGTTGGATTTTGTTGTTTGAAACCAAATGCTTAAACTTCTTCAATCCTCTGATTACCACCAAGACCTACTTCTCAATGAAGGAGTACCTCACCTCATAATCTTCTAGACTCAGGTGAAGAAAGTAATTGGTTGTTCTGTACTTTCTTTGTTCTGCTGCACCAAGATTGTAGAAATTGTGTCGCTGCCACCAAAGGCATATAGTATGAAGTCTTTGAAAAATATGGGTTCACAAGAGTTGGGGCTTATGATATGGCTTCTTTGATAGCCTCAAAACTTGATTTTCCTTCAGCTGTCCACCTGAATGTTAAGCTCTTCTTCAACATCAATGTTATTGGCTTAATAAGGGCAACAAAGTTTGGAACAAACCTGCGGACAAAATTGATTTTTCCCAAGAATATTTGAAGAGCCTTCTTGTGACTTGAAATGGCAATGCTCTTATTGCTTGAACTCTTTCTCGGGTCAATTGCCAATCCTTCCTTTGATACGATATGGCCTAGAAGCTTGCCTTCATGGGCCAAGAATATGCATTTTTTGGGTTCAATGACACCCCAAAACTCCTGCATCATTGGAACACCTGCCTTAGATGGGAAAGGTGGTTTGCTACATTCTTGAAAACACTGTAATGTCATCCAGATAGATCAACACTATTTTGTTGATCAACCCCTTGAATGCCATATCCATTGCCCTTTGAAAAGTGGCTCGCGTTGGATAATCCAAATGGAATTTTCTTGTATGCATAGGTGCCCCATTTGGTAGTGAAAGTTGTTTTGAATTGATCATCTTCTTTCACCATGATCTGGTTGTACCTTTAGTAGCCATCTAGGAGGGAGAACCTTTCTGACCTAGACACTACTTGCAAGATCTGCTCCATTGAAGGGAGTGGGTAGTGGTCCAGATAGATTAACACACAACATGATTTCTCCATTTTTCTTCCTGACTGGGACTAGATTTGCAACCCATCTTGAGTGTTTAATTGGAAATATGATGCTTTCCTCTATCAGCTTGTTTAGCTCCTTCTTCATTAGAGGCTCAATATGAGGGTTGGTGGTCTCGCTTACGCCTAATGGGTCGAGTAACTAGATCTAGTTCGATTGTGTGTTGTGCTAGCTTTGGATTGAACCCTCTTAGGTCTTCATAACTCCAAGCAAACACATCAAGAAATTCTTATCAAAGTTGTATGAATTCATACCTTTCTTGCTCGGTGGCCACTTTGCCAATTTGAAGTGTTTTGTCTTCTCCAACTGGGATTGACTCTAAATCTTCTCCTTTAATCTGCGCATGTTAGCCTTCTCTTTTAAGGCTGATCATTGGGATTGAAAATAGATTCTAGTGTCACTAACCCTTTGGGAAGTCTGTTTGTATGCGGTTGTACTATCCGATTCCCATATTGCTGCTCTAGTTTGCTCGGTTTCCAACCGAGAATTCAACTTCTTCCACAAAAGTTAATGATCTGTTGATCATTCTCAAACACCTGTCAACATGTATTATTATCTGGCATGATTGGCCTCACAACCACATAGATATGCGGTTGTTCTCTCCCTCTTGATGCTACCAACCACATCAAATGTTGCTCCAACTGCTTCTGAAGTCTATTAGCGATTCATTCTCCATCCTAGGTATGGACACAATATCAAGGCCTTGAAATCCTCCATGAGATCCCATATCATACTCTTGTAGTTCTTGATCGGTCATTTTTGACAAAGATTAATTCCTCTCGACCTAATTAGCAACCGGTTCACCACTGTCACCAAATACTTGCAAGTTCTTGATTCCCAGCTTCCTTGCCCAATGAAGACCTTGGACTAAAGCCTCATATTCAGCAATGTTATTTGAGCAAGCAAACTGGAATCTAAAGGCTGAATAATATCTCATACCTCTGGGGGACACAATCATGGCTCCTCCTCCAGCTCCTTGTCTACTCCTTGAGCCATCAAAGAACAATTGCCATACCTCATTGTCATCCTTGTATTCTAGCTTGATTAGGTTGGGAAGAGGATGATTCTCTTCATGTAGACAGTAGACACCCAATTCAAATTCCTCCATCTCCTTATAGGGGTCAAAAGCATGTTTTTGTTGGCCCACTCATCTAGGGTTAAGTCTGGGATACATCCCACCTTGGTATTTGTTTCATTAGTGTTTAGGAGGTCTTCTTGATCAAAAGCTAAGCAGTTGGCATTGATTGGGCTAGGCATATATGATTTAATATTATAATCAGCAATAGGTTCATATTTGATTGTGGCCTTTGCCCCATACTTTGTCCTAAATAGCATATGTGACTAATCAGCAGACAGGTAGCCTCCAATTTTGGCAGTGAAGTCTCTAGACAGACACAAAGCAAAATGTGGTGGTAAATCTATGATTGACACGTTTTTCAAAATAGTCACATTAGGGCAAGCATGTAGAGTGAGACTCAGATCCTTGATAATTCCCATAGTGGTCATTGTTGTCCCGTTTAATTGGACTACTCCTCTGGAGATGACCTCATATTGGAGACCCAACTGATCATCTATTTGTTTGGGCATCACATAACTAACGCTCCGAATCAATCATACAATTATGCACTAATTTGTCTCCAATAATCAGTGAGACATAGAAGGGAGGAGGTCTTAGGTTTTTACCTTGTTGTTCTCCATGGTTCCTCCCAAGCTGAACTGCATTAGCAAGCACTCTTTCTTGTTGGTTAGGGGGTTGATTTAAACTTGACCAATTGCATGATATCTGCAATGATCCCTCGCCTTGAATGGACAAAGTGACTCACATAGTGAAATTTTCACACTTGTCCTTTTCATCTACTCAATAATATTGAATGAGCTATATTTTGTTGCCCCTTCCTGATACATTTTTTTCTTGTACATGGGTTGTTCAACCAAAGGCCTGCTTTTGGCTTGGGTTTGGAAGGTGGTCTAGATTGGTTCAGCATGTTGGGAGTTATACTTGGAGTGCCAGGACCTTGTGGAGCGATGGAAGGTTGAGGGTCACCTAAGTTCAGTGGTTGGCCTTCTCAAATATTTTTCCTTTTAGATCGTGTGTTGGCAGACCACACCTTGAGGAGGGGACTGATTCATCCCACAGAAGTCTTCAGCCTACCAATTGACAAGCATAGTCTCGTTTGGGGCTCTACCTTGTTGAGATCCTTATTGCTGACCTTCCTCTTGGCCAGGTTCTTGTGGCACCATACTGGTTTGCACCATCAAGGCCTGATTTAGAGCACCATTAAAGCACATTGATTAGTTATGTGGTTGATCGCATGGAAAGCACCAATCATATTCATGTGCCATATTGTTTTGTGTTGGGACCAATGCTCTTGATGTTGAAGCTGTGTTAGGATCATACGGCTGAAAGGTCTAGCAGCTTGGGGTTATCCTTGGTTCTGGCTCTAGTTTACAATCGAGGTGGTGTCCTATTCCAACGTCTTGGGGTCTAGCTTGATATTGAGCCTAGGGCTAGTATGGCCTGGAACTCTGAGCTTGTTGTCTTTTGATGGTCACTAGCTCATTCCCAAAGTTCTAGAAGTTGCTTCATCACTTCTTGAATCTCTTTAGAGGTATTGGAAGATGAAGTGGAAACTTCAACCGAGCTTTGACTCTGGGGGTGGGTATAGGAGCTAATGTAGGTGCTTGGCTAGTATCCGGCTTCCTAACTCGGAACAGAGGCATGGATGGCCTAAGAGTGATTTTTCCTTCTTGAATCAAACGGTTCTCGGCGCTATGCGAGAGGCTATAAGTCGCAGTAATGTAGTGCCCCCATTAACCGAATCATCAAAGAAATATCGTAATTTAAAGCCCTAAGAAAGTCTAAGAAGACACCTTCATTAGTGGGCTTTACTTTGCAATTGGAATCATATCCCATGTCCACTTTGGAATCGAGGTTGAAGTCTCATCATTGCTCGTTCGGGCTCTCTTGATTGTTGTTAGTTACTCCCACAAAGACAAGTTATCACCTTTTTCCCCAAATTGATTGTGAAGAACCATGCACAGCTGGTTCCAGTTTTGGATAGAGCCCGCTTCAAGACTCTTGAACCATTTTGAAGCTTTCCCTTTGAATGAAGAGGCGAGCAGCTTGACTACAATGTCCATCTCATGGATCTCATGGATTGTACAAACATTTGTAATATCTTGGACATGGTCACCAGGAGAAGTTTGATTTTACCTAGTGAAATATGGGATGCCCTTTAATGCTGCAATCAGAACTAGGTTTTGTGCATTCAAGGCGAGTGGACTACTACCGGTGAAGTTGACATATGGATTTGGTTGTGCCATTCTAATTGGCCTAAGAATCCTTGCAGACTGAAAGAAAGGCCTTGTAGGTGGAGGTGTTGACAAGGTCCTGCTTGGTTGAGATGGAGACCTCTCGAACTCTTCTCCCTCTGCTTTGTCTCTACACGGGGATAGATGGAAGTATTCAAATATACCTTCTTTCCTTGCTCTAGACTAGGTTTTTCTCATGAATCTCCCAAGCTTGGGCTGTTGAAACCAGTAGATTTGTTTCTTTTGGAGTTGTCAGATGTACAATTTTAAGGCTTCTTAAAAGCCAAAATCACAAAGAAGTGTACATCAATCCCTATTGTAATAAGATGGAGACTTCTTAGTCCCACTGGGCATGCCAAAACTATTAACGTGAAATCACAACACCCCCAAATGAGTTCTAAAAATCTACTTTTCTAAGGCAGAGTCATTTGGTGTGATTGCATAACATTGAACTTTCCCCAAGGTGTGGGACCTTGCAAAATGGGAAAGCTCTCCAGATTGAAGGTTGGTTCCTTATTCCTCTATTTAGGTGCATATGTAGAAACTTGCAGAGGATCTGTTCTTAATCCTAATCTAAACTTTACCAAGGAGACATGGATAAGGAATACAAAAATTAAAACAAAGCTAAACTACGAGGTGATGCACCAAAGGAATGATGAACACTTATTTTTCTAATAGACACAAACCAAAAAAATGCATACAATAAACAAGCACATATAGCCAAATATATAATGGGAGACCAGATGAAAGCAAAAGAGACAAGAAAGGATCTAAAATCGATCACAGACGTGTTTTATTACTTTGTAGATTGATACAGTCCATTACAAAGTAGCCAAGAGGCAGAAACATAATGCAATTTTTGATGGAAGGCCTGAACCCCACAAATCCCTTTGCTAAGAGGAGAAGGGAGCCTGCAAAACAAAGAATGTCTAACCCTTTACAATGAATCTTGCCCCCGTATTTATAGATTCAACTTGAAAGAAGAAGAGAGAGAGAAGCGGGAAAAATAGGTTGAAGCTCAACCACTGCTGTTAATGCCTTTGATGAAATCTCTCCCCAAATCTGTCTTTATTGCATCAATCCTTGGTTCGACGCCTTGAAGGAAGAGGAAATGATGAAACAAATCAAATCTGATCTGGTTGTTGAGGCAAGAAGATCCTGCATTGAAATCCTGAAGATGTTTCCTCTAATTTCCTTTACCTAACCTCCTCAAAAAAATAAAGTTTCAGACCTCCATGGCATAGGTGAGGCCGAGATCTTTCCAACGGCATCAGATTTGTAATATTTTGAGCCCTGAGTCGAAAGATATGCCCCTTCAAAGTTTGTATCGTCCGTATAGGAGGGTGGGAAAACAACTTGAAAAATGGGTCCCCTTTTGATATGGGACACGTGGCAGCCAGATTGGAAAAAAATTGGGCCTACGGGTTTGCAATTTATCTTTTGCCCTTTCCTCTGATTCCCCACTTGGCTTTGACTCGGGCCCAAATGTTGACTTTTTCCTCGAGCGAGTTACGTGCCATTTTACAACTTCTACCCCTTGAATCGGTGCCTTCCGACACTTGGTATTCTCTGCTTACACCTTTATACTTAGCCAATTTTGAAGCCTTTTCTGTCCACCTTTTGACTCTGTTTCTTTCTATGTAGGGTTGTGGTCAATCCAATATTTGGCATAGGGACGAAATATGGATAATAATTACTTTCATTGATGATGCTACAAAAAGGTATGGGTTTATTGTATTAAACATAAATCGATGTTTTTGAGAATTTTAAAAGATGGAAAGCCCTTGTTGAGAATGAATCAAATTCTAAGTTAAAGTGCCCTAGATCTGACAATGGTGGTGAATACTTTGTAGCAAGGATTTCAATGATTATTATTCAAAGTGAATGGGATATGTAGAGAAAGAACAGTTCCAAGAACACCACATGAGAATGGTGTTGCAGAAAGAATAAACAGGAAAATCATGGAACATGCTAGAAGTATGAGGATACATTATGGATTTCCCTTGCGGTTTTGGCGTAAGTAAGTAATACAACGGTTTATTTGATTAAGCTGTGGGCCTTCAAGTTCACTAGATGGAGGAATACCGTGAGGAAGCTTGACCTAAAAGAGGTAGATCTTTCTTTTCTTAAATTTTTTGGTTCAAAAGATTTTGTGCATGTTGATAGGGAAAATAGAAAGAAGTTGGATGCAAAATCCAAGAGGTGCACTTTCATTGGTTATGGATCTGTGATTTTGGTTTCCGTTTTTGGGATTTAGAGAATTCTAAAATTATTAGGAGTCGTGATGTTGAATGGAATGAAAAGAGAATGTACAGGATCAAATTTTGGTACCCAAGGATGAACCGTTGAGAAGTTTGTGAATGAAAATGAACTCTTAGATTTAAAAGAATTACCGATAAGGTTACACGAATCGCGGTGTTGATTGACCCGACCGGCACCCCAAACGAACCGAGTATCGATTCTGAAGATCCAAACCGGGATCGGTTAGCCAAATCGACCTTGGTTAGAGGTGACTAGCGTCGATCACTTGTCAAATTTGGATAGGAATGTCCAGGAGGTCTAGTTTGAGTCTCCGGTACCCCAAACTCCTGTGCGAAGGTCATAAAGGGTAAGTAAACCTTCAGAAAGATTTACACCTTCTCTATTTTATTTATTATTGATTGATAATGGTGAACTAGAGAGCTTTGAAGAAGCAATGCAAGATAATACTCACGTCCAGTGGGAGCATGACATGGATGAGGAGATGGACTCCTTAGAACAAAACCAAACTTGGGATTTGGTTAAGTTGCCAACAGGTAAGAGAACATTGCAAAACAAGTGGGTTTACATGATCAAGGAAGAAGAGGGTGGACAAAAAAGGTACAAGGCAATTCTTGTAGTAAAGGGATTTACACAGAAATCAGGTATTGACTTTGGTGACATATTTTGTCCTATTGTTAAGATGAATTCTATTCATATTGTATTGAGCTTAGTTGCAATAGAAGACTTGCATTTAGAGCAACTAGATGTGAAGATGGATTTCCTTCATGGTGATTTGGATGAAGAGATTTATATGCAGTAGCCACTTGGGTATGAAGTCAAGGGTAAGGAGAAATTAGTGTGTAGGTTGAAAAAGAGCCTATATGGGCTCAAGCAAGCTCCAAGGAAATGTTACATGAGGTTTGATAGTTTTATGCATGAGCATGGTTACTTGAGATGTGAATCTGACCATTGTGTTTATTTCAAGAAGCTTGAAAATGAGAGCTATAATATTTTGTTATTGTATGTGGATGATATGCTTATTACAGGATCTAGTGTGCAGGACATTGGTGAGCTTAAGGGAAAACTAGCTCACACATATACTATGAAGGATTTAGGAGCTACAAAAAGAATCTTTGACATGCAAATACATAGAGACAGGAAAAAAGAAGAAATTGTATTTGTCTCAGGAGGATTATATCTAAAAGGTGATAGAAAGGTTCAACATGTAGAATTCAAAACTTGTTAGTACACCTATGGCTGGACACTTCAAATTGAGCAAAGATCAGTGTCCTTCATCACATGAGGAGGTCAAATACATGACACGAGTACCATATGCTTCAGCAGTTGGAAGTCTCATGTATGCTATGGTTTGTACCAGACCAAATATTACACAGGCAGTGGGAGTTGTGAGTAGATATATGGCCAATCCAGGTAAAGAGCATTGGAAAGTAGTCTAATGGATACTCAAGTATTTGAGAGGGACATCTAGCATGTAGTTATGCTATGGAGGTTCAGATATTTCATTATGTGGCTATGTTGATTCGGATATGGCTGGAGATCTGGATGGTAGGAGGAGCACTACTGGATATATTTTCACAATAGGTGGAATGACAGTTAGCTGGATTTCAAAATTGCAAAAGGTTGTGGCTTTGTCTACTACAGAGGCAGAGAATGTTGCAGCTACAGAGGCTAATAAGGAGATGATATGGATGAGTAGGTTCATGGAAGAGTTGGGAAAGGAGCAATGTGATTGTAAACTGTTCAGTGACAATTAGAGTGCAATTAATTTGGAAAAGAACTCAACATTTCATTCGAGAACGAAACACATTCAATTGAGGTATCACTTCATACAACAAGTATTGGAGGATGGACAATTGAATCTGGAAAAGATTCATACGAGCAAGAACCATATGGATATGCTAACGAAGCCATTAGCAAAGGAGAAGTTGGAGCTACACTCCACTTCTATTGGTCTTCGATTTTGAGACTTGAAGAGGAAGAAACAAAGCTAAGGAAGGATCCAAGAATGACATTATACAGGTATGGTGCAGTAATTAATCTCCAAGTGGGATATTGTTGAGTTGTGGAGCTCAATTACTTCAGTTTAACATGCAATGGAAACTTGTTGGAAAATACAGTAACCGTCATCGGTTAAGGGGGAACCGGCATCGGTCACCTAAGACCGACATCGATCAAGAAGGACTGGCATCGATCAAGAAAGGGAGAAACCAACATTGGTTAGGTCTAATTGACATCAGTTAGCTGTGTGAGAATGTTTTAATTAACTCTCGGGAATTAGATCTATTTTTAGCATTAAAGTATATCTATTGATTGTAATTGCATGGCTAAGTGCCCTAAGTCTATAAATGACTATATAAGCATAAAAGATAGGGTTTAAAAATAATGATTAACAAGAATTAGAAAGAACTTGCAAAAGTTGGTGAGAGAGAGAATTCTTGGTGATGAAGCAAAAGCTTGAGAGAAAGAAAGTATTGTACATCTGAGAGGTGTGGAAGATTGTAAATCTTCATTGTATATCTTGTCAAAGCTTTGGATAATATTGGCTTGTTTCTTGGTGGACGTATCCCACACTGGTGAACCACATTAAATTTGGTGTTGATTTATGTCTCTTGTTTTGTATATTTCTTCTAGTAGAATATCGATTTTATTTGCATGTATGCTTAGATTTGATATATTGTTTGTACAACCGGTGTGCTAACCCCAACAATGTGAATAACACAAAAGCACCTAGGCACAACATGTACACACACACTAAAACTACATTTGGGTCCGAAATGTAGTGTAACTCTCAGTTTAGTAAGCCCACTTTGTTGTGGTAGCCGAGGTCAGTCTGACCCATTCATTTTACATCTTTAATTTTTAGGGTTTTGATACTTCTTTGTATTTTGCAAGTCATTCCTTCATCTTACATTATTTCATACATTCGGTGCAATTCGACAGATCTAGTGTGACAGATAGAGAATATTTCAGGGTATTTTGCGACACTTCCAAAATCACATTCTGAGCTTTTACAGAGACCGAGGCACTTATTTTGTAGACCAAGGTGCCCCAGGGTGCCCCAGTACCTTCGTGGGCGCTGCAGTCTCCTCACATCTTCTAGATCTGGCCTTTATAGGACCTCTGAGTGATCGTTCCTACTTCTAGAATCTACAGCCAGACCTACGGCAACTTGTGATGGTCAACAATCAGCTAAGTGTTTTCCTTCTACATCTTTGCATATTTAGGGTTTTATTTCATTTGATATAATTATTTAAAATCATTCCATATTGTCTTAGCATAGTTTACAACGTTTTAGTCCTCCTATATTAGATTAACTATTATTATACTTTCCTATAGTTTAGTTTAATTTTAGTTAATCATTTTGGTGAACCCGACCATATACGCTCCTAGACTCTCCTTTCTTCCCTTTCCCATGGCTCACTCTCATGAGGAATTTACCGAAGCTCACCTTAAAGCCATCAATGATCACCTTGTTGCACACCCCCAGGATCTAGACTTACTTCTGCATGTGGCTCATGAGGAAGCTACTAACTTGCGGAACTCCATCCTTTCATGGCTATACCAACTGTTGTGGCCACTCAACCACCTACTTCTATGCTTCCACCTATCTCTATTGTTTCAGTTTCTATCCCCACTCCTACCAATCATTTCACGCCTCATTTAGTCTTGCATGAAAGGAAAGTCTCCTTTGTTGGTAATCAAGATTTAACCTCTTTGTATCACGATCTTCGGCTCAAATTCGTAAGTTGCAATAGGCTACTACATCTCCATATTTAGATTCTACCTTGTTATTGCATACTCCATTTGCACTGCCATCTCTACTTATCCGCTTCCTCCTAGTTTTGTTACCCCTAAGCTTCCCATTTTCAATGGGCATGGTGACCTACAGAGCATCTTCGGGCCTTTCATGTTGCTTGTCTAGATTTTGTTGATGATCATACTCTCTTAGCTAAAATATTTCCTCGTAGTCTCTATGACTATGTCATGCGTTGGTTCTACAATTTACATGTCCACTCAGTTACTTCATTCACTCATCTAGTCAATGCCTTCCTTACCCATTTCTCCATCAATATAGGCTCTAAGCTTTCTTACGCCCAACTCACACAACTTAAACAAGGATCTAATGAACAATTCGCTAACTACGTTTTATGGTATAAGAATAATCTCGCTAAAATGACAAATGTACTTGTCGATTCTGAGTTGCACAGGATCTATTTATCCAGATTCTTTTACCACCTCTACAAGAAAGTGTTCTTTTTGAGGCCTTTTCTTCATTTGATCAATTTTTTCATACTCTTAAGCTTCGTGAGTCTAAACTTTTATCCATCGATAAGATTAAGTATCAGGAAAAACCTCCATCCTCCACTCGTTTTCAAAATAAGACACCATTCAAGCCATCTACCTCTAAACCAACCGACACTAAAATCACTATTAACACAATTACCCCCTCTAAAGAAGGACAATCCACAACAACCTAGGTGCACGTTTAACAACCTTCCCATGGCTCCACATCTTATATTAAAGAAACTCCTTGACAACAACCTTATTACCCTTCCTCCACCCCTCGAGTTAGACCCATCACAACTAAAGGATGAAACTACAATGAAAACTTTTGTTGTGATTATCATCACTATGTCGGACATTCTACAAATAGATGCCTAAAACTCCAAACAATTATCCAAGACCTAATTGACAATGATAAGCTCGAATTCCCATAATCTACTAACTCTGCTCCCGCTAATGACAAGGGTAAATTCAAACTCTTTAATAATGACTCCCAACAACGTGACAAAAATACTCGTAGATTCTTTCACCAATTATACATATGATGCAATATCACCTCCAGACTTAGGAGCTCTTGATTTCTTAGTTGCTAACACCGAAGTTGTGCCACCCGTCATTTCCTTTTCCAACTCCAATTATCACACTACATTTACATCTAATCATTTACACATACATGCATCTATCGAATCGACCACACTATTAACACAACTACCCCCTAAAGAAGGACAGTCACAACAACTAGGTGCATGTTTAACAACCTTCCCATGGCTCCACATCTTATATTAAAGAAACTCCTTGACAAAGAACCTTATTACCCTTCCTCCACCCCCTCGAGTTAGACCCATCACAACTAAAGGATGAAAATCCAATGAAAACTTTTGTTGTGATTATCATCACTATGTCGACATTCTAGAAATAGATGCCTTAAACTCCAAACAATTATCCAATACCTAATTGACAATGATAAGCTCGTATTCCCATACTCTACTAACCCTGATCCCGCTCATGACAAGGGTAAATTCAAACTCTTTAATAATGTCTCCCAACAACGTGACAAAAATACTCGTAGATTCTTTCACTAATTATACATATGATGCAAAGTATCGCCTCTAGACTTAGGAGCTTTTGATTTCTTAGTTGCTAACATCGAAGGTGTGCCACCCGTCATTTCTTTTTCCAACATCAATTATCACACTACATTTACATCTAATCATTTACACATACACGCATCTATCGAATCGACCACCATCAACAATACTAAGGTTTATCCATCCTGTCCCATTAGTGCATGTTCTATGTCACTCCTTCGGGCCATTGGTTACCCTCCATCGCAAATCGACTATTCGTTCAATAGACCTTATGCTATCGTCCAAGTTACATGTCATGGTTGGTCCTCTCACTCTACTTGTCCCTTTCCTTGTTGGTTGAGCGGTTGAGGGATGTGACATGCTTCTTGGCCTTAATTGGATTCGTTGATCCCAATCTATTATTTCCGTGAACCAGTTTTGCCTTAAATTTGTTTACAACAATTAAGTTATTTCCATTAACAACATCCCTCATTCACCTCCATCATTGCCACCCTCTAATACAATCACTACAAAATCCTCCACTCTTTCCTACACATCTCCTATGATATTGCCCAAAATACACTCTACTCCTAGTTCACCTACTCGACTGTCCTCTACGTGACCGCTTCACTCCATTAGTCCTACACATTAGCATAGGCCTATTCCTAGGACAACCACTGCATCTCGACATTGATCACCATCTTGCTTTATTCCACGCGAATCATCCTCCCCTTAGCACACAACATTGCCTCTATCTCCATCTCTAATGCATTTTACTACACCACAATATTTGTCTTATATACATCCCTCGCATGCATATCAAATTCATTCCCCCACACAACATTTTTCTACTATACCACCATTACTCGAGCATGGTCCTAAGCTTTCATCATTGCATGCATCAATTGAGGGACCTACGTCCTTCACCCTCATTGGTTAGTTCATTCATACTCACTTGGGGAATGACGTCTCATCTCCCCCATTCTAATATACGTACATCATCATTTGTCACTCTTCTTTCTTAGGCATTGTTATTCCACATTGTGGTAGTGTCATCACCGATGACGCGCTCTTGTGCTTCAGTTCATACTTGATTGTTGATGGATTACCATTACACTGAACCTCACACACTACATCTTCAACATTATACATTTCATTCCATCATACATTGCACATCATACACCATTCATTCTACACTTATTCTACATTATACTAGTCCTCATCATCCATACTATATACATTATTAGGTTATCCATGCATGACCTCTACATCGTCCTACTATGCATTTCCACATACATTCTACATATTATTAATTATGTTATGTTACATTACATATGCGTCTAGCTTTACCTTTTATCCCTACATATTCTATTCCTATCCACACCTGTCATTGCATCTTCCAAATTGCATATTCTATACGTCATACACATCCTACATTGCATTATTTACACCACACATTTATACATTCTCCTTATCATATAGTCCTTTTCTCATTACTACACACACTACATTGTTCTATGTGTTGTGCTCACCACCTATGACACACTTTAGTTCCTCGGTTCATACTCGATTGTTGAGGGTTTACCAATCAAATGGACCTTACACTCACCATGTGACATTTCCTCATGCGACATTTCTAACTTAGTGACATACGCTTTAAGATAAATCGTAACCTATTCTAGATTTTTAGTGGTATACACCTTAGGTTACATCACCACTCCCTCCTTTCATCTTGTAGTGACATACGCTTTAGGCTAAATCGTCACCCATCTACATCTATTCATTCTATAGTGATATACGCTTAGGGCTAAATCATCACTCATCCTTTCATCATATAGTGATATACGCTTAGGGATAAATCATCACTCATCCATTCAACAAGTCATGATATACACTTCAGCTATAGGGTTCACGCACATCTCTCCACATGTCACATCTCATCACCATTACATATACACACTCATCACAACACGCTAGACATAACAAACATCACTCGACCATTTCCCAATGATGCACTCTCATTTATGGTTCATTCTTGATCTTTGGGGGAAAACAAAATGAACCTCATTACATACACTTCCATACACTCGAGGGGGCACGTTGCTCCTATATTTCCATCTTGCATTCCATTCCATTCATCCACAACATATTGCATTGTCTTGGGGGCATTTACTTTTGCTTGCTATTGTTTTACATGATCACTTTACTACACATGTTAGGTTGATTTATTATATGTCATTATCCATATCATACACACATGTGCATTCATGCCTTTGTTTAGTGTGATCACATATATAAGAATTCTACACGCGGCATATATGCTCTCCTTCTACCCTTCCTATATTGGTCATTGGGGCATCCACATTCGTCTTATCCAGGTGTTATTGTTTCATTTTGTACTTAGCATCTTACATTTACTTGATCATACATGCTTTGACATATTGGTTATTACTCTAACATGCTAACAGGTGTTCCATGTGTAGCACTTGTTTTGTAAGATTATATGTCTCCATGACTCCTTGTTTGTTTGTTTCTACTTGTCTTCCATTGTTTTCCATTGTATGCGGGCTTTGCCCTATGTTTGTGTGCACACTTGTTTGTTGTTTACAGCCATGACGGCCTTGCATGTCTTGCGACATCGTGAGTGATGTCCCATGTTTGCAACCCACTTTGCGTTGTCTACATATTTTATTGTGTGTTTACACTACTTTGTTTAGTAGTTACTACGTTGTCTATGTATTTTACACTTGTCTTATTGCATGCATGTGTTTTCGGACTAACACTTGTTTTGGCTAGCCATCCCCTTTTGTGCACGCCTTGGTTTCTACTAAGCGCTTTCCCTTCCCCCATAGGGAAGAGTTTCTGGTCGTCGAGTGTGGTAGGTCCTCTTTTAAGGCCCCATTCTCCTTTTAGCGACCTCGCATGCAACCCCAAAGAGGGGGCATCATTGAGGGTTTTACATACTAACACAATGTATTTACACGGTTTAGTACAATGCACTTTCTACCCTTGGCATTGTGGGTTTACATACAATGAGTGAGTTCAGACCAATCTAAAAACTCCATACACAATGGCCTTTACCGGACATGGTGTCTTTTGGCATTTCGTGAAGGCGATTCTGAGGATTAGGGGCTACGGTGGGTGTGCCTCTCTACACTACTTTGTCCGAGTTGGTATTAGATCACCAAAAAAATAGGACGCCTACTGAGAGATCTCTTCACACATTTCGGTAGAAGCGATTAGAGTTGGAGGTCATGAGAGATTTCCTCCCTACACTTCTTCAACCAAGGTGGTGCGAGATCACCCAAAAAAATCACAGCACTACATGATATCCTTCTACACCCTTTCTCTCGACATGGATTAGGTGTACATGTTCCATTTAAACTTTCCTTTTCACGTAATTTACACATTTCTATATAGATGAGTATTTTACATAGCATTTTTACATACATATATATTTGACTACTTGATCATTTTCTCCTCGTAGGTATGACCGTATATGAAACAAACAATCAAATTGGGGGCAACAAAAACATCAAACAATGACGATGAGAGCACATCGACCACACATTACAATGACACTTGCCTTTACTAATCGTGCAGGTAAACTACACACCACAACAACTACACACACATTTTTCCCTAGGTCTACTCTCATCACTTTTTATGCACATTTTTCATCTTTAGAATCCACGCTCCTCCACTTTTTCCTTTTGTCATTCCACGCTTGATTCTAGTCGAGTGGCACATCTCTACTATACTCTACATGGATTTAAGATACACATCTCTATCTAATTTATGTTACTGAATGTTCCGCTCACTAACATAAAGTGGGGGTAAAATGTAATAAAAAATCATGCACTTTAGGCATTATTTAGCTTGGTCTCATACTACTATTTAAAAGGTTCTCAAGTGAAGAAAGTGTTTCACCAAATTGTTGTGCGATAAAATAGATAAGGTAAAGGCTCAAGGAATAATACATGTGATTATGTTAGTTGAATGTTAAGTGTGCGTGTTGCTGATTTTATCTAAGATGCTTGTAGAGAACTCCTTTTTGTTTGGTAAGGACTACATGTAGATACAAAACAAGACCACCAAATGATATTAAATAACAAGGGTCAGTGGACTTCCTAGCAAGGCTAGATCCGGGAAGCGTGATGCTTCCTCGAATGGCTGTCAATCCTTTATTTTTATCAACTTAATGAAAGTAAATGCAAGAAATAAAGGTCCTATTGCTAACACTTTGATTTAGGTATCTCAAAATGTTAGTATAAATTATATTAAGCAAAGTATTGAAATCTAAACTAATCTAGCATCAAGAAAGGTATGTTTTTGGTTGGGACAGTCATAGGGGTTGTAGGTAAGGTCACAAAGGTATTTGGTAAGGTCTGAGGTGGAATTTAGGTGATGTTAGAGGTAGTTTGGTGAAGGTTAGCAAAAAAATAGTGACCGACATCGATCTTGTGATGCCGATGCCGGTAAGAGGGGAGACTGATGATGGTTAAGGTGACCGATGTTAGTAGGGGCAATTTGATACAATTAAATAAAAGTAGTTTTTAGGCTTCTTTGTGATTGCACAAAGAATGAGGGTAGTATGGTTTGGGTCATAATATGCCCGAGAAGACTTATGAATACTAAGAAGGAGGTTAGGAATGAGAAAAGGCCATGGGATGGTTGGATAGTAGATGGTGGGAGGAAGGTGATGATAGAGGAATGCAAAGAAATAAATAAGTTGAAAGAAACAAAGATCACCTACAAAATAATACAAAATGATTAAATCAAATACTTACTTGCATTTGTAGGTTTGGTAGGTGAAGGAAGGCGATGGTCGATCCATGAAAGAAATTTTGTGGTCGGTGTCGTGGCAATACTTCCCAGTGTCCCCGTGAATATTCTAATGCCTTGGGAAAAGCATCGGTGTTTACTTAGGCTGTCATGAGTATATTATGTCGTCTGGATGTTGAGAAGTCTCTGATTCGTGCTTGAATGCAATAGAACTCTCTCAACTAAAAATGACCAACCCAGGTAAAGAGTTGTGAAAGTGTATATAAGGTAACCATGACAATGTTAAGGTGACCGGTGTCGGTTGAGGGATAACCGACGTTGGTTAGGGTGAGAAAGTCTAGGTTTACCAAAAATAGGCAGATCTTTACTATTTTTGGCGTGATTCTGATTGAGTCCACTTAGGGAAGTGGAGTTCATGAGAGAAGGTAGGAAGGTCATAGAAGAAGTCCAATTAGGTTTTAGGAAGAAGTCTCAGTTAGTTAGGTCAAGTGGTGACTCAACATTGGGAGTGATGACTCAGTGCTGAGAGTGATGACTTGGTCATTGTGAGTTAAATGCCCCTAGAATAGGTCCAGGGTGAGGTGTCTAGGTGATGTGTAAATTAACTTAATTAAAGTAATTAAATTAATTAATAATGTGAGGATGAACATTAATTCAATTATAAGTAATTAAATTAATACAAATGCGGGGTAAAGGGGTCATGGTTAGGTGAACATGTTACATTAATTGATTGAAAGGGGACCAAGGGGAGTGTGACCCAAATTTGGTGTCTACATTTGCCCCTTTTGTTGTGTAGCTTGTATTGATAAGCGATGCCAAAAAAGGAATTCGGTGCTCCAAGTATATGAGTGAAGGTTAGGTTGCCCCAAGTAGGGCTGAAGGTGATCCCCCTCAAACTATGAACCGATGAAGTTGTAAAAGTAGTCGAGAGTGGTTTGATAAATAGGTGATTGATGAAAGTGAGGGTCAGTAGGTAAGGGTATGGGCATAATGGGTAATGGGTAATGGTAATGGGTAATGGGTAATGGGTAATGGTAATGGGTAATGTAAATTGAATGCACACACATATATATTGTGATATGTTACTAGGTGGAAGAGTGCAAACTCTACATTGTTGAAAAGGGCTATAGGTTTATCCAAACAAGGTTGAAGTGATTCAGGTATCCAAGGTATATGATATGGTCATGAAGCACAATGAGGTTAGGTGTAGGAACATGTAATAGGTTTTGTTCCATGGCACCAAAGGTTTGGTCAAGATAAACATCACGTCATTAGGCAAGGTAAGGTCATTAGGCTAAACAACATGGGTAACAACATCACAAGGTATAATAAGTACACAAATTCAAATGTCACAAAAGGTGATTCAGGTCAGGTATGTAGGTTAGGGCACATAGGTAAGGCCGAGGTATAGGTAAATAACATGTCCCTAAACGTAGTTAAGGAAATGTATAGGTAATGTAGGCTTGTAGGTAGGGTGTAATAGGTGTTGGGAAGGATAAAATTGGTTTGATAAATAATGGTTTTAGGAAAATGGGCATGGGGTGGGTCAAATGGTTATGTTGGGTGACCGATGCCGATTAAATCTTAATCATCATTGGTCAGCTAGAGTATATGATATGAACAATGGCATCGGTCATGTCGATTTGGGGTTAAAAAGGAAAATTCCACTTTTTACGGATTCATTTTGACATTGCCATTTTTAGAAAATGATAGAGGAGAAGTTGAGGAGTGGAAAATGACAATATGAGATGGCTAGCTGAGTTAGCAAGCCATGTAACAGGTGATTGACATTCGATTGGTGGGTCCACGAGATCTATTCATTGATTCGATTGGTTTGGAGGTGATGAGTTGATTTTGGGCATGGTGGAGCCGGTGGGGATGAGATCCAAGAATCACAATTAGGCACAGGGGTGTCGACCCCGAGATCACATGGCCATGTGAGGTTATGAGTGCTCGACCAGGCAAAGATAGTGCCGAGGGAGGAGAGTTTTTTAATCAATTTTATATTTGGACATGGGGGTATCGGGTGTGGTGATGATTGATATCTAGATGTGATATTTTAATTTTTGATTTTTTTGATATATATATATATATATATATATATATATATATAATATATATTTATAATATATGGATTTTTGGTCAATGATTTGAGATTGTTACATGAGAGTTTTGAGATATATTTATTGTATATTTGTGTATATATGTATTGATACATAGACTCTCCCATTTATATAGTTGATGATGTTGATTGGATGGATGATGTACTCATTTTTAAATTCCATTGTTTATTGTGGTAAAATGGAAACTAGTTCAATTAGGCATGATTGAGTCAAGCTCATGTAGGTCAGATGATTGAGTCGTGAGTTTTGCATTTTATTTAATTTCCAAGTTGTTATTTTGGAAAATAAATGATGATGTATATGTATGTTGTGGTGTAAATGTCCAAATATTTGATATCATGGAAATGTGAAATGATTGATGTATGATATGGTTGATGTTATAAAATGGTAAGTATGTATGTTATTATGATTTGATTAATTTTCTAGTTTTGTGTAAAATGGAAACTAAGGTAGAATGTGAATATAAATGGGGAAAATTAGTTAGGGGAAAGAGTGGCCAAGCTAACCTCCAAGGGCCACATGCCCTCGAGTTTTGCCTTTATAGCCCATGCGAAAAGGGGCCTCGGGCCGATGTAGTTCTCCCATAAGCTAGGGAAGAATATGATGAGGTAGAGGATTGAGTTGGTTGGTTTTAGGTTCTAGGTTTTAGGCATGATTGAGTCTAGGTAATTTATGGCATGGTTGAGTTTAGTCATTTAGGCATGGTTGAGTTTAGGTCATTTAGGCATGGTTGAATTTAGGTCGAATATGCATGGGTGATTTTGGTGAAAGAGGAATTCTAAAATGTAGGTGTCGATGGTCTGGTCTTGTGTAGGAGAATCAATAAGTAAGAAAAGAGGTGAATGGTAAGAGGAGACAAAAAAATCACCTAATTGATAAGAACCATTACAAGTCTATCATACCAAAGATGGCATATGAACATAAAACCCTAAAGGTGTTGCATGATTGACTATTCTAAGGGTGAAGAAGGTCACATGATCATGAAATGTCACATTTGTGGCACATCCCTTGAGTAGGTAGAAGGTTAGAAAGGAAAGGCGGTGAGGTGAACGAATTTGGTTGAGCATAACCTGGTGTGAGACAACATGCCTCTTTGACAAGAGACCCAAGATCAAAATAGGCAAGTCCATGATGAAAAAAAGTCATCTTTTTCTTTTGCTTTTGTTTTATAGACTGATCGATGCGGGAAGTCTATGTGGGATGAATAGAATATCTCCTTGAGGTCTTCGTGAAGCTGATCGATGTAGGAAGCTTCAAAATGTTTTTATTTTATTTTTACAAAATAGTCTTATTTTTTGTGATAGACTATGTATAATATGGCTAGCTTTGTATAGCTTTCCTTCGAGGGAGAAGTCTATTTATAGCAACAAGATAGAAATATTACATTTTCTTTTTGGGAGTCATCTTTTTGTGAGAAGTTTGACTCAAGGAGTTTTGAATTTGAAAATCTCATATATTACTTTTGAATTTTTTTTGGACTTTTAGGTCATGGAAAGACTATAGAGAAGTATAGGCTTCTTTTATGAAGACAAAACCATAACACACAAGGGTTAGCTATGAAAGAGAGGTTTTAAGTAATGAATGACCATGGGATTCCATCTTGAAAAGGATGAAAAGTATCCATGAGAATCATGCCATGAGTAGATCTATGGTACTCATATTGAAGATAAGGTTGAAAAGTGACGGGTAATCACATGATTCTTGTTTAGTCATTGATCCTTAAAATAGGTAAGTGGAAGGTGAATGGTGCTCAAGGGACAAATGATTAATAGACATAAGGTGATCTAGGACTTGATTCAACAATATAATGGTCAAAGATGCAAGGCATTGAGGGCTCAGGTTCAGGTTTACCTTTGAGTGAAGATAAATGATAAGCACACTGATCCATAGGTATGAGTAACGATATAGGGTCCAAGATAATTAGGAGCAAAATTTGACCCTTTTTTTACTTTTCTCTACTTTTGTTACATGTTTTCCTTCAGATTTTCCTTGACACAAGGTCATTGACCTAGAATGTTTACATTTTTGGTAGATTTGAAAGGTCAAGAGGATGTAAAAATAACTAAATTTTTCAGTCATCATTCATAAAATATCTTTGAAAGAGATACGAAGAGAAAAGAGGAGCCTGCCATATTGTTGATAAGTGAGAGGTCCCGAGGAAAAATACTGTTATGAAAAAAAAAAAGTTAGGAGGAATGGATTTTCATGATCCATAGACTAAGTAGGTGAAGGTGGTGAAGTTGGTGAGTGAAAGGTGGGGGGGGAATGTTTATTGTCCTCAATGAGTTCTACTCAGGGCCTTCTTGGGAGATGGTTCGAAAATTTGATACCACTGGTATTTTATGCTTATACATTGTTTTATGTTGGTGCATGGGATGACAATATGGCAACCTTGTTCATAGAAACCAAAGCCAAAGCCCTTCCAAGCACAATGATGGAGGAAAGTGTGGGTGAAGTGGCGGTTGGTGAGAGATTGAAGGTTGGATGAAAATGGTCGAGTTTGGGAAGGTGGTTCGGGAGAGTAAGTAGAAGCATCAAGTCCCCATATTAAGTTGGTGCAAAGGTGGGGAGAACCATAGGGAAAACCTCACCTATATGCGTGATCATAATGGGGATGTTGGTGAATTTTACCATACTCTTGAGGAGTAAGGAATGTGTCAATATTATAAAGGTGGTACTCCCCCAGAGTGAGGCATTGAAAAAACCTTCTAAGGGATTCATAGTTGATATGTGGGTAGCGGGAATGGATGAATTACTAGATAGGTTTGGAAGAAGAAGCATTGGTTGGTTGAGAAGTAGATGGGTTAGCTGATGGGTTAACTGCAGAAGTTGTGGTAGTAGTGGGAATAGAAGGAGTTATTTGTGGAAGAGGTAGTGGCAACATTGGTGGATGGCGGTGGTGAAGAAGAAGTGGTAGTGGTGGTAGATGCCTTAACTGGTATAAGGACATCATTGGGTTGATACAACATGTTATAGGTCTTGAATGGTGAAGGGTCAGTTTGGAATGGTATAGTTATGTCCTTCATGTTCAAATTTTAAACAACGGTGTAAGGTTAAAGGAACACAACCCATGGCAATGGATCCAAGGTCATCCAAGTAGCATGTTGTACTTGGAATTCCCCCTCTAAGACATAGAATAATTCTAGAATGGTATGGGGGCCCACATGAATGTGGAGAATGATGGTGCCAAGGGTGGAAGTCATGACATCATTGAATGAACACAACATAACTGGGTTATTATGCATGTAATTAGTAGGGATGCACATTTGGTTGTATGCATGGGAAGAAATGATGTTAATATTGGCACCACCATCGATCATAACATGTCAAATGCATATATTATCAATGTAGATGGAAATGAATAGGGTGGGATCAGGATCATCTGATTGGAGAGGTACAATCTCATCGTTAGAGAAACGAGAGCGTGCTACTTGATGAGTGGTAGTGGGTGTAGAGGAAGGGATGAAGTGGTAAGAGAGGCCACATGGTGAGGAGTGATAATGGATGCCACAAGAGTAGGGTCATTAGGTAAAACCTCAATAGATTATAGAACCTCAATGAGGGCCTTATCGATGAGACTCAGAGGTTTGGACCAAGTCATATAAAAGACATTTTGAGAGGAGACTAGTGTAATTGTTTAATCATTGTATGATGGGAAACCCATCAGAAATAGGGTATGTGGGTCCATGGATGGTGATTTTTGGTGTAGGTGCAGATGGGATATTGGGTAAAAGAGTGGCGGATGGGCTGGTTGTTTTCTCCTTTCCTTTTCTTTTTAGTGCGAGTGGAAATATGTTAACCATATTAATATGTGGTAAAGGAGAAAGTGAGTCATGATAGGTGTAGTGACAGATGATGGAAAAATATGGTGAGGGCATATACTTGGTTTTGTGAAAAGAATGTAACACATTAGCATTTTGGTGGAGGTTTGGCTAGCTCTCTTATGAGACCATATTGATCTCAAATGTTGGAGGGGATAAAAGGGTTGTGGAGGTGGAGATGAAGGTTGTTGAATAGGTAAGGGATGAGGAGGTGTGGTGATAGATGGAGGTGGAATAGGGTCCTCATCTAAAATATCATCATCATCAAAATTTTCTTTGGAGGACATAGTTGGAGAAGAACATTCTTAAGAGCCTTACAGTTTTCCACATCATGCCCTGACACACGATGGTAAGCGCAAATTTTTGTATCATCAAACCCTTATAGTTTAGGTTTGAGTGGGTCATAAGGTCTAAGTGGTGGCAATGTGATGACAAAGGTTTCCAAAAGGTTAGCTAAGATGTTGGCATAAGACCCTGCCAATGGATCACAATGTGAAGTAAGTGTGGGTCTAGATGGAAATGTGGGTGATTTTGGTGGGAGAGGTGCCACGGGAGGTGGAATCGAGGTTGAGTCATTTGACCACTTGTTTAGTAGGTAGTATGGTTTTAGGTTTGGATTGCACCTTCTTGGGTAAAGATGTAGCAGATGAACTAGTGGTTGAAGGTGTTGTAGGTTTAACTACCTCTTTGGAGGGTAGTGGATTTTTGACTTTGGTTGCACCTTCTTGGGTAAAGGTGAAGGAGAAGTGTGTGATGTAGAAGGGAAGGTAGATGGTGGAAGGGGATGGGTTAGCCAAGGTGATAATGGAGGTGCGGTGAAGGTGTGTGGAAGAGGAAGGTGGAAGGTACTAGTTGAAGAGAAGGGAATATCATAGGTAATGATGAGGATACTGGAAGTGGTGTAGGTATAGGTAGTAGAAAGGATGCAGGTGATGATGAAGGCATAAGCTATGTAGGTAATTTGGGTGTAATAGAGGATCATGATGAGGAGGTGGGTTGTTGGGATTTTTTTAGTTTACCTTGGGTAGGAGGTTTTTGGCCAAGGTTGATGGGTGGGGCCTAGGATAGATGGAAGTGGTGAAGGTGATAGAGGGGTAGTAGGTGAAAATCTGGTGTATGCGGCCTAAGAGGTTGGGTCTTCCTCTTAGGTGGGGAATAGTCTTTGCACTAGCTTGTGAGGACATGTGGCTAAATCTAGTTTGATAGGGGGATGGACTAGGCTTGATGTCGACATGACTCCCAATGTGGCAATGGGTTTGGATGTAGGAAGATATAGATGTAGGTAAGGCTTTAGGCATTGGAAAAATTTCATTCGATGGTAAAGGTTTAGGTGTGGGTGAGGGTGATGAAGAAGAGGTTGCTACAACTGGCATGGGCATGGTGGGTTTGGTTGTCTAAACACCTTTGGATAGATCATGGAAGTATCAATAGACAAAATTTACATCTGAGTTGAGAAAGGTAGTGAAGGCATCCCCAAAGCATGGAATTGTCGACATAATCCAAGTAGTCAACCAAATGTGAAAATGGCACCATTGAGGGGGGGATGATGTTGATTTAGTAGTAATCCCTATAAAGAATGTCTGTGAGATAGGAAATGGTTGGCTTTTGACTCTATGGGTAAAAGAGCCGAGAGAAAATCAACAGGATCCTTGAAAGCCAATGGAGAATTATCCCCAATAGGAAGGGGCATTCTAATGGATCCCCTATGGGTAGGGGAGATGACAAGTAGGATGAGGTAGGTTCATCTTTTGGTGAAGAGGAAGGTAAGCATGACTCTCCCATGGGTAGGAGAGTTAATAATTGTGGGTTTTTCATCAAGTTGAGGGGTGTGTGGGGAAAACTGCATTCGGTAGGTATAGTGGACTCCTCCATGGGTGAAGGGGAGATAAGGGAGACTCCTCTATGGGTAAAGGAGTAGATGAAATAGGTTCCTCCATGGATGAAGGAGCTCATGCAAGAATCTCCTCGATAGATGGAGTAGGAGGAAATTGAGGAAGAGAAGATGTATGATGTCAAAACAACATGAACCTCACGAACATTATTATCATTGGTAGAAGGTTCACTAGGTTTGGTTAGACAATGAGGGTGTGATTTGGGAATGGAATTCTTGAAGATGTGAAGGTTCTTATTAGCTAGTGCATTAGGGTTATCCAAGATGAGATCTCCACTATCTATCATTTCTTGGATGATATTTTTGAAAGTTATACAATTATTTTGTCGATTATGACCTTTAACGCGATGATAGTTGTAGTAATCATTTTATTTATACCATGCATAGGCATAGGATGAGAGGGTCAAAACTAGTATGTGGTTTGATGGGTGGAAGAGTGATGGCTCTAGGATTTTAGAAGTTTTTCTAAAACCAAGAATAGGGTTCTCCTATGGGAGTGTATTTTTGTTTCTCCCACTTGAACTGAAAATCTTGAATAGAGAGAAAAGGTTGAAGAAGGCTTTGATTGGTTGGATGGGTGAGATGGGCAGCTTTCAAAACTACCATGTGGGAAGATCCTTTTGCTTTAGAGTAATTATTTTGTGGTTTGGAAGAAGAAGAGGTATCGTTTGATTTAAATGCAACATTCTTGTTACGTAATTATATCTTCTTCTCTTCAATGGCACAAATTTCAAGTTTTTGGGCCATGGTGAATGCCTCATCAACATGTGAAAGGTTTGAACTTGGAGAGTTGATGAGATGTGCCTAGCACAAGCCCTAGTGAATAATTCTATTAACTTGGTTTTGAGGCGGTAGTTGAAACATGAGTTGGTTGATTAGGCTTCACTAACGAGCGACAAAATATATGATAGATTTGTCTTCATATTGTCATGTCAAGTACAAGTTGGTCATGGTGACCTTCTTGATGATATTGATAGAAAAGTGGTCTAGGAAATCTTGAGCTACTTGGTTGAATGAGTAAATGGAGTGCCTAGGTAGACCACTATACCAATCCAACGTAGGTCATGTCAAGGACATTGGGAATGTTCACAAGAGAAAAGCATCATCATGAGTGATCAGATAACACCCATGTTTAAAAGACCACAAGTGTTGTTGTGGGTCTTCTTTGTTGTTGAATCAGGTTGAATTTAGGCATTTCCCAATGCGTAGGGTATGGATGAATCAAATGGATGGGTGAATGGGCTCATTGAAATCTCATTCATATGTCAGAGAATTACGTGAGCCGAGAGACCAATGCTTCCAATGTTTGCATCTTGTCCATCATCATTTTGATAAGATCATTAGTAGGTTGTGATGATTGGGCACCCCCTATAGTATAAGGGGGTAGATGATGAAGGTATGACATGGGTGGCATCCCAGTATAGGGTGGTGTCGAGTATGAAAAATTGTGAGGGAGGAATAGATGCAGGTGGAAAGTATCCTGAATAAGTGATAGATGAGATAGGGGGTTTTGGTGATAAGTGTAGGTAGGTGGAGTGGATGTAATGACCCTCATAGTAATTGGAGGAAGAGATACTGGGATGGAGAGGACAATGTTTTGGAAGGGAGTATGGGTTTTCCGACACCATGGGTGGCTGAGATGCAATAGGTATATGAGAGGTGGCGGGTGCAGATAGACCTACACTCAAGGTGGTTGATAAAGGAATGGTTGATACCATAGAGAAAATGATGTCAAAGGCATGATAGATGTCATAGGTGCAATATATCAATGATGTAGGGTCAAGTTGGGACACCACAGTGGTAAGGTGGAAGAGGGTAATGCCGAGCTAGTAGTAGTTGATGCAGAAGTGGGTGCGAGGGTAGGAGGAATGGACATATGCATGCATATACAAGCTTCCCTGATGAATCCCGAGTGGATGAATGGGCTAAATAATATTATAGAGTAGTGGGGTTTTGATCCAGAGTCTTGTGAACTCCTCATCACTTGGTACTATTGATGATAATAGGTTGATTGGGATCCATAGGTGATAGGATGGAAGGCGGTGATGGGCTAGGCGGGAGTGGTTGAAGGCTAGCATGGAATATGAGGGCATTGGCTTGGCTACAAGTCAAAACCATGTGAGTTAGAGTAGACCTAGTAATCTGATCTCTTGTAGATGACACAAAGAACAAAGGAATGGAGAAAATAGTTTTGAAAGGTGAAATCTGGTCATTGTTTTAATTGAAAAATTAAAACATAGTAACGAAATGGTTGGGTAACTGATGTCGGTGACAAGAGGGTAACCGATGCCATGGTCAGAGGACCGATGCCGGTTACTATGGAAAATAAAAATATTTGTAAATGGAAACAAATGATGAAAATGAGGAAAAATCTATTTGACAGAGTGATTTCAAAACGAGAGATATGGTGAAGTAACTGAGAAACCCCGAAGACAAAATTGTGATGAATGCTACTTTGGAAAATAAAAAATTTGTAAATGGCAAAAAATGATGAAAATGAAGGTCAATAAAAATTTGACTTTGATAATAGTGATTTCAAACCCGAGATATGGTGAAGTGTCGGTGACATGGAACCGATGCGGTCGAAACCCAAAAAATAAAAACTGTGATGAATGCTACTACTGATGGTTAAAATGACCAAAATAGTACTAAAAAGATATGAGACAATGGCGAAACCCCGAAAGAACAAAATTGTGATGAATGATGACCAATGAGTAAATGACAACGTTAGTGATGAAGATGTCATCGAGATGAGTAAATCAATGACGGTTGTTGGACGATCACTATGAAATTTGTGAAAAGATGGAAAAAGTGAATTTGGTAATTTAGATCAAATAAAAGACCAACCCAAAACCTGAGTATGGTTATGATTGACCCTAACACACTCAGAAAGAGTCGAATACACCAACTATGATTATGGAGTGTGAAAGGAAAGAAGAATGGAGAATACGATCTCACACCTCAAAACACAAATCAAGCAAAAACTAGCAAACACGAAATCCTATGTGGTGGATTTTATGTTCTAGCTTATGCCATTTAGGACTGACTTGTGAATAGAGTAGAGTTTTTGGTTTGATAAAAGGTGTCCTATGAAAATCCAACAACTAAGGATGGTTTTAGGTAAATTTTTGGTGAGGGAGGTCCTTTCTTCTGAGATAATGATTGAAAGAGAAACCAGTTTGGTGCCCACTTATCAATCCTTTGATCATGTGATCATTGACAACTTCTTCCGGGTAGGATGTTGTTTAAGAAAATGAGTACTTTATTTTAGTGTGGTTTGGTGTAGAGAAGAGAGTGTGCACTATGATTCAATTTTTCAACCATCAGTTGGGCATGACTTCCAATGTATAGGTTTCCCACAATTTTAAATGAGCTACAGATGCAACACACATAAATGATATGCAAATATTTTAAACCCAAATCCACAATGACATTTGATGAAAGCAATAATGAATAGGCAAAGAGTATGTCTTTCACTAATGCAATACAAAAATGAAAAGAATGGTTCTTTTTAGTCCAAAATACGAGTGTCAATGAGACAAGTAGAAGAGAGAGAATGTTCCAGAGGAAGAAATTTAATGTGAACTATTTCAAAAGGAAATAGACACACAATATTTCACCTAGGAATGAACAATGCAAAATAACCCCTGATGGGTCCCACCAGGCATGCCAAAATGTTTCACCAAATTGTTGTGCGATAAAATAGATAAGGTAAAAGGTCAAAGAGGAATACATGTTATTATATTGGTCAAAGGTTGAGTGCACACGTTATTGATTTTATCCAAGTGCTTGTAGAGAACTCCTTTTTCTAGGAAGGACTACCTGTAGATACAAAAAAGACCACCAAATGATATTAAATAGCAAGGGTCAGAGGACTTCCTAGCAAGGCTAGATCTAGGAAGCGTGATGCTTCCTCGAATGGTTGTCAATCCTCTTTTTTATCAATTAATGAAAGTAAATACGAGAAATAAAGGTCCTATTACTAACACTTTGATTTAGGTATCTCAAAATGTTATAACAAACTAGATTAAGCAAGGTATTGAAATCTAAACTAATCTAGCATCAGGAAAGGTATGTTTCTAGTTGGGACAGTCACGGGGTGTTAGGTAAGGTCACAGAGGTATCTGGTAAGGTCTGGTGGAATTTAGGTGATGTTAGAGGTAGTTTGGTGAAGGTTAGTAGAAAACATAATGACCAACATCGATCTAGTGACCGATGTTGGTAAAGAGGGGAGACCGATGACGGTTAAGGTGACCGGCATCGGTAGGGGACAATTTGGTGGTAATTAAATAAAAGTAGTTTTGGACTTCTCTGTGATTGCACAGAGAATGAAGGGAGAATGGTTGGGTTTGTAATAATGCCAAGAAGACTCAGGAATGCATAGAGGTTAGGTATGGAGAGCCAAAAGTCATGGGTGGTTGGATGGGTAGATTGGTAAGAAGGTGGGGATAGAGGAATGTAGGAAGGAATAAGATGTAATACTAAAAGATAATGAACCTACACTTTAAGAAAGTACAAAATGATGAAAATCAAGTATACTTACTTGCATTTGCAGGTCAGTAGGTGAAGGAAGGTAATAGTTGATCCGTGAAGAAATTTTGTGGTCAATGTCATGGAAATACTTCCCAGAGTGTTCCCGTGAATATTCTAATGCCTTGGGATGAGCATCAAGGTGCTTTACTTGGGCTCTATGGTTGAGTATATCCCATCATTTGGATGTTGAGAAGTCTCTTATTCATGCTTGAATGCAATAGAACTCTCTCCATTGAAAAAATGACCAACCCGGTAAAGAGTTGTGAAAGTGTATATAAGGTAACGATGATGGTTAAGGTGACCGGTGTCATGGTTGAGGGATAATCGGCATTAGTTAGGGTGGAAAGTCTAGGTTTACCAAAAATAGGTAGATATTTACTATTTTTGGTGTGATTCTGATTGAGTCTACTTAGGGAAGTGGAGTTCACATGAGAGAAGGTAGGAAGGTCATAGAAGAAGTCCAATTAGGTTTTAGGAAGAAGTCTTAGTTAGTTAGGTCAAGTGGTGACTCAACACTGGGAGTGATGACTTAGTGCTGAGAGTGATGACTTGGTCACTGTGAGTTAAATGCCCTTGGAATAGGTCCAAGGTGAGGTGTCTAGGTGATGTGTAAATTAACTTAATTAAAGTAATTAAATTAATTAATAATGTGAGGATGAACATTAATTCAATTATAAGTAATTAAATTATTTCATCATTCCCACATATTTTCCTATACATACTCATCTATTTTGTCACATTTACGTACTTTTAGCCTAAACTAGGGCACTCGAGGCCTATCTTGGGGTGCCCCGGTCCCACTTAGGCACCTCAATCCTTTTTACTTTCCCGCCTCTTTTTGGGCTCTTTCCATCTATTTTTCATCCTTATCTTTTTCTTAGTCGAGCATGTTGGGGTTAATTACAAAACTAGAGCAAGAGAACCCTATAAATATAAAGTTATAAGACCATAATGAGGGTCTTAGCTTCACTTACTACTATCTCTCCATCTAGAGTTGCATCCATTGCATCCACATAGTTCCATGCATCAAGGCTAGGAGATCTGCATCAACACACATATCATAGGGGAGATTTTATTCTATTCCATGCACACATGTTATTACATTTTCTATAGTTATTATTGCTCATTACTTTACAAGAGCACCTAGGGCACGACATGCACACACACACACACACAGAACTACATTTGGGCTAAATGTAGTGCATCACTTAGTTTAGTAAGCCCACTATTGTAGCGAGATGAGGTCGATCGACCCATTCATTTTGTATCTTTTATTTTTAGGGTTTTGATACTTCTTTGTCTTTTGTAGGTCATTCCTTCATCTTGCATTATTTCATACATCCGACGTAGTTCGCGGATCTGTGCGATAGACATAGAATATTTCAGGGGTATTTTACGACATTTGCTAGAATCATATTTTGAGATTTTACAGAGACCAGGGTGCCTATTCTGCAGACCACGGAACCTCGGGGCACCCCAATACCTTCCTACATTTCCGTCTCCTTACATCTTCTATATCTGGCCTTTATGGGATCTCTGAGTGATCGTTCTTACTTCTAGAATCTACAGTCGGACTGCGGCAATCTTGCGTGGTCTCCAACAATCAACTAAGTGCTTTCCTTTTACATCTTTGCATATTTAGGGTTTTATTTCATTTGATATAATTATTTAAAATCATTCCATACTATCTTAGCATAGTTTACAACGTCTTAGTCCTCATAGATTAGATTAACTATTATTATACAAGTTCATATAGTTTAGTTTAATTTTAGTTAATCAGGTTGTAGCTAAATGTAACAATGTAGTAGAATGTGTGAATGGAATAAATAACTTCCCTTCGTATGTTTTGTATGCAAAGTTGCAACCATCATCCCTTGAATGGATGCTAGATGGATGCCTTTGATTGCTTTAGGTGTATTTTAAATGAAAGCTTAGGTGATAGTGATAATGTTTAGTTCTTGGTTCTTTATTTTGAACACATACCTATGTATTTATATGATTCCCTTGTTTGAATTTAGTAATTGACAATTGGAAGGATGACCCATAAGTGATTTTTTTCCCAAAGATAAAAGAGACCCAAAAGAAGTAAGTAAGGTGAAAAGGGTCGAGAGGCACCTAGAGGGGACAAGGGCACCTGGCGCTCTGTCTTGGCTAGGAATTGATGTTTGAATCCATAAAATATAAACAAGTAAACTTCCACTGGGTTGTAGGGTGTGTAAGACCAAATAGACAACAATAAACAAATAAAAGAGGCCAAAGATAATTGTCAATCACTAGTTTTCTTACTTTGGAATCGGAGGAATGCAAGTATGTGTTTAGGACCTAGATATGTACCCAAGTCCGTGATTTTGTGTCTACATTTTCCCCCACTTTATGTTGTTGACTGACTACTTGATAACATAAAATAGATAAGAGATGTGTGCCTCATGATCTTGTAGAGCATGCGGTGAAAAACATGTCAAGTGGACAAGTGAAGTGTGGAATGATGCAAAGTGAAACTTGGAGACTAGGAAAGGAAAGTTATCCTAGGGATGAAGCGTGTGCATTACATTGTACCCATTGTTGTAGCTTGTGATTGTTTCTTCTTGTAAGGACGAATCTACAAAATAAGAGCAAGAATGCAGTCAAAGTCCCGTATATGATGAATCAAAGAAGAATGTGCATAAGTATGTAAAAAGTGTGTAAAGGAAAGTGTGCACTTGATGTATAAGTGTAAAATGATAGAAAAGTATCCTGAAATGTTGTGTAGAGTGAGTGTTTTTGGGTGATATCATGCAAAGAGTGAGTTTTTGGGCAATCTCACGCCAAATGCGAGTTTTTTGGGTGATCTCATTCCAGATTGAGTTTTTAGGCGATCTCATGCCAAGTGTGAGCTTTTTTGGAGATCTCATGCTAAAGAGCAAGTGTTGGGGAGAGAGTTCTAGTGTTACTCTCCTTCCATGACTCTTCCCGATAAACACCACTATAGATGGTGTGTTCTGCTTTGTTCTGTTATCCCAATTGTTTTGAGTTATACCAATTGAACTAAAATTAGGAGATAAATTGTATTTTTTTGTTGGAGGATTGTGCCTATAATGTAAAACTAATCTGAAGACTTATGTGAACTATGTTGATATGAGAAACTGATTGTATCTACCTCGAGGAATTTAGCTCCCATGAGAGATCAGGAGCACCCAGTGCTTAATGTATGAGTCACAGGTCTTTGGTGTTTGTGTTGTGTTGAGGACCCAAGTCAAATTATAGGCCATTTTTGACTATGTTTCTATGAATTTTTATACTTGTGGAGATCTTGAATTGTAGCTCGAGCCTGTAGGGGTGATTTATTCACCCAATGTATGCCCCCTGTTTGGGGTGCATGCGACATTATATGAGTGTGCGGGTCAAATGAGAGGACTTGATGCTGATATGAAGCTAATACCTACATGGGTAGGGGATGTGTATGGTATAAACCAAGGCACATGCAAATAAAGTGGCTAACAAGATGTGACAGAGTGTAAAAAGTACCAAACATGTGATAGAAGACAATGTTACAATTGAAATGCAAATAAAGTAGACTGTGAAAAGTGGTTTTCATACATGGGACATCTATCATAATGTCATAAGACAATCGGGACTGAAGTGGCCATAACAAAGTAATCAATGAACAAGTAAGACATAGGGAAGATCCCGCATGACAATAACATACAAGTATAAAGCAATGATAAGCAAAATGTATCGATCAACCATGGTGGAAAATAGTCCTGCAAGGTAAATGTTGAACATGAAGCACCCATTAACATGTTAGAAAGATAAAAAGTATTACAAAGCATGCATGTACCAATGGAAATTAATGTGCTAGTAAGAATAGAAAATAGTACATAATGAAACAATAACACCTATAATGTGTAAGAGTAGTAATGGTAGATGCCTCCGGGAGCTTTGGTGGGACCGATGAAAAAGGATACATTGTCGAGCATCATTGCAACATGTGAGAAGTTGTAATAAATCTGCATTCACTCCAAAATACCAAGTGAACACACATGTGTATATAGAAAATATATTAACATACTAAGTATTCATCTAGCATGTGAAACAAAGTGTACATGTAAGTATAAGCAAGAAAGAGTAAATGCAACCAAGATATGCAATATGTAGTGTATGAGTGTAGTAGAATGGTATATAATGTGTTGGTATAGAAGGAACACCTTACCCCCAAGAGACGATGTGTATGAGATTAGGTTCATTTATAAAAGACCCCTCAATAATCAAGAATGAACCATAGAACAAGAGTGCGTCATCGGGAAATGGTTTGATAATGTGCGCTAGAAAGATAGATCATGCAACATAGAGCATGAAAACTGAATGTTGTGAAGTTCATTTTAGATTTAGACCCTCAACAATTGAGTATGAACCATGGAACCAGAGTGCTTCATAGGGCAATAGTGATACTGAAAGTTGTGTATCAAGATGTGTAATAGAGACTAAATGTAAAGCACATAACGTGAATGTGTATATGTGGAGATTAGAAAGAATTGGTAATGATTAAAAGGGGGAAGAAAAATGATGACCCCAAAGTGTGAGAAAGATAGAATGCTATCCCATGATAGTAAAGGGAAAAGTTCCTCCACGGATGACCAAGGATATAAAGGCATGTGATGATGCTCTAATATTGGTGGAGTATGAGAGTAGTGATGTACATGTGAAGGAGACCTATGTGGTAAAGGTGGTGGTGAACACCTATGTGAAGGGTTGCACTGAGTAGGGGACTTATGATGATGAGATGGACTAATGGACCTATGAGGATGAGAACATCATGAAGTAGGATGTGTGTGAATAAGAGAACTAGGTGTTGAATGTGCCTTAGATTTGAGAGGCCCTGGAGGCCTAGATATTGTAGCTAGTGGAATTATATCATCGAGACTAGGTTTAGGCAATGGTGTGAATGGTGGAATGCCTTTGATAATGATAACTTGTTTATTATGAATGAACTTAAGACACAAATGATTCATGGAGGGGATAGCTTGAGTGATGCATGCCAAGGGAGACCTAAGAACATGTCCTGACCTTCTATTAAAGATGCCACAATGAATGACATTGCTACGCCCTTAACCTATTACTTGTATTAGGATATGAGTAGCCGACTTGTGGCTTACCATATCATTTATACTTTCTCATGCTTAATAGGTCGGCCTTGGTGATGGCCATAGCATATGAATAGTATATATAGGGGATTATAGGTAGTATTTCATTATCATTTGAGCATTTGAGTCTTATTATATGGTTTGGAGGTTTCCCCCTCGAAGTGGCGAAGCTATTCTAATTGCATATTGAGATCATTATTCTGAAATATTGTGTTATTTGGTGTTCTATTGTTGCTCTTAATCTGAATTATACAAGTAATTTCATTACAAGTGGTATCAGAGCTTTGCGATCTGGGCCAAAATTAGGGCAAAAACCCTAATTTTTGTTTCCACCACATATTGCGAACCAGAGTGAATTGGTGGGAGATATTTTTACCAGAGTTGTAAAACATTTCAAGTAAGGTTCCTTGAAAATTTCAGACTTTTTGATTTATTTTGAAAACGTTATTACAAATTTAGGTTTTTTCATAAAATCACTCCCTAGGGTGCAAATTGTGGAAAATTTTCAAGTTCTTTACATTTTCGGAAAGCTCTAAAAAAATAGTATTAGTATATTCTCTATGTTTTTTCTTATTCGGCTAAATTATATCGAAACCCTAAACCCTAAGGTTTGACATCATGGCGGGGCCTTCCACAAGAGCAAAAAAGAATCCGGTTACTCTGGGTAAAACCCCAGATAAAGATGGGGTAGTGATTGAAGAGATGGAGTCAGAAGGGGTAAATATAGATTCCTCAGCACTAGGTTTCACCTCAGTTGATCATAAGGTGAGCCAACTTGAGTATGAGTTGTGAAATGTACAATCTGAGATGGCCTCTAAAGGAGACATTGCCCAAATCAATCATCGGTTGGATGATATCATGCAACATGTAAAGGGTAACCAGTATGGCCCAAATCCTTCCCATATTAACCAAGGAGGACCTTCAATTCAAAATCATGGACAAACTAACCATATTGGATCACTTTTCCAGTCTCATCAGAATCAAACTTATTCACAACCACGGAACATGATGCCGAAAGTGGATATGCACAAATTTGATGGTAAGGATCCCCTGAATTGGATAAATCAAATGGAGAAATTCTTTGAGTTACATCAAACACCATCAGGACAAAAGGTGAAATTGGCATCCCTATATCTTGAACCTAACCAATTTGTTTGGTATCGATGGTTATGTGCTCAGAGGCAAAATAATGGTCTAGGTGTCACTTGGACAGTTTTTACCGAGGAGTTGCAATTGCACTATAGTTCCAGTGTTTTAGAGAACTACTTTAGTCAATTAGCAAAGTTATGGCAAATAGGATCAGTTAAAGATTATGTGCATCAATTCCAAAACCTATCCTTAAGGGTGGAGAATATTCCATAAGAGAATCTGAATGACTTGTTTCTTGGGGGTCTTAAGGACCACATCGAGCATGAGGTACGTATGTTTAATCCAATCAAGCTTTCTGATTCTATTATCATGGCACGTCGTGCAGAGGAAAAAATTCTTTGTAGTAGGAGGCCACCTTTCATTAACACTAGAGACCGTAGTTTCTCTTCCCCTTCATTTGCTAGGCCAGTTAGACTGACTCCTCAACAAATGGAAGAAAAGAGAGCAAAAGGATTATGTTTTAACTGTGATAGCAAATATGGACCGGGACATAAATGTGTTGAGAAGAAGTTGTTCTATATTGACGGAGGTAATGAGGATGATGAGGAAGCTGAAATTATAGGAGAGGCTGAGGAACCAATAGAAGATGAAGTAGAGGATCACCAACCTACAATTTCTTGCCATGCATTGTTAGGTATTAGTACTCCTCAAACACTCAAGGTTATTGGCTATCTCAAAAAATAGAAGGTGACGGTGTTGATTGACTCGGGAGTACTCATAACTTCATAAATAGTAAGTTAGCTTCCCGCCTCAATTGTTTTATTTACCCAGCTCCAGAAATGCAAGTTATGATTGCGGATGGTGGGACAATCAAGTGCACAGGAAAGTGCCATAGTATCAAGCTTTCCATGGGAGACTACATGTTAGACTCACCTATGTTTGCTATTTCTATGGGAGGGGCAGATATTGTTTTGGGGTCAATGGCTCACAACCTTAGGTACTATAGAGATGAATTTCCAAGAATTGTTCATGTGATTTCATTCAATGGAAGGACAATACAATTAAATGGGATGGTAGTTAAGTCTCCACAGATTATTAGCTCTCATCAGATGTAGAAGGTTCTTAGAAAAGGAGTGGATGGTGTTATAGCAAAGCTATTTTCCATAGAAGTACAAAATAAAAGTCTTGATGTCACCCGATCTTGAGAAGATTATGGATGCTCACTCATCTATTTTTATGCAATTCCATCATGATCATGATCATGCATTCGAGTTGATTCCAGGGCCAAACACCTAACATCAAACCATACAGATACCCATATTCCCAAAAAAGTGAGATCGAGAAAATGGTGGAGGAAATGTTGAAGGCAGGTATCATCAGGCATAGCAGTGCATATTCTTCACCAGTGGTCATGGTACGTAAGAAGGATGAAACATGGAGGATGTGTCTAGATTACTGAGAACTCAACAAGTACACCATCAAAGATAAGTTTCCTATTCCAGTAATTGATGATTTACTTGATGAATTACATGGTGCTGTTTATTTCACAAAATTAGATCTTCGTTAGGTACCATCAAATTAGGATAAAAGAGGAAGATGTTCATAAAACGGCTTTCAGGACTCATGAGGGCCATTATGAGTTTTTGGTAATGCCTTTTGGTCTTACAAATGTGCCCTCAACCTTTCAAAGCTTGATGAACACTATTTTTAGGCCGTTTTTAAGGAAATTTGTATTAGTTTTCTTTGATGACATATTGATTTGATAAGACATGGGAAGAACACTTCAACATGTAAATAAAGTGTTGGAAGTTTTGGATAAACATACTCTGTATGCAAAGCCATCTAAATGTTCTTTTGGTGTACAAGAGGTAGAGTACTTGGGTCATATTGTATCCCATGAAGGCGTCAAAGTTGATCCTCAGAAGATCAAAGCTATGGTGGAATGGCCAAGGCCCAAAAATCTCAAAAATCTTTGTGGGTTCCTAGGACTAACAAGGTACTACAAAAGATTTGTGTGGGGATATGGTAGAATAGAAACCCCACTCACTGCATTGCTAAAGAAGGATGCCTTCCATTGGACAGACGTAGCCACTAAATCCTTTGAGCGGTGAAGGAAGCCATGTGCAGCACCCCATTTTAGCTACTCCCAACTTCTCAAAAAACCTTCATTGTTGAATGTGACGCTTGAGATCGGGATTGGGAGCGGTTCTAATGCGGAAGGAAGACCAATTACATTTGAGAGTCACCAATTCAAAGGAAAAGATCTGCTCAAACCTATATATGAGAAAGAAATGATGGCTATTCTTCATGCAGTCAAACAATGGAGGCCCTATCTCATGGGTAGACACTTCAAGGTAAAAACTGATCATGATAGTCTTAAATACTTTTTGGAGCAAAGTTTATCATCTGAGGAACAAAAAAAGTGGGTAACAAAAATGTTGGGTTATGATTTTGAAATCATATACAAAAAGGGTAAAGAAAATGTAGTAGTTGATGCGTTGTCCATAAGGGATACATCCACAGATGCCTTACTATGTGGAATGTCCATGTTGATGGCTGATTGGGTGGATGAAGCAAGATTGGAATGGAATCAAGATAAGGATACACAATCTCTAATACAGAATATCAAGCAAGGATCTATGACATCTAACAAATTTGAGTGGAAAGGTAATGCCCTATGGTACAAGGATAGGTTATACTTGAGTAAAGATTTTGAGTTGAAGCATAAGATTATTGTAGAGCTACATGCCTCACTTGTTGGAGGACACTCTGGGTTTTTGAAGACATATCATAGAATAAAGAGAGAATTATTTTGGGAAGGACTCAAGGGGATGTACAAAAGTTTGTATCGAGTGTTTAGTGTGCCAACGAGAATAAAGGGGAAATAATTAAGACACCAGTGCATTGTTGCACCCTTACCAATTCTAGCCAGAGATGGGAGGAGGTCTCCATGGATTTCATCATTGGATTGCCTTGTTCGAGAGGGTAAGAATTTTATTTTTGTGAATGTGGATAGGCTCACAAAATATGCCCATTTTGTGCCCTATCACATCCATTTGCAGCTTGATCTGATCGCAACTATTTTTTTTGGAGACGAGTTCAAAGGCTACATGGAACCCCAAAGATAATTGTAAGTGATCGTGATCCTATTTTCACAAGTAATTTTTGGACAAAATTATTTTCATGTTTGGGTACTCAGCTAGCTCACAGTTCATCTTATCATCCTCAAACTGATGGGCAAATAGAAGTGGTCAACAAATGCTTAGAGGGGTATTTACATTTTTTGTATCGAGATAAGCGGGAAAGGTGGATTAAATGGCTACCAATGGTAGAATGGTGGTATAACACATCTTTTCATACCTCTTCTCAAATGACCCCATTTTTAGCATTATATGGTTACCATCCACCTTCTATCACTTCCTCCTTGAGGGTGCAAACTAAGGTCAGAGATGTTGAGGAACACATTCAACATCAACAACAGGTTTTGGCTAGTTTGAAGGAGAATTTAGCATTAGCACAAAACAGGATGAAACAACAAGCAGATCAACACCGTAGTGAAAGACATTTTGAAATTGGTGACTGGTTTTTGTAATCTCCAGCCTTACAAACAAATGTCCCTAAAGCAACAGAAAAAGGAAAACAAACTTGCTCCTAAATATTATGGCCCTTATTAGGTTCTACAAAAAATTGGTAGTGTTGCTTATAAACTAGAGTTGCCTCCATCTTCACACATACACCCAGTATTCCATGTTTCATGCTTGAAGAAGGTTATTGGATAGAAATTTGAAGCCCAGAAAAAGTTACTAGAACTTGATGAGGAAGGAAGAATCATTTTGGAGCCAGAGAAGATTCTGCAAACATGTACTAAGAGGCTGAGAACTAGAGACATTAAGGAATCTCACGATCAAGTGGAAGAATCGAGCATAGAAGACGCCACACAGGGAGGATGAAGGTTTTCTGTAGCAACATCTAGGATTATTCAACGTTGGTTTGAAGGGGAAGGGCATGCTACACCCTTAACCTATTGCTTGTATTAGGATATGAGTAGCCGACTTGTGGCTTACCATATCATTTTATTATATCATTTATACTTTCTCATGCTTAATAGGTCAGGCCTTGGTGATGGCCATAGCATATGAATAGTATATATAGGGGATTATAGGTAGTATTTCATTATCATTTGAGCATTTGAGTCTTATTATATGGTTTGGAGGTTGCCCCCTCGAAGTGGCAAAGCTATTCTAATTGCATATTGAGATCATTATTATGAAATATTGTGTTATTTGGTGTTCTATTGTTGCTCTTAATCTGAATTATATAAGTAATTTCATTACAGAGACACAAACATAGTGAGAGTTCCAAGTGTAATGGACAACCTAATGTAGCCAAAATAATTAGGAATTGGATATGTGATAACAAATATTGGAAATTTGATAGCCAAGTAAAATAGAGCACACTGCTTGACTGATAGGAGTCTCTGGATAGATCATGGTATTATTAAGAGTGTATGAACTAATAGAAGCATTGATGTGTAATGAATCAAAATAAAATGTTACATGATATTCATGATCTAAAAATGAAATAGTGGTAATGATGCATTAGCATAAGCGACAAGGAAATCAAGGGGGCCCGATGAAGAAGGGGGCATAACATGATATCTATGATTAGCAGAAGAATCATAAGCTTGTGAGTCGTGCTTAGGCAAAGGGTCATTTAAGATTTTGATATTTTGTTAAAATTGACCAATTCAAAAGCGAGATGGCACTACGTAACTCAAGTGAATTATTGCCAATAAGATATTGAATGAGAAGTATGAGTTTGAAATAGTGATTAGTAGAATGTCCATGGGGGCGAGATGGATAAAGATTGAGTGGTGGTGGAAGAGTGATGAGATTGCTTTCAAGAAGTTGAGACAAGAAAATCGAGGCACATATGGTAATTTGGTGAAAGTATGCTTTGGAGGTTGTCATTGAATATTTTTAGGAGGAGAGACAACATTAACGGTTGCCTTTTCTTCAATAGGATTAGGAGATGGCTTGAATGTTGACTTAGATTGAAACCTATTAGAAGAAGATGAAGGAGAATCATGATACTTGAGTTTTCCCATAGATATAAGTTTGACTTCACACATCTTAAGCATATGGCATAATTGATCAAATGAAGGAGAGGTCTCAAATATAATACTCTCTTGTAGTGGTGGTAAGAGGATTTGAACAAAAAGATCTTGTAATTCTAAATCAGCAAGCACATTGGTCATCTTAGCTAGGTTGTTCTTATAACGTAGTACATAGTCCGCTAGATGTTCATTAGATCTTTGTTTAATTTGAGTGAGTTACGCATAAGAGATCTTAGTGCCGATATTGATTAAAAGTGAGCAATAAAATAATCGGCTAAATGCATGAAAGAAGTTATTGAGTGAATAGGTAGATCGTAAAACCAATGCATGGTGCGATCACAAGACTCCTTGGAAATAACATAGTTAGTGATGTATGATCATCCACATAATCTAGACATGTAACATGAAAATATTAGAGATGTTCTTGAGGGCCACCATGGCCATTGAAAGTGGGCATCTTAGGGGTGATGAAATTGAGAGGAAGTGAATTAAAAAAAATAGCGGGTGCAAAAAGAGTGTGAAGAAGTAAAGAGGAATCAAGAGATGGAGAGAAGCATGAAGTAGCCTACTGTAACTAATGGATTTGAACTTGTAAGTTCTGATAGAGAGAAGCTATGTATTATGTGCCGAAGAAGAGACTTGCTGGGAGTGAGAAATAAGAGGCAAAGTGAAATGGGTCGTAGGAAGTAGGAACAAACACAAGAAAAATAGAAGTAGGTGGAAGAGTAAAAGGAGGTTTTGTGCAATAGGAATAAAAGCAATATTAGAGGTGGGATGGATAAGCTTAGCTAGATTGGTGGCCTCCTCACAAGCAATGAATAAAAGAAGATATAAATCTTGCGGATGTTCAACAATATGAGCATTGAGATCATGAAGGTCTTCATCGTGAAAAGGGTGGATAAATTTCAGCCATGTTAAGAAGATGATAATATGCCTAGAAGCTAGGTTGGGTTTGAGCGATGGGTTCACCAAATGATTTAATTTAATTTGAATTAAATATAAATATTTCAAAGTCACTATTGAACCAAATGATGTATAAATGTTGAAATAAAGAAATGACACAAGCAATCTAAGATGTAATATTTAAAACCCTAAGCAAAGAAGAATGAAAGAGGAATGAGTTGATTTCCATGTTGTTTGAGACTGATTTGACTGGGAAAGTCTTGAACATGCGGGGTAGAGTGTCGCAAATGTTGTCTATAAATTCTAGACTGTAGGAATAAGGTTGGAGATGGGTGCCCATGGTAGGATAGGGGCACACAGGCACCTGAGACCTCTTACGGGGACCTATGACTGTGAAATGCTTATGATTCGATTTTTGTAGTGTCACAAGTATGTCACAATTACTCTATGTTGATCGCCCGATGATTGCACAATATTTACCAAGGGTAGGTGTAACCTATAAAATATAAATTCACTTACAAAATTCAGAAACCACATCAAATCTAAAAAGAAAGATGTAATATGGGTAGTCATCTTGACCCTCGATGGTCACCACGAGTGAACTCATGGTGAGATCTGCACTACATCTCATAATCCATGTAGTTCTTTTGTGTGTGTGTGTGTGTGTGTGTAGAAATGATGCCCTAGGATTCCCTTGTGTAAGTCACACTTGATAGCGGGTTGTAATTATCTGATAGAAAATCAACACGTGACCTTCTTCGCACTTGACCTCCCGAGTTCATGCCGAGACAAGCTGGTTTGGAATTGAAATAGAAGTGAAAGTGATGGCGGTGATCAAGATAATTGGGAAACCTTATGTCTTCGACACATAATACTAGAATCTATGAATCTAAGGCAAAGAATGCTCTCCTAACTTGAAGGGGTGTGATGGTACGGTCCGATATGATAGCTACTCGGAGACTCCAATCGATGTCTCATTCTTCGAGATTCTATTGATTGGTTACAGAATACGTGGAAAGTAGCCTGCAGGTGCCTCGTATGGGTTTCCAGACAAGGTCATGGAAGTGAAGACAAGAGGTGTAGTGGAGCTGCAGGGACTATGGGTGATTTTTTCTGGTCTTGTCCAGAAAGTGTTAGCATGATCGACTACTCATGTTCAACAATGAAAATTTGTGTAATAATATCGGGTTGAAGCGGTGAAGATATGATTACCAATGTGCGTAAACTAGTGTCAATATCTAGGTGAATAGCAATCTGTTGGGTTGTGGGACTGTGGATCATAATCAAAGACTCGTTGAGGCCGAGGCCCTCATATGGTCATGCGTGCAATCAAACCCTATTTCCGGAGCAGTCAAAATTCGTAGGCTTGATTAACATTGATATTTAGTGTATCCTCTTGTCTATTTTCTCAACGTATATTGTGGGTGTGCGTAAGGCATTAAACGTAAACTTGTGTCAATTTGATTATTAGCTCTAGCCCATTGGGTTGTGGGACCAGGGATCACAAGCTGTCGGTCTTTTCTTATCGTGAACCATTGATGGTCATGCAGATGAATTGATTTGTTTTCATAAATAAACTATCTATCAAAGGAAATCTAACCTATGTTTTTTGGTGTTTTCTCAATATATCAGAACAAATAAGTAAAACAAGATAATCTATGGAAAGTAAATGTTTTTTTCTTTTTTAACTTTTCAGAGAATGCATCTAATCTAATAAACAAATTAAATACAAATAATTATCCGGATGTATCTAACTATTTGTGTAGATGTGTGAATTTAAATCTAAAAATCTATTCTAATTCAATCAAAATCCTTCAACCCTACCTCGAAGTGAGGAAAAATCATAACCCTAACAGAGCTTTGTTCCCCACACTTCCTGGTAATGTTGAAGGGAACACTTCTTATTGATTTGATCTACTTGAGATTATCTAGATAATTGGAATGAACTGTTTCTCTACTCTATTTGATATGCAATTGAAATTAACAATTTGATAAACAAAGCAAAAAAATACACAACTCTAACCTAGAAGAACAAGAACCTTGACAAATCTAGTAGTATCGGTATCATCCCCTCATTCCTTTCCTTTCTTTCTCTGAGTGTTCATGTGAGTCTAAGGGATTGGGAATGCAAAGAACAACAACAAGAGGATGACACTTGAGCAATGACAACGTGGAAGCAATCTGGACACAATGCACGAGTAGAAGAGAGATAGTACAAGAGATCTGAGCTTGGCTATGTAATTCTAGCGAGGTTATGACAATGAAAAACAATACAAGATACACAAAATTCTCAGGCCCTTTGCTTGAATAAAATCATGGAATATATATGAATGGAGTATAGGAGGTGCCTTCATGCACAAGGTGAGAAGGAGCAGTTCCAACCAATTAAATCTATTTAAAAATAGAAGGAGAAAGGAGAACCAAGCAATCAAAGCTAATTTTAGAAAATTCGGCTCACGATGCATGCAAAAAGAAAAATTAAGTGAACCGTCACATGTTTAAAACACGCGTGAAGAATCTGGAAAAAGTGGGCAGGACCGCCACTCTGCTTGGGTGACGATTTGAGAAGCTGCCGCTAGGCGGGGGCGCGATCCTAGTCCTGAAGGCCAAAGAAAGCACAAAAAGAGGCGGGAGATGGAAAAATGCATGGAAAAGTTAAGTAAGGCCATCTAGGCTACAAATATATACTATGAATGGGTTTTGGAGCTCGAAAACCTTCTTGAAAGGATTTTGAATCATCATTGGGGATTCTTGTAATCGCTTTCCCGATAATGTAGCACGTGTAATTCAGGTGCGTCTGATAACTAAATATAACAATGTAGTAGAATATGTGGGTAAAATAAATAACTTCCCCTTCCTATGTTGTGTATGTAGAGTTGCAACCCTTGTCCCTTTAATGAATACTAGATGGGCGCCTTTGAGTGCTTTAGGTGCCTTTTGAATGCAAGTTTAGGTGATAATAATAATGTTTAGACCTTGGTCCTTTATTTTGAACACATAACTATGTATTTATATGATTCCCTTGTTTGAATTTTGTAATTGACAACTGGAAGACCGACCCATAAGTGAAAAAAAGATTCCCAAAAGATAAAAGAGACCCAAAAGGAACGAGTAAGGTGAAAAAGGGTGAAAGGTGCCCAAAGGGGACGGGGGGTGCCTATGTGCTTCCTCGTCTTGGTGGGTGTTGGTGTATGAAGCCATAAAATATAAAAAAGTAAAGTTCTGATGGGCTATAGGGTTTGTAAGACAAAATAGAAAATAAAAATCAAAGAAAAATGCTAAATATAGTTGTCAATCACTAGTTTTATTGCTTGAAATCATATGAATGCAAGTGTGTGTTTATTACCTAGATATGTACCCAATTGCATGATTTTGTGTCTATAGTAATCTACCACACCATAATAGTTTAGCCCCCTCTGTAAGCATATATGTACCTACATGCTTGTGCACACAAGATTAAGTGTGTGAGTAAACTTGAGAAGGTAATAAGAATCTTACATCGCATGTTGTCTTTTATTATACACATGCATTGGGTGTATTTGGTTTGTTTATATTTGGGTTACTACAAGTAATAGGGTTACATGTTTGTATGACGTTAATGGGGTTGAACCTCATTTATTGATTGGATTTAATGCTTACAATTGGAAATAAGTGTGCTAATGCTTCGTTGTTTTTATCTCCAACTATAATACTCATGATTGGATTATGTTTTTATGCCATTGAGGGGATCGTGCAAAACAATGATATACAAATTATAATTAACTATTGTGATATGTCATGATAATCTAGATTCACATCAACAATGATTTATATATGTTTAAGCTGGTTGAATTATAATTTGGATTTTATACATGGTTTCAATGTGTCTTTGGTTGTTTTGTGTTTTTGGGTGTTTGTTGTGTTAAGTTATTATGAACAATAATGAATACTTGATTTATATAAAACAATACACATAGTGTTGGTTAATAAAACCCCATTCTTGGGTGCTTCCACTTCATTAAACTAGATTCATCAATCCATCACATTATTTCCTACTTGGTATTGTGCTCACCTAGTTTGTCCTCTTACATTGTGAAATGTTTGATTGATGTTCTTACTTATTTTTACTCCTATGTGATGTACATAGACCATGTTTCCCTTGATGGATTTAAGCTTAATGGATTGGATATGCTAGTTGTTAGCATAATTTAGCATAGGCATATTTATTGCATTTTATTGCATTGTCTTTTATTTAATAATGTGCAACATGTGCACTCTAGTCTAGTGACTTGCATTCAATATTGTTATGTTGGATAACATTCAATATTGGTATTAGTAAAGAATTACATGTGCATGTGAGATGAGTCTTATCATCTTGTAGTTGGTGCCCGATAGGGTGTCATGTCTATCCATATGAGGTGTCTAATATCTATAAATATTACTGACTTTTGCATTGTTATGTAATCTGATTTCATGATCAATAATATTTGTGAGGCTTAGTCCCTCTTTGGTCTCTATTCTATCATTTGGTATCGAGCTATACCATTGTTATCATTTGGTACCGAGCTATACCATTGTTATCATTTGGTATCAGAGCAGGTTCTATCCAAGCAAGGTTGAAGAGGAGCACTATTGGAGAGGATCCATTGGAGAAGAAGATCTGCATCAAATGAGAGCCATTGAAGCATCCTGCAGCCTCCATTACTTCCAAGCATCCCTCAATTAAAATTTGACCTATCCACTTATTTGGAAGGTAATTTTTTGTTTTTATTAGTCATTGGCATAGCTAATTGATCCAACATATTGTGAAATATTTCAAATTTGGAGATCTTTAAAAAAAAAAGATCTTAAAAAAAAATTGTGAAAAAAAGAGGAGAAAGATCTTGAATTTTTTTACATATCTAAAAAAAAAAAAGAGTGACAAAAAAAAAAAAACTAGATCTGAAAGTGGAGGTGTGAAGAATTCGGGAAGCGAAAGGTTGAAGCAATCCCATCAACAAAATTCCAGCAGAGATAGCTTTTAGAAAAAGGATGTAACTTTTTCATTAAATATCAGATTGATGTGATATTGTTTTTTGCTAGAAATATAAGAAGGAGATGTACAAATTTACAGTTTACATAATCTTCAGACTCGTTATCTACATGTGACAAAATTTTTGTGCAAGTCAGGTCATTTTTACTGAAAAAAAATCAGATCTAGCTGGTAAATTGGTAAGATCTAAAAAAGAAAGATTCCAATTCTTCTAAAATTTTGTGGGTTTGAAGAAAAATATTGTATGATGTTTCTATCAAAATTTTAGAAAAACCCAGATCGCAGTTTATGAGAAAAGGTGAAAACAATATTCAGATTGTTTATTTGGTGAAAATAATTTTTTATTTTATGTTTGGTTCTATCACACGAGATCTTTGATCTCATAGCGCTGCGTCGGTATATACGGTGCCTCGAGAAGCGCTTACGGTGATGCCATCGTGACTACTACTACACTTAATTCCTAACACAACTGCCTAAATGTCATCTTGGCATTGACCCTATAAAATCGACGGGGAGTAATAAGGACACAATACACACATTTGAGCCCTCCCATCCGTTTGTGCTTGCCTGACAAACCCTCTACGTACTAAATTCTTTCACATGTGTTAACACCTCTTTCCATCTTGACGGGTATATTGAAAGGGTGATCTTCTTCCACGTATCGGCGGGTATATTGGAAGGGAGCATATATAGAAAGGTTTGGTATATCGGCCTGACGGTATATTGAGAGGGAGACCATAAACCTGGAGTGATAAGAGCCTTACCCTTTGTCAAAAATTCAGAGTTTCAGAAATTCAGATTGTAGAAATGGGTGCACAAGCACCAAAGTTCTTCTTGCCAGATTCACAATTGCTTAGAGGAGACAACTATGTTGCATGGAAACCGAAGATCAAGATGTTACTTGAGTTTGAAGACCTATGGACAGTTGTAGATGGAACAACAACAAGATCACTTGATGATGGAAGACAACAAGTTCAATTTGACAGGGCCAATCAAAAGGCCAAGTTGATCATCTTGTTTGGCGTAATGGACGATGTGCAACCCCACATTAGAGATGCCAAATTAGCCAAGGATGCATGGGATAAGTTGAGCACAGTCTATGAGGAAAAGAACAAGAATGCCATCCTCAACCTACTATCACAACTGTATACTCTCAAGTTCAAGCAAAATGAAAAGGTTGAAGCTTTTTTGAGACGAGTTTCTACTTTGAGAGCATCTCTACTGGCATTGGAAAACAAGATAAGTGATGAGGACCTCATACCAATTGTGTTGCGAGCACTTCCTCCTTCATCTGAGAATCTTTGTGACAACTATCAATATGAGTGAACACACAGTCACCTTTGAGAAGTTGGTCAATCTACTCCAACAAGAAGAGGCAATGAACAACAAAGATCATGAAGATGAGCAAGCACTATCTTCCAATCATAAAGGAAAGGGAAATTTTAGTCCAATCACAAGAAGTCCCAACAAAATCAACATCAACAAAGGGACCAAAGTCAAAGAGACAACACTAAGAAGTGTGCCATTTGCAATAGAGGGGACATGACATCAAATATTGTTAGTACAATTCTTACAAAAAGGGTTCATCAAGCAATTCAAAACCCAACAACCAACAAGGTAACAACAATTCAAATTAAGGGAAGTCCAACAACAACAACAATCAAGGGCAGAAAAATGGTAATTGGCAAAGAAAACCCAAACAACAAGGGTACATTGCCGAACAGGAGGATGATTCAGATGAAGGACACCACATATATTCTACTCAATTTGATGAAGAAACCAAGTCCACACAAGATATCTGTATGTTGACTCGGGTGCAACTCAACACATGACCTGAACACAAGGATTGGTTTTACACACTATATGAGTCACCTAACAAGAACCATGTGTCATTAGGTGATGACTCATCATACAGTGTCAAGGGGATTGGAAACATTTCACTACCTTTTGGAAAGCATGACTGCAAAATCATAGATGTATTATATGTACCTGGGTTGACCAAGAATTCGCTATCAGTTAGTCAACTCCTTGATCACAACTTGAAGTTGGATTTTGATAGTAATAATGGAGAAAAAGTGTGCTTGATAAGAGATAAGTCAAGAGGTTCCAAGATTGTAGCAAGAGCCTCCAATGTGGGACGCATGTTCCAACTTGATTTTGTTCACAAGGATGATCAAGCTCTAGTGGCCAAAGACACACAATCTGCGAGAACTATGGCATCGCAGCTATGGTCACATCAATTTTGGCTATCTCCAAACACTTCAAACGGAAATATTGTGAAAGGATTGCCTACACTCAAGCACAACAACATTGTGACAAGTGTCACAATTGCCTAGGTGAAAGCAACCACAGTACCCTTCCAGAAGAACACATATAGAGCTAAGGGAAAGCTTGATTTGGTGCACACCGATCTTTGCGGGCCCATGCAACCAAGTCATTCTGGATGTCAATACTTCATGCTTTGTGTTGATGACTACTCAAGAAAGATGTGGATATATTGTCTAAGAGACAAGAGTCAAGCCTTTGAGACATTTCAGAAGTTCAAAGCACTTGTTGAGAATGAAGTTGGTCACAAGATCAAAACTCTCCGCTCAGATCGAGGGGGGGAATTCACAAGAAATGAGTTCAAGACTTACCTGAAAGCTCATGAGATTCATCGAAAAATGCCTCCTACTCACACATCACAGCGAGAATGGTATAGTTGAGAGAAGGAATCGTACTATCATGGAAATGGTGTGATGTATGATTGACGACTCAGGTTTAACAAAGACATTTTGGGTAGAAGCTGCAAGAACTATAGTCTATTTGTTGAACAGAGTGCCCATAGTAGCTCTTGAAGGAGTGACACCTCAAGAAGCATGGTCAAATCGAAACCATCAATTACACACCTAAGAGTATTTGGGTGCAAAGCTAGCATGCACATACCCAAGAAGAATAGGAACAAGTTGGATATGAAAGCTGAGAAACTGATATTCATTGGATATAGTGAAGAAGCACTTGGGTACAAATTATGGGATCTGAAAGCAAAGAAAGTATACACAAGTAGGGATGTTGAGTTCTTTGAGAAGAAACAAGCAGATGCTCCACTCAACGACTCAACAAACATGCAGAATACACCTCTTATGAAGACAAAATTTGATGTTTCCATTGAAGATGACAGTGATGAATTGGATGATGGTGAAAAATCGGATCCACCACAAGCCAATGGAATAGCTAAGAAGTTACCTAAATGGTATACTCAATTAATAAGAGATGCAAATTTGGATGAAGCACCTAGCACATCATCCAATCCTAGACCTAGAACTCATAGTTAAGCTCGTGAAGAGGTCAATTATGCCCTAATGAGTAGAGTTGTTGAAACAGTTGAGCCATCTACATTTCAGGAATCCCTACAATCAAAAGCTTGGAAAGATTCCATGGATTCAGAGTATTAGTCAGTGATGAAAAACAACACATGGCAACTTGTCGACCTTCCACCAGGGAAGAAACCCATTGGATGCAGATGGATATTCAAGACTAAGTACAAATCAGATGGGACTATTGAAAAGTATAAAGAAAGGCTTGTAGCAAATGGGTATGCACAACAATAAGGCATTGATTATGAGGAGACATTTGCTCCCACAGCCAAGATCAAGACAATTAGGATGATCTTTGCTCTAGCTGCACAATTTGGTTGGAAATTCCACCAAATGGATGTGAAAAGTGCCTTTCTTAATGGAGATTTGCAAGAAGAAGTCTATATGACTCGGTCGAGGGGTTATGTAATACTAGGAAAAGAGATGATGGTATGCAGACTCATAAAATCTCTATATGGCCTAAAATAGGCACCCCGGGCATGGTACATCAAAATTGATGAGCATCTCATTAGTCATGGATTCGAAAGGAATCCTTATGACCCCAATCTCTACCTCAAAAGCAAGGGGGAGATTTTCATTGTGGTTGTTTATGTCAATGATCTAGTCATTACAGGAAGTTATGTGAAGATGATCGATGCAACAAAGAAAGATTTTAATCGATCGTTCGACATGATAGATCTCGGGCTCATGCACTATTATCTTGGGTTGGAAGTATGGAAAGAAGAGAATCATATCTTTGTGTCACAGTTGAAATACACTAAGACAACACTCGAGAAATTTAGGATGATGGACTGCACTCCTATTACTACACCTATGGAAGTGAGACTTTAGTTATCTCGTTCCGATCCATCACCACCTGGTGAATGCAACTCTCTATCGGTAGTTGATCGGGAGTCTCATTTACCTGACATATACTAGACTAGATATTAGCTTTGCAGTCAGCTATTTATCACGCTTCATGCAAGAACTGAAAATATGTCATTGGAAAGCAATAAAGAGAATCTTTGAGATATCCGAAGGGTACAGTTGACCTTGGTCTAGAGTACAAGAAGAACAAAACTTCTTCTTGATAGGGTATTGATTTAGATCATGCAGAAACATGGATGATAGGAAGTCAACATCAGCTTCATCTTCTTTATGGGATCTAGACCGATATCATGGGAAGCAAGAAACAAAACTTTGTTTCTCGCTCTTCTGTAAGCAGATATCGAGCTGCAGTGAAGTCATTTGTGAAGCAATATGGCTACGCCCGAAATCTTTGGAAGGAATTGGTCTACCAATGCAGAAATCCACTCCAGTATATGTTGATGATGAAGGAGTTCGAAGCTTGTTCGTAATCCAAGTATTTCATGAGAGAACCAAGCATATTGAAGTACGAGTTCATTTCATACGCGAGCATGTCTTGAAGCACAACATACAACTCCAATTCTGTCCTACAACTGAACAGAAGGTAGATGTTTTCACTAAGTCACTTGTACGTGACAAATTCACATTGTTCAGAGAGTTCCTCTCCACTTCATTAGAAACTATGTAAAATTAAGGGGGGGAATGTTAGCATAATTTAGCATAGGCATATTTATTGCATTTTATTGCATTGTCTTTTATTTAATAATGTGCAACATGTGCACTATAGTCTAGTGACTTGCATTCAATATTGTTATGTTGGATAACATTCAATATTGGTATTAGTAGTAATTACATGTGCATGTGAGATGAGTCTTATCTACTTGTAGTTGGTGCTTTATAGGGTGTCATGCCTATCCATATGAGGTTGTCTAATATCTATAAATATTACGATCTTGCATTGTTATGTAATCTGATTTCATGATCAATAATATTTGTGAGGCTTCGTCTCTCTTTGGTCATTCTTGCAATCTAATTCTATTCTATTATTTGGTATCGAGCTATATCATTGTTATCATTTGGTATCGAGCTATACCATTGTTATCACTAGCTTTGTGCTAACTCACCGACATTGCATGAAATAGTGTAGGTCCACACTCCTTGATTTGGAAGGTCACACATGGTTACCATGTTACCTTGATTTGCCAACATATGGAAGCCATTTTTATTGAGAATAAAACAACTCTTGTTGTTTTCTCTTGTGATTTGGTTAAAATTATATTAATTATAAATCATATATAACATTATCAAGAATGAAATGATTCTTATTACTTTATTTTGTAACGTGGTCAAATGTTTTGTGATTTTATGGCCCAATACAACGTTGTATCTAGATGTTTAGGCATATGGTTGTACATAAAGCCTGAAAAGGAAATCCTTGCTGTACAAAAATAATGTAGAATTTTGACTCGATCAAACATGCTCATTTCTTATATGTAGTCGAGACATTTATTTTGTGTTCAGTTGGCATAGTAAACTAAAAAGTGATACCTTAATTTATGTTACCTTGGTATGAATTAGGTTGTATATATCTTATGAAAGGTTCCCATTGTATTTATATTCCTCTTAGTCATAACCTACATTAATTCTTGAGTTTCGTATCATCATAGGATGAGTGTGAGAGGAATCTCAATTTAAATATTCATTCACTTTAGGGATACTAGATATAATATTATTGTTACATCATATTCATGTGGCCAGTCTTATTCTAGAACCCGTGGGTATGGGCTAAGAGGATGGTTTGAATTCAATTGAGGATATGAAATGAAATAGGACAACTTGCTTAAACCTTCTTATTTCTCATAGTTTTTTCCTACTTATACAATTACCTTTATGTAATGTTAAGGGACTAATTGGCACATTGAATTCGATGCTCTTCTTTTCCCATATCATCCAATCAGTGTGTTAGATCACCCTCTGCTAGGTAGTTATTTTTTATGCCTATTGTTATATGATCCTAAAGACATATGTAGACTAATCATATTCAAAAAATGTAAATTCTATGAGAGGTAGATCATTAGTGTTTTGGTACAAAATATAATTTCATATATGTAAGGTAAGAAACTAAACTCAACATTAACCCCTCCTAATGAACTTTCAACTCTAGATAGCTCAAGTAGTTCATATTCAAGCTACACGTCTACCCTCAAGTAATCATATGAGAATTGGGTCACACCGATGTCACTCAGTATTAGCGAGATTTGAATTGATGAGGTCCTTTAGTTTGGATGTTATCACTCAAGTTTCTTGTTCAACATGCTTAAACTCAATGTGAAGGGTAAAATATTCTAGTTTCCCTAATTGTGTAGGTTTCCTTATGCTTCATTGTTGAGCAAACAAAATATGGCACTAAGGAGAGGGGACAAATAATATTTGCGCTTGGTAGCAAGGCATATTTGAAGGCGCAAAAGGATAGGGGAGAAAATGGGCGCAAAAGGTAGACTTATTCAGAACTTAGCCATTTTCATGTTTGCGGGCTATTTTTGGAGATAGCGTACGGAGCACACAATGGGATGGAGACTTGCACGACACAAAAATCTATTTTGGGAAGAGCTTCTACTAAGTGCCATGCATGAGTTTGAGTTAATAATAGGATTACTACTGCCAGTTAACTGTAAGAGATCTATTATTAGCGCACTTGCATGTGTGCATGTTATTATGAAGGCACATGACTATTTTCAGCATGCGACCTATTTTTTGTAAGTGTGTAAGTGGTGAAGGGCAAGCCCCACCCTTATAAATATGCAGTAATCTATGTAGATTAGAGAGACGTGTATGAGCTATTGTGGAGTTATCTTTGCCGTATACGATGCACACATAAAATTATGATACTACTTATTGTAAGAAGCTTCTGTATTTACTATGTTTTAATATAATGGAGTGTATTGGGTGAATAATGGTGTTAAACATGACTGTAACTAGATATTACATGGTTGAATTCATTATGTTTATCGCTTAATTCATTATCCTTTAAGATCTAGATCTGGAATATGCTCTGTGGAATGTTTATGCTATGAATACATTACATCTTCATCATGTTCACATCATGTACAAGTGACTCTAAGGAGGGGCCTAGTACATTTGTGGGCTTTGGGTGAGCACTCAACTCGGGATGAGTGATGTGCCGGCGTGCCTGGGTTGTTCGTGGTAAATTCTAGGCTGCATCATTCATGTATGGAAGTTAATCGAGAGTCTAATGTGTGACCTTAAATCAAGTAGCATAACTTGCATTCTTGTGTTTAGAAAGATCTTGGAGAGTGTTTTTCTAGAGCATGATATGTTCCCTTGTTGGACATGTGTTATAACCCTTAGGATGAGGGGTGCTCTCTTAGCATTCAAATAAAAAAAGATAACACGAGTGATAAAAAATGATCTAAATGTATAAACTAAACTTTAACCTATGTGAGTAGTGTCTTGAGTGCAAATTATATATGTGAAGTCTCATGGAAGCGAACCAGTTGTTGTGTGCTAAGTGTTCTTTAAAATAAAAATTTAAAAAATCCTCATTTTCACTATAGTTTTGGGTTAGAAAATGTGGGTGTGACATCACATCTTTCCATTAACCCTCTTGTGGTTTTGATTGATCTTTCCGGTTTTTGCTATAATTTCTTATCAACTTGATTTTTAAATGTGATTGTAACCATATTGTTATTAATCTTTGTTTGTGTTCCTTCATATCCATTTCTCTCACCCGAAATCCCCCAATATTGCTTGACATTGTCGTAAATCAGTTTTTAATCACTTCTAATGATGTTGCATATGATTGCAATGACATGTTAGAATTATGTGAGACCCTATCCTTTGAGGATACATAAATGTATACACTCCACTAACCATATGTGTTCCATTGTTCCCTTAAATAATAGGGTTTGGGCACACATATGTAATGACCAACTAGTGTTTTACATTTCCCTATGGTGCTATAGATTTTAATAGCTTGGCCATTTTTCTAAAGGTATGACAAACTATTTTTGATCCCTAATTCAATGATTGCATACCTAGAAGAGATATTCCTTCATTATGCCCCTACCAACCATGTAACCACTACACCTTGCTCTGAAATATTATTCTCATAGTTATGAGTCTATCACAAAAACAAACAAACCATTGAAGCACAAAAGATTGTTAGGTATTTTAATTGTTGCGGCAATAGAAATCTCTGATGGGAATTTTTTTACTTAGTAGGTGATTTAACAAAAATATAATTTTGTATAAACCCTAATTACAGAGTCACGTATGATAAATAAATGCTAAAGTACATATTTAACACAAGTAATAATCTAGATAAATATGAAACCCTAAGTGCAAGAAGGGAAATAATGACTTAGTTGATTTTGCGTTATCCCTGGAATAGATTTGGATTGGAAAATTGATGAACAAGAAGGGAAAACTATCGCAATTGTGGACAATAAAATCTAGAGTTGTCGATGAAGTTGGACTAGGGTGTCATGGATTGGGTCAGGTCACCTAGGCATTAGAGACTTCTTCCTGGTTCCCGTGACTGACTGCGTAGAAGCTCAAAACCTGATTTTTTCGTGTCGCAAGATGGTCATTGGTAGTCATTCTTGGTCACTTGTATGTCATAATATGATGGTTGGATCAACCTGTAACCTACAAAGAGATGTTGACATGTAAAACCCTCAAACTACATCAAATCCCAAAAATAAAATATGTAATATGGGGAGTCAAACTAACCCGGTGGTCACCCGACTGAGTGAACTTACAACCGAGTGTTACACTACATCTCAGACTCCATATAGTTCTTGTGCGTGTGTGAATAGAATCATGCCCTAGGAAGCCCTTGTGTAAGTGCACGTGATAACAAGTGATAGCTAGATGTACCAATGTAAATAGATGTGTGGATGGAAAATGAACTTCCCTTCCTATGAAGTGTATGTAGAAAATGCATTCCTTGTCCCTTGAATGAAAGCTAGATGGATGCCTTTGATGCTCTTAGATTCCTTTGATGCAACCTTAGGTGATGATAATAGATGCTTAGAGCTTGGTCCTTTATTTTGGTCACATAGCTTTGTATTTATATGATTCCCTTGGTTGAATTTCATAATTGACAACTGGAAGGTCAACCCATAAGAAAATAAGATGCCCAAAAGATAAAAGATACCCAAAAGAGGTGAGTAAGATAGAAAAGGGTCGGGGCACCCAAAAGGATGAGGGCACTTGGGCATGTCTTTGTGTCTAGAGTCATAAAGATAAAGAAAAGTGAAATACTAGCTAGGATGTAGGGTGTAAAGGACTAGAAAGAAGACCAAAAAAAAAAAGAGGCCAAAAATAGTTGTCAATTAATAGTTTTCTTTTAGAATCATATGAATGCAAGTATGCTTTTAGGACCTAGAAATGTACCCAAGTGTATGATTTTGTGTCTACATTTTCCCCACTTTATGTTGTTAAGTGAATACTCAATAACATAAAGTAGATAAGAGATGCATACCTGATAACCATGTAGAATGTGATGGCGAGTGTGCGAGGAGACAAGTGAAAGCGTGAAGTGATAAAAATGAAGCATGAAAGTTAAGAAAGAGGAAGTGACCCTAGGGGTGAAGCATATTATATTGTACCATGTTGTACATATTGTTGTTCTTGATGTAGGGTTGCTTCTTGTTGTGTATTAAGGACATCCTACAAAATGAAGAGTGAAAGAGTAATCAAAGTCATGTATTATGAAAACTCTATAAAAGTATGTAAATGTGTGTAAAAGTAGTAAAAAAGAAAGTGTGCACCTGATGATCATGAGTGTAAAAGGATAGAAATATGTCCTAAAAATGTTGTAGAATAATGAGTTTTTTTTGGGTGATCTCACACCAAGAGCAAGTTTTTTTGGGTGATCTCACGCCAAGAATGAGTTTTTTTAGGCGATCTCACACCAAGTGCGAGTTTTTTGGGTGATCTCACGCCACAACAAAAAAAGAGTGTTAGGAGAGAGGTCTAGTGTTACTCTCCTTCCATGTTTGCTTCCCAATTTATACATCACTACAAATGGTGTGATCTGTGTTTAGTTCCGATTATACTGTATTAGTTTCATATTTGTTCCATGTAGAAAATGAGAAAGAATACATTATGCTTGCTTGGAGGACTGTACATGCTGATGTGAAAATGCTCTGTGTGAACTTCTATGAAATTATGTCGATATGAGAAATTAGTTGTATCTTCCCCTAGAACATAGGTTCCTAGAGAGGTCTAGAGCGCCCAAGCACTAGTGTTTATATATGGGTGTTGGAGTTTGTGTTGAATTGAGGACCCAAGTCAGATTCTGGGCCATTTCTATATAATAAATTGTATCCTGTGTTGATTGTGTATTAATTGTAGCTGATGTATTTTATATGGGGTGATTGATTCACCCAATGTATGCCCCCTCGTTTGGGGTGCATGCAACGTCACTAGGAGAATGTGACCCAAAGAGAGGACCCATGATGATTCTAAAATTTATCCCTATAAGGGGATGGGATGTGCATGGTAGAAACCAAGGCACATGAAAACAAATAATGCTAATAACATATGTTAGTGAAATCAAAACAGTATATAAAGAAAATACAATGTGAAATTAAACAAGCAAGAAGACAAGATAGACCACGAAAAGTGGGTTTCAAACATGGGACATCGCTTATAATGTCACAAGACAATCAAGGCTGAAATGGCCAAAATTATACAATGTGCATACAAGAAAAAGGGCATAGCCCAAACAATAACATAAACTAGCAATCAATGGAAAAAATATCAAGCAAAAGTATCAAACAACCATGGTGGCAAATAGTTCTTGTAAGAAAAATGTTACACATGAAGCACCCATTAGCATGTTAGAAAGATAAAAGAGTATGTCAAAGCATGTATGTACCAATGGAATAAGTATTTGCTAGTAAAATAGGAAGTAGTAAATAATGAAACAATAACACCTAAAATGTATGGGTAAAGTAGTATGTAGATGCCCCCAAGAGCCTCGGTGGGATTGGTAAGAGGTATAGTGCCAAGCATCATTGTTGTGTGTAAATATATATAAAAGTCTACATTCACAACTAAAGAACAAGTGAACATGCATGTGTATATAGAAAATATAATGACATATTAAATATCTATATAGCATGGAAAATAAAGTGTACATGTAAGTATAATCAAACAAGAGTAAATGCAACCAAGATATGCAATATGCTTTGTATGAGTGATATGGGATGGTATGCAATGTGAATGTGATAGAGCGCATGCATGCCCCCTAGTGAATGTGTATGAACGTGTATGAGATGAGGTTCATTTATAAAAGACCCCTCAACAATCAAGAATGAACCATAGAACAAGAGTGTGTCATCGGGAAATGGTTTAAAGAGATGCTAGAAAGATAGATCATGAAGCGCATATCGTAAAGTGTAGAAGAGGTGAGGGTTCATTTCAGATTTATACCCTTAGCATTCGAGTATGAACCATGGAACTAGAGTGCATCATAGGGTAGTATGATGTGTGAGAATAAAATTCTAGAAATATGTATCGTGAAGTGTGAGAGTGAAATGTGTAGTGTGTGAGGTTCATGGATGTAGTATGCCCTCAACAATAAAGTGTGAACCTTAGCACAAGAGTGCGTCATAGGGTAGTGATGATACAAGTTGTGTATCAAAGGGTTTGTAATGATGCTTATGAAATATTAAACATTTAAGCACGAAGCGTGAAGTACATGAGATGATAGAAACATTTGATAACAATGCAAGGGGGAGAAGCTATGATGCCCCCAACTATGTGAGTGATGGAGATCTATGTAGTGATGTGAGAAGGACCTGCCATGGTGGTAGAGTTTGAAATGTGTCTTGGCCATCAATATAAGGAAGAGTTTGTTTGAAAAAAAATGAATTGGAAGAAGTGGAGTAGGATGGGGAGGGATCTTGAATGGTGGTATCTTATGTGGGATTGATAACGTTGTAGAAGACTTGAGAGGAGGAGGTGTTGGACCAATTTTAGAGGAGGTTTCTTAGGAGTTGGTGATACGGAAGAAGACTTAGTAGGAGGAGGTGATGGAGGAGCGAACCTTAAGAGGCGATTGCTCGGTAGTTAGATTAGGTTGTGATGTGGCTCTTGAGAAACCGAAGAAGGAACATTAGAAGTGATGACATGATGCTCATTAGACATAGATGAATCATATTTAGGAACCCAATGGGATGTAAAATTGGAGATGAACATGTAGTATTTTTGTAGAAAATGAAATGAGACCATAATGCTTAAGGTGGCCAATTTTTCATTTTAGAGCATAGCAATCATTTTCATTATGTCCATTAATTCGATGATAATTGCAATATGGATGACCTTGATATTGTAAGCCAATAAGGAGGATAATAATGAGTAGATGGAAAGTTGATCAATTGATGAGTGAGGATTTGAGGAAGAATATCTTGTTGCTTAGCATTTGAATCAAACTTGAGAGGTACGGGAGTGGTAAGACTTGAGGTTCACTGATATGAGCACATGTAGAAGACATAGAATGAGGATGAGATGTAGAAGAAGAACTAACATTAGATTGAGAAGTAGCCTTAAGATGTTGAATTTTAGTTGTGAGAGATGTGATCATGGATTCCATAGCCTAAATTTTATCTTGAAATAAAGAATGTAAAGCTTGAATTGATTTACAAATGGATTGATTGACATTAGGACTAATAGAGTCATTAGAAAGATGATCGAAGATGGAACTAACTTGTGAAGGAGACATATTTCTAGGGAGATACATAGTGTTTAGGGTTTTTCAGAGAGAATCTTTGAAATGTGGGTGCATTTGAAGTAATTGATACAAGGAGACTTGAGAAACCTTAGGAGCCATGAAAGAAGAAGAAAAATGAAAAATGAGGATCCAAGAGCATCCAAATGTGAGTTCACTAAACGATTTAAAAAATATATAATTTTGTATAAACCCTAATTGCAGAAGTCACGTATGATAAATAAACACTAAAGTATATATTTGACAAAAGTAATAAGCTAGAGAAATATGAAACCCTAAGTGCAAGAAAGGGAAAGAATGACTTAGCTGATTTTGTGTTATCCTTGGAACAAATTTGGACTAGAAAAATGATGAACAGGAAGGGAATATTGTGTTCAAAATATGCACAATAAAAATATGGAGTGGTCGATGAAGCCGGACTAGGGCGCATGGACCGGGTCAAGGGTGATTAAGTGCTAGAGACTACTTTTGGGCATCGTGACTACGCAAGAGCTCAAAACCTAATTTTTCTGGTGTCACAAGATGGTTGATGATAGTCGTTGTTAGTCACATGTATTTTGTAATATGATCATTAGATTCACCGTAACTCGCAAAGAAAGATATGTTGACCTATAAAACCCTCAAACTACATAAAATCCCAAAAAGAAAATATGTAATATGGGGAGTTAGAATTGACCCCAATGGTCACTTGATTGAGTGAACTTACAACCAAGCACTGCACTACATCTCATACTCCATGTACTTCTTGTGCTGTGTAATAGAACCGTGCCCTAGGAAGCCCTTGTGTAAGTGCATGTATTAACGGGTGATAGCTAGATGTACCAATGTAAATAGATGTGTGGATGGAAAATGAACTTCCCCTTCCTATGAAGTGTATGCAAAAAATGCAATCCCTTGTCCCTTGAATGAAAGATAGATGGATTCCTTTGATACTCTTAGATGCCTTTGGATGTAACCTTATGTGATGATAATAGATGCTTAGAGCTTGGTCCTTATTTTGGTCACATAGCTTTGTATTTATATGATTCCCTTGGTTGAATTTCACAATTGACAACTGGAAGGCCAACCCATAAGAAAATAAGATGCCCAAAAGATAAAAGAGACCCAAAAGAGGTGAGTAAGATAGAAAAGGGTCAAGGGCACCTAGAAGGTCAAGAGCGCTGTGTCCCGGTTACGCGCCGGTGTCTAGATTCATAAAATTAAGAAAGTGACATATCGACCGGGGTGTGGGTGTAAAAGACTAGAAAGAAGACCAAAAACAAAACAAAGAGGCCAAAGATAATTGTCAATTACTAGTTTTCTTACTTAGGAATCATATGAATGCAAGTATGCTTTTAGGACCTAAAAATTTACCCAAGTGTGTGATTTTGTGTATATAGTAGGAAATTAAAAATCCTTGTGAGAGTGTAAATGTTGTGTTTTGCAACTTATTTGCATTGTCTCTCTACTACCTTTACTATAACGTCTAATGACTAAATGTTCATGGGGTATTGGCATGTATGACGGGCATCGGGACGACCTACAATGACTCTAGCGTTACAATAGTGGTAAACAATTCTTATTAACTAGGATATTAGTCCTAACCACCGAGAAACATCTGTTAGAAAGCATATGTTTAGTTTTCTAATAAAATTTATGATTTTGTAGCCGTGTTTTTGCATTTTTGTTTTCAACTTTTATAGTACACATTGCATTTGTATTTTTCCTACACTATTATGTAAATCAATGGTTTTATTTTATTTTTATAGATATTTTATCACATTAGTGATGGGGTGAGTGTTAATATGTCTAACAACACATTTAATTCAAGCGATGAAAACACATTTATTGTGAAGATGAGGCAATGCCTATTAGTGAAATATTGTTTTGTTATATGTGTGTTGCATGGTGGTTATGTTAAGCATAGCTAGTTATAAGTATGGTGTATTATGATAATGGTCTTGTTAGTTTCCACACAAAATTATCTTATGTTAACATGGTGGCTATCCATCACATAGGTTCACGCTTTACATTATGAACCTACACAAACATTTGATGTTGTTACTCAAAATCGACTCCATGACCTTCACTTCATAATCCACATTTGTCACCATACCACCATGCACTTTCTTTTGATTAAATACGACACCTATTTTTTTGGACAAAAACTAGTGATAGTTTGATGGAAAAGGTAACAAAACATTACATTGCTACCTTTTTAGGTAACAACGTAATGTGTTTGAAGATATGATATTTTCACAGCTTCAACATCATCAATTTTATTTGGAGTACCATGTATTAGAATAAGGGAGTCCAAAAAAATGTGTTCTTACCTTTTCACAAAAGTAATGGTAGCATCACAATGACTAACAAACAATAATTTTTTCCCACTCAACATGAATTGTACGAACTTGTATGAGGGATAGGCTCATCTCGTGATGAATTTTCTCTTTGAATTTTTAGTGTCACAACCTTTTATGCGGGTACAATATTTTTTTAAAGATATTGTAGGTTTTCACTAATGCGAAGGAACTTGACTTTGCTTGATAATCTGTATTTAAATTAAATACTCTCAAAACTCAACAAGTGTGTTCAAACAAATTCAATCAAATGTTATTCATCATGTTCAATTTTTTTGTAACTTAGGCTATTAATGAATGCTCAACTATAATTAGTATCTCCATGCCTCATACTAATTTGAGTCTATTTTCATTTGTCTACCACCGCTTGTATCAAGCTCACCTTTACAAATTGAAGAATACAATCTCTCGCTTCTCAATATTTTCTTGGATATGGTTATTTAACAAGTTATGTTTTCCTATACATACCTCATTCAAGCTCTAATTACTTTAGATTATTTCTTTGAGCTCCTTCATATCCATTCTCAACCTATTTGCATCCATTCGACACTTAGTGATTCATATCTCCACACTTAGTAATTTGATTGGGTTTTATTTCCTAGTTTAACATTCACGTATTGATCAACCTTTCTATTATTTTGTTGTTACATATTTGACCGTATCCTCTTACCACTCACTCAAATTATCACTATCGTTCTCTTCATCAATATATGTAGGGCTGGCCATCTCATTATCCCTTAGCTCACTTGTATCTTGTGACCCCTTTTGCACTATCTTAGCTTGAATGAATGGATGATTTTGTTAAAGTTCACGATACCAAATAATCTATGGGACCTAAAATTGTAGCTAAAGTGAACAAAACCACTCCAATATTTTCCTTAACAATGTTATCTAGAATCTATTACTGTTTATGTTCAATCTCCTAGATCATGGATCTTCACCAAAAGATTTGTTGTTTTGACAAGTTTTTCCTCATTTTATTTCCACTATGCCTTTCTTACAAAACATGCACATTCACTCTTCCCACTCTTCTTTAGAGGTGTCCATATGCCGCCACACTTAAGATGACATGAACTATTCCTTTACTTGCATTCATCAATTGTCTCTCCAACATAACAAATTGTCACTTAGGTTCAATATAGGCTTCTTTGCATGTGGTTTTTCTTATTTCTTTGGATTCCTCATTCTCATATTGATTATATCACTTTTCATTCTACTAGCAATGACCAAGTCTTCATTTGGTTTTATATCCTCTTGTTGTTTCTTGGCACCTCGACTCGTGAACACTACTTCACTCTTCACTCTTTAGCTTAAACCTAAACTTCATCTCACTCATTTACCAATGTTCTCTCTTCCATGAGTTCTTGAATCATCTCACTAGCTCATCTCACTTGGAGCTTGCTTCCTCAAGATATATTTAAAGCCTCGATCTTGCTAAATTTTGCTTTAGTTTTGATTACTTTGCTTTTACTCCTTCCTCTCCATTTGAGTTCATTACAAACCTTGTATGGATCAACATTCACTTGTTTAAGGATATGGTCTTCCTTTATTTGGGTTTTTGTCAAGATTAATAACATATCTACAAGTCCCACATAAATTAACTCCTAAATAGTAACATATTGTTAGATATGAAAAAATGTATATGCACATTAAACCATAAAATTAGAAAAGAGATATTATTTATTGATTTTTATGTAATTATGTAAAAATAAAAATAATCTCAGTAACTAGTTAATATTCTTTTTAAGTGGACATGCATGTTTAAAAATCCTTGAAAACCTATCTCACATCGTTAAACAAGCTTCAGGATATCGATAAACAAATCTTAATTGTCAGAAAATATATTTTGATATAATTATAATGTTTTCCATGCAACATCAATGCTTGTCTTGTTATACCTCACCAACATACATATTACTAACATGTACTCCTCATTAACCACTTCCTCCACAATCATTTTCAATGCTTCTATGCCATTGGGAGACACTCGGGCTAGCTAGCTTTGATGACATTGAATCCCAACTAGCAATCACATGTGAAATGTGTGATGTGAACGCCGAAGGAAGTGTACGATGAGGTTGATTTTGAGGGACCAAAACATAAAAGGAGGAAGAGGGTTGTAGAAGAGGGGGTTAGAGGGAGGAGAAGGAATTGGGAGAGGATAATGTTGGGGTGGACCATTTTGTGGAAGATATTTTTTTCAAGGAGGAACATATGTATTATGTGTACGTTTTGGAAATACATTTTTGAGATATATTAAAAAGAATGTGTTAATGAATAGTTTAAAGGAAAACTTGCATTTTTTGGTTCAATGTGGAAGTCAACAATTGTTAAAGAAAATACAATTTTGCATTGAGGGTTCATTATGTTGTTGTTTTCATGTTCATGTACGATAATGGTTTCTCTTTAGATTTCAAGAACGTGATTAAGGTTCCCACTCATAAACTTTCGTATTGAGTTGTGAAATAGGTGCGGGACATGATGAAAGAAGTAATGAGTAACATGAGACATCAAAATAGAAACCAATTTTTACTACAACTAAGCAAACCATTACTAGGATATAATATATTTTATATTTTAACAAAATTTAAGTAACTTTCCTTGAGGTCCTTGATCCGTGTTTTGTTCGAATGGAATTTTTAAAACCTCTGTGGACATTTTCAGGTACATATACTAAATTTCAATGATGATGGTGACGTGGTCCCATTTCATCTTTGTGGAATTTCTATCCTTGCAAGGGTTTCGAACGACCATTTCAACTTGACGGGTTTATGTGAAAGTGTTTGACACTATAGTGAGACACTAAATACAATGGAAAAATATGGCCATTTTAGTAGCGACGAGGAGAATCTTGTCTGCTTAATTTTAATGTTTTTAAAATCATGTTTTTTCCTAACTCTGTTCTTTAAACAAAAATAATAATCCTTGATTCAGAGTACCTAGAACCTACTTCTATTGGGAATCGAACCGACGACCACTTGTAATGCAATCAGGCATATCCTCTAAGGAATATTCCACGTACATAGTGAAAGCAAAGCATTATTGCAGGAATCCATGTTAGTCGACGGAAAACCTTTCACTGGCACCCGCTCCTCCTATTCATGTTCATCCTTTTGAAATAAACTTCAATTGCGAACACCGCCAAAAAAAATAGTGATGACATGGAAGATAACTACTTGGAAACTTTTTGGGGTTCATACCTGGAGAATTCACGAAATGTGTTTCATGAAGGTGATGTCAATGCGGAGTAGGGGGAAATGAAATGACAAGATTGAATGCTGATTTCCAATTTCAAAAAACCAAATATACAACACATGTAGGTCGATGTTCTCGGTGGTTCCACGGAGGATGTTGACATACTTTGAATTGCTAGCCACCGAGTCACCCGTCGGACCATCCTCTGCTCCAACCCACCTTTGAGATGCCTTCATCGTATATATATATATATATATATATATATATATATATATATATATGTGTGTGTGTGTGTGTGTAACCTTTACATTTATGATCAAACAATAATAATTTCATCATCAACACCAAATGACAAAAATATGTAAACAACGAGTGGGAATTCAAAATAGCGATCACATGTGACCAACATCCGAAATGACCATGATAGGAATGGATTTACATCTACTGATTGGAAAATTAAATAATATTAATTCAAGCTATACATATTCAAATTCAATAAAACAACATTGACATATATGAAAGACCTCAATATGGCATGGAAAAGCGCCAATAAAAGCTTACATTTGAAGGAAATGGTGAAGATGTGTGTTCAATAGATCAAAAGAAATATGCTAACATTCACTTGGTCTCTTTGATTGGATGAAAGAGACCGTCAAACACATCATTTAGAATCGACGACCAACATAAAAACTTCCTACTAATGTTTTATTTTGGAAAGAAGGGAGGCCTATTACAACTTCACAAAGGTGACATCAGGCGGAGCGGGGGCTAGTGAAATGAAAGGATTGAATGGGAATTTCCAATTTCAAGAAATCAAGATACAACACATGCATGTCAACGGTCTCGGTGGTTATGTGGAGGATGCCAACATACTTTGAACTGTGGGCCGTTGAATCACCTGTTAGACCATCTCCTGCCCCAACCCACCTCTAACATGTCATCGAAATAAATATTATATTTTTAACCTTTACATTTATGATCAAAAAATAATAATTTCATCAATCGACACCAGATTTAAAAAAATATGTAAACAACGAGTGGGAATTTGAAATAGTGATCACATGTGACCAAGATCCGAAGTGACCATGACAGAATGAATTTATGTCTACTGAATGGAAAATTAAATAGTATCAAGTCATGATATACAAATTCAAATTCAATAAAACAATATGGACATATATGAAAGACCTTAATATGTCATGGAAAAGTTCCAATAAAAACTTACATTTGAAGGAAATGGTGAAGATGTGTGTTCAATAGATCAGAAGAAATATGCTAACATTCACTTGGTCTCTTTGATTGGACAAAAGAGACTGTAAACACATTATTTAGAATGGAGATATTGGTGACCAATAGAACCACTTCCTGTTAGTGTTTTGTTTTGGAAAGAGGGGAGGCCCATTACAAGAAGGTGTGACATACATTTGAAGAGAGACACGTAGATGGTGGGGTGCATGTTTATTTGTGGCTTCGAACCTCGATCGGCCGAAAGGATAAAAACTAATAAAAACAAATTATAAAGGGATAAAATAAAAAATAGAAAATAGTGCCACATTGTTTTCATTTTTATGAATATTTCCCTGATATGACAAGTATAACAATGAAATTTTAGGGTTTTTAGGTTATAGATATTTTACATTTATGCTCATGGTGTACGTCATTATCAATATTTTCTTGATAAAACAAGTTTAATGTAGGAAATTTAGGATTTTTAGAGTTAAGACACATTTTAGATTTGTTTTTAAGGGAATTCGATATAGATATTCCTTAAAGTGAAAAGATTCCAGTTGAAAAGATATTATATGAATCATATAGCTTCAAAAGTATCGTATCCGATGTTTGTTTCTCCATGTATTTAACAAAAAATAAAAGTTGAAGGGGAAAATAGACGCATGTCGAACAAACCCACTAACCGGGTTAAGAACTCTTCAAAACCCAAAGTAGAACATGGAGTGTGACATATCCTAAATGGCCTTTCAGACCTGTCATTTTCCTCTGATAATAATACAAGAAATTTATTTGAGATCCAGAGGCATTAACCATGCTGAAACCCAAATTAACGTTGTAAATTTAGTAGTAATTGGATAGTTGCAACAAGAATTTAATAAATAAATAAACAAAATGCTATGGGGAACTGTTCCAACTAGATCTCTCGCTAATATCCATCCTAAAATCAACACCATTATGGGTTAAATGAGACCCGCACATAGAGATAAATCTGTAACGCTAATATCTTCTCATTTTACTATATACAAATTGATCATTCTCGATCTCAGTATCTCGTATCTCAAGTGGGTCCAACTTCTTTGCACTATTTTGTTTGTTGTATGGAGAAGAAGAAGATGAAGATTGAGGAGTAGGAGGCATTTCATTCAGGTGTACTATTTAGTTGTATTGATTTTTATTCTTCGCTTATGAACACCTATGCTTGGTGCATTATAACCTTTAACACCATTCCCATGATATATGAAAAAATATGAAAAATAGAGGAATAAAATATGAATATGTCAACCATGCACGGAAGAGAAAATGCCAATCTACGCCTTCCACGTCATTTGTGAATGTCAAAATAGGGAGGGCTAAGCCCAAATTGTGCACGCCTTTGGCATAATAAATATATATGTCATGTTATTTATATTTTTGTGTGGCGGTCATGGTCGTATCGTGTGGTCATGGATACGTGGGTGAATGCTAGTCATCACACAATATAGTGTCTAAAAAGTGCAAATGTATTCTGCCCTCATTGATTCTATTTGGCACACAAAGGACAACCTTCATTTTGTGTCCAAGCTAAACAAATGTGTATGGTAACATACCCCATATTGGTTAGAAGAAAGAGAACAACTTGTAACTTTTATTTTGAGCATGATGCTGGTTTTATTTCTATAGGCTTAGAAGGAGCAAGTTTGTGGGAAAAAATTAGTCAATATCTTTTAATATGAATCCCTACCTACTTATCACTCATGTGTTTTTAAAAAAATTTATAAAATTCTTTTCTTGATTATAGAAATCTACTACCTACATACCTAACTTATTAACAATGGTAAAATACTTCCAAATTGGTTTGAAGGTTGTAGTGAATGGAAATTTTGAATACAAAGGATAAAATAAATTCATATTTATTATGTTGATGTTTACATTGGTTTTATGAAAAATTAGGGTTGATTGTCAAATTTAACCCTTTGTGGGTGCATCAAGTCACCCAATTTGCTTTATAATATGAATATGAATACATTAACACACCACATAAAAAGTCACTAACTAACAAATAATAAATGAGCCGGTGTATGGATTAGAGGTGAAGCTAAGATTTGATCGACATCATATCAATGTAAAATCATTGACCCCTTAGACCGCCACATGGAGTAGAGGCAAGGATGAGATTTGATAGAAACCTTGTCAATTGAAAAGAAGTAACCCATTGAACATTATTTGTTACTTTCATTTATATTTTAGTTTCTATTGGAAAGTAAGGTTGAAGGTTTCTTTTGATATGTTTAAAGGCATCTTAACTTAGTTTCAAATCAAAATTAGCTATATGTAATAAAAATTACAATAAGGCATGGAAAATAATGCTTTACAAAGAAACAAAATACTATTAAAAATATTATTTGTATTTTAAATCTGAAAACAATTAGTTTATTTCAATAAGTAATTCATAGATTTGATGGTAAACCAAATACTCAAAACTAACAAAGCTTACAACAGAGATAAAGGTTTATAAGTATCCCGTACAAAAATTTAAAACCAAGAAAAAATACGTACGACAAGTTGTAAATATCATTCTTACTAGAAGCTACTACATACAACCTATTAAATAATGAAATTAAGTGTTTTTATATTTTAAAAATATCATGCAAATTTACTAGCCTAAAGGAAATCTAGGTTTAGTCTTTGTTAGAATTTTTTCTTAAATAATTAATATGTTTAGACGGTGATTCGTAAGATTCACTTATTGATTCAAATGATTTGTAGCCATGTTTTCTCCTTCTACTTGAATATGATTACTCTCAACAATATTTGGAATCTTATTTTACAATATAATGCATCTATTTGTTGAATGTCCTTATACTTTGATGGTAACAAAATTCATTTATATAAAAATATTTGTTTCATGCCATGTGATTTAACCACGAAAATAAATAAGATGTGTAGATGTGGGGTTCTACTTATTTAAATTCGGATTAGGGTTATAAATATGATGTAATTTCATATTATTAATTAAGCACTAAAATTTAGATCCGAAACATACATTTCAAGTAATAAAAGTTGTATCAATTAGAATATGTACCAAATATAGATAGATGGATGAACAACAATGTACTTAATTATTTGAATGGTCCGGAAATTGATCTAGATGTGAAAAAGGGATGAATTTCCTAGAAATCTACTACATATGTCTCATCTCTGCTTGTGGAGTTGTATTGTGCTCAAGAATGAAACCATTTTTCAAAAAATCAAACCATTTAATGTTGTGGTCATGTTGGATGGTTTGGTATGGCTTACTTCCACGACCTCTACACACAACTATATATGATTAGTTGTGAAATATTAGGTCTTGATAATGTGTGAAACTGATCTAGATGGGTGCTTGAAGCAAGATCAAACCATGTCAACATCCAAGGGTTGTTTGAAATTAATTTTTAGAAAGTACCAAAATATTTTTAGCAATTAATGATTGAGATGATTATTAAGAGAAATATCAACAATTAGAGTAGGATTTCTAGAAAATATATTTTTAGTAAGTCGTGAAATATATTTTTAGCCATTTTTCAACAAATTTTAGTATTTTGCATTTTTTAGGGTCATCGAATCATTTCTAAGCTTCAGTTTGAACGATTATAGCCAAAGTGCTATGGTTGTAGTAGTGTTTTTTGAGTTTGTTACGTCATCTTTCCAACATATCCTACGATCAACAAATCAGTCAATGGCCAATGAGATATGACCCCATAGAAGCACACACACACACATTGTATGTATGTATGGATAACTTTTAGAATATATATTTTATGCCCATTAAAATTCACACCCAAGGTGGGTGTATGTAATCTCCATGGAGGATGACCTTTCGGTTCACATTTGGAACCCTTCATTTACTATTCCTAGAAACCTTCCATCTTCTACATTATTTCACTATAAAGAAGATGGTTTCAAAGGAAGACACAAGTTTACAAGTTGAAAGTTTTTGTAGGCATAAGTTGCAGGTTGTGGGTTTGTAAGTTTGGAGGCATACATATCTCCTATAGAGTTTTTCCATTTGTATACATCATTTGCAGAGAATTGTGAGGCATACATATCTCCTACAAATTTTTCCATGCCACATACAAGCTTTATTGCAAATCTATTAGGCATATAAATATCCTATAGAGTTTTCCAATTTGTATACATATTCAATAAAGTTATTTTACTTCTACAATTATAGTTTTATTTCTACAATATAATTCAATTTTAATTATACTATACAAATCATTAATTGTACAATTTTAACTACTTTATTATAATGTATTTCCATATATGTGTTATCTACCAAATTCTAAAAAATAATGTAGATAAGTTGTATCAAAGCGCGAAAACAATTTTTAAATTTTTTTGTAGGTTTTGAAAATGATGGGAAAATCTAGCTAGAAATAGTTTCAAGTCCACTTCTAGCACCACAAAATGAAGATGATTTTCTCTAGCAATTTTTTTAGGGAGGAGAATCGACGATTCGATCAATGAGAACATGATCATGGAGTAGATGATGAACATGCAAACAAACATTTCCCATTTCAAAACCCTCTAAATCAACCAACTTGACTTGAAACCTTAAAATTTGGTAAATACCCTACAAAAATATCAATGGTTAGGTTAAAGCACAATCTTCATGCATCCTATATTGGCACTACCCTAAAGAGGCCTCAAAACACATGAATTTCTCCACCTAGAGATGTGACATAATACTGAATGGATGCAACTATATTTGATAACTTAAACACTTGATAATTGATTTGTATTGACTTGGTTAGTTTGTCCCTAACTTGGCTTTGTGGGATCTTGATTTGGGAAGTGTGACTCTTATAATTGGTTGAAAGTTCTTCATAAATGTTTAGGGGACGATCTTTGCTTGCCTTTTCAATGATTTATACTTGAAGCACTCTCGATAATGCAAGGTGAGCCGTTTGTGAATAATTGATGTCTTAGAATTTCTTATATAGGGTTTCATGTGTATAATTCACATTAAGGTTGACCTATAATGGACATACTTACGTATAAAAGATATAACAATTGAAAAAATGAACATTGGGTGGCTCACGATGGGATTTTTCTACCTAAGAACAAATAATTTAATGGTTTTGTCTAGTAGAGAGGGACAATGTTGTAAAGCTTTATGCATAATAATTAGGAGTAATGGACTACTTGAGACCGATGCGAGCATTTATGTAAGTGAATAATCAATGTAATGAGGAGGAAAAACTTTGTAATAAGACTAATGATGGAATAATATATAACAATTAATATCAAATTAGGTACACATATCAAAATTAAAGGGATTAAGTCAATACTTACATTGTCAAGAACTAAAATACCAAATTTATGTATCTACATTTCCCCCTTTAAGCTAGGAAATGAAATTTGTTTATTTGAATGAAACATGTATTTCAATGTGTAAATACACTTTGTCTTTGCTTAAGATGCTTGAGTAGTTACAAGATCCCCAAAAATGAAACCTGCAACATAGAGTGTAGTCAATGCCATATAGAAATAATTAAACTTTTCCTCTAAATTGAGACCGAAAATTTACAAATTTGAATTTAAAAATCATGGAAGGAGGACACTTATCTACCTTTTGAATGTAGGAGCTTCTGATGAAGGATATAGAGAGAGGAATTTGAAGTGCATTAATGGATTATTGGGTGTGATCGGTCCATAATTTGTATAAGTATCATGAACCAAAAACATTGGGCGTCACTCAACCCAATACAAAAATAATAAAAAGAAACGTTAGGTGTTACTTGACCTAATGCACAAAATAAAAAAGAAGTTTGGTATCACATAACCAACTATCCTCAAAACATGGTGAGGGTAATGGTTTCCCAAGGTTTCACTTGAACCCATATATACTAAAGTTATCCCTAGACCCATAATAAGACCATCCACCTACAAACTCACACTACTACATATGGATCTAGATTCCAAATGTACAAAGTTGAAAGGGAATGAAATATACTCATTCCCCACCGTATCGTATTAGTGTTTTTGAAACTTTTAAAATACACAAATAATGGTGCTCATGATTATTCACCTACCATGCCAATTTGATAATGCAAATGCATGCAAAAAAAAGTACAACTTGATATTAGAGATTTGGACTCAAAACTCGCCACCATGCCCCTTGCATTTTGTCATAAGATATAATGAACTCTATACTAAAAATATGTATCTATCCCTAAAATTTATCAAATACCTCTAAAAAAACCTATATTTTCTCAAAAGTTATAAAATTGGATATCAAAAATATTCCCGTGATAGTGCCATTTTTGGGGATAGTACCATATGATGATTTCATCCTCTCATATATGGTTGTATTCATATTGAATTTCTATGTTAGGTTTTATTTGTACCTATAACTATGTCCATGTAACCTATCACATTGCATTCTAAAGTCTATAATACTTCATGTGTGCCTGAATTACATAAATATTTGTGTCCACTAAATGCCATTTTTTTGAGGTGAGTGAGATAGAGTGTGTATCGCTTGGCTCAAAAGAATATAAATGTGTCCATATCAAATAGAGCACATAATTATTGGTATAACACATAGAATATAATTGTAGATGGCCATCGTGTATAACTTGGCCTTGCCAGAGAGTGCATGGTGTCAATCAATATACAATGAGATAGTGCACACAAAATCCTTATAAGTATATAAATATAGAAACACATAAGAATACAAGTACACCAAGCAATGTCACACATAATTCCACATAAAAGGCTAAGGGATACATACAAGGGACATGGTAGTGGATCACACACAAACAAGGGCATAATGGTCACACAAGAAATGCTATTGAGGCTAAAAATAAGGGGCATAAGAGTATCACATACAAATACATACATAGGCCAAGGGCTGCATATAATATGCACACAATACATAATGTCACACAATAAACAACAATAAAAGCTACATGGATCCAAAGTTACTTGTTTACACAATTCATGTACATGTTAGTGTCAAAGATTCTGATAGAAGCATAATATAGTGTAAATCATAAGCATGATTTGGATAAGTGAAAATAGTGAAAATAATGATAAATAGAAAATAAGTGCTTGTTAGTGTAGAAGATGCCCCAAATTAGTAAGGCCAATAGGAAAGGATACACCCAATATCTATGATCATATCAAGCTATGTGTATCCCGTTGTTTACAACCCTTCTAGTTTTTTTTTATAGATTAATGTTATGGATTATACAACAATAAAAAGGAATGTAAGGTTCATTACAGGGGTTTATTCTAATTAATTAACTTCCAACATTAATCATGCTATATTAGAATAATGAATTAATACATGTAACTAGTGATAACAATATGCGGCAAGTTAAAATGCATAATAGGAGAGATGCACTTAGCTATACAAAGTGATATGAGAGAGATTTGGGTGCATAAATTAGACAAACTGGAAGTACTTGAACACAAAGATACTTCTTTCCCGAGACTGCCACGCAAAATTTCTTGATATGGAACCATACAACTCCACCAAGATTGATTGTATAGGTCATGAACATATTGTATAGTCTTATACTTGATTAAAGCGGGTTCATTAATTTTTATGCCCTTCGATGGTCTATAAATGTGCGTTGTTGTCAAACCCTAAGTATCACACAATCCACGAAACCATATGATTTTTTTGAATCAAACTCAAACCCTAACCATGTGTGGAAGACCCTATAAAAGGTTAATGTTTAGGTTGAAGTGTAATCTATGCACTACCTACATCATCACTACTTCGAAGAGGTCTTAAACCACACATAGTTCTCCACCTAGCATGTAATATCTATATGAATGCAACTAGTTGATAATTTGAACCACTTTGGCATACTTAAGATGATTGTGTTCTTTCTAAGACATTGAGTTGGATCTTTGAGTGCTTAGAAATAAGAGAATCTGAACTCCTTGACCTGGTTAAGTACTTTAGAAAGCGTAGTAGTGGTTTCCCTAGTGGATGTGCATAAGATTTGGGAAGATTTAGGAGCCTTGAGCTCCTTTACTATTTGTATTTACAATAAGAGTGCCCACCGATTTCTAGGTAAGTAAATGAAGTGATGTAAACTTTCTTATGTATGATTCTAAAGGTAAATCTTTATGAAAAGGCCAACCCATGAGGATAATATCACCTGGTTGAATTCAAAGAAAAGTTATAGGATGTTTCGGTGCAAACACCGTATTGGTCACCAAGACCAAAAATTACATCCCAAACCTACTGTGTCTGAGCTTTTGGATAGGGTGACCACGTGAGTGAAATCTGAAGTTGCATCATGAAAGTAGAGGTCAAGTACTAATTTCATGCATTTACATTTAAAATTTGATGACATATTAGTGTGTATGAATAAGAAACTTGGGAGAGAGATAGTAAAATGTATTGATCAAGGAGAGGATGCAGAAGTTTGTATTAACAAGGAGCATAATCACAACCAACAGTATTAAAAGGTTAAAGTACCGAATTTGAGTGTCCACATTTTCCCCCTTTAAGTATGAAATGAAAATTACATGCTTAAAGAAAAAAATATATGAGTGTGTAGACACATTTTTTCTTTGTTATGAGTTTGTTTTGTCCACATGCATTAATTTTTTCATGATCCATGGTGTGACTGCAACATAGAGTGTAGTAAATGTCAATAGTAGAAATTGAACTATAACTCAAATGTAAATGTAGAATTTTTGAAATTGAAAGAAGAAAAATAAAGAGATGCAAAATATGGAAGGAATACACATGTTTTTTCTATGGAGGGAAGAGCTCTTGTTCTTTGCTTGTAGTTAGAGATTTGGATTGTATTATTAAACTTGTGAAAGGATTAGGGGTGATTAGATCCCAATTGTTCAAAAGGAGAAGCTAGAGTATTGAGTGCATGCAATCCAACACTTAATAAATGGTAGATATAGAATAAGATAGAGGTGCCAAAGCACCCCATGAAGGAGAAGACTTTGTATCAAATTTATGAATAAACATGATATCTTCCCCTTTAAAAGAGGATAGGAAATACTTCCTACAAAGAACTTAGATGTTTCGATACTTTCCATAACCATGTGGACTACACTGTTGAAAATAGAGATAGGCCCAATTTTTATATATAAACACATAGTATAAAAAATAAAATGGGTGCCCCCATGCCATTCTCATGTGCCACACAACTGAGTAGGAGTGTGTAAGATGTTAAAATGATGATGGAGAAGGAGACTCATGCCCCTAAAACCTTGTATTTTCTAACCAAAACTAAGTACTAAAGGGGAGCGAAATATTTATGCCCCTATAAACTAATCTATATTGTGTCAATTAAGTATGAGATTATGCCAAAAACATATATCCATAAGTGGAAATATAAAACTGTAGAAAAATACAAAGGTAATTGACCCCAGGGTAGAAATGTATGGTAGGGTTAGGAATGTCCATACGGTCCTAACCATTTTGTAAACTTTTGAACATGTGTAAATTTTTTCCATTTTCTATGATCAAGATATTTCCAAGGAATGGTTCTCTATAAAAACTTATTCATAAACTCATAAATCTACTTGCAAATGTAAAAGATACCTCGATGAATGCCCCCTCTTTTCGTGTATTTGATAAATCATTTAAGAGGCCATATCAAAATAATAGATTTATACCCATGTATTTTATGTATGATAGTCTGTAGGAGATTTTGGAATGCTTAAGTGGCATCCACCTTTGAGAACTTGCACTTAAAAATGAGTCTACAAATGGTGGAGACCATAATGCGTAAAGAGATGAAAACAAAAACAATAACAACAATATAAATGATAAAATAAGAGTAGCTCATTAGTAACAACACATATGCAATAGAAAAAAATTAGATACAAAGCAATAGTCAAGTGAGACAAAAAGAAATAACATGCAAATAAGAGTCACAAAAAGGCATATAGCCATAGACATGGGAAAAACATGGTATCACAAGATAACTAAGGCACTTAGGCCACATAAAAGAGAAGAAGTATTACACAATAAAGGCATAAAACCATAAACTTGGGACACCCGTGGTGTCACAAGACAACCAAGGAACTTAGGCCACATAAAAGAGAAACAAGGTTATAAATTAAGACATATAACGAAATTCATGGGACACCCACAATGTCACAAGAAAATCATAACACTTAGGCCACATACAATGTATTAGACAACAGCAAGTGACAAATATGTATAGAAAATAATGATGTCCAACAAGATAAAAAATTAAAACAACTAGTAAAGAAACACATAAAACAAGATATGTCATAGTGTTGCACAAGACACGTGTGTTAGTCCTATTATCTCAAAAGATAACATGTACACAATATATGTAATCAAGTATAATGAGGAAGTAGAAAGGAACTATAATTAAACAATAACACATGTATAATGTGGAGGGATGCCCTCAAGAGAAGAATGTAAGAAAACAAGGTAAATACTATTAACATGCAATGATTTGTATGTCCTTCATCAAGCTTAATATACCTCATGAACACATGTGTGTAAAGAGTATAGAAAAGATATGTTATCTATCAAACCATAGTGACAAACAACATATGTAATGTAAAGTGATAACAACTCAAGCTATGTGTATATATCCTAATTTTGTATTTTTCAATTTAACTATATACAGGGAGAGGGGTAGTGCAAGAACTACCTAATAAGATCCTCATGAGAAGGAAATTCAGGTATATGATAAGTGGGAGGCCTGAGCCTCAAATATTCTAAATAATGATATTCTTATGCGAGTGGTATACAAGTGGTAGTATATTCCACAAAAGTCCTAAAGGAGAACTAGGTGCACTAGATCCATGAGAAGTAATGTGTGATGAAATATACCTATGAGGAGGACTAGATGAATAAGATACACTATGGATAATGCATGCACTAGAATACCTATGTGGAGTCCTAAGAGGGTGAGAGCCACTAGAGATAACATGTGAAGAAGAAGGCCTCTCTAGAGACGTAGGAGTAGAAACTATAGAAGGGTGACGAGGAAACATAGGAAGAGGTGCCTTAAAGGGAATGCACCAAAATGTCACAACTTTTTTTGGTGAATAAACTTGAATCACTAGTGTATGATATATGAAAAAAACCCCAAGAGCATGTAACCAAGGGAGACCTAAATGCATGTCACTTGAGCTAAGAGTGGAGGCCACTAGAAATGGGACCTATGTAATAATAAAACCGATAATAATAGGTAGAATAATATGTCTAAATTCAAATTTAGGATTACATGTGATTTTATTCTTAGTATATCCAATAGAATGAAGTAGCTAAAGAGTACTTAAGCTATGCTTGTTATGTGCATCGACTAATACATTACGTATGAGGACCTGATTAATAGATGCATGAATATATAGAGTATTTAAGAAAAGAGTATCATCCATATCAGAGTCATCAAAAGTAATAATTAGTGGAGAAGGTGGCATAAGGAAAACATTGCCAATATTTACATCTAATGGGTGATAATAAAAAAGCAGAGGTGGCATTGCATGATGAACTTTGTGCACTTCCAAAAATAGATGTGTTATTATTATGATGAGGAAGTGGACCATTGAAGTTTTTCAGCTTTGGATTATAATCAATAGGGTTAGAGGGTTTAGTGGGCTCATCCCATTCAATTGTATTTGTATAAAGAATATCTTTCATAACACCTTGAACCTTGATACATTGACTAGTGAGGTTAAAATCATCTATGATACTTGCAATAAGAATTAACATAAAAAAATACCACGAGGCTTGCTTGCATCATCCTCAAGTAGTGGTGGGAGATACACCATATTGGTCTCAAGTAATTATTTAAGCATAATGTGTGGAGCACAAGGTAGACGTGTAAATTTACTTCATGTAGGTTATAATTACAACTTAGTAGGTTGAGCTATGACATTAACAATGTCATTAGTAGTAGCCTTATTATCAATAGCCTTGCCTTTGAATGTATATTTTGTTGAAAATTTGGCATTAGATGTTGTAGAAGAGATAACTACATACTTAAGATTAATCACAGTGTAGTAACTTGGCCTCACGTTCTTTGAGCATATGACATAGATGTCCAAACAAGGGGAACTTATAGAATATGATTGATCCTGCAAAGAGAAAACAAGATTAGTGTGAAGAGATCTTAAAGTTTTATATCAATCATGATATTATTCATTTTATAAAGAATAGTCTCGTAGTGTAAAACATAATCACCAATGTGCTCATTATACCCTTGGCGTATTTTGGACATTTGAGCATAAGAAACATTGTCGAAATTTGATAAGAAAATGTGTACGAAAATTATTTTCCAAAGTAATGAAATATCACATAGAATGTGTGGGGATATCATAAAAACATTATAAAGTGAATTCCTTGAAACTTCTAAGGAAAATATTTGTAAGTAAGATATAGTTAGAGGCATAATCAAAGAAAACAACATGGAACAATAAAAATGTTAAGTGGGGTCACTCTTGCCTTCATAAATATGAAGCTTAAGAGAAATGAAAACAAGAGGAAACGGATAAGAACCCACTTCAGTGCAAGCAAGTTACTGAAGTAATTAATTAGAATTCATAATACAATAAGCGACGTATGCACCTTGTTGTAAGTGTAAGATTTGATCTTGTAAAGTATGAATAAGGGTTTTAAGATCCGCATCCAAGAAAAAGAAACATGTGACATGATATGATAACATGTAGGTATAGCGGTAGATGTAGGAAAATGCATAGAGACATTAGGTGTGGGGATATTAGGAGCCCCCATATATGTGCGCATTACGGAGGTGGGAATAATATATGTTCATATAGGATAATAAGGTTAAGAATCTACAAAAATGGATGCCTTATTGGATGTCTCGATCACAAATGAGCTTGGGAGTGAGAAAAATCTTAATAATAAGCTCTATATGATGAGAATTTCTTTGAATTCATTAATAAAAGCGAGATACAAGTTTAACTTGTTCTTGTTCCATGGTCTTTTCCTCTTTGTGGTCATAATCATAAGAACAATGTTTGTTTCCATGTCATGCAATGGTACCTCATTAATATGATCAAATATAGATGAAATGTTGTAAATAGGAAATGAAGAAGAAGCCATGAGGATATGATGCTTGTGAGTAGGAGGAGAAAGCTCAATATGCTCAATAGATTGATTGTTAAGTCGATTGTTATGCCTAAAGGGAATATGAAGGAAGCATGTACAAACTAAGATCTAAAAGGAATCATACACCAAGAGAGTAAAAGAAACCCTAGGATAACTAGGGTTTGATCCAAAATATTTGATTCAAGAGTCGGGTTTACCAAATGTTTGCATCCTTTTAAATTTTTATAGATTAATGTTATGGAATGTGCAACAATAAAAATTAATGTATGATTCATTATAGGGGTTATTTTGATTAATTAACTTCCAATATTAATAATGAAATATTATAATATCATATTAATACCTACAACTAATGATAAAAATATGAAACGAGTTCAAATACACAAGAGGAGAGATGCAATTAGCTATATAAAGTGATATAAGAGAGATTCGGGTGCATAGATTAGACAAACTAGGATTATTGAACCTAAAGATTCTTCATTTCGAAGGCTACCACTGGAAAATTCCCTAGTATAGAACCATACAAATTTTCCATGATCACTTGTATGGTCTTGGACCTATTTTATGGTCATAGACCTATTGTACGGCCTTGGACTCCGCTTGGAGTGAGTTTCTCGTAACTTTCTTTTCCCTTCCCTGGTTTGGAAATGTGTGTTGATGTACAAGCCTAAGTGTCACACAATCCCGAAACCATATGAAATTATTTGACTTAAAATCAAACCCTAACCATGGGTGGAACACCCTACAAGAAGGTTTGTAGATCCGGTCGAAGTGCAATATGTTCACCACCTATATCAAAACTACTCTTAAGAGGCCTCAAAACACATGTAGTAATCCACCTAATATGTAATATCTATATGAATGTAGCTAGTTGAAAATTTGAACCATTTTGGCCATGCTTGAGATGGTCGTGCTCTTGAAAATACATTGAGTTGGGATCTTTGAGTGCTTGGAAATGAGGAAATTTAAATTCCTCGACACAAGGTTAGGTGGTTCAAAACTGTAGTAGTGGCTGCCCTAGTGGATGTGCATCATCTTTGGGAAGATTTAGGAGCCTTGAGTGACTTTAGTATTAGTATTTGTAATGAAAGTGCCCAATGATTATCATTTAAGTACATGAGGTGATGTAAAATTTCTTATATGTGGATCATAAGGTAAATCATTATGATAATGCCGACCCAAGAGGATAAAATGAACTAACAAAGATGATTGAATTGAAGGAAAATTTGGAGAATGTGTCGGTCCAAGACCATAAATTACATCCTAACCCTACTATATGATTTTGGGAAAGGTGACAACAAGTGAAATTTGGAAGTTTCTATAGACACTAAATCACCCACTTTGGGTACATTTCTAGGTCTTAGTCACATACTGCTATTCATATGATTCATAAGAAAGAAAAGTACTAATTCACTAATGTCTTTGGCTTCTTTGCTTTCTTTTTGGTTTCCTTCTTGGCATTTCACACCCTATCGCCCGATCGACTTTTGATACTTCAACTTTTCTCGAGTCCGGACACGAACACCTAGCCAGATGCCAACGCCTTGGCGTTGTCGTCCCTCTCAGGTGACCCCGACCTCTTTGTATCTTGGTTGCCTCTTTTAGGCCTCTTCTAGTTGTTAGGCATCTTAATTTCTTATGGGTCACCCTATTTGTGGTTAATTATGAAATTCAAATAATAGAATCATATAAATACAAAGTTATGTGACCATAATAAAGGACCAAACACTAAGCATTTACTATCACCACCTAAGGTTGCATTCAAAGGCCATTACAAGAGCATCAAAGCATCCATCTAGCTATCACTCAAGGGACAAGGGACTGCATTCTTCTACACACACACATAGGAGGGGAAGTTAATTTTTCCATCCACACATATAATTACATTTCTACATCTAGCTACTTGCTCATTATTCAAGTGCGTCTGGCACAAGAGCTACCTAGGGCACAATTCTAGACACACATACGTAGAACTACATGGTGTCTCGAAATAAAATGTAGTGCAACACCTAGATCGTAAGTTGAATCAGTTGGGTGACTGTTGGGGTCAATCCAACTCCCCATTTGCATATTTTTTATTTTTAGGATTTGATGTGTTTTGGGGTTTTGTAGGTACTCTTTCTATTTATAGGTTATAAGTGAATCTTGTGGACTTAGTGTGAAATATAAATGATCAACCGAGAAGGGCAAAATGACATAGAAGCGACAATACAAAAATAGTTTTTGAGGTTTTGCATAATCACGAGCATCCAACAATGGTCTATAAAGCAGCCAAACACCCCCGAGTTAATCCAAGCACCCAAATCTAGCTTATTCTCGACAAATCTACATTTTTCTAGGTTCGGTTGCGACAACTTTGCCTTCCTATTTCATAGGTTTTCCAGCTCTTTACATCTCCGGATTAATGTGAATCAACTAAGTATTCTTTCATTCCTCTTGCAATTAGGGTTTTATATTTATCTTTATTTATTTCTTAGGACATATATGTACTTTATTGCATATTTATTTTGTTGTGACTCTCCATTAGGGCTTAGCATAAATTCTATATTTGTTAAATCATTTGGTGAATCCATCGATTTGAAAACTCTTGGATCTTCCTTTCATTACTTCTTGCATTTTTCTTAGGCTCCTCTCATCATGGAGATTTTTATTCATGATTTCTTTCTAGCCAACCCTGAGTTTCACGCTAAAATCATTACTCTCTTGGCTCTACTCGTAGTTCTTCTTCTACTACTCATTCGAACATTGTTTATAAGACATTTGTAGATGCATTTTCTCAACAAATTACTTTTCCATCTACTATAGTTGACGATATTTCGTTTATGATAATGATCCTCCTCTATATATACGTATATGCATCACTAAATTTGGGTGTCAAGCAAGATTTAATCAATAATGGAGTTGAGATCAATATTTTTCCTTTATCATTCATTGAGGTTATAGGCCTTCCCATAGCTAATATTAACCCAACATCTATTTCTGTTCAAGCATATGATTCTACTACGCGTCTACACATAGGAAATGTTACTTTTCCCATCATGGTTGGACCAAAAACGATTCATATCGTATTATTTTTCATTGACATCCCAATTCCATATAATTGCTTACTTGGTAGGACATGGCTTCACAAAATGCAAGCAATGTGTTATATAGTTCACCGATGCGTTAAATTCTTACATGGGGGTTTTGAATATGCAGTTCTCATACATAGTAACCCATTCCAATATTTTCACCTAGATCCAACCACTGCATTACCTATTCCTATACTGCTCATTACATCCTACTACTTGATCCATGACTTGCGCATTATCCGTAAAACTTACCTCTACTCAAAGGAACTGTTTACACATTAGATGTTATTCCATCCACTTCAATCTCACTCCCTCCTTCCACTAATGTTATGGTACTTTACTAGGGGCTTGTCCATACATTGGACGTCATTTCACCTTCTTTGTCTTGTCATGAGCAACATGTGTCTACGTTTTTGCATTTCACATGAACTCTCTTTATGAATAATGCTTATTGGCCACATATTACATTTGATCCCACTTGCTCTGGCATTGTTTGTGCACATGATATCTTGGATCAGCTCAGATTTACGCTTGATGATCTATTTCTTCCACCTCATTCTCCTCATCTCTTTCATGGCTTTGTTTGCATCACGACTTCTTATGGTTTTCGAGTCTTTCATCTCTCGGTCTTTTTTCCAAAGACTCCTCGCACATCTCCACTCATACTAGGGTAGTCTTCACTTGACTACATTAGAAGCACTCGAGATCCACATCATATAGAAATTTCATTTCCCATGCCCTTTGGCCATGTTTTTATTTGCAATGATTCATTTCTCAGCTATTCCTAAAATATTACTCGATGGTATGCACATGGATGCCCATTACCGCCTTTCACTAATGAAGAATATGCAATGGGCATGTACAATCTGCATCTTCATGTCTCCTTACTTTATCAACCACATACTATTGCTTACCAAATCTCTGATGCATATCCATTTGACTTCGATCATGACAATGACAATCTCTTAGATGACATTACTTGATTCTTCTACACATCATACACTTGGGGGCATCATGCTTATTACCTCCCTTTTTATCATTTTAAGGTGTCTGTTTCTTCTACTCATTATTTGATACACTCTTGTATCGTCATTACCCTATGACGCACTCTCGTGCTTCGGTTCACACTTGACTATTGAGGGCATACTACATACATGAACCTCACACACTACACACTTCACACTTCATTCATAACAATCTATTTCTTGTAGCTTCTATTACACATCATGCACACTCTACACATTCATGACATATCTTTCTAACATCTACTCTTGCACACTACCCTCATTTCCCTATGACACACTTTAGTTCCAAGGTTCATACTCGACTGCTGAGGGTATAAATCTGAAATGAAACTTGTTACACTCACTCTCTACACTCTACGATTTTTCGATCATATCTTTCTAGCCCACACTTCAAACCATTTCTTGATGACACACTCTTGTTCTATGGTTCATTCTTGACCGCTGAGGGGGAATTTATAAATGAGCCTCATCTCATGCATACTCATCCACATTCTCTCGGGGGGCACCCTGCTCCTATCACAATCACTTTACATTTGATTCCATTCAAACTCATAGCGTCTGCATATCTTAGTTGCACATTGTTCTTGTTTATTTATACTTGCATGTTAAATTTTTCTTACTATGTTAGAAATATACTTTGTATGTCATTATCTTTATCATATACACATGAACGTTCAATTTCCTTCTAGTTGTGAATACAAACTTCTTACAGATCCTTGTAACACAAATTCTTAAGCACTTTGTACCTTTTACAAGTCCCACAAAGAGCTCCCGGGGCATTTACTTTTATAATCATCATAGATGCTATTGTTTTGGTTTATATTACTTCCTATTCCTACCAAAGAAACTACTATATCAAATCATACACACCTTGACATATTTTTATCTTTTTAACATGCTAACAATTGTTTCATGTGTAACATTTGTCTTGCATGAACTATTTGTTGCCATGGTTGTCTCATACTTTTCTTTCTCTTATCTGTCATTATATGCCATTGTTTGCAGGATATGCCCTTTATCTTGTGTGCACACTACATACTTTGGCCCTGATTGTCTTGTGACATTGTGAGTAATGTCCCATGTTTGAAACCCATTTTTCGTGGTCTACTTTGTCTATATTTTTGCTTGTCTACTCTGTCTTCTTGCATGCTATCTTACACTTTATTTTCTACGTATGCGTGTTTATCTTATTTGCACTACTAACACCTTTTTCCAGCCACTTTGTTTGCATGTTCCTTGGTTTTTACCAAGCACATTCCCCCTATAGGGCATTACTTTTAGATCAACGATCGGTCCTCATTTAGGCCGCATTCTCCTAGCGATGTTGCATGCACCCCAAATGAGGGGGCATACATTGGGTGAATCAGTCATCCCATACAGTAGTTCATAGTCACAACAAAACATAGTTCAATACCAGGTACAACATAGTCTTCAATCTAAAAATGGCCAAGAATCGACTTGGATCTTGAAAGACAACACGAAAACCGATGCCTAGACATAGAAATGAGTGCATGGGTACCGTTGACCCTTCTTGGGTGCCTATGACCAGGGAGTTACACAATTTTTCTCAGATTGGCAAAATTTTTAGCACTTTACACAACGTTTTTCACCAAATAGGCACAATCCTCCAACACTTAGCATGCAATTTATCTCTGTTTTCTATTTTATGATGGATCGAACTCGAACAAAATAGGATCACACCATATGTAGTCATGTATAAATAGTCAAGAAACAAGCAAAGGATAGAGAATAACACTAGACCTTTCTCGCTACACTTCTTTTGTTGTGGTGTGAGATCACCCGGAAAAATCACACTTGGCATGAGATGACCCAAAAAATCGCACTTAGAGTGAGGTTTCCCAAAAAACTCATTCTTGGCATGAGATCACCCAAAAAACTCACCCTTCTACGACATTTTAAGGATCCTTTCTACACTCATCATGGATCAGGTGCACATGTTACATTTCACATTTTACACACTTTTGCATGCTTTTTACATATTTGGATCGAAAGAAAATTCACATCATCAAACATCAAGTGACATCAATATCATATAAAACATGACATGGTGCACTCATACACTTTCACCCCTAGGGTCACTTCCTCTTCTCTAGCTTCCACACTTCATTTTTATCACTCCACACTTTTCTTGTCTCCTCGAACGCTTTTCACATCGATCTACATGGTTATCAAATATTCATCTCTTATCTACTTTATGTTATTGAGTATTCACTCAACAACATAAAGTGAGGGAAAATGTAGTTGCTAAATCACGCACTTTGGGTACATTTCTAGGTCCTAGTCACATGCTACTATTCATATGATTCATAAGCGAGAAAAGTACTAATTGACCATTGTATTTGGCCTCTTTTATTTATTTTTGGTTTCCTTCTTAGCCTTACGCACCCTATTTCCCAGTCTAACTTTCGATACTTCAACTTTTCTGAGTTTGGACACCAACGCCCATCCAGGACGCCAACGCCTAGGCATCCTCATTCCCTCTGGGCACCCTTGACCTCTTTGTATCTTGTTCACCTCTTTTGGACCTCTTATAGCCATTGGATATCTTGTTTTCTTATGGTTCGGCCTTTAAGTGGTTAATTAAGAAATTTAAACAAGGGAATCATACAAATACAAAGCTATGTGACCATAATAAAGGACCAAGCACTAAGCATTTAGTATCACCACCTAAGGTTGCATTAAAAGGCCATTATAAGAGAATCAAAGTATCCATCTAGTATTTTTCCATCCACACATCTACTTACATTTCTACATCTAGGTACTTTCTCACTATTCAAGTGTGTTTGGCACAAGAGCTATCTAGGGCACGATTCTACACACACACTTGAACTACATGGAGTCTAAAATGTAGTGCAACACCCGGATCGTAAGTTCACTCAGTTGGGTGACTATTAGGGTCGATTCGACTCCCCATTTTCATTTTTAAAGGATTTGATGTGTTTTAGGGTTTTGTAGGTACTCTTTCTATTTTCGAGTTACGGGAGAATCTTATCGGCCGTGCGAACATACAAATGATCAACAAAAAGGGTAGTGATATAGAAGTGACACTATAAAAATCATTTTCTGAGGTTCTATTAAGTCACGGGTTCCCAATTGTGGTCTCTGATGCCCGGTGCACCCCGATCTAATCTAGGTGCCCACCCGAAACTTATTCGACAACTTTACATTTTTAAGGTTGGTTCTGCGACAACATGCTTTCCAATTTCGTTGGTTTTCTAGATCTTTAAATCTTCGAGGATTACTACGAATCAACTAAGTATTTTTTCATCCCTCTTACACTTAGGGTTTTACATTTATCTTTTTTTATTTCTTAGGTCGATATGTACTTTATTGGATATTTATTTCATTGTGACTCTATAATTAGGGTTTAACATAAATTCTATATTTGTTAAATCAGTTGCGAAGTAAAGGTCAAGTATTGATTTTATGAATTTACATTCATAATTTGATGACACATCAATGTGTAGGAATAAACAAGTTAGGAGAGAGACAATACGATGCATTGAGTGGGGATAGGTTGTGGATGTTTGTCTTAACAAAGGAGCATAATCACAACCATTAGTGTTAATAGGATAAATTACTAAATGTGAGTGCCTACACCTGCATAATGCTCATATACCTTGTGAAACACATGTGTGTATAAAAAACCATGTGACAAATAACATATGCAAAGTAGAAATGAATAAACCAAATCATGCTCATGGCTTGATTTTTTATTTTTAGAATATTTTAATGCTTTTTTGTTTATAGAAAATATTGTGAAAAGAGATACCCTTGGTATGATCAAGAGGGTAAGGAGAGGAACCCATAAGTGTACGATGCTCAAGGACCTTAATAAAATATTATGCACAATAGGAGTAGGATGTGTCAATTTAAGTTGAGGTTGTGTTACATGCTTATGAGATAGATTTCCTATAGGAGGATACCTAGGAAGGTCTTTCTAAGATAGGACATGTATATAGATCATAAGTAGGCTTGATAGGCATGGTTGTAGAAACCATTGTGATATTAGAAAAATAATGAGTGTGAGAGTTGGTAAAGGATATTCATAAGAGATACCCTTAATCGTAACAACATGATTAAATTAAATGTCTTTAACACATTGATGAAGAATATAAGGAAGAGACCCACACTCATGAATCCAATGTTATCAAAAAGGAATGTCACATGTCCTTATAACATCGGTAACTTAAAAAAATATAGCCATAGTAATATATGTCACCATAAAATGAAGAATAATTTGTCTAATAGACTCATTAGAAGATTCTACATTGAATTGTAGATGTTGCTTAGTGTAGCCCAAAGAAGTAAGAAATTTGAGTGTGAATTTGTTGTACTTAGCACTTTTATCAATAAATACATTTTATATAGGTTTTTGATTAACAAATGTCGAATTCATGGGAAGTAAAATCATCATCAAGTATGTTATTATCATAAAATGTAATGATAGGCCTAGGAGGAAAAGACGTAATTATACTAACAAGATAGTCAAGTGGATGGCTACATTTTTCCGAGAGGAGGTCATGCCTTATAGTAATGATACACATTTTGGTTGCTCTTAGAATTAAAAGTACAATTAGTAGGAAGTGGGTCATATAAGATCTTGAGTGAGGATTCTCATTTACTTGAGGCTTAGATTGCTCCATAGTAGAATTGAATTGGATAACATGGGTATCAATCATATCATATGTTGAATAACATTCCAAAGCTTAACATTTGTTAGTGGAATTTCCAATACACCTATGGTAATCACTATATGCATTGGCATCAAAAATTTATCTTGAGGATTTCTTATATTAATAGATTAAAGTAGAGATATAAGGTTACATTCAAGAAAATTTCGTAAGATCTCATGTAGTGATGAAGGAAATGTAAAATTAACTTCATAGAGGATATTGTAATTGAAAATTTATAGGTTAAGATATAACATCAACCATTAATTTATCTTAGGTTTTGCTTGTCATTGGTTTTCCTTTGTAATTATAATTAGCTTGGAACTTATATGTAGATGCATTAAGTGGATTAGACCCAAACTTAATCTTTTGAAATGTTATGAGCTCGACCTTTGTTTATTTTAAAGTATGACATAACTAATAAAAATATCAAAAAAATTCAAACATAACAAATTCTTGTAAGGAGATAATAGAATCTAGTAAATGGATCCTAAAGTTCATTATCTCGTAAGTATATTTCTCATTTTGGTAAGAATCGTCTTATAGATCAAGACATAATCACTAATTGGTTCATGAGAGCCTTATTGTATTTTAGCTAATTGATCACATGATTAGTGATAATTTTATCATTGGAAGCATAATCTAAGTAAGCAAAATGAAAAGAGAAAATGTATTTCTCGGGGTAACCTTTGCCCTCATTAATAAGAATCTTAGAAGACAAAAAACCTAAGAGAAAATGGCGCATGTCACCTCAATAGAAATTGGATTATGAAGTGATTGATTATAATAGGTGATATTATAAGCTATAGATACACCCCCTATCTAATTTCAACACCATTTATAAATCATGAATGTGATGCATGAGGGAACATGTAGTAAATGGAGAAGGGAAGGGCCCATGGGTGTACACAAGAAATTTTGGAATAGTGGTAGTTGGGATAAACATTATAACTTGTTGAAAGTGTTAATAGATGTCCCTATATTAGGAATAACCTTACTATTCCCCCCAACCATCTACCAACCTTAAAAATCCCATAACCACCCTATAATCAACCTCTACCTAGAAGCCCCTGAATCAATGCCCCTACCGATATCGGTTATCCCCTACCGGTAGCGGTTTTATAACCGCATGGTCGGTTATCTAGTGACCAAAGATCGGTCCATCGTGACTTATACCAAAACCAACCTTTCACCTATTTATCTCAGAACAACCTCGATTCAGCTGGTCTATCCCTGTAACTTGATCTGAATGTATCAATAACTAGTGACCAAACAAACAAAATGATGTTTTATTATGGGTAGTTTAGTCTCTATTGCTTTTAGTAACGAGGTACCTAAATCGTGATTTCGCAATAGCTTCTTTATTATCATTTGCAATAATTTATATTAAAAGGGAATTGACCACCTTCGAAAGGAAGTTTAGTATTTCCTAGGCCCAAGGTAGTTCCCTTACTTATTGTCTAACTAAAATCTGGTGGTCTTGCATTCTTATTTACAGGTAGTCCTTCCTAGACAAAAAGGAGTTCTTCACAATCAGTCTGATCTCTCTACGGTATGCGCACACCTTCCCAACACTCAACAGGTATTCCTCCTAACCCTAACCCCTTATCTGTTTCTCAAGAGAATGAAAGGATAGAAGCAACTCTATTCTGGAACTAAAATTTGTGCGAAACATTTTGGCACGCCCGGTGGGACCCTATTCGGGTTTCTTTCTTTCTTGCTTGTTTTCATATAAGGAGCACCCTTGCCGTTTCTTTCTTCTAAATATTCACAAAATATTTTGTCATTTTGGTAAAAGAATTTGTCTTTTCGCATCTTTGCATTAGTGAAAGTCATCTTCTTGACCTCTTCTCTTTCTTTGCTTCATCGAATATCATTTTCGATTTGGGTTTAAAACACGTGCATCACATTCTTGCTTGCTGTTTTTTATTCTAGTGAATGTAGATTAAAGTAACAGGTCGTACACGTGGGGGTAATATCCACGGTATTGACAAGAAATTAATTTTACTCTCACTGCACAACACATACCAAATCACATCATAATCTACATAACATCTCAAACATCCCCCCTTTCCGCGGTATTCCTCCGCCCGATTGAGGTAGCCTTACAAGCCAAAACAAACTTGACATCTCCCTTAGGTCTTTTGTTTAGGAATGACATCATCTTGCGTCTAAGGCATAAGCCCAAAAGTGATTAAAACTAATCCTAGGGTTAGTCTCTTGATTTGCTTGTGCATCTTGCTTGTTTTCTGTTTTTCTTTCAGTTCTGTTTCTCTGTTATACCCTATCTCAGTTATCACCTCAGACAATTTGGTGGGTATACTAAGCCTTGTTATCCCCAAACCAGCAGCCTCTTACATTTTCTCTTTGCCTTCACAGTGACCGGCACCGGTCCACTTCTACCGACATCGATCTCTTGTATTTTACTGATTCGACACACCAGCAACCTAACAATTCCAACATTTGGTTGCATTTTCTGTTCCTGATTGACTAATTCTCTGTTGTATCCTCTTGTCCATGGTTGTTATCACCGAAACAAGCCGTAGCCATGGTTTCACATGCTTGTTCCGTGTCTTTGCCTGAGTCACCCCCTTCGCATCCTATAGGGAATCCTACGGACACCAATGCTTTTCCCAAGATCTCTGTCGGAGATCCGGATTTTGCTAAATTTTTGGATGCTAATCTTGGCACCGTACAATATTATTTGTCTCATACCCCTGACCGTACACCCGACGGTCAGCTCCTCTTGGGTATGCCTATCAGTATAGCCGCCCACTTAGCTCCTTCCCCACCTAATAACTCCGCCTCACTGTCTTCATCCTTAGCCCCATCTCCCAGCTCAGTGGATTCGATGGTCCATACTGCACCAATTGGCTTTCCTTTGGTTAATCTGGGGCCCCACATATCACTACCGTCCACTGCCCCTACCTCATCCCTCTCACAAATTGCCTCTTTCATAACTTGTTCTCTACCACCTATCCACACGAGCTTTCTCTCTCGTGGCTCCACCCACCTTTTCATTTCCGCAAAACGCATCCGAAATAGCCTCAACATCTTATATAGGACACCCTTATTCGGCCGCCCCAACATATTTATCATCGATACCTTATCAACAGTTAGCCCCACCATTGTCTAGTAGCGGCTCTTGGCCCAATCCTCCTCTATTTATGATGACAACACCATCATCTAACCCAACCAATGATTTAATCAAGCAAATGATGGAAAAGATGCAAACTCTTGAGGCTTCTGTTTCAGGAAGCCGTAACACCCTGACATACGAGAAAGTTTGTCGGGAGCCTATTCATTCTTCTGTCCCCCTTCATACATATCCTCCTCAATGGGAATTACTGAAATTTACTCGCTTTAATAGTAAGGAGGACCCTCAACAACACTTGCGATCATTTAGACATGCTTGCTATCTGATTGCTCATGACGATGCCTTACTACTCCGTACCTTCCCCATGTCCTTATCAGGACCTACCTTGGAGTGGTACAATGCTTTATCCTAGCACTCAATCTTCTCCTTTAACCAGTTAGCCCAATCTTTCTTGGATCATTTCTCCATCAATATTTCCAAGAAAGTATCCATTACCGATCTTTATGCCATTCGACAATTTGAAGACGAATCTATCACAGATTTCGTTGGATGATGGCGGGGCCTCATCAACCAACTTACTTATGCCTTACCTTAGGCCGATCTCATCGAACTTTTTACGCGGGCCTGCGCTAAACACATTTCTCCCACCCTCCAAATTCAAACTTTCCGCACCTTTGATGAGGCCTTTACTATGGCTCGGAAACTAGAGATTCGGGCCTTAGAGGAGGAGAAATTGAAGTTGCACAACAAAAACTCAAATTTTCGAACCCAGGACTCCACGAACAAACCCAACACCACCAACTCTCATGCATCGGGTGCTTCAAAATCAAAAGGAGCTGTACACGCGGTAACAGTTAAATCTCAAGCACCGTCTTATACCCAGCCAAAATCCACCTATAAGTATAAAGCCGAGCCCATCAAGTACACTCCCTTGAGAGAAACTTATGAAGTGATCTTGGACAAATTACTTAAAGTAGGAGCTATCACCTTGCCTTCTGTTAAACCTCACTCCGGGTTTGATTTCACCTGCGCTATACCTTCTTGGTATAAAGAAAATGACTTCTGTAACTTCCATCGCGTGAAGGGACACAACCACGAAAATTGCAAGATGTTGAAAAACATAGTGCAGGAAATGGTTGATGCAGGGGATATAACCCTCGATAATCCTAATGCCCCTGCTAATCGAAATTTAAAAATCTTCAACAAACCATTTCCAAACCATTCCTCTAATAGTAACACAAAACAAGAAACCTTAGCCGAGGAGAAGAGTGTGCATGAGATCCATGTGGTTTTCAACTCCCAACCAAGGGCTTCCATCGAAGAAATTATGAATCAAGCCTCTTCACCGACGTAGGAGTCCTCGCCCCCTTCTCCTTCATCAAGACAAGAGGACAGCCCCGCTATTCCTTTACCCATAAAGCAATTAACCACCTGAATTCTCTTCTCACGAAGTGCCTTCTTACACCACATCCTGTAAGGTCGTGAGCAGGATGTTATCCAACTTATCTATTTCCCAAACATCTCCTTCTACCAGTCTTGCTGCAAAAGAAGAAGGATCGCCACTTTTTCTTGTCATCCTTAGAAGAGAAACCCCTCGAGCCTACATCACCAAATTCCTTAATCATGACAGATCCTCTAGAACATTCCCTCCTCCCTATCATTTCTTCATCGCCTAAATCTTTCCAGAGACCGGTTGACCCTTAACTCCCATTGATACAACGCCTCATCCGCCCCTTGTATCACACCCCAAGTGGACCGGAATCACAACCCACTTCTCTTCCATATCAAAATACCCGTCCATACGTGAAGATTTTCATCCCCGGAAGATGACGACTCTTATGGGCACGTTTGAGAACACCATGCTCTACTCAAATGTAAATGACTAATCCAGACACCTCTACCATATACCCGAAATTTTAACAAAAGCTCAAAATGCCTATGTCCTTACCTCCACCCCCTCATCTCCACCGAATACCTCATCAACCTCTATCAACCTAACCAAACCTTCCCCTACGCTTGGGACTTTACCAATACCCAGCCTGACGCACCCACCTAAACGGTTAGACTTATCCAAAGATAAAGTCGTCAATCCACCTAGGAGACAGACCCAATCTCCTCGAGTCCAATCTATGCCTCTGCCACAACTAAAACCCTCGCCCCCGATCACACCAGTACAGCAGGCACGACTTCAACCTCACCGTCACACCTCCTTCTATATTAGGGCCTCACCCTCCACCTTTCCTTATTACACCATGCCTCCCACATCTTCTTTAACATGACCAACACCTTCTGCACCCATACAGAAATCCATAGGCATCTCAACACCGTCGCCCCAAGTATCTTGCCTACCTACCAACCCTAAGCAAACTCGATTATCGAAGGACTTGTTTGCTTTGTCACGCTCCTCTTTCCCCATGGTTGTTTTTGCCACCACGTCATCTCGTGGTCTCATCATCTAACCAGCTAAATATTAATTCTGCGCGAAGAAGCCACGCCAAGTTCAACCCAATCATCAAAATCCCTTGCCTAAACCACCACCCGTACAAACCACTGCACTCCAACCAACCATTACCAAAACAATCAATAATCTCACCCACTCAATCAATAGCCTCATCTTCATTTGACCCGCTCAAAGGATCTTACGCCAAGATCCTTGATATGCTGGTAGGGGATGTGACCATTTCCCTACCCCCACTCAGACCCTATGATCCATCTAAACCTCAACCTATAGGTTATGATGAATCTAAAATCTGCGCCTACCACCGCACACCAGGACACAATGTAGAAGGATGTAAAGCTTTGAAAGCCATCCTTCACCAGTCGCCTATCTCGGATAGAAAATCTTAGAAAGACGACTTACGGAAGAACAAACCCTTAGCTTTGATCCCTTCTCCTATACCACCTGTCCCCGCCTCGCCAAAATCTATCATCATTGCAACCCCGCCTCTTGAGAACAATGACTTATCCCTGTCATCTTCCTCATCTCGCATTCATGAGATCAACATGATTAGCATTACTACTCGAGGTCAGAAAAACAATGGAAAAGCTAAAGAGAGCACACCGGTGGTCTCTCTTTCTCCTTCCGCCATCCCGATCACACCACCACATAAAGTGGTTATTGGTGGACCGGTCTATCCAGCTCTCGATGGAGTTTTCCATCGCACTATGATCAAACAACTTCACCAATATCCTATAAAAATGACACTCTATGATCTCATTCAAACATCTGAATCGCATCAACAAGCTCTAATTGAGATCCTTCAAGGGATAGAGGTCCTACCTAATGAAACCTTGCCCGTTTCCTCCATCTTCACACCCAACCACGTTTCCTCTTCATAGAACAACCTACCACCACAAGCACCTCTGTCCCTGTACAACAAGCGGCTGCTGTCGCCGCTTTTTCCAAGAAGAAATTGTCGCTTTGGTGCGTAAGATCCCGACTGCTCTTTTCATCTCGGCTTATGTCCGAGACATCCGGTACGTCGTGTTATGATCGACGGGCGCTAGCCTAAACATCGCCTCTTCCAAAGCCTTCCAACAGATGAACATCCCTCCTAGTTTGCATGTGTGCCAACCCCACCATGTTGCATTCATTCAACGATGCTATTACTTCTACCCTAGGCACCGTGATCCTTAACATTCGTGTAGGGCCACGTACCTTACCCGAACTCTTCTATGTCCTTTAGGGAGAATTCCAATACAACATGTTGTTAGGCCGCCTTGATCCGGCTATGGGATGCGTTCCTCCACCTTACATAGATGCATCAAATTCGAGTATGAAGGAAGTCATACACCGTCATAGCCGATGCTTCCCCTTCAAAACCTATAATATGTTATACCACCCTAATGATGTGCTTGTACCCGTCAAGACACCCATTTATCCAACTCAACCATCTACTTCAACCATGCCTCAACCATCCACCTTAGCCACACCCACACCTTTGACCAATGAAACCACCAACGCAAATACTTCTTCCTTTCCTGCGGACAACATCCCAACCTCGGATCCCTTGGTAGGTGTTTTTCAATGCCTTATGCTAGGGGAGTACCGCCTATACAACGTTAGCACCTTCCATACCCCACAAGAGTATGGACAGTTACATGCGCATCCTACCTACGACCGTCGTGTGGGGGAGGTGATCTCCTACGACCACCTAATTTCCGCACCAACCTAACGTATGGGGGTGTTGACACATCCTCTGTCACCCCCAAACCTCCCCTTGGTGTGGTTCCCTTCCAATCAGATTTTCAATATCTAACCAACCGTCATTTCGCCCTCACCTTCCTGACGCGCTGTGCTTGGAAAGGTTTTGGTTTCGGTCTTTATGAGCAAGGATGACATACGGTTATTCCCATAACAACACGCAAACACAAAGATCGTAGTGGTCTTGGGTTTTCTGAACCACCTACACTGAATAAACCTCATGTCAATTGTATCTAGGAAGACAACGAAGTCACCCATTCCGAACAATCATCGCCCATTTTACCATCTTCACCCACAGAGTCGATAGACCCGGAATCTATCCCTCCTAACTTTTTTTTTTTTTCGTGAATGCTATCTTCCTAGGTCCTCTCACTTATCAACGTGATGGTGAGAACCCATCTTCTCTCCCCCTTTTATATCCAGACATGATCGAAGAAGACCTGCCTTCGATTAATGTTGTGGAGTGCCAGGATGATGACTCCATCCTCACCTACCTTGGTGTGGATGACTCTTATATTCAACGCACCTTACCATCTGACACCCAAACCATGTTGAATGAGTCAACTATAGAAATCAACATCCACACGGAGGACGATCCTCACATTGTAAAGATCGGACAATCTCTCGACGCATCAGAACAAGCCGCCTTCACTACCTTTCTCCGTGCCCGCAATCAAGATTTTGCTTGGTCCTATCTTTGACATGCCAGAATCGATCCGAAATTGCTATCCATAACATCACTTTGAAAACCGACTCTAAACCATTAAACAAAAGCTGAGAAAAATACATCCACGCATTGCTCTCTTGGTTAAAGAAGAGCTTCAACGACTCCTTTTTGTCTCCTTCATCTTACCTATCACTATCCGCAATGGATTTCTAATGTTGTACTGTCTACTAAAGCGACGGGGACTTCGATATGTACGGATTTCCGGGATGTTAACCTCGCTTGCCCAAAGGATGACTTCCCCTACCTAGTATTGATCAACTTTTCGATCTCACTGCGGGCCATGAGATGCTTTCTCTCATGGATGGTTTCTCGGGATATAATCAAATTTTAGTAGCCCCGAGCCGATCAACATAAAACCGCCTTCATTACCCCCTGGGGCACCTTCTACTATCGTGTCATGCCATTTGGCCTTAAGAATGCTGGTGCAACCTATCAACGGGCTATGACTTACATTTTTCATGACATTATGCACACTATCCTTGAGGATTATGTTAATGATCTTCTTAGAAAATCTAAACATCGCAGTGAACATCTCGATGTTTTAACCATTATTTTCGATCGCCTATTACAATACTGTGTTCATCTTCAGCCAAAGAAATGTGTCTTTGGCATCCTTTCGGGAAAAATCCTTGGCTTTATCGTCTCTTTGCGTGGCATTGAGGTCGACCCGCTAAAGTCAAAGCTATTTTAGAAATGCCCCCACCCACTAACCTAAAACAATTGCGTAGTTTGCAGGGAAAAATCTAATCTATCCATCATTTCATCTCACAACTCTCAGATCGATGTCAACCTTTCCATCATCTCCTAAAAAAGGAAATTGTCTTTCAATAGAGCGAGGAGTGCCACAAAGCCTTTGAGGCTCTTAAAACTTATCTCTTGCAGCCACCCATGCTTATCCCACCTCAGGACGATCGCCCTTTCTACCTTTACCTTTCTGCCACCGACCATGCCATAGGAGCCATGCTCACACATCATGACTCTGAGCATCGAGAACAAGCAGTTTATTACATAAGCCGTACTCTTGTGGATTACGAAACTAGGTATACACATGTCGAAAAGTTATGCCTAGCCCTATCATTCGTGGCCACCAAACTCTGACATTACCTCCTGAATCACAAAACTTTTGTCATCACCAACGCTGACCCCATACATTATATGTACGCCAAACCTCATCTAAAACAACACATCGCCCGATGGCTTATGCTCCTCGCCGACCTCGACCTTGAGTTCGTACACCAGAAATCAGTCAAAGGACAAACTATCACAAACCAACTCGTGGAAGCCCCTTTACCTGGGGAATAATTTACCAATTTTACTTTCCCTGATGAACTCATCGCAACTCTTTCACTCAATGATGTGTCTTATCCGATGACTCTCTTCTTCGATGGATCTAAATGCCAACGCGGTGGAGGGGTGGGAATTGTTCTCATTCCTCTTGAAGGTGAACCTATGCCTCTTTCATTCAGGCTCGATTTACCCTGCACTAACAATACAACAGAATATGAGGCCCTTGTTTTGGGTCTCCACGTTGCGTTACACTTAGGTGTGAAGTCTATTCACATTTTCGATGACTCTCAATTGGTAGTAAATCAAGTCACTGACATCTACCAATGTAAAAATGAGGAACTTCAAAAGTACAAATGTTACGTAGATTCACTTTTGACCTTATTTACCCATTATACTATCCAAACCATTCCACGCTCAACTAATAAATTTATGGATACTATGGCTTGCTTGGCCTCACAAATTCCTACATCACCAACTGATTCTAACATATTTGTCTTGGTCTAACAACTCTTTGCCCCATCTTACTTAGTCTCGGATGTTTGTATGGTAAATAATGCATCTGCTGACTCACAAGATACCTGGTATCACCAATTTCACGACTACCTTACAACCTCTGTTCTCCCACCTAACCTTAATAGTAATGGCAAACGTGCTTTTCTTAAAGGTGTTTCTTGTTATGTCATCATGGGGGGACTCCTCTATAAACATGGCTTCGATGGTATCCTCCTTCGATGTCTAACCAACGACTGAAGTCACTCATACCATCCAACAAGTCCATGACGGAATTTGTGGTGGGCACTTTAGTGGCTTTTCCATGGCCAAGCGGATCCTTCGCCTATGATATTATTGGCCTACTCTTAATAAAGACTGCTGTGAATATGTTAAGTGTTGTGTTATGTGTCAACAGCATGCCAACCTTCAACATACTCCCAGCCATCCGCTACAGGTCGCATGAGATCTTTGGCCTTTCTCACAATGGGGTTTGGACCTTATTGGTGAGATTCATCCACCTTCTTCGCAACGTCACCGTTGGATCATCACGGAAACCGAATATTACACTAAATGGGTGGAGGCCGTTCCACTCATTTCAACCAAAAAGGAGAAAATTGTTGAATTCATCAATCATCACATTATTTGCCGTTTCGGTGTTCCTCATCGCTTGATAACCGATAATGGTAAATCTTTCAAAAATAAGCTGTTATGAGCCCTTTGTGACAACTTTGGTATCAAACTTAGCTTCTCGTCACCCTACTATCCATAAGCAAATGGTCAAGCCGAATCTTCTAACAAAACCTTAACCAAAATTCTCATGAAAGTTGTTAACAATTCTGGTCAAAATTGGCATGATCACATCCCCTTTGCCCTTTGGGCTTATCGTACCAACATTCGTACTTCCACTAATGCCACACCATTCTCTCTGGTGTATGGTACCGAGGCTGTCTTGCCTCTCGAAATACAAATCCCTTCCCTCAGAATATCTCTCCAGGATATTCTCACCAATGATGACTTCCGCCAAGATCGGTTAGCCCAATTGGATCTTCTTGATGAGTGTCGTCTTACCGCTCTTGACCACCTTCAAATTTATCAAAAGCGCATCAAGCGTGCTTATGATAAGTGAATTCATGAGCGTACCTTTAAAATTGGTGATCTTGTCCTCAAAGAGAATCAACATGTAACCAAACTAGAAAAGAGTAAACGTGGAAAATTTTCTCCTAATCGATTGGGCCTTACATTATCACTCACACTTACGGATCGGTACTTATCGCTTAGCTTCGCTTAATGGTAAACTTGAGCCTCGAACCCCTAATGCCTTGCATCTCCGACCATTCTTCTATTGAATTTAATGTTACATCACTCCTTATCCACCTTGCATAGCTCGTCCCTTGAGCTCATTTACCACCTCATACACATTTTTTTCATGCATCTCAAAGTAAAATCAAACCCACGTGGTTTAATCATCACCTCCTCTTAAAGAGGCCTTCTCCTTTTTAGTCTAGTCCATGACTTAAAAGTATCAAAATAACAAGTTCTCAATTATACAATTCTCGGGATATTCTTGAGTCAAACTTCCTGCAAAACTTAGATGCTTCATGCCAAATAGACATCTAGACCTCCATGCTATAAACTAGACTCGCTCCTCGAAGGACAGCCAACTATGTGCAAAATCCGCATCTGCTACTATAACTAGACTGCTCCTCAAGGATAGCTATGTGCAATGCGCTCTCTGCTACTATAAGTAGACTATTCCCTCGAAGGATAGCTATACAAAGTCAGCCTCTATCAGAAGCTTCTCACATTGATTAGCTTCGTGAAGACCTCAAGAACAACAAAATACATATCCCATGTAGACTTCTCGCATCGATCAGTCTATATTCAGAAACATCAAAGCAGAGATATTCGAAAGTACTTTTGAGTCATGGACTTGTCTATTTTGGTTTGGTTCTCTTCCATCAACATAATCACCTTATAACAAGTTCTCTACGCTTCAGCTATTCCATCCACCCCTCCTCACCATTCTTCACAATAACAAAACTCAAGGGACGTGCGTATATCCGATATCTTGTGATTATACAACTCTTTTCACCTATCGACTTCTCGCCTATGCAAGGTACCTAGGGATTCAAGCTCATCCTACGATAATACGTGGTTTGTTTAGCTCTTTCCAACTATGGAACAATTTTACCTCTTTTACCCAAATCTAGGATTGTGTGTTGATCTTAATTAGGACACGATTTCCTATGCTTGGGTAAGTTAACCCTCACTTCACCTATACCCACACCAACACCAACAACATTACTCTACCAACATCAAACTTTTACCAACCAACAAATTACCTAACCACAACTAAATTTCCTGAATTCACCTCTCCCTGGTCCTAAGGGAGAACTACATCGGTCTAAGGCCCCTCCTTGCTTTGTGCAATGGGCTATGTAGGCAGCACTTAGGAGAAATGGGGTCTCCCAAGGTTAGCTTGACCATCCCCTACCATCACCTATCATGTGTTGTGTTTTACTTAAACATATAAATATTTTCGCATATTTATATTGATAACACTCACCTTTGTCCTTTTTCAATCCAAACATTCAAAACACAAACATTCTTATTATTATCATAAACTCAAATCAACATACATATTCAGTTTTATTTAGATGTTAAACAAATACATCTTCTTTATCATCGACGCGCAGGTTGGCATCCTTATTTATTCTTCTACCCCTATGAAATTCACTTAGGCCCCGCGCCTCATCCCGAACCAGGTGGCGATGGTGATCGTCGACGCCGCTCACTTGGCCTCTCCATCCTCAAAGGTGCCATTCAACATTATTCCTCTCCACTTATACTCCACCCGCTATCACTCTCGCCCTATAACCATACCTCAACCAATTTAACCCCTCCTAATTCATACACAATCCATAACCTATCCTACCCGAACCGGCCCCCAACCACCCGATTACCCCCACCCCAATAACCTTTCCTAGCAACTCTACCTTCTCCCCCTTCACCCCAAAAATCTATCCTACCCACCTACAACAAACCAACACAACAAATTTCACAACCTTACCTCCTACCCATGGTGATCGATACCGGTCACCCTCGACCACCATCGGTCCCCCATCAATGGTCTATAGCTGACTTTTATGCACCGACGTTGGTCGACACATGACCGACGCCGGTCTCTATAACCACTAATCTACACAACTTTCGCATGACCGATGCATCACCGCCTAGTGACCGACATCGGTCACTGTGGATTTCGGGCCAGACCAAAAATGGCCCCCAAATCCCCTTTTTTTTTCCTATTTCTACCCATCTACCCAGACAATTGCCTAAAAACTTACCCACCCTACCATTTTGGCCTACCTAACATATCTACCCACTCCATTTTACGATTTACCTTCATTTATTCATTATTTTATCAAATTTTGGATTCCTACCCCAAAACCCACATCCTAGATAAATTCATCAACTTCACACAAATAGGGATTTAGAGCCTACCGGTACGACTACACGTCGTCGTGGTGGGATAGGTGGTGGTGGTCCAGCCCTCCAAAGACTCCAAAGACCTCCTCGCTCCTCTAGCCATGCCATAGCTCCAAATCTCCTCGGCGGGTCCTCAACCAATCAAACTCTGCCTCCTGATCTCTGGGGCCTACCAATAATTCACTCCCCCACTCAACTAGTGCCAACTCAGCCCAAACACACAACCCACTCACTTCAAAAACTCAAACAAGAAAAAGTTGGCACTCAATTTCACAAAGTGAAAATGACATGCCGTATTTTTTCTTTTTATAGGTTTTCACCTCTAACCGATATCGGTTATAGCGCGCCTAGGTGACCGATATCGGTCATCTGACCGATATCGATCACCCATAACCGATATCGGTTATAGCTTAGTTTAACCTAATTCCTGCCCTTATCCACCAATCTCCATTTCTCACCACATCGCCTACCCCCGGCTTTGCTAAATAGCCTTATTTTGAATTCATCGGCCCAACCCAAGGCCGTAACCAATCAATTGGCCCACCAAGGCCGCAACCAACCAATCGGCCCACCCAAGGCCGCAACCAACCAATCGGCCTGACCCAAGGCCGCAACAAACCAATCGCCCGACCCAAGGCCGCAACAAACCAATCGGCCCGACCCAAGGCCGCAACAACCAATCGGCCCGACCCAAGGCCGTAACCAACCAATCGCCCGACCCAAGGCCACAACAAACCAATCGGCCCGACCCAAGGCCGCAACAAACCAACCGGCCCGACCCAAGGCCGCAACCAATCACTTGGCCCGACCCAAGGCCGCAACCACCCAATCGGCCCGACCCACGGCCGCACCAATTAAGTACCTCGACCAAGGCCTACAAATAAAAAATTCTCTCCACCCATCATGTACTTGTTTGTTCAATCGAGCTCACATGTTCGTGTTTTAGCATGACTAGGATACTTGACTTGTTCAAATTGACCAAATTTGCCTAGACCAAGTCCGTGACGTTTATTTCAACCACACCAACCATTTGCACCTTGCCGAACATGCCTAAACAATCGGTACCTTACCCGTTATATCCCCGGAGCTACTTCCTATGCCTTGATACCAGGATTATATCAGCCTTGTTTGGATAAACTATCGACCTTTGCCTATGAATTGCTTGTTTGCTCTTTCAAAACATGTACCCAGTGTCGCACTACTACATTTTAACGTGCGTCAACTTCCTTGAACTTACCCCACCATCTTACCAAAGATCTCACCATTATTTACCCTTTATCAACCCTATCCCCGATTTCATGTCGCCTCAATCATGATAGATTTGAGGGGGATTACCTATACCCTTAATCGGGCAACCACTTTTATTATTGTCAAAGCAGAACTTTACAAGACAAGCTACATGACAACAAGGGGAAAATGTAGACACCAAATTTGGGTCTTACGACACCCTGTACTCGTATCTCGTCCCGCAACCTAACCCTACCTCACCACCTAAAACCTTACACACTGAATTATTTATTAATTACCTTATAATTAATAAATCCACATCTCCAACCCTGCCACCTCACCTCGCCACCTCACTATGACCTAGCCCTAACCCTAAACTAACCTAATTAAGACCTATGACTTGGTCCAAACCCACACCCATGACTCATCACCCCTCACCCGCATCAAAACGAGCCTAATAATGACTTGACCAAGCCCACAACTGACCCCTCGGGAGAAAAGGAGGGAAAGTTGGCTATTTTACTAAAATAGCCAACTTTGACTTGACCGACATCGGTCCCTACTCGACTGCCGTCGGTTATGCAACCACCATCGGTTCCCTGTAAATGACCTACCCCAACCAAAATGGGAGGATTAAAATTCATTTGCAAGGAAGAGACAAGTGAGAGAGAGAGAGAGAGTTGCAGAGAAGAGCATTGAGTCCAAGACTATAACTGATCAACGAGATCACTGTCACACTCATCCAAGCATTGGGAGAGTCAGAGGATAGCTTCATCAGCTCACTTTTGATTGTCGGATCATCCCACCTGAGCTTTGCCTTCGTCACCACATTCCTCGGACCTGTATCCTCATCAAAAAGTAGTAAGTAGTATCTTGTATGCTTCTAGGCTCCACTTCGTGAACTTTTGATTGATAGTAATTATAAGCTCACCCCTGGATCTAACACCCGGCAGCACCCTGCACCTAACCTTCATTCATCCATCCCTATATTGCCCAGAAGACAACTTTCTCACTCTCTGAGTCTTCTCCATTACCTTACTATTCCCCCTAACCATCTACCAACCTTAAAAACCCCATAACCACCCTATAATCAACCTCTACCCAGAAGCCCCTAATCACTGCCCCTACCGATATCGGTTATCCCCTACCAATAGCGGTTTTATAACCATGGTCGGTTATCCAGTGACCGGCATCGGTCACTATGACTTATACCAAAACCAACCTTTCACCTATTTATCTCCTAACAACCTCAGATTTAGCCTAGTCTATCCCTGTAACTTGATCTGAACGTATCAATAACCAGTGACCAAACAAATAGAATGATGTTTTATTATGGGTAGTTTAGTCTCTATTGCTTTTAGTAATGAGGTACCTAAATCATGATTTCACAATAGCTTCTTTATTATCATTTGCAATAATTTATATTAAAAGGGAACTGACCACCTTCGAAAGGAAGTTTAGTATTTCCTGGGCCCAAGGTAGTTCCCTTACTTATTGTCTAACTAAAATCTAGTGGTCTTGCATTCTTATTTACAGTAGTCCTTCCCAGACAAAAAGGAGTTCTTCACAATCGGTCTGATCTCTCTACGGTATGCGCACACCTTCCCAACACTCAACAGGTATTCCTCCTAACCCTAACCCCTTATCTGTTTCTCAAGAGAATGAAAGGATAGAAGCAACTCTATTCTGGAACTAAAATTCTATGCGAAACAGGATGTAGGCATAGTAGATATGGAAATGGTAGGTGTAACGATAGGAGATGAAGCACTAAAAATTCTAGAATATCATATACATGGATTTTAGATACATCCAAAACATTCTACTCATCCTTAACTATATAAATGACTATGTCAATATGTTGAGGATTGAGCCTCATAAATTTTGTAAATTCTTGTTCATAAATAACATCAAATTTTTCAAAAGGAGGATTAGAATCATCATGGAAATTTTCCCATGGGAAGTTTTAGTAGAAGAGGCCATAATAATATTAGAAAAAAGAAATGGTAAAGGCATATTAAAATAAATATAATGGAGATCAACCCTAAAGATGACTAGGGTTTATGCGAGAAGGCTTGATTTAGAATAGGGTGGCCTTATAAAAATACGTTAAGGATTCAATCAATAAGTGGGTTCACTAAATGATTTAACCTTAAAAATAAATAAGACGTGTAGATGTGGAGGTTCTACTTATTTAAATTTAGGATAGGGTTAAAAACAAGATACATATTCATATTATTAATCAAGCATTAACATTCAAATCTTAAACATACATTTAAAGTATTGAAAGATGGATTAATATGTGATAAATATAGATAGATGGATGAATAAAAATGTACTTCTCTCTAATTGGCCTAGAAACATTATCTAGGTGTGACAGAGGATGAAATGACTTGAAATATTTGACATATGCTTCATCGCTTGTTTTGGAACTATGGTGTACTTAGGGGTGGAAATGTTTTGCATGGGACCGAAACATTTAATGATTTGGTCCTATTAGATGGTTTGTTCTAGCTTGAAAATGAGACTATAACTTATTGAACCTCTCGTGAAAAATGGGTATATGACTCACTATGAAATATTTGGTCCCGATAATGTGTAAACCCTTTAAAACCAACCACCTTGACCTAAAACAATAATCTTTTGTAAAAAACCTACAAAAATATTAGTGGTTGGAATGAAGCACAATCCATACACTGCCCATGGTAGCACTATTCCAAAGAAACCTTAAGGCACATGTAGTTCTTATAGATATAGTCTTGTTAAATCTAAACACACATAGCTCGGTTGTGTTCCACATTTAGCTTAGTGAGTTGGACATCGCCACAAAGTTCCACCTTACACCAAGTCAACAAGCCAACTCATACAACCAACACAAACCGAGTATCGTGTAGTCGATATTGAGTTCTTCTCGATCTCACGAGCTCCCAAAATAAATGCATGGAATCTCGATACAAAATGAAAGACGTGGGAGTGGGGGTTGAACCCACAAACCCAATCACACTAAACTTGAACCTTACCATTGGGCCACATAGGCCTATACTAATAATAGCCAAAGATATTGGTTTTATCTGTTAAATTTAGGATAAATAAGCAAAAAGAATGCATTGGAGAGGGGGATTTAAACCCTTAAACGATCTAGTCAAAGGATAAAGCTTTTACCACTAAGTGACGGGGTAAGATATTTAAGGTAGGAAATGGTATTTTAAATGGTAACTTTGTAATGTTAACAACCCATAATTAGGTGTTTTGAGCAAGTTTGGAGAATTTTATTGTAGGGATCTTTTGGAGACAAATTTAGATGGGTTCTTAGAGATTGTGCACAAATTATCAGAAGAAGAAAGAAGATTTTTGATGTAGGTATTATTGTACAAATGATTTTACATCATAATAGATCGGTTAGAGATTTTTTTTGACTCGGAGATATAGCCGACATTGGGTGAACTCTATTATCACCGGTTTGCCTTTGTAGTTTGTATTTTCCCTTATTTTTTGCAATATTTTATCAATTATAATACCATTTTAAAGTTATAATCCAATGTTTAAATCATTTAACGAGAAAATTGAGATCATTTTTAGAGTATTCGAATTATGTGAGTCACCTAATTTCATTTTTTGGATCAGTTTGGTATCAAAGAAATTGATTAAGGACATTTTAACGTTATTTTTGGGATTTGCAAGCTTTAGTTTTGAATGCTTACCAGGTCTAAATCAAAGCGAGGTGAAGGATCACTTGAAGAGTATAATCTTGGGATCGATTCAAAATGTGTAAGCTAAAGTTCAACTATGGAATATCCTAGGGAACAATTTTAATTAAAAACGACCTTCCATCAAGATGTTTTTGAAATGAAGATATGGTGGAAGAGTTATACCAAGAATGGAAGAAATTAATAGAAGGTAATTCAGAGGAAGGAAATAATGATAAGGATAAAGGTAAAGGAGAAGAACCTACTCAAACTCCTTCATCTCCTTCCAAACCTTCTATTTCTTATGTTGAAGGTAATTTTTAATGTTTCTTCAGTATTAAAACTTGATGTTAAGTTTGATTTGTTGATTTCTAATAGAGAGCTTAGTGTAGAAAAAATAGATCATTGGATCAAAAATTGAGTTGTATTGTGGGGTTCAAAAATTGTGACTGACGAAGAAATTATTCAATTATATACTCTTCATTTAGGTGGTACAACACTCATCTTGTGGGAGAGTAAGACACAAGATGATCTTTGAAAACACGATAAATTGATTTCTTCCTGGAATGGATTTGTTTCTGCTTTGAAAAAATAATTGTATCCTTTGTGTTATATGTAATGCACTATTACATATTAGCAAAACTTAAGACAAACTAAGGGTCAAAGTGTACAAAATTACACTCAGGAGTTTAAGAAAAGAGATTTTATTTTGGGCATTCCACTTTATACTCACGAGACTCTTTTGAAATATATTGGTGGGTTACAAAGTTATTTGAGACATAACATATTCATGTTTAATCCAACTAACCTTGATGAATTTTGTGGAGAAGCTACCCACATGGAATCAAGGGGTAAGAATACTAAGGAAAATTTCACAAAGAAAACAGGAAAACATCCCGAAAGTAAAGAAAAAGGAAAGGGTAAAATGAAAATCACTTCCACGGTCAATAAAGAAGATGAGAATCATGTTTTTTCAAATTACAAGAAAAAGGACATATAAATGCTAAGTGTTGGAATATCCATCTTGGATCTGATTTAGGCGACGAGACCAAAATCACGGTCATGGGTTTGCAAGGTTCATCTTCTTCCTCTTCTAGCACTAATTCTCATACTTCTTCTAATTCTAAATATATGCATGAAAAGAAAAGAAATGAGCTTTTCCACATTAGAGTAATCTCTAAACATACTAAAATTGATACTCTTTTTGATAGTGGATCTCAAGCTAATCTCATTTTTGAATAAGTTGTTAGAACTTGGGACTTAAGACTAAACCACATCCTAAACCTTACCCTTTGGGTTGGGTATGTGATGATGCTAAACTATAGGTCACTAAAACATGCAAACTTAGATTTGCAATCACCTCTAAATTCATTGATGAGGTAGAATTAGATGTGGTTCCACTTGATATTTTTGGCATTGTACTTAGGAGTCCTTATTTGTTTGATAGAAAATCAATCTTCTATAGGGAAGAGAATAAATATTTTCTTATAAAATATGGGATTGAATACATTGTAAGAGCCCATCGGATAAAGGCAAACTTATCACTTGTATCTGTAGGATAAATGAAGAGGCTTGTTAATGCAAGAAATATTTTTGTGCTCATGATTGTAAAAGCCAAGGATGATGATAAATCCAAGGATTTAGAAGGTTGTGATCCTAAACATAATAATGAAATAGTTAAAGTTATTTATAACTATGATGATGTGTTTCAAGAGCCACAAGGTTTACCTCCTAAAAGAGATATACAACATGAGATTCATCTACGTAGAAGGATGCACCTCTTCCTAATATTGGCATGTATAGGTTGTATGTGGTAGAGTATGAAGAAATAAAGATGCAAGTTCTTAAGGTGCTCGAGAAAGGATCATTCGACTAAACACTTCTCCATGTGGTTCACCAATTGTGTTGGTACCCAAGAAAGATGACACTTGGCAGATGTGTGTGGATTACCAAGCACTTGAATAAAATAAAAATGAATAGCTGATACCCTCTTCCTCGTATTGATGATTTATAAAATCAATTAACTTTTTTAGTTATTTCACTAATCTAGAATTGAAAAGTGGTTATCACCAAGCTAGGATCATCAAAGGTGATATTTGGAAAACTTGCTTTAAAAATAAGTAATGCTTGTTAGAGTGGTTTGTTATGCCCTTTGGGATTTGTAATGCTCCCGCCACATTTATGTGGGTTATGAATGATGTATTTAGGCCATTCATACATGTTTTTTTTGTTGTCTGCTTATATGATATTTTTTATATTAAATAAAAGTTTGGAAGATCATGTTGAACATATTAAGAAATTCTTGGAAACTTTACAAAAGGAGAAATTATATTTAAAGATGTCAAAATGTGAATTTGGTAAAACATCTTTGATTTACTTAGGATTTGTAGTAGGGGTTGTGAATTGAAAATTTATCCCTCTAAAGTTACATCCATAATGAAGTGGCCTAAGCCTAATAATGTAACTAAAGTTAGAAGCTTCCTTGGGGCAATCCAATATTGGAGGAAGTTTATTGCTAACTTTTCATTCAAAGTGTAGCTCGGTTGCATTCCTTGACAAGTCTTTTAATGGGGAGGAAAATACTAAAAATTGATGCAAGGAAAATAAAAACTAGATTAGTTTAGGTCTTTTTCCTTTTCCTTGCCAAGACTGTCTTACTAAGATTGTAGCCCTTATATACAAATCTTGTAGTTAAAAAAATCTAGGAGTTATACAACTATGCAAGTTGATTTAGATACCCATTTGTCCATTATTACTGTTTGAAAATTTTCAATGTTAGATAACTGTTTAGACCTCCTAATTCACTAACTCACTTCTTGCAATCGGGGCTCTCAAATTGTCTTAGGACCGTGAACAAAATTGTCAGAAGCTAGGGCATATTGTTTGAATTTCAACCTTACTAACCTTGGAAATCCAATTCTAAATACTCCTAAGATGTTTTGTGTAAATTTTCAAGCCTTAATTTGATGTTTAACCCCTTCAAACCTAATTTTTCAAAAACTTCTAGTGAGGCTTTCTTGAGTAACCCGAGTAGGGTTAAAATATTATAACATGAAAAGTACTCAAATTCAAGACCTAAAAACATACATGTAGGTTTTTGATAAGCTCTCCAACATTCTTGAGTAATAAGTATAAGGAAAGAATTTGTAAAACTTCAAACACCTTGCGAAACTCACCCACTCGAACGAGCAAAATAGGGTTCTTGATACCTCATGAGAAACTTAAAAGGGATACACATTTAAGACTTAAATTACCTCTTCCAAAATCATGTAATAATGAATATTCACCCATTGGTTAGTGTTCAACAAAGATATACCTTCAAGTTCCGAGAAAAAGGAGTAAATCCACATGATTCTTGTGTAGAAAACCAAACTTAAGACAACCCTTTGAATGTTTTTAAACAAAAGCAGAGTAAAAAAGTGTTCTTAAATCAAATAACTATTAACCCTCTTTAAATAGTGATCCCACAACCTTATATAGGTGTTCAAACAAAGAATTTTTTTATCATGAAGTAAATAAGTAACCACAAATGATCTTCAAGGAAAAACAATTTTTCATTAGTTCTTCATTACTCAAAAATAGAGTAAATACTTCTTTTTATTTATTAATGTGTCTATATAATCCTTCATAAATAGAGCCCTTCAATCTCCTAGAGATGATGATATAAGAAATCATTTTCCTCAAATCAAAAGATGCATTACTGCATAATTCTCTTGGAGAAAACAATCATATACAGATCTTATTCTTGAAAGTACAAAACTACTTCTCTCCTTTTAGCTAATTTATCATTTTACAAACCTCTTACACATATAGACTTCCTCATAAGAATGACAACTAACTCTCTCCTCGATTTCTCCACCCTTTTCTCTCATATTGCTCAAAAACCTAACTATTTTCTTTATTTTTAGATGATCTTTCAACATAGTAAAAGGAAGTATTATTGTTTTTAAGAGCTCATATCCTAATGTTCACTCCTAAGAGGTATAAATGTCATAACAAGAAGTTAAGATCACTTAATTAAGCCTCCTAGACCACTTACACATACCTCAAAATCCAAAAATGCCCAATATAAGCTTGAAATTTCAAATTCCACATTTGGGCGGGAAAATGAAAACCTAAGCTAAATTCAAAATCTAGACCAACTCTAAACCTATCAAAGCTTCAAAAGTCCTATGACCACATTCCCGAGATGGTCCAAACCATATTTTTCTCTCCTTATTGCCATAAGTTGATGCTCCTGCATCGAAATACTTTGACACACTAAAGGAAAACATAGACAAAACCCCAATGTTAGCACTACCTGATTTGCATAAACAATTTGAGATTGAAATTGATGCAAGTGATTATGTCATTGGTGCCGTATTAATGCGAATAAAAAACCTATGTGTTACCATTCAAAGACCTTCACAAGTGTGGTAAGGAATTATCCTACTTATGATAAAGAGTTGTATGCTTTGGTGCAGAGTGTGAAAAAATGGAAACATTACTTGATGGGAAAAGAGACAATAATCCATACGGATCACTAGCCTTTACAATATCTTCAATCACAATCCAAGCTACAACAATCAAGGCAATTTCATTAGATGGGGATTTCAAAACAATTCCATCTCATTATCAGTACAAAAAAGGTACACAAAACAAGGTTGCTTTTCTAGACCTCTTGTTATTACATCTATTTTGTTACAACATATGTCCTTTGATGCATGAAAGCTATAAGGAACAATATGTTAGAGATGTTGATTTTAAGGAAGTTTATGAAGATTTGACTCATGGTAAATAAGTGGAAGAATTTGACTATCATTTACATAATGGATTGCTTTATCATCTTAGTAAACTTTGTATTCCGTAAGATGAAAGAGTTCATTTGATTAGGGAAGCACATACTTCTCTTATTTCTAGTCATTTTGGTATTGGTAAAATAGTTACACAATTACAAAGATATTGTTATTGGCCTTAGATGTATGAAAATGTATCTAAATATGTAAAAGGTTGTATTCTTTGTGCCACAAGTAAGCCTAGTAATATAAAGTTGGGCTTGTATACCCCACTTCCTATACCAACTTGACCATGGGAAAGTATTTCCATGGACTTTTTTGGAGGCTTGCCTATGACAAAAAGAAAACATGACTATTTGTATGTGGTTGTGGATAGATTTAACAAGATGTGTATATTGGTGCCTTGTAAAAAGTAGATAAAAGGTGAGGAGACTGCACATTTTTTCTTCAAGAATGTTTGGGTTCATTTTGGTTTGCCAACATCTATTGTATCTTAGCGGGATTCTCAATTTATCAGAAATTTTGGTTAGCATTATGGGACCTAATGGAAATTTTTTTGAAGAAAAGTACTAATTTTCATCCATAGACTAACAACAAAACAAAAGAGGTCAACCATACAATAATGCATTTGCTCTTATGATAATTTAACAAGCATCCTAAGCTTTGGGATTAACATTTGTGTTATGTGAATTATGCTTACAACTATGCCCTATATTCTTCTACACGAAAGTATCCTTTTGAGACTTGTTTTGGTTATTTACCTAAGTCCCCTTTGGACTTTAATTTTAGACAATAATTAGCAGCATGATGTATGAGATGATGTTGATAAGGCTAAAAGGTTCATTCAAAAGATATAAATGGTTCATCAATTTGTCCAAGAGCAATTGGAAAAGAGCTAGGACAAGTATAAGGCTAGGCATGACCAACATCATGTTGATCATCATTTTCAAGTTGGTGATCAAGTTTGGCTACATATCAGTAAGGAAAGACTTACAAGTGAAGGTAAAAATCTTAAACCAATCAAGTATGGCCCATTTAAAATATTGGAGAAGATTGGTAATAATGCCTTCCAGTTAGAATTACCTCCATATATGTAGATGTATTCCATTGTAAATGTTGAAAACTTGAAATTGTATGAGCCACCCATGATCATTGATCAAGATGAGACTATTCAAGTACCTTCCATTGAAGATTTTTCTCCTGAATATCTTGACGAATTGTAGGATGATATTGTTCTTGAAAAGAACATGAGGACTTTGAAAGAGGTGATGTGGAATATATTCATATGGGTCTAAAGAGAATGCATCCAAGAAAGAAAAATTGGATGGAAATCGGAAAGAGTGAGGGAACTATACCCTCACCTATTGTCAAAATAAAACCAAAACTTTTGGTGGTCCAAAAGTTCCTTAGTTGGGAGGAGTGTTCTAGGAGGATTCCCACACTTTGAATTAATCATATGGTATTCTTTTTTGATGAAACTACCTACACATGGAATAACTCGTCAAGATCTTTCCAATGCACTTTGAACATGACAAAATGAACATTGTATGAGGATGTCATGGCTACTAAAGTATTTCTCTAACTAGAAAAATAATAGAGAAGGTTACACAAAGATGAGGTGGCATTATCAAAGTTTGAAAAGTGGACAAATGAGGTGTCAACAGGTGCCAAAGTGTGTTTGAGAAAAAAATATGGTTTTGGTTTTGGCCTCTGGTCTTTGACGGTTGAATGTGGGGCCCACACTATTTGTTGGCGGGGGCCCATCAGTAGATGAAATCCACTTTTATCAAGAGGTAGACCCTACCACCTTATTCTTCACATTGTATTACAAGTTTTATTACTTATAAGTCTCATAGAGGACCAACATACCATGCATGTGGGATAAATTCTCATTGTTTTGTTAAATATCAACACACATATCTCAAATAAAATTCCACGATCAGCTCACCAATGCCGGACATCGCTACTAAGTTCCACCTCATATTGAGTCAACAAGCTAACTCATATAACAAACACAAACCAAGTATCACACCAAGCTCATAGTGCTCCCAAAAAACAATGCAAAACGTGGCTTGAGCTACAAGCTACTCCCATCACCAAGGCTTTAAAAATATATATTTTTGTTTTCGTCGATCCAGGATATTTCCCACTAAATATAAAGGATTCCCGATGTAAAAGGAAAGACATGGGAGTGGGGGTTGAAACCACGACCCCACCCTTACTAAATTGGAAACTTGTCATTACACCACACATGCCTATACTAATAATAGCCCAAGATATTGGTTTTATCCCTCAAATTCGGGATAAATAAGCAAAAATGTGTTGGAGAGGGGATTCGAGATCCCGATCATTTAGGTAAAAGGATAGAGCTTTTACGACTAAGTCAAGGGGTAAGAAACATTATATAAGGTGTGAAATGGTATTTAAAATGGCAACTTCATAATGTTGTGACCCCTAATTGGGAGTTTTGAGCAAGTTTGGAGAATTTTATTGTAGGGATATTTTGGAGATATATTAAGAGGGATTCATAGAGACTCAGTAGATATTATCGTGACCAAATAATCATTTTGATGTAATTATTATTATCAGATAAAAGTGATTTTACATCATAATGGGTTGAATTGAGAGCTTTTTCAAACCCGGAGATGTAGCCCACATTAGGTGAACTCTTTTATCACTTGGTTTGCATTGTCTTCTATATTTTCCTTACTTTTCTCATTGTTTTATCGGTTAAAACATTGTTTTGAAATTGTAATCTAATTTTTAATCACACTACGAAAATCAAGATCATTTTAAAATTATCGAAAAATAATGAATTGGTTAAGTGAGTCACTTAATTTCATTTTTCAAATCAAACATTTAATTATAATTTCATATATATTTGTTTGCAAAATTTCAATTATGAAGTTAAATTTGTAAGAAGCGGTGCATGTTTGCAATATGAAGTTGCAAATGTTTTGTACACATCTCAATTATGAGGGAAATTGTTGTAATTCTAATGCTATTTTATTTTTGACAAATCAGATCACATACAACCGTAAAAACTAGCCTTATGAACATTACTTGGATCTCCAAAGGCCTTTGAATTAGGTATGTTAGTTATTTCATGATTTGTCGTCATTATCTTGTCAAATTATTTATAATGTCAATTATTTTATCATCCTATAAAATGCCAGGGGATATGAATGAGGTAGATCCCCTAACTGCCAAAAATACTAATCCATTTTCTAGTTTATTTTGTGCAGATTTAAAGAGATATTGCTTGCATATTTCGGAAGAACTTGATACTTTGCCCTATAACACTTAACAACGGTTTCGAAACCCATTTATTTTGAGTATCATTTACATTAAAGTTTAAATTGATCTCTAATATTCTAACACTTGCATGTGATAGCTAAACATTGTATACTTTTTGGTGACCAAAGTGGGACGTTTATCTTGTTTTAAAATAGTCCTTTCATTGAATGTAATTAGATGTTTTATTTTTATTTATCTAATATTTATGGTTTATTAAATCCAAACCTTTATGTTTTGTCTAGTCATTATTGTAGGTTTCTAACTTAGTTTTTGCAATTCAAAAATTAAAATAAATAAATAAAAATGGAAGCTCAATTGCTCTTGTGATTCCTCTATAATCTTTGTGCGATTTTCAAATAGTGAAACAAAAATAAATAATAATAATAATTTTGTGTTTTTTATATTTTTATTTTGTTTATATTCCTTGATGTAGCCGTGTCTCGATCTTCCTTTACACCTCAATATGATATTGGGAATAATAAACCATTTCATTCATTTAGAGGGCTACTTTGATTTCATCACCAAAGTTCCATTAATTTAGAGCCCACGTGTCGACGGGCTATATAAATCCAAGGAAGGAACTTCCATTTTGGTGAACATCCATTGAAATCATATGGATTGAAGTGAGGGGTGATATTACTCTCCATTACCCGCACCTTTAGATAATACTCCTCTAACATAGAATTGGGCATCACGTATCGTAAGGTATATTAAGGAATCCCTCATAGACTCTACTTTCTAACCTAGTTTAGTGAGGCCATTTTCCATGCATTATTTGGTATTTATAAGAAAAAAACATTCCCTAAGATACCCAATGTACCTTTGTGGTGTATCAACGGGCCATACCTATTTTATTGATACTAAGATTCTATTGTTGTATCTTACTATTTCATGTACTTGTTAAGTACAAAAACCCAAAACTTCTAAAATCCCTTTTCTACTACATCCTATTTTCCTAGGCACTTCCACTAGTTGTTAAGGTGATTTGTCCCTCATTTTCCTTCTTCCTACCTCCTCTACCCTACACCAATTTGTCTCTATACCTCTAATATACCTCCCCGGATCATCCTAGCAACCTTGATTGGTCATTTGAGAAACTTGTTTAGTTCTTTAGTGGCCTATTATACCTTTTGGTACTTTCATCCCATTTCATTAGTCCACATTTCCCAACATTTCCCAATCGCTTCCTAGTGCATTGCTTCTCCCCTCTATCCTTTTCCCTATCTACCTCAACTACTCGGTTATCCATGCTTGGATCCTACCATTCACTCCTCCACCAAGTGCTTGGTATGCCTTTGACCCTATCACCCCTATTCTAGTTGCTGGTGACCTAGCCGGTGACCATGGTGAATAGACTCTTTCACCTCTTCTTCTAAAAAATGGCCTATCCCATTGCACCCTTGGTCAATTGACACCACACTACTTTGTTACTTCCAACACATCACCACTTCCTTTATTGTGCTAGTTATCTCCACCTAATATTCCCACAAATATGGATAATATGCTATTAATGGTGGATGTAATAATATATTATAAGGGGATTAAAAGGAAAATATATAGTAAGATGAGGGAAATTTATTGACCTTGACACAAGCACACAATTACACACACAAATTCATGCAAAAGGTCATGCATATAACACATAAAATGACCCCATGGTTGCACATGAGGAAATGAAAGTGTTACTTACACATAATAGCGCAAGGTCTGTACAAGAAAAAATGATACTTAGGTCATAAACAAGGGAACATAAGTGTCATACACATATGAAACAAACAACGAGCAATACAATTTTTAAAAAGTAATAAATAATAACCATAAGGCACATAAAAGAAGATATACTAGTTGTGTGCCATCTACATGTGTTAGTCCCAAAAGTCACAATAAATAACATGTATCACCAAATTATATAGATGAACATAAGTAGGAGATGTGAATTACAAACTATGAAATAGAACAATAACACCTTATAGTAGGGAAGATTCCACACTAGATAGGAGAAATGACACTTTGGATTCCCCGTACTTGACTTTCCAAGGTCGTACAGAGACAATCTGAAATGTGGAAGATGGGAAAGGTAGTTAAAAGATAATCAGAGGCTATGAATGAGTAGTGTGAATTCCTAATAACTAAGTTGGTCCAAGGAGAATCAGAGGCTATGAACGGGTAGCGTGAATTCCTAATGGCTAGGTTTGTTGTTTTGATTTAAGCTCCTAAACTACACTAAATTATAGTTTTAAATAAATAATGGAAAGAAATATAATTTAAATAAAAGACAAATAAGTTTAATATTTTAATTAACTAAATTCCTTCCCAATTAATTAAATAAAACAAATGTAACTATCTATTCTATTTGTTTGTATTCTAACAAGCTTTTAAAAGAAATGAAATTAAAAGAAGCTAATTAAATAACTATTGATTTTGTATTTTTTGGATTTATAAAATAAAAATAAAATCTATAGACACAAACACAGGGAGATGATTAAAACTAAAACTATTGCTTCTAATGAAATGAAACTAAAACAGGAATAGCCGGATGTGACTATTCCTCTATTGCATGATTGTTTGATTATACTACTTTAAAAGAAAGCACTCAAAAGTTATTAATCTGATAAAGCAAAACTTCCTCTGACAAAGCTTTTGCCTCAAGTTTTCCGAAAGGGAAAAGCTTATTAGAAGCAATTTCCTCTTTGTTATATAAAATTTCCTCGGCACATAAATTTCCTTGGAAAAAGTAATTATAAACCAATCAAAAGAAATGAGTAATAAAAATAAGTGTATGGATTTCTTCACTTCTTCCTCCAACTAATTTCCTGAATAGATCCACAAGGATAAGTTAGGAAGAAGTTATCAAGGGAAGAAGATTTATGTAAGAAATATTTTGAAAGAAATACTAAAATGAGAATGTATATGGGAAGTGATGGAATATTCCACTTCTAACAATTTGAATACACAACTTCTTTTACTTGTAACAAGTAATAACTATATTAAAGTTTTTAAAAATGAATACACTCCAACACAGTTACTACTTTGTGCAATGACAACTCTTCTAGGGATGTGATGCACTCGATGTATCCTTAGCTTCAAATCCTCTTACAAAGTGTGAGTTCCAATTGATCCAGGGAAGCAAGAATGGTGAATGATAGAAAGAAAATCAAGAAAATTGACTGTGGTTGGCTTTGTGCAAAGAGAATGACTGAATGTAAGAAACAAGGAAGAACAAAGTAATGAACTGGTTATCTGTGTAATCCTTCTCCAAAATTTGGCAACATAACACTTCACAAAAGAATATCAAATTCCCAACCCATCATAGGGTAAAAATGTGACTTTTATAAACTGTTGGGAGAGAAGATGTCAACTACAAGTGTCAATAAAGAAATGAAAAATCAGCCAAAGGAGAAGGATTCAACATACTAAATTTAGTAAGAAGAGAGGAGGAACTCAAGACCAATCCAACAAGCCTATTCTTAGCTAATTTGAACAAGAAATGTGAGAGATAATCACGTTGAAATCAAAATATGCGTTCCAAAACACACATTTTAATTTTCCGTTATAAAATGACAATGCCATAGATATGTTGGTTCAAAGAATGCACAATTGTGAACGATGTGAGACATGAATTATTCCAAGAAAAAACTAAGCACACATACAAGACTGTAAATTATGAAAATACAAGAGAGATAATTGTAATAACACGAAATAACTCCAACTCAATACGATCACATAGAATAATGCAAAAGATGTACATATAGGAGGTGAATGTGTAACCTCCTCCTAAAATCATGACAATATCCACCTAGAATAGTGGTAACCAACACCTAGAATAGTGTAGTCAAGTGTACACCTATGAAAGCATATCCCATAATTGTATGGAAAATCCAAGTGAGGTCGAATATCCCGAGTAGGATAATACAAAAAAGTGAGGAAAATAAATCCTACAATAACACCCCATAATAAAAAATTAGGTGGGTAGTGAAAAGGAAAGTGGGTCATGACAAAAAGGTATGATGAGGTTCCAACGTATAATGCAATATTTCATAAGATAGAGTAAAAGGAGAAAAACCAGTGGTAAAAATCCTCCCAAAAGAGAGATAAAAACTCACTTAAGAAAACTGGAGAAGAAGAATAAGTGGGTCCTAGTAACTCAACCTGATGAGGTACCCACGTACAATGATCATCCCCAGAGTAGAGAGAGAAAGAAGTGAGGAAAAGAAGGTCCCCTAAGAAGAGTGTTGATGATGTGGTCCTCTGCGTAAATACTAAAGAGAATCCACTGCACTAAAAAATGTTCTTTCCCTTAGGAAGGAAAAAAAAGGAGCACTGAAAGTCAGACCACTCCATAAAAGGAAGAAGAATCCTGCAATACTCTGGTCTCTACATCTATTCTGTAACTGAAAGATGGCATAGGTCTGGAAAAAGTGTGCACAAAAGACAATGGAAATGCCACTACAATATATGTTTCAGAGAAAAAAAGAGGGGGCCAATAACCCTCACAAAGGGATCCAAAAGAAGAGGTGGATCATGAAACATATCTGAAATAGTGGAAGTGAAAAATGTCCCAAGGTGGGAACTCCCAACGAGAGAGATGAATGGGTCCTCAAAATGTGTGATGGCTCAATTAGAGCATATTCCTGTAATACAACACAAGTGGAATCTACAAATAGATAGCTCAGGTCAAGAATATACCGTCTCAATGGGGTTTCTCAATGAGAGCAATGTATGACAAGAATGTATTAACATCACAACATGAAGTAGGAGGAGAACTACTGCGAAGAGCTACTAGAATTCCAAGATGAAGTAACATTACACTCAAAGGTAATAACCGGTGTATGTGGAGTTTCGTCAACTAATAAATCAAGATGCAATGGAGCACGAGAGGAAATGGTCACATCTATCTCAGAGGAAGGTTCTCCAATAGAAAACTACTACAGAGAGTGAATGGAAGCATGAACATGGATGACAATGAGCTCTGTGGAGGCAATAGTAGGGAGAGTGTGCTCAATAGCAAGATCATGTGGCAAATGGTCAACATGGGACTCATGAGTAGTAACACGTGCATAAGAACACTCAACAGTGAAATGGATGTGAGAAGGGGGAGAATCTAATAGTGACACTATTAGATTCTAACACCTCTACCACCCTTTGATCTATACTTGCTCATTGTGAAATGGATTGTAACATTGACATGTGATTTTTCTTGATTTTTGCTCTGTAGAACATATATTAAATCATGTTGCTAGATTAATGTTTATCTCAATTGGGATTTGTGTGATCAATAATCCATTTATTGTCATGTACTCTTGAATTGTGATGTTTACTTAATTGGTTTGTAAAATTAATTGGATGTCTTCAGCTTGTGGAAAGTTGAATCTCATCTTGAAACTATTTGGTAAGCTGGAAAAATTAGAAAAATTATCCTAAGTCAACGATAACCGATTGTTATTATTATTGAGAATCAATTAAGAAAATACCTTGGATCAGTTTCATTAATCCAAGGCATTCCCTTAATTCGATATGCAATTACGATTAAAGTAAGAAATTGTAGTTGTTCAATTATTAGTGGATTATCAATTTATTCTAATTGATCTTGGTGACTTGCTCTAGCTTGCCTATGATTCAGTCCTATAGTGAGGGCTAGAAAGTGTCGAGAGATAGCTCGATTAGCACTACTTCGTTTGAAAATAATCACCCAACTGGTAAGGTTCGGTTGTGGCAGTTATTAAGCCTAGACTATGACTATTGTTTTGTTAACATTTGAATTTATATGGTCTAACCTAAGACCTAAGGCATATGAATTATTTTGGTTTCTTGGGAACCTAACCTAAATTAATCTATGCTAAGTTTAATCTAAGCCCTAACCTATGAAGGAAAGGGAATCAGATCCTAACTTGATGTTAACCCCGGTTGGCATTAGAAAGGGGGATACATGGTCAAATGGAAAGTTGGTGGTTGTCACCACCCTTGAATGTAATAGAGCTTTGATTTAATTTTCATTAATGGAAGACACTTCCACTCCTTAGTGGTAAGCCAAATTCAAATTTGGTAGGTTGCTAAAAATGAATCTAACAAGGTTGTTTGGTTAGCTAAACAATTAAGAAGCTAACCTAGAGGAAGTTGGAGGAAGTCGGTGGGTTGGCGGGATGAATGGACCGTCCTGGACAAGCATTGATGATTTGGAAAATCGTTCCAAACTGCCTAGGGGAAAACATGCGGATTCGGTAAAGGCAATATTGTTTTTGGATTTCCATTTGGTCATTTTGTCTCTCCTTCTCGCTTTGCAAATGGAGGTTTTGGGTGTTTGAACTGGTTTTCGATTTTGGTTTGAATCTCTTCTTCTCTATTTCATGGAGAGACTATTTGGGAAGATTCTAGTGGAAAGGTAAAGAAAGTTTTGAGTAGATTTACTAGCTTCAACTGTAGAAGCCATCATAGAGTTAGAAGAAGGATCCTGGGAGCTGGAGGAAGACTTCGGGAAGCTCTACCAGGCATGATAGTCTCTAATCCCTTGTAAAAACTTGCTCTATCTAATTAGTCCGTAAAAAGATATCTGCTTATTATAGAAAGTATTTTAGGGTTATGGGTTTTTATTATTGCATATAAAAAATGGAATCCTTTGCTTTGTAAGTAGTTGTTGGAACTGGTTTTGATCTTGCAACTTGTATACTTGTTTTATCATGGTTGAAATGTCAATTTTCTTCACATGACTGGTTTAGATGTTTTGAAACAAACTCGCCATGACTGTGATGGAAAGAATAAGTGTATTTTTGAGTTACATGTGCTTATATTTTACAAATGGGTTTTTACAATGTTGTTATCGACCTATGTGTTATTATTTTTAGATGGCTATGGAACTGCATGCTATTATCTTTTAGAAAATAATAACCTTGTGTTGTGGGTTGAGTTGGAACTCGATCACTCAGTTAGGTTAGACTGGTATCATTTAATGATATGGTCATCTATCTGGGTTTGTGTTGTATTCTGGTTTGAATACTCGAACCTTTAATACACTGTAACTATGGATTCAATAGGCTTTTCTCTGGAACACCCTCATGTGGATGAGTTGCGATTCAAACCCAGTTGGGTAAGATTCGTTCAATGGGTTTTGATCATTCTTGGATACTAGCCATTTGGCCTTGCATCTTAGATCATTTGGGGATTAGGCAATACCATGTTTGACAAAATGAGGATTCTGTTTTGCTCTCTTTCTCTACGTTTGTTCCTTCTCTGAGTGACTTTTTTTGTGTTGGCTGTTTGATAGGCTTGGATATTGTTTTGAGTTGGTCTTTGGAAAGGCTTGAGTCATAGTCTTATTCTCCTTCTCAAACCAGTAGAGTAGGCTGACCACTTTGCATGTGTTCGGTGCATTCTTATGCAGATTTATGGGTCTTAGTTGGTAGGGTACCATTATTCTAATGGTGTCGACTTGTTCCTTATCTCTTGCTTGGATATTATGAAGTGGTCTTGTGAAGCTCAACTTGTAGTTGTGACTAGTTTTGAACCAAGGAAGTTTAATGTCTACTGGGGGTTATTGTGAATCTTTCTGTGAACTGTTTGGATCTTTGGGTGGACTTCTAGTGTGCTAATAATATGCTGAACTATTATATATTTTGGTATGTTTAAGTTTTGATCACTATTTTTTATTAATCTTAAATGATTAGGTTGGAGCCTTGGCATGGACTAGTTGGATGGTTTATTAAACTTGCATTTGAGTGTTGATCAAACTAAACTCTTCTCGATACTTGATCATATGAAGATGATCAAGGATATTGTTTAGTCGGTTGAAAGGTTGTTAATGTGAGCTTTCTCTTCCTTGGTTGAGTCATTTCATTTCTCAGTTTGAATGATGTATTCGGTTAAGTATGATTCTTTACCAGCCTTGTATGGAATACTTGTATTGACTTAATATTATCTCATTGATGATTATATGTGTTGTGTATTCCAATGACTTGCATGCACTCTAAATTGGTTGAAGCCAAGTTGTTCTTGTTTAGATTGCTTGTCTGATAAGTTAAGTTGGATTTGGGCCTTGAGAGCTTGCTGCTGTTATTTTTATACTCAACTGTATAAATCTTGTCCAATCTTTAGATTGTTGGACTATTGGAATTGAATTCATTTTTGAATGTCACTGATTGGATTCAAGTAAAATGTTTTAATCATGTAGTATGGGCTGCATGATTAAGGCATTTTCACTCTTGCTTTCCTGCCTATTGTTATGTATACTTGGCTTTACATTATTGGTGTGATATTGCTTAAGCGAGAATGTATACTTATATGGTTTTGGGTTACTTGTTGGCTGAATATGGATGAATGTTGAACTTGTTGTTGTTAGACTTCTAGTTGATAGAAATTAGACTTGTTTTGGATTGTTAGATGCTAACATTGCAGGGTGTTTTGATACACTTGAGTATGGTACTTCTGAAGTGTTCAAATAGGAAAAGATCTTTATGAACCCTTGACTGATTTCTATTAATAAGAAGTGTTCCTTTTCAAAGTTGTTAGTTAGAACATATGGTTCCAAGGATTTAGCTCCTATCATGCTCAGTTCAAATGAACTGACAGATGCTAACACTCTTGTAGATGAATTTCAAACAAAAAGAAAGGAGGATGAATTATGGAAAGCTGCATTTATTCTGTTAATTGAAGAAGTGTAGTTTGTTGGAAAATTGTGTTTCATTTACCGATTTATTCTTGTGAATAAATGTTTATGGCCTAAGGCCAATTATGTAAACTGATGAAAGAACTTGATTTCTTCTAGTCTATTTGAATTGATATCTTAATGGGAAAGGATAGAAGCGGTTTCTTGAATCATTCTTTCTCTTGACTGGTTCGGTTGTGTACGAATGATGTTTTTAGTTTAAGAGTTCTTTCACTTGGAAAGTAAGCTTGTAGGGAATTAGTTGATTTACATTGCTTTACTTCTTGACATTGATTAGTAATTTTGGGGAAGTTATATGAAATGTCATCTACTTTATATTACTATTATGAAGCAAGGAATATTATTGTTGATCTCTGAATATGCGAAAAGGGGATGGATAGGAATCATTACCTTTGCGAATGACTTGTATGAAATGGTTATTGGTTGTTATAAATTTTAATTACTGAATTCATTTGAATAAGACAATAATGAATAAGTTGTATTTAAACAAGTTTAATGTTGTGGAAATTAAAGTTATGATTGACTATGCTTAATTACATCATTATGAGACTATATTAGTATGGTTGTTTTATGAGGAACAATATAAAACAGACGAAGGTTGCATGACTAAACATAAAGGGGTTTCAAACCTTAGGAATAATCACAAGAGTACTTAATCTCATTGAGTACATATAGGAATCAACCTTGTGAAAAGAAATCTAAGTGATTAAACTATAAGGCAATCTATCTATCCTAAATGATGATTAAGTACAATAATGAAATGGAATTGTACTTAAGAAAAGATAGGAATGATAACATGGGGTTAGATGTATAACGTGAACTAACCTTTAAGGTATTAAGAACAAATTTCTTCTTGCTGCAATAATGAAGTCATAAATATGATACATATTTGACTTACGTGCGTAATGTAATTATGTTATGAAACCTCGATAAAGGGGGTTGTCCACTAATTGGTAACAAAATGAACCCTTCGAACAGAATATGAGGTGGATGTAAAATATCCTTCCATCATAGATGAGTTACACTTAGGGGATAAATTTTAACTAAGTAACGACAATTTGAATAGTTGAATGACTTAAAGGAAAGTGAATGTAAGTCATGAGACTATTGCGGGTTGAATGCATAGAACCCATTTGGAGTCATTAAAATGAACTTTAAAATGCTCCTAAAGTATAATTAGATGTACGTGGTTGCTACCCTACAATATACTTATAAGATGTTCTAAGATACATAATCAACTAAAAGAGACTTCATGCATAAAAGAGAATAAGTAATGAGCATAAATAAATCTACGAGATCCTTCTAGTTGACTTAAGTAGAAACATAATGTTCCTTATTGGAATGTTGATAGAACCCAAGTTAGCCCTTAGGAATGACACCTAAAGGCTGAAAATAACTAGGGTGGGATTAACAAGCTTCAATTAAAGGGATTAATGAACTTGTTAAGAAGGAAGGTTTAGATTTTGGAACTTAATGGGTTGTTGCAACATAACCACTGTTGCACAGTACCCATCTAATGACGGGTTCATTGGGTGGTTATTGTGGAGCAGTCGTTATGGCGCAATAATCCGTTCAAATCCTCTAATCAAGACCATATTGGAATGGGATCTCAATTCATTGTTAAACACTAGGTAGTGATGAGTCCATGGTCTGGCCGATGTCAACTTGCGTTGACTACGGGTGATGAAGTGTACTCGAAGCAAAGGGGTTGATTCAAATACACTTGATGACCCTTAGTTACCATAAGTGGACTATCTGCACTAGCCCATGTGGTTTATCTCTTCTTAGTGTCTAACACAAAAATGGGAAGGAATGACATGAGTCAAGAAAGTCTAATCAAGATAACAGTTTCAAGTGTGGTGAAAGACATATTCCTTCATGACGAGTATGTCATCTTGGAATATAGGCATGGAAAACATGTTTGAAACTTTGGCCAAAGTATCACAAGTTGCTGGTTGTGTTGTCTTAAATTCACCAGACTAAGGTGCGGGATATATGATGGGTACTCGTAACAAGTACCTAGATAAGCCCTTGGTCAATTGCACTTGATGAGCCCTTAAATAAAAGAGGGAACTGCAAGTATATCGAGTATACTATGAAATGAAATATGAGAGATCGGTTCTATACCGAGTCATCATTGAAATGAAACAAGAGAGATCGGTTCTATACTTGAGTCATCATTGAAATGAAATATGAGAGATCAATTTTATGCTAAGTCATAACAACTACATATGGTTACTGTTGTAGGATTGATTAGTAGATTTAATGTGGTTCTAAATGCTGAATTTAGAACAAAGAACATTGATATAAAAAAATTCCCTTGCTTTTGTAATCATGAAATAGGAATGTTATATAGATGGTGAAATGTGATCGCCATACATCTATCGGATAATGGTCCAGAAGTGAAAGGGAACTTAGTGTGCTTGAAAAAACACAAAATATCCCTAGAAATAGTAAGACCAAGAAGGCCATAGACCTCATCATTGTGGTTAAACCACTCATCCTTATGTAGAGGCTCATCAAGCTCATGAATGAGACCATGGAGGTAGGGAAACAAACAATGCATATTGCAATGATTGATAATGCATGCCTTCTAAGACATAAAGTTCATAGAGTCAAGCATAAAAATAGAACGGTGAAACTCCATAATGTAGATACACCCCAAATATCCCAGACGACACTTTATAACTTAGTGTGAAAAGTACAAGTCCCCATAGAGTTTTGTAAGAACCCCCAAAAATGCAACACTTTATAAAATAGTGCATTTATAAAAATAAATGAAGCCATCATGTATAACATGAGAAAACATGCACTTTTGACCAAAAAAATGCTTAAATCCAACCCACTGATCAAAAGTTATAACAAATATAATTTCGAGTTAATAATGGCTTATTTTATTAAATTTTTACAAATTGATTAAAAATGCCGAAAAAGAGAAGTGGGTCGTGCGTATACTCGTTGGGCCCGGGATGAAATTTTGATTACAATGGTTTATTTTGTGAGGGGGAATTGGCCTCCTGCCAACCCGAGCCTCACCCTTCATCTTCGTCAAACGAAGATATAAATTTACTTAAACTCTTAAATTCCTTCTAATGCAAATTTTTCCAAATGACTTATTTTCCAAAAGGCATGAAAATGATAATTTTTGAATGCTAAAATCATACAAGTTGGAAAATAATGCAAATAAGGATTAATACTACCATTTTTCCACTTGGACGTGGGCCCACCAAGGAGGAATGCATTGAAAGAGTTGGATTTAGGGTTTGAAAAAACTAAATTTTGTTGTGTTCAGTTGTATGGAGTCTACAAATGACCACGCAAAAACTTATTTGCAGGCCCATCAAGTTAAACCCATGGCCATGCAGATTTTGGAGATTTTTTGAAGATAAAAAACAAGAAGAAGCTGAAAAAATTACATATCCATCCAAAAACGCCCAATAAAGACATTGATGGGTTATGTAACACCTACCATGAGTTTTAAAAATGTCCAGAAACCTTTAGATGCCTACAAATAGACTGAAACGCCTTGTTAAAGCCATCAAAAATATGTTTTCACTCTTTCAACAACTAAAACTTTATTACAGTATGAAACGCCCTTCATTAGCAAAAACGCCCTTAAAGATCCAAAAATGTCTCAACCTGAAAAATGCCTCGAGACATTTGAAAAAATGCCCAATACAAGCCTAAACGAGTTACAAGGAGGCAAGAACAAGATGGAAATGCTTGATAAAATATGCTTGAACCCCGATACCTTTGCTAGACCAAATGCACCATACTAAAAGGTAGTTTTTCTCTTATTGAGAGGCGTTTGGACAGGGATGGAGGAAAAATTGCTGGTGAGGATGTCTCAAAAGGAAAATACCCAAAATATGGGTGCCTAGTATAGGTTTTTTAATGTCTTTCATAGGCCTGCAATACCTTAGAAGCATGCAAATAGACTATATACACCATAGACCAAAAAATAACTAGAAAAACAACCACCCAACACCAAAACTATTGCAACAATAATCTCTTGTAAATAATGTTCTTAAATGAAAATAAACTTGTAGAATAATAACTTAAAAGATCAATCCCAACTCAACTCTAATGCCATATCGGAAAAGTGCCACGGATTTGCTTGTTCAAAGAATGCACAAGTAAATGATGTGAGACATGAATTGTTCCAAGACAAAACAAATCACGTATACAAGACTACAAATTATGAAAATACAAGATAGATTATTACAATAACACATAAATAGCTCCAACTCAATATGATCAAATAGAATAATGCAAAAGATATACATATAAGAGGTGAATGTGTAACCTCCTCCTAAAATCATGGCAATCTCCACCTAGAATAGTGGTATCATTGTCACCAAATCACTACAACCCCCTGAATGGCCTGAAAGTGAAGAGGACATTCGGTGTGATTGGGACACATGGGATCACCTATCAAGCTGTGGGACTTGGGCTTGAGGTGAACCTCCAGAGAAGGCCAACTTCCTCTTCCTAAACTAATCACTACACTACTCCTAATGCAAGATAAATGGAAAGCTAGACCTATGCTAACATTTCAAGGGATTAGGGAGAGAGATCTGTAAGGGAATAAAACCTATACTAGAAGTGGTGATGTGCCAAGAAAGGGTTTTGCTAGACAAAATTATGGCTTACCAATGAAGAGAGATGATCATGAGGGAGAATGAAAATGCATTACAAACCCAATTTACATATAGTACTTCACTCCTCAATAAGCACAATGACCTCCAAAACTTTGCAAAAGAAACCCTAGTTGCACAATTCACCTGCAAACATGAGAGAGGAAAATAGAAGCAGTAAAATCATGAAAGGACATATAACTCGAGCACAAAACATAATTTCCATTGCTTGAACACTTGCACAAAGTGCATCATTACAATGGGGAAAAGGCATAGGATGCCATTACAATTTGAGAAGAAAGGCTTGGGAGCCTACAAATTCATAGCATTTCAGCTTGTGAAGAGAGGGGAAGCTTGGAAAGTGTCTAACTATCTAATTTTTCTGACTGTTGGAACCCCTTGGAATGAGCTTCCAACTTACATTTATAGAATAAATTGAGAGAGAGGAGAGAAGTCATAAATTCCCTTCCTAAATGGAAGGCACATGATGTATCATTTATTACAATTGGTTGAACCACTTGAGAAGGTTCCATCATGTGCCATTAATGCCCAATTGACTTAATCTTCACAATTAGTTAAAAGAATATTTAAATAATAATAATAAATATTATTATTTAAAATATTTAAATAAAATATTAAATTAATTAAAATTAAATGGGCCCCACTGAAAATTGGTTTGCACTGAAGGGGAAATTATGGGAAAAAGGCCAAAAATAGCCCAACTCGGTGATTGGCTCACTGAGCCAACTCACCAAGTTAGGTCCAAGCTCTTCTATGCCGCACCAAGCTCCCTTGTTTAAGCTTACTACCGAGAATGTTCCACTTCACACGTTCTTTTGCCAAACTCACTCACACCTTTCAAACTCACCACCGAGCTCCTTCGTTTGACACCGAGCTTATCGGCTTCCTTTCCGATTACCCGCTGACTCGTTGAGCGAGTTGATTCACACAACGAGATCTCCTACTTCTTTCACGTTAAACCCAAAACGATCTCTCCTCCAACTCCTGAGTTCCTTCTACCGACTTAGCCTCTCAGCCCAGCATCACCACCGATACATCGCCTAAACTCCTTTGCTCATTACCATTTAGACCGAGTTACTCGTTTCAAACCCCGAGTTCCTCACCATCATGAGCTCCTTCTTCCTTTCACCTGAGTTGGTTGGATTTTCCATGTAGCTCACTATGTGATGCCAACTAAGCTCGAACCTACCAATCGATCTCTTCATGAGCTCGTTACCATCATCCACCGAGCTTCTCTCCGATCTCACCTGGTTCCTGATATCCATTTTACCATAGTACCGAGCTTCATCCTTTAGCCTGATGCATCAAGCGACTTCACCAATTTACCTATACCTTCTATGGGCCGAGCTCCAGCCGAGGTCACCGAGCTCTAAAATGAGCTTTGTCTTTTACTCCATGATCAAGCCAAGCTCCTTCTTCACCTCATGCATCTTCCAAATCGACGAGTCAAGATTCCCTCTGCAGTGCATTGCTTGAATTTTGTATCGGGCTCATATCCTCACAAGCTACTACCAACTCGTGTTGACGTATCTGGAGCTCCCTCACCTCGACTTGGAAATCTTTCATCACACGCCAAATTAATCGTATGAGCTTGACTCGAGCTCTTCCCGTCCAAATGAAGCAACTTCACGCGAGCTCCTTATTATGATCGAGTTTGAGCCCACCTTGTTAATTTGTCTGCTGTTTGGGCTCGAGCACAAGCTCCTCTGTAATTTTGGTCATTTCTATGCATAACTCCCTTTTACCGAGCTCACTCTACACACTATTCCATTCTCTAGCTCGACTCGGCTCAGTCATTCACTGACTCGGACACGTCTCGTTCACATTATCCACACTCAAATTGTCCTTGCTGAGCCATTGTGTCAAGCTCCCTCCACGCATCACTTGTAATGTCTTTTGGGCTGCTCACTACAAAAATGAGCCAAAACGTCAATGCCAAGCTGCACTTGTTTTTCCTTCAAGCTAAGTTTCTCGCTATGGGCCAAGCTGCATTCAAACACCGATTCAGGCTCGTCTTCATTGGGCTCTACTCCACATCAAGCTCACCGCTGCTAAGTCTAGCGCCATCACTATGACTGTCCCCTTGAACTCGCTTCGAGCTCTCGTGACTTTTTAGGTCGACGACCTTTCCTCTATCAACTCGGCGGTTGATTTACACTTCATGCAACTCCTCATTGAATGTTTTTGATTCACCAACCGATGAACTCGGCATGCAACACGATCCTACCTCGACATTAGACTCGGGCCTCCCCATGACTCGGTGACTAACTTAGTCTAACGCATTAGGGTTGGAAACTTGTCACACAGTTTTGAACCTCGAAGGCATGGACTTCCAAATTTAAAAATTTGAAACTCCAAATTTCAGAGTTTCAGGATTTTGTGCTTCGAGACTCTTCAAGCTTATTTTTGTAAAATCGGTGGCGTGAGTTCCAAACCCAAAACTTCCAAAACCCGAAAGGGATACGTTTGAAACAAACTCTTGAAATAAATTCTGGCATTCAACCAAAACACATTTACCAATTCTTCTTACTAGGCCCGTGTTCGGCATTACACCGAGCTACTCCTTCCAGATTCGAGCTCTAAGCTACCTTTCGCAACCGATGTGACTAAAAAGAGCAATGCAATTGTACACCACCAAATTAGCTCAGCTCACTCCTACATGAGCCATTTTGAATACTCCAGAGCCACTCGATGGCAAGTCGGTTCCTGTGAGTCTCTTAACTTGGCATTCCTGAGAGCTCATTTCGAAACAATAACTCGTTATATCATGGCCTAATCCCACAATGCAACTCCAATTAAAACCCACCACTGAGTTGATACGATATGCACCGAGTTGGAAAACATCAATCGTGCAACGTCTAATCACACAACCGCCTGATGCTCCAAAAATCCTATCCAACTCGGTGATGAGTCCAACCAACACCTTCATGGAGAGCTCACCTTTGCTTCTCAACCGTGAACTACTTCCATGTATGCCTCAACTTGCCATCCCAATATCGAGCTGCGTCTCCAAGCTCAAGTTTCCTCATGTAAACTACTTGACCTTGAGCTCACATGTGTATTCTCTTCTAACTTAGGTTTTCCATGCAATTCGACCTTTGTCGTTATACACGCAGAGATGATCATTTCACCTGCTTGACGAATTTTTATCATCAATCTTGGTGTAGTATATTTATCACCATGCATACCTTGCCACAGATCATCCCACGAGCTTACACTTATTGATAGGGGTAGGCCCTCTCCAGGTTTCCATTGAGATTTGGAAACATGAAATGGACCCTAGCCAAGCTCACAAATTCTATAGGGCGAGCTTCTACCTAACAAATCCAACAATGTCGAGCCATCAACCTAGCTCACTTCCATGGAGCTAACACCGAGATATTTATGAGCCCTCCTTTGTGCCTTTTATGACTTGACATTGAGCTCAAGATTGAGCTCACCCATGACCACAGAGTCACCTCCATGTTGTGAGCTTACTCGGCACTCATTCACATACATTGCCAATTTTGCATCCAAAGAGGTCAACTCTGACTAGCTCGATTCAATGAGCTCATGGTTTCAACTCGGTGGTCCAAGTTGCTTCGACCTCGTGATACGCTTTTCCATTGGCATGATTCAGCTTTGCAAACCTATCCAACCACTTGCATATCGAGTTAATCCGATGCCAAGCTCCTTAGACATAGCTCACCTTTTAGCTCAAATAAACTATAATAGAACTTAGTACTCATTTAAATTCATAGCTAATATTGAATCTGAGCTATTAGCTATCAACACATGCCATCAAAATAGAGCTTGATGCATTGAATTTTGATTTTCTAGAGCCCTAGATCTTGTGAGGAATAGAACACAATAAATCCCCTTAAGACATTATTTATCAATTCTATCATTTTTCCATTGTTCACAGGAAGTGGGTCCTTAGGGCATTGTCCAATTTTTATCCAAGAGGGAAAAATTTGACAACATTAACCAACACCTAGACTAGTGTATTCAAGTGGTAACCAACACCTAGAATAGTGTAGTCAAGTGTACACCTAAGCAAACATATCCCATAAGTGTAGGGAAACTCCAAGTGAGGTGGAATATCTCAAGTAGGATAATACAAATAAAGTGAGGAAAATAAATCCTACACTAATAGACCACCGTTGTTGATAGAGGGGTGGTTATGCAACCACCACGACGGTTACGTCAACCACTTCTCTACCAACAGAGGTAGTTATGCAACTGCTGCAACAAAGTGTAAACCATTGCATGCAAAAAAACAAAAAGGGGTTGAAAAGTAGTCTGCGAATAAAAAAGAGCTTTTTATCTTAGAGAAAGAGTTGAACCGAGTCACAAGAGAAATGGAAAGGAGAGGAGGGATCTAGATTCCAATTTTACCTTGGAAGAGGTTTTTATCATCATAGGATACATGTTGCGTTTTCCATGTTGCACCATGCAATTTTTGGGTGCGTATAACGACAACCACCGATTAGCAAGACAATTGGTTAAAGGTAAAGTTTAATATTTATGATCATGTAGAGTCCATTGTATTATGCATCATGCTCACATGCTTCATGAATTTTTTTATAGAATATACAATATGTTATCCATCAAACCAAATGACAAACAACATATATAAATAGAAACTAGCAAATCAAATCATGCTCGGTCTAAATTTTATATTTTTGAAATATTTGAACTTTTTGGAATTTTGAAATATTATGATTTTTTTGTATTTTTAAAATGTTTTGGTTTATAATGGACTTAAAAGTTCACCATACAATGAGCAAGTAAAATGGAAGAGGAGGGCCATGAACTCGGTCTCGAGTAACCAAATATGCTATATGTATACATGTGATGGCCTTAGATAGGATCATGTCCCATAGTTGAAGAATGCGAGATATAAGAGAATGAGTAGAATGACCTAGTAGAGGAGGCTTGCGCCTCAATTGAGTACCACGTATATAAGAAGATTGTGCCACTTTAAGCTTAGGTTGTAGGAAAATTGATTCATCTCAAATGTTATTAGAGGATTCATTGAATTAGATTTTCCCGATCTTGATTATGACTTATGTCTAAGGGATGGTCTATAATATAGGATTGATAACCACCAGATTACAAAAAAATTGAGTATATGGAGTGGGTATAGGTGGCTTGATAATTTCTACACAAGGATTGGGATCCATAATAATATTCAAAAGTGGCAAATGAGAATCATAATGGATGCCCTAAAATTTGAAAACTTCATTACAATAAATATACTTGACATAATTATGCACAATAAAAGCAATAATGCAAATCTTACGAGCCAAGGAAAACCTAATAACATGTTGTGTCCCCTAATACTTTGGAGAACCAAGAAATGTGTAGATAGAATAGCTCATCACACTTAAATGGGTAACATAATATTTATAATATATCCACAAGTAGCTCGAGAAGTAGGTTGTAAATGTTGCTAATTATACCCCAAATATTTAAGCAATGCCATGATACATATATTGTCACAACAACCGTTGTCAATCATAACATTGCAAACAAATTATTGATTGATATAAACTCAATCAGTATAGTGAATTTTTGTCTAAAGCAACGTCTAGAATTTTGCATTCACTAAATGTAATAATAAACCATGGAAGAAAATCTATAGTGATAAATCCAATGATGACATCCAATGGATGACTATAGGGTACTAGAGGTGGATACACATTACACATATTATGAACTTCGGGATTGTCTTTCTGCTCTATCCTATGTTTAGGTAATGGATCGTTGAAAATGTTAAGCTCTTCATTTTCATTGATTCATAGTTTAAAATCTACTTGGTTTGTGCCAATTTCAATTGTTTGATTATCAATGAGATAATGAATGATATGTTTTAGCTTGAAACATCAATTTATAGAATGACATAGTAAAAATCATAGTTATAATACACATTTACATTGAATGATCTTGATTGAGGCTTGTTTACATCAACCTCAATATGTGGAGGAGAGACACGAGGTTACACTCAAGTAAGTGTTTAAGTATAATATGTAGAGGTGATGGTAGCCATGTGAATTGTCACCTAAGAGGGGTTTGCAAACTGAAACTTAGTTGGTTGAGATGTGACATTGATTGTAATTTTTCTTCATTCTTGTTGTCATTGTATTTATTTTTAAAATTATGTTTGCCTTGAAATTTAGTATTACGCATAGATTGTACTCTTTATTTGGTCCAATTCTATATTGTGGCTAGTCAAAAGAGTCCTTATGGAAAATGAAATGAGCCTTAATATTTGTAACATATATTTATTAAACATACTTGGCATCTCGGATGATGAATTCATTTGATCAGACTTGATTATTTGTGGATTTGACAGTCCCCAAACATTAACCATTATTTTCCATGTTGGTTAACTGTTGACACTTGTAATGTATCCTTCTACCTGCCTAAAGTTCAAGTATCAAAATTCCATTTACACTTGTCAAATGAGTCAAGATAAATTCAAATATTGTGACATGGGTCAAATTTACCATAGTTATATATCGTACATGCAATCCACATGTATAGGTTTCCTCATATGATGAGCACTTGCACATATTTTGGGGAAGACAATTATCCTTATCCTAATGTACAAGTAGATATGTTTGACATTCTCTTTACCATGCCATATATTGAGGACACATTAACCTTATTAAATTAAGAAGCTACATTTTACAACTAGCAATCATACGTGAAATGTATGATGGAAACACTAAAGGGGATATATTGAGGAAGTCGAACTGGAGGGAGAGAAACAATGGGAGAGGAAGAGGGATTAAGAGGAGGGGTTTGAGGGTGGAGAAGTGTAAGTGAGAGGAAAGTGGGTTTGGGGACAAATGTGAAAGTAGACCCTCAAATAGCCACATGACAATAATGGCTAGCGAATGAAGGAGAAAATTCTTGTTCTCTAAGACGTCAAGGGAAACTGTTTCCTGAGATATATCATAATGTAAGGAGAGGTCTAAAATTACTATTGAAGGGAATTTTTTTACGATTATAGATTCTCGTAGAACTTGGCAAACCCCCTTTTAAATTTTAATTTGGAGCAATTGCAAGGAATTAGACAATACAAAAACAATCATCAACAAATGAACCTACCCAACAAATGGTTAGAAGGGAGATATAGGTATGGAACATACTTTGTATTTTTTAATTTATTGTATTATGGCTTCAAGGTCATCAACTAGATGATGTTTAATTTGGTAGATAAGAAAAAGACATGAATGGAAAGTTGGAAATGAAATGATGGAAATTAAATACTTGCATGCCCCGTACCTATTGCACACACATATAATTCCAACCCGATGAATATATACTATATGCACTCCACTTTATAGTTTTGAACTCAATTAAACTATTGACGTGATGCAATCTATGCTTAAATGGGCCAAAATGAATAAAGGGAGAATCCAAAAGTTTCCAAGTTCGCAATGTGACCGCAATGCCTCATTCTAGTAGAATGTTGTAGCACCTGTTTCCAGCTATAAGCTTGAGTAAGTGTAGGAAATAGTTGATGCAGGGATATGCATCGACAACAGAGCCCTTCTAATGATTAGTCATATGAGTGAAATGTAGATTAAGGATTTTGATTGGACAACGTTAAGTTTGTTAGAAAAGGCGAAGACATGAATGGAAATCAGAAATAAATATGTTGGAACTAAATACTTGCATGTCCCACATCACCTGATTTCTTTTTCTTTCTTTTTTGTTGTCATTTGGGTCATCCTTTGATCCTCTAGCTCATGAAAGGTTATAAAAATGGAGCGCTTCAACTTGAAGAATATAATTTGGTTGATTGTTTTGAAGATTATAATTCATTTAATTAGTTTGAAGATTATAATCTATCGATGAGCCAACAAATTTCAATAATTGGAATGTATTGAATGCATGGATATTGGTTGAGGACTACATTAAGATCGAGTTTGTATAAAATCATGTCATGTAATGAAAACCAAGTGAACATCGGTCCCCTCTAGTGGATGGACATATGAGTAAAAGGAAGATTTTATCCAATAGTTGTGCTTTTGACGTACGCCTATGACCAAATAATCAATATCCCTTTGATGTTTGTGGTGTGTTAGAATTCACTACCCTTAGTCTCCTTATTCTAATATGAAATACACATTTAGCCTAATAAAATAAGGCTCTAACATTATAAACATTTAAATTTTTTTGCCCCTCATTAAATCAACGAGTTAGTCACATGTGGATGCCTATTTATCTCATGAAAAACATATTCGTGACACCCCAATGACATATAGATCCATGTATATCCCTCATGCATCCATGAGTATCTCATTATAGAAACCAAACACCCATCATCATTCACGTCGACCAGCCCAGTTGATTTGACAATAATGTTTGTGAGTCTTAGCGGTTAAATTTGAGGTTTGCCTATGTCACAAATAATTTTTTGGGAGATGGTAATATTTCAATACTTGCCTTTCAAAAATATAAATTTATGTTATTAATATTAACTATTTTATATTTATTTAATTATTCTTGATATGTGTGTGTGTGTGTGTGTGTGTGTGTGTGTGTGTGTGTGTGTGTGTGTGTGTATATAATTTATATCCAAATGACGGTTGCATTTTAAATATATAAGTCATATGTGATGATTATTTCAAATGTGTATGATAATTTTACGATTAAAATCACAAAAACATCTAAACGACCGTCAAAATCAACCCTTACTTATGACTATGGCTTATATCAGTCTACAAATATGAAACACCTATCAGTATTGAATGTATCCTCACCCTTTATTATGATGACGTGTGTTAGAGTCAACAACCTCAACCTCAAGTGTAGTTTGGAAATGCCTTCATCGTAAATACATGTATACTTCCATATGATTCCACATGCCTAAAATACAGGCTATAAAACTTGACATGTTGGAAATGCCACATATGAATTTAACGACATAAGAGTCTATAAAAAGATAGATTTTGAATTTCTCACGCATATGAAAAATGTTTCCCCGTTTTCGATAAAGTTAGCATCACATGACATGATAATTGTGGCTTCATATGGAGGGATGCCACATAAGAAATTAATGGCATGACAATCTATAGAAAAATGCAATTTACATTTCTTGTGTCATTTGAAGAATGTTTCACCCAATAAGATTGCCATAGTAGGGCTCGAGAAAGTCGACACAATAGTGTTGTGTATAACATTTTTCTCGAACCTTCATAAATATTTCGATCCTGGACGGGATTTGATCAAGAAAAATTGTCTTTATTACTGTGAATGAATCTTGTGGATTTACGTTGGAAATGTGGGTTGACACCGTAGAAAGGCAATGCGAGGTGAATTTCTAAAAATGATTGATCTTCACTTTCATTCCATAGAATATGTCATAAAATGTTTCGAGACCACATATTCAGATGATTGACATAACAAGTACTTTGTTTCAATTTATGTTTCTTATAAATGAGCGGAAAAACAAAGGTCTTTTTTTCGCTCAAAAATCATGCCATTCGCGACGTTCAAGTGGATGAACACTAAGATTTTTGTACATCAACATCCAATGAAATAGAGCCCACGATGTCTGCGGTGTGTCACACTACACAACTGTCTACCCCATAATATACTTTGGAATACGCCACACATTATATATATATATATATATATATATATATATATATATATATATATATAATTGGCATCGTTTTTGAACATATCAATTATTTGGTTTGTCCTCCAATAGATAGAAAAGAGTGGGCATAAAAATTGTCTGAATCAATGTAATAATCTCATGGACCATACTTGTTATGCATGAGGCGTGTTTCTTTGAAGAAGCCCTCTTAAAAAGCTTTGTATTATCGGCGGGCTTGTTTACGGGCGATGTTTTCCTCAGATCTGTGATAATAGCGAGTTGTCAACGAGTTTAGGGAATGAAGCCAACCTCAAACAATTGTCATCTTATGGTCCCACCATGCAATAGCACAAAGTGGTTTCCCTATTTTGTTTACCTACCCTCTCTTAACTTCTCGCGTCTTGACAAATATTTGGGGTTGTGCCTGGCCGGAGCTGTTTATGGAGATGGTGACGGTGACACTTGGCCTGAGTTGTGTTTATTCTCCATGTTTTCTTGGATTGTATCCATCATCATTATGTATATGTAGTTGTTTCGACTTGCAAAAAACAAAGGATGTTGGTATTCTCACGCAGCATTGACATTGTATCACCAAGTGCACCCAACAGATGTGCAACATGATCATTCTACCTATGCTAGCAAGCTTCTAGCTTGTGCCAAAAATGAGCTTGGAAATAGTTTGTGGACATGCACCAAAGCATTATGGAGAAGGGATTTTTGGAAGATATAGTTGCAAGTGACTCGCTCGGATATATGGAAGCGTGTTAACTGTTTAACAAAATACATTCAAGAGATATGTGATCATGCAAGACCTCCATGTGAAGACATCGCAAGGCTATTTTTGATTTTTTCAAGTCTATTTCTAAGAGCATCAAGAGGGACGACAAATAAAAAATGTTGATATGGTTGAAGTTGAGAATGGCGAGGATTATATCTGCCATTGTCATGTTGTAGCTCGTCATAATTCACTTGCTCTTATTTAAGCTTGGAAATGCCTTCGGCGTAAATATGGTGCATGCTTGAGTTAATAATCTGCGTCCATGTTGTCTATCTTAATGTATCGAAGGGGACATCTCTTAGGTTAGATTATCTGTAATTTCTACACTACAATACCTCGTTATAATTTCATAGATTGCTTTTTCTGGTAAACAAATCAAAGAAATTGAGATATAACCTTCATTTGTTTTTCAAATCTATGCTGAGTGTTTTTGTACCCATTATGCAATGCTTGAATTGTTTGAGGATGTCAACTACACTTACTCTATACTCCTTAAGATATTCTCATTCCATTGTTTGGAGGACAATTTATCATCAAATGGCCACCCCTTAATTACTTAAGTCTCGCGGGAATAAATAAATGCCTTTATAGGTCTGGTAAGCTCTACCAAGCACACAGATTCTCCGCTTTGAATTTGTTTAATGGCAGCAAAGATGCTCCACTCTGCTCTCCCTCTCCCTCTCCTCTGGCGCTCCTGCTTCTCCCTGACTGCACTTGCATCTCTCAAAAGGGCGCAATTCTTCTCAATATTAAAATGGGAGATCAGAGGGACTGAACTGGACTGGGATCACAAGAGGGTGCATCTTTTTTTGAGCCACTGGAATGCCTCTCACGGGAATATCTGTGGCTGGAACGAGATCTCTTCCAACAATTTGAATGTCATTGTTTACAGTTAATCTCGTTGACGACAAAATTTTAGGCAATCTAACTTGTGTAATATGTCGTCTTCCTAGTCTGGAGGCACTGATTCTCCACCACAATGCTTTAACAGGGCCCTTTCCGCACTGCATGCTATAATGTTAGCATTTGTGGGTGCTCTGATTTTCCGACACACCACAACTTAAGAGTCCCCATTCATGCGGCTATATTGATTTCCTCTTCCGTCCTCTGCTGCTGCAGATCTATCTGACCCATTTTATTGAATTACTCCACAACTGACCTCTGATGTCAGCTAAGAAGATTTGGAACTTAAAAAGTGGGCCATAACAATGTGATCAGGCTCATGTGACCCTGCAACCCATGGAAAATAGTGGTCTGTTTCTTCAAACAAGACAACAATGAACGAACTGGGTGCAAACCTATTTTGGAACAATTTTAGAGGCGAATAGTATGAATGCGTCAACATGGTGAACAAATTAAAAAAGCACATGTGGTAGTGGAGATGAGGCAGAGAACGTTGATACAACAGAAGTTGTGAGTGGTCACGATTATATCCACGACTGTTATGTTGTCATAATTTTTTCGTTCCGCGCCCCTTATTCTCATTTGAAAGAACACATTCCGTGTAAATATTCTTTCTAAATCTCTCTCTCATCATTTATTGCAATAAGAAATGTTATCTATTTAATTGATTTAGGTGTGATTATATTCCATTAGATGTTTTATACATAAATGTATTGGATGTTGATGCAAAATTGATTTCGAATAAAACAATAACAATATAAAGTACATTAACAATACCAATTCCCGAGTCGGGGAAAAGGAACTCAGCAGCCAACAGATCACAACTCATTTCCAAGTGGGAACACTTCGCAGCTGTGATCATCCCACCCCATCGCTTGCGGCTCGGACTAATAACAGGTATTTAAAATAGCACCAGGTAATATGAAAAAAAAATTGCATCGACCGCACAAATCAAAAATGAGAAAGGAGGAGGAAGAAGAAGAGGAGAATGTAGGTCTCATTGCTGGCGTTACAGGGCTTGTTGGGAGTGCTCTCACACAGACTCTACTGAAATCCAAATGGAAAGTATACGACGTTTCTTGAGCTCCACACCATGGCCTCTTCCTGTCTCAAGAAACCATGGAATTGATAGCCTGTGATTTCACAAACAGGAGCAGACACTCCATAAATTGGCTCCTCTCAATGACATTATTCATGTGTTTTGGGTCACCTGGGCCACCCATCTCATAGACGACTCGATGCACAGTTACATCGAAAATCGCAACATGTTTTTGAATGCAATGGACGCCTTGCTACCAGTCGCGAAAGGGGTGAAGCATATTTGCCTCCAGACGGGGACCAGGCATTACGGTGCCAGGTTTTTCTCCTTCCCCTGCTCAGAAGACACGCCCAGGGTGCCAGATACTTTCAATTTCAACCATGCATTGGAGGATGCTCTGTTCGATGCCGTGAAAACAAAAAGACCAGTTTTGACATGGTCTGTGCATCGGCCATAATAAGGCATATGTGAAGTTTTTTTTTTGAGCTCCTTAGAAATTCTTTCCACCATCAGATTTCAACGTACCTGTGAAACTCAATTTGTACCGTCTAAATTCTGATGGATGTCAGAATCCCCCATACCCTCCTCACATGGAAACACCTCTGACGTAATTATGATATTGAAGAAGGCCATTTACCCATACTTCTTACAGTTCCATTAAAAGATGATGAGAGAAATCCTTTCTCAAGTTATTCATGATTTTTAGAATTGTTTGTATGGAATTACACATATATGCCTAACATTGATAATCTATTCCCATGCACAACATCATTTAAAACCTAGATGTTAATCCAATGTTACATAAGATTCACAAGACGCACCCTAAGATTGCACTCACACTTGAGAAGGAAATCTAATTTTTTTGGATGTTTGTTTTATAAGCATTGTAGATTACCCTTAATGGGTCTCAAATATTGTTCCATTCACCAATGTTAATGGTGATATTCGATGTTACACATATTTATTATATTTTAATAAAACATGTCGCAAGGATAGTTTTCCATTACTAAAATTTCATATGATAATAAACTCCACAACAAGTTAGGACATGCTCTCATTCATGGATGATTTTTTTTTGGATACAATCAAATCAATATTAATCCAAGAAATAAAAAAGACACCATTTACTACTCCAAGGTGAATTTTTTTATAAAGTAATGTTGTTTGTATTAAAAGCGTGGTGCTACCTATCAATGACTTACACACACATCCTTTATGATTACATACACAAAATTATCAAAGACCATGTCGATGAGATTTTATATAAATCGTAGTACGATCGTGGATTAGGTAATGATGTTATGAAAAAATATTTTAATGATTAAAAAAATGTAATGTACACCAATCCAAAAAGTACGTTTTCATAGACATTTTTGGAAAACTACTTGGCTTTATCATTTCTCAATGCATAATTGAATTTGACCTTAAAAATAAAATCCGTTGTTGATATTCCACTACCCAAAAATCTCACACAATTAAGACTCTCCAGGAGAAGATTCAAACCATATGGTGCTTTGTTGTACAATTAGTTTACAAAACAAATTTGTTCACCCATTTACTCAAAAAAGATTTTTTTTGAATGGTATAAGGAGTGTTAACAAAGTTTTGGTGCAAATAAGAAATACTTACCTAACCCACCAATCCTAATGCCACTTATATTTAACAAACCATTATTGTTATACATATGCACGATTGAGAATGCACTCAGGGTCTTGCTCACATAATAACAAAGAAATGGCCACATATTACATCATTCAAACTTTACTTGATCACAAGCGTAGTTATAGTATGATGGAAAAGTTATGTTAGGCAATAGTTTTTGTAGAAGATAAATTGTGTCATTATCCCTCAATAAAAAAGAACATCATTACAAAAGTAAATCCACTTCGATTCCTAATTTCCGAAATGTAAATATCCATCCGAATAAAAAAGTGGGTCATGTTGCTCACCAAATACGATTTCAAGTTTATTCCTCAAAAGTTGGTTGAAGGAAAGATTATTGCAGAGAAATTAGCCAATGTACCCTTATGGGATGTCACACTTGTATATGATGCCTTTCGAGATGCATTTATCACTTATAATATTAATATGGAGATATGTACCATGTATTTTTATGGTTATAAACGTGTCATGGGGGCATGATCGAGGATTGTTATTTCACCCTAGGCTAGACCATGCCATTTTCCTATAGGCTTGGATTTTACAAACACCATTTATGAATATGAAGCATTAATATTAGGCCTCTCTACTACACAAACAATAAAAATTAGGAAATAATGATCTATAGGGATTCACAAACAAGTCATTAAAAAGGAACAAGACACATATAATACTAAGGAAGAATGATTGATACCTTACATTTGAATGATTAAGCATTTACTTTCCAATTTTAAATCTTTTACGATTGATAACATACCTCGCAAATAAAATTGACATTTCTATGCCATGGCTAGCTTCACATCACTCATTCCTATTAACATAGAGGATGACCACACTAGCTTTGTCGTACACCAATCAGTGACATGCCTTCATTAACGTTGATACCAAAATTACTTCAAAAGCATCAATAATATCTCAAAATGTGAATAATACATAATAGTATACCACCATTTATAACTTTCTATATTGGGTTGTCTTTCTAAAATGCATCAAAGAAGAAAGAACAAAGATAACAATGGGAATTCACATGTCATGTGTTGATTGGAGGATTACTTTTTCAAATGGTTCTTTGACAAACAATTACTTTGTTGTTTAAATCATGAAGATGCATAATGATAGCTTTTGAGGTACATCATAGTGAGTCGTGGTCATTTCCGTGGAAAATATATGTCTTGTAAGTTATTACAACTTATGTATCATCGACGAAAATACGAAAAGAATGTGTCAAGTATGCCAAAACATGTGAACAACATCAAAATCATGATAACCTTAATCATGTGTCATCTCAAGAATTACAACTTCTTGCCGTCGTACCTTGGCCCTTCCCCTTATTGGGTTGATCTTATTGGTAAAATCAATCTCAAATTAGCATATGGTCATAAATTCCTCATCACAACTATTGAATGCTTTACTAAATAAGTCTAAGCTATACCATTATAAAATACTACCCATTTAAGACATTTACTTCCCAATAACCCACATTTTCTCTCACTTTGGAATTCCATCCGTAATTGTGATATACAATGGAACCTCATTTAAAAATGAGATATTTAAGAAGTTTTGTGTTAATTTTAAGATCAAACACACATTTTATACTCCATACTACTTGTAAGGTAATGGGAAAGTTGAGGTGATGAGATAAGATGCTTGTAAATTTTTAAAGTAAAATATTTGCTAAGCATGACATCGATTGGCATGATAAAATTGTATACACACTTTGGCATCTCGACGAGTGTTCACAAATAAAAATCAACCCCTTTTCCCTTGTTTATGGGAAAACATGGTTCTACACATTGAATTGGAAATCCTCCCTGCGAGTTTCCATCAAAGATATTGTAAAGATAATGAGTACCATGAGAAGTGTTTACATGAGCTAGAAATGATCGATGGAAAATTGGTAAAATATTCAAAAACTTAATGGATTACCAAGCTTGTGAAATGGGTAAAATATTTTGAACACTTAAAAGCTTACCAAACATGTGTCAGTAAGCGCATGTATTAAGAAAATTTGTAGTAAATTTTTTTAGGTCAATGACCTCATTCCAAAAGAGAACTAAAGAAAGTACTAATGAACCAACTGGATTGAAAGGTAAGTTTAAGCCCAACTAGTTAGGTCTTTTTGTGGTTATGAAAAAATTCATAACAAGAGTTTATTAGCTAGATACACTAAAAGGAAATCCTATAAAAATCCCCATGAATATCATGCACTTATAGAAATATTACATATGATAGGTATACAATCTAACAATTATTTCTATATACAATTTTTTTCCAAAAACATTCAAATATTTCAAATATACAAAATCAAGACCTAAGCATGATTTGATTTCTTATTTTCTACTTTACATATATTATTTGGCACATGTTTTGATAGATAACATATTCTATATGCACATGCATTTTATGAGGTATGTGAGTATTATGCAAGATACGTAAGGCTCTACATGATCCTAGATGTTGGACTTTCCCTTTGCCCATCACCTTTCCAATTGGAGGCATCTTCTACAATATTAGGTGAAATTGTTTTATTTTGTAGTTTCTACTTCGCATATACTCGCTACATTCATATATTATAGGGTGATATATGCTATTTATCATGAATTTTGGAGACTGCCACATGTGAATGGTACATGACTAGTGTATCCCATTTTATGTGCCTTTTGGCTACTCTCTATTACTTCTTTACATATTGGATCTCTCATTACTTATCTTCTATATGTACACCCTTGGCCTATTGTGTTTATGCAACACTTCGATGTCCCTTATTTTAATCCTTAGTATCCTTTACGTATACAACCCTTTACCGATTATGTGTATGTGACACTTTCCCGTCCTATGTAGCATTTTTATGTGTTATATGTGTGACATTGTGCATGAATTTGCACATGAGATTGTATGTTGGCTGCATTTATTATCTTCTACATGTCATGATCTAAATCATGCACTCTTTATCTAGGTTCATTCAACATTGTGGCCACCTAGATACAATTTCTATATGATGATTATTGGATACACTTATATTCAATGAGTTTAGTGATCTGCATGACATCTTACTCACCTCAAAATATGGGGCATTCAATGGGGTTATTTTAGAAGTATCAATAGAATATACAAGGAAAAATTACATATTATAGGTTATATTACAAGCTCACTACTTTTATTATAAATGTAGAGGGCATGATTACTATGGCTCATACATATTACAAATTCACCGTAATTATTAAAATTGTAGGGGTGTGATTATTATCAGTATATACACATTACAAATTCATTGCATTTATTATAGATACAAGGAGTATAAATAGCATACATATTGTTATTTCTATTTCAAGAATATTCAAGAACTTACAAACCTAGACCCATCTACAATAGTTTGATTTATCACAATAGGTGTGTTAGGGTTGTGACATCCAACGTTTGGGGGCATTATAATTTGTGGTCCCATGTGGTTTCATTCACATTTGAGTGTTGGATATTTAGCCCAACCTCTGAATTTATTTTATTGTTGATTTTCTATTTCAAATTGGAGAATTGATCAACCCCTAATTATCCATGGATACTGTTAGAATCTCCATCTTCCTACACCATTGGTAAGGGGCATGGTATTCTCCATCTATAAAGAAAATTTGGCTCCACACATACAAGTGTACTCCTTCCTTGCTTCTCTCTACTTTTACAAATGGATATTTCAATAATATTTAGAATCAAATATTTTATTTTCATTATATGGACATTGAATACACTCATGTGTTCTATGTTCCACTTATGGGGATGCCTTACATCATCTCCAACATTCAAGTGAATCGAGAAAGACAAAGTGTGTTTACACACTTAGGTACACAACTCATTTAACATAGTAAATATAATTTACTAGATTTAAGGGGGAAATGTAAAAACCTAAATTTGGTAATTAGGTGCTTGATGATTACTAATTTGGATTACATCCCTTAAATTTACACTTGTATGCAAAAATAGAGCATAAATGCATTATCTTTCTCTCTCCTAAGGTTTGTAAACACTCTTCATTATCTCACTCCACTTTGCTCATACATACACAAGGATGATCTAAATGCTTATATGCATCTCTTACCTCATGTTAGTCCTCTCATGAGACGTTCATTATAGTTTATGTCATGTAGAAATTACCGTCTAAGAGGACACTAATGTTAGAGACTATTGTCGGGAGCTAGGCACTAGTTTCTTCCGCTTCTCGGTGGTCAAGTTCCTTAATTCTATCTTGTGGGGGCATTTTGCATCATCTCCAAAACTCAAGTGAATTGAGTAAAGACAAAGTGTGTTTACACACTTAGGTACACATCTAATTTAACATAGTAAATATAATTTACTAGATTAAAGGGGGGAATTTAAACACCTAAATTTGGTAATTAGGTGCTTGATGATTACTAATTTGTATTACATCCCTTAAATTTCCACTTGCATGCAAAAATAGATCATAAATGTGTTATCTCTCTCTCTCTCTCTCTCTAAGGCTTATAAACACTCAACATTATCTCACTCAACTGCTCATACGTATGCAAGGATGATCTAAACGCTTATTAAAATATATTAACCTCATGTTAGTCCTCTCATAAGACGTTCATTATAACTTATGTCATGTAGAAATTACTATCTAGTAGGACATTAGTGTTAAACACTATCGTCTGGAGTTGGGAACTAGTTTCGTCGCTTCTCAAAGGGTCAAGCTCCTTAAGTATAGCTTAATTCCCTTTCTAGGTTGGCCTTGATGCAAAATTATATCCTATGGACAAGTATGCAAATGAATCAAAGGCTCTTATTTACTCAATCGATGACATTGGCAATCATATAGCTCCTACTTGGAAAGATCAAGGTAAACTTGATGTTCATCTTGAAATATGTAACAAAGATGCCCTAAAATTCCTTAAATCAAGAGAAGACATCAACAAAAAACCCTAAGTAAGTCCAAAGCACTCAAAAATATTCCAAAAACATTCCAATCCAAGACAAAATCATTCCAAAGTTTTATGAAGTGTTATCAAACACCTATACACCAAAGGGAACTTCAATATTTTTTATAAACACTCTACTTAGGAAATTTACGTCAACGCTATATCTATCAAGAATGGTACGTTATATCTCTAGTTACACCCACTATTTGTGTTGAGGAATAATGGGAAAAATAGGGTATCAGATATCTAGATTGTATTCACACTCACACGAGAACCAAGAGAACTACATTGAGTTTAAGCCTCTCATTTTAGAAATGTAGTACAATGCTTTTTAAGAATCAACAAGGGGTCACCACCAAGGGAACCGTTAGTGTAAGAGGATTAGGGTTTTGATCACTATAGGTGCGCACATGAAAATTATGGAAATTCGGTGAAGGATTTATAACCAATGATGAAGCAATTCAATTTGAATAGAAGTTTAAAAGTAACACCACACACTAGCACCGAACATAATAGTAGCGAATGACTCCCATGTCTAATCTTGGTGCTAGTTTCTAGGAAGGTTTCAAGGTCAAAATTCTAAAACAAATCAGATTTAACCTAACTATACTCGCTTTCTCTAATTCCATATCCAAAACAATCTGATACTTTCATGAAGCTAAGTTAATCTATCTTCTTGTGTATTATTGTATTTTGAATTGTGCTTAATCAAATGATATTTATTTTTACATTTACATGTTTTACCAAATCAATGTAACTATATTTATTCATAGAATGTGATTGAACATTAGTCTCTAGATTTCTAACCTAACTAGAATATTTACCCATTCTATATTTTAATTTGGGTTAAATCATTTGGTGAACAAGATGCTTTAACCCATATTAGAGAAATGGAAAGTGATGTAAATGGTTAGAAATAAGAAAACAAGCAAATATGCCATTAGGTTAACCACAATCATTTACCAAACTTTGTTTTTCAATTCCCATATGTTTCTTAACTCAAAATTGGTTCATCCAACTAGTGATTTGGCCTAAAAGTCTTTTTTGGGGTTAAGCATCATGATATCCTTTAAATGATATAAACCCATACATTCATACTTCTTATTTGGTATAATTTTCAAGAACTTACTCAAAATCCTTATCTCTCCTTCATTCTCAAGCTTTCTTCTAACCCTACTTAAGACGAGAGATTATCATTGGGAAATAACCATAAGGTTTCTAGACAAACTACTCGCTTTCCCAAATACCCTTTATGGGGTTACAGTGTCCACACCAAACTTCAATCTCCACTTCCAATTAGAAGTATTGCAAATTGATTGTGCTAGGTTATAATGAAGCCTTCTTCTTAGTAGCCATAATATATGGGGTTTTTAGGTATAACTTTTGAACAAAAGGGACTCTAAACAAACAAAAGCACTTTTTAGACACCCATTATGGGTTTACAACTCTACGTGAAGTTTCGTACTTCAAATTCAAGTGGAAGACCTCCAAATGTCTATTGTTAAGGCTCAAATTAGTTCTCTTTTGGTCAAAACAAGGTTTTCAAGTGGAAAAGTATCGTTTCACACATGATAAATAGCTATCCTAGATCAAAACCCCAAAAATCCTATTTTCCACCTTCTATAGTCCATACAGACTCAAAACCCGGCTCTTGAAAATTTTATTAAGTCCTCCAAACTAAAATCTTTCTTAAAACCTAACTAGGGTTTTCGCATAAACCCGATAGGTAAGAAAATGGGTCATGGTAATTTTTATAAAGTTTCAAGTCTCCAAATTTGACATAAAGGTCTCGTGTTGTGCTATTTCACCTACGTAAAAGAGATATAGCCTTGAAACTTCATTAAAGACTTACAAATTGAATTTATACAATGATATGGATAGAAAACACTTACACACCCAAGTTTCCCAAGTTTACCACGTTTCACTTGCATTTAATCATCAAATAAGGTCTTCAAAACATTGAAAAAGGGCTCTTCTTTCCTCTTTTGTATCTTTCCATCAAGAATCAATACACAATATGTAAAGAAAATAAGAATTTTGCTTCATAATGGGGTCATGCAACCCTATTAAATTTGTAAAATCTGTCATTACAATACCTTTTCCTTCACTTAAACAAGAAAAATCCTCCCTCCTCATGAAATCATCCTCCTCACTCTAATTACCTCCTTCATAATTAATTTCAATTAGTTATTTACTTAACAATACTCTACAAAACCTCTTAACTCAAGTTATATGTTTGAGTCGAGAACTAAAAACCTAGAAGATAGTTTTCGACCCTCCAAAAGGGACTTAAACATTTTGCTTGCACTCCTAATCAGCCTATACTCCTACTAGGACACCACAAAAGCCAAAATTTCCAAAAAGTGGAATTTTTCCTTAAGAAATTTAGATAGAGTTTTGTAGGGAAAAATATTACAAGACAAAATTTGAAAATTGAAGGCATCCAAAGACCTCAAGACACTTCTATAAACCTAATTTGACCCTCCTAAAGAGTTAGTGCACAAAAATTGATAATATTCCTTGTCTTGGTTGATGCTCCCGCATCATTAGATCCTTAGAACAAAAATTCTTAGCCCATGAGCTTCTTTCTTGCCAAATATATTCTTCTTCTTTTTGATTTTCTAGTTGTAGTTGACCTCTCTGAGCTTGTTCATGATTCCATGCCATGAACATACTATCTTCATGATATAGGCCATGTATTGGATCATCATAATTGTCTTTTGAATGAACTAACTCCTTTGTGTAGAGGTTGTTTTTGATCGTATGTGGTATTCATTACCACTTGCTCACCATTCCATCCCCTGCTCTAGACGTAGATGAAATGATTATCCTCTAATCTGAATTATTACATCATTTTCTCCATGCCATTTTTTCTGTCTTTTTAGCTATCATGATTTTAAGAATCGAGAATGAAGTCTCTCGCTTGGATATATTACTTGTCTTCACTACCTCAACTGAGTTACTTGCACAATCTCCACTAAGAGAAAGATTAGATTGAAAATATTGAGCCTTAAAACCCTTTTGGTCATCTCTTTCACTTCATTGCTCCATTCTCGAACCATGTTTTTGGTCTTCTTGCTATGCACATAGGGAAAGGATGTTATGATGTATATGTATTGATGGAGATGCCGACATGTGGCACACATCCCCTTATCTTATTATATCATTCATTTATGATTTATTATGCTTAGGAGGTCGGCCTCAGTATTGGCCATAGGTTAGAATGGTATATATAGGGGTTAGAAGGTTGTAGTTAATCATCATATTGAGTATTGGAGTGTTATTGTATGGTTTGGAGGTTACCCCCTCGAAGTGGTATTGGAGGTTGCCCCCTCGAAGTGGAAAAGCTATTATATGAGCATATTTTCATCATTTATATATATTTTGGTGTTCTCTCATGTTATTCTACTGTATATGTTCTGATTTATACAAGTAATATCCTTACAAGTGGTATCAGAGCAACGATTTTGGCCAAAATTAGGGCAAAAACCCTAATTTTTTGTTTCGAATATATCTTGAAGAGGGTATCTAATTTTTTCCCAATTTTTTCATAATAATTTGGAAACACTCTAAGTCAGAATATCTGAAAATTTCAGCTCCATTGGATCTGTTTTACGGATGTTATTGGTGTTTTAGGTTTTTTCATAAATTCACTTTTTAGGAAGCAAATTGTGGTATTTTTTAGCAAAATTTATATTTTCGGAAAGCTCTTGAAATTTCAGTTAGGGTTTGTTCTTTGTGTTTTTATCCATCTGCCGAAATATTTTCAGAATTCCTAAACCCTAATCATGATCACGGGGATAACAAATTTTTATGGAAATGGTGAGATGGATGCTAAAGAATGGTGGATAAAATTTAAGAATATATATTTCTCATATTTCATGACAAGGAATATGTTTTCACATTATCTTGGTGGTCCTACATGGATTTGGTTTTCTAAGATTAAAAATGACAGGAAGGATTGGTCTTGGGAGGAAATGGAACAACTTTTTATGGATAGATGGGACCACAAAGAGGAAGAAGAGTCAAAGGAAGATGATGGGGAAGAATATATTGAAGAATCAAGAGAGAAATAATATGAAGAGGAAGGTGAAGAATATTCAAGGGAAGATGATGGTGCAGCATATATTGAAGAATCAAACGCAGAAGAAGTTGAAGAAGACTATGAAGAAGAGGAAGAAAAACAAGATATTGATGCAGAAGAAGATATTATAGCTCCCAAGAAGGAAGATACCATATTTCAGTTTCATGGATGCATTCAAAGGAATAAGATAATTGTTTCCATAAACCCTAACAACAAGTATAACTTCATCAACAAGGATATGGCTCAACATCTACATATTCAAGAAAGTAATATCAAAGAAGCTCAAGTGAATGGTAAGAAAATTCAAGTTTTTGAAGATTTAAAACTTACTATGGACAAATATACTTTACATTCAAATTTTTTTGCCTTATATATGGATTGCTTGGATATTTTTCTTGGGTATCCTTGGTTAGAGACATTGGGGACAATTAATATTAATATGAAAAATAAGTTTATGAAGATTTGGTACAAAAAGAAGAAGGTCACTTTACAGGATATCAGGCTTAATGGAAATCAAAGAAAAGTCAATATAGACCATGAGGATGATTTAGAATATGGAGAAGAAGGGAATAAGGATGATTAAAAAGAGGAACATGAAGAAAAATAAGGAAATGATGATTCATCTACTCAATAGAAAAATAAAATATCAAATGCAAAGGTGGAAGAAGAAAAGAAAGTTCAGAAACAAAGTTGATAAGGTTGAGGATACTATAGCTACAACATATGGAAATCCACATCAACATGAGAGAAAAAAATCATGGAGATATCCTAGGGCACATCATATTTCGAACCAATATAGATATATAGGTAATTGGAGGAATAATCACTTTATTTATATAGGGGATCAATGGAGCAACAATTATGAAGCATGGAATCCTTATTATGGTTATGCATTGAATCCTTATGTTAGTTATGCATGGAATCCAAGGATGATAAACTATGGTCATGAATGGAATCAGAATAGCGCAATGGAATATGGATATTAGTTCAAATATGTATCATCTACCAGGATCACATATGGATGGATGATCGATCATGGCGCAAAGTGTTTAAAAATTTACAACACACTCATTACATGGTTTCTTCTTATGTTTCGGGGACGAAACATGTCAAGGAGGGAAGGAATGCTATGCACCTAGGGAAATGATGTTATGATGTATATGTATTGATGGAGATGCCGACATGTGGCACACATCCCCTTATCTTATTATATCATTCATTTATGATTTATTATGCTTAAGAGGTCGGCCTCAGTATTGGCCATAGGTTAGAATGGTATATATACGGGTTAGAAAGTTGTAATTAATCATCATATTGAGTATTGGAGTGTTATTGTATGGTTTGGAGGTTACCCTCGAAGTGGATTCCCATCTTGGGAGATTGTGGAGTTACTCCTTCCTTAAGGAGCATTGTATGGTGTTGCCCTACCTTAAGGGTATGATTCTAAATATATTGCATATTAGGGCATATTGCCCCCATATCTCTTGTGTTGTGTTTTATTCTGATTTATTATATGCAAAGTTATTATCAAGTGGTATCGAACACTTCTTCTTGAAATTGAACTTCACCATCCCTTTTAACTATTTTAATCCTCTTCCTCGGATTATTATATTTTTCCTTAACAATGGTTGGTCCATAGTTTTCTCATGCTCGTAGTTTTGCTCCTTCTTGCTTATTTTTTGTTCCCCTAAGATATCTTCGTTGTCTCTATTTCCTATAATATTTGCATATTCATCATCCCCATATTCTTTGCTTCTTTTCCTTTGAAGGTTTCCTTGGTATTCCTCTTCACCACTTAGCCATTACCATAATCTCTTGACTGTACTTACATTGTTTTCCATTATGTTATACTTCCTTTCAGTTGTAGTTCTTAATGATTTAGAACTCTCTCTCTCTCTCTCTCTCTCTCTCTCTCTCTCTCTCTCTCTCTCTCTCTCTCTCTCTCCCCTATTGCATATACTCCTTTAAACTCATTAACATGACCCTTGAATAACTTTCATTCCATGCATTTTTGTCCTTGAGAGGGTTTAGTGTGTGCTTAACACCATTCTTCATTAGAGTATATGTATTTTCCCTACCATCATGAATAGCTCTCCTATCAAATTACCAAGGTCTTCCAAGTAAGACATGACAAGCATCCATGGGCATCACATCACAAATAACCTCATCCTTATAACTACCAATATGAAAACTTACAAGACACTTTGCTCATTCACTAACACTTGATGATTCCTTTAAACCCAATACACTCTATATGGTTTAGGATGCATCAACTTTTACAATCTTAACTTTTCTACCATTTCAGAAGACACCAAATTATCTGTGCTACCATTATCAATAATAAGTTTACAACACTTACCTTTGGACTTGCACATTGTCTTGAATAAGGTTCTTCTTTGGACTAGTTCTTCAACTTTGGGGCTTTGTTTGAACAGTAATCTTCTCATCATTAATGCCTCTCCTCTTTCAGGTTATTCAACATGTGATGGTGATCCCACACTCTCTTCTTCATCAACATGCACAATCTGATTTCTTTCTTCACTTACCCTACTACCACTTGCTTGAGGGTTCTCTAGACACTCATACGATCTATGACCAACAATATTATTGCTTTTGAAACACTTACCTTGAAACTCTCATCTTCCTCTTCTAAAGGCACCTCTTTTTCTATAAGAATAACTTCCTCTTGAAGTAATTTGCACTTGTGAGATATTTTCTTCTTCTTGATTTTGTTGCTATTTTCCTCTCTACTTGTCTATTGTCTTCTACTCCGATACTTCTAGCTCCGCATCTAGAATATTGTCCTTATCTTCTAGAAACAATTTCCTCTACTTTTAAGGCTGCTTGATATGACTTTTCCACTGTTCTCAAAGTAAACAAGCTGATTTCATCCTAAATATTAAGCCTTAGTCTATTCAAATATCTTTCTACTTCTTTAACATCTCCCTCTATATGACCTAATCTCATAGCTAGCTTGTAGAACTCTTCAATATAATCAACCACACTCATCTCTCTTTGCCTTAAATTTTACAATTTCTTAAACAAATTTGTATGATAATTTGCTAGAATAAACTTACCTCTTAACTTAGCAACCATCCTATCCCAAGATCTGATTTTATCCTTACCTCTACTCCTTTCTTCTTGTACAAAGTCCCACTAAATAGTTGCATGCCCTGTTAATTTAGTACAAGCAAATTTTACCTTTTTGTCTTCAGTTATTCCCTCAAAATCAAAGTATTTGTCCATCTTAGTGATCCAGTCAATCAAGTCTTCTAGATGTAGACTCCTCCATACTCGACACATTCATTCTTGGCTTAGATCCTGCTCCCATGACGCTTTCAAGAGTCTCACATCTGGTTCTTCTTCTGCAATTGTTTCTTCTACCTCTTTTTCTTTATCACTTTCCTCTTGCTAAGACCATACCTCTTCTCTGAGAAACCTCTAAAGCTCCCAATTTGTCTTGTATGTTTCTCAATATGGAAACCCACTCATTCTCTCTAGGTTGTCCTCTCTAATCTCCTCTTCTCATCCTTACTTTGTTAGCCAAATTGTTTTTCTTATTTACTCAACCTATCTTTCTTAACTTCTTAATAATCTTCTCTTCTCTTTCAAGAGCAAAATCCTACTCTAATACCACCTAATGCAAATGGTTAGGACATTAAAACAAGAAAATATGCCATTAGGTTAGCCACAATAATTTAACACAATTTTCTTCTCAATTCCAATAGGTTTCTTAACTCAAAATTGGTTCCTCCAACTAGTGATTTGGCCTAAAAGTATTCTATTCATGGGTTAATCATCATGATATCCTTTAAATGGTATAGACCCATGCATTCATACTCCTTATTTGGTAGAATTTTCAAGAACTTACTCGAACTCTTTATCTCTCCTTCCTTCTTAAGATTTTTCTTCTTACCCTACTTAAGACCGTGATCTTATAGTTGGGAGATAACCATGAGGTTTCTAGACAAACTACTCACTTTTCCAAATTCCCTTTAGGGATTTCCAAGTCCACACCAAACCTTGTTCTCCACTTCCAATTAGAAGTATTGAAAATTGCTTGTTCTAGGTTCTAATGAAGCCTTCTTCTTAGTAGCCCTACTATATGGGTTTTCTATGTTTAACTTTTGAACCGGAGGGAATCTAAACAAACCAAAGCACTTTTAAAGCACCCATTATGGGTTTACAACTCTTCATGAAATTTCGACTCCAAATCCAAGTGGAAGACCTCCAATGGTCAAGTGTTAGGGCTCAAATTAGGTCTCTTTTAGTCAAAACAAGGTTTTCGATGGAAAATTATGGTTTCACACATGCTAAATATCTCTCCAAGACCCCGAACCGAAAAAATATTGTTTTCCACCTTCTATAGTCCCTACAGACCAAAAATTGGCTCTTGAAAAATTTATTAAGTCCTCCAAACAAAATCTTTCTTAAACCCTAACTAGGGTTTTGCACAAATCATGTAGGTAAGAAAATGGGTTTTAGTAAGTTTTATAAGTTTCAAGCCTCCAAATTTGACATGAAGGTTTGTGTTAGGCTATTTCACCTACATGAAAGAGATATAGTCTTGATATTTCATTAAAAGCTTATAAATTGAATTTATACAAGTAGACATAGCTAGAAAATAATTATACAATCCAATTTTCATGATTTTACCATGTTTAACTTGCATAGAATCATCAAATAAGGTCTTTAAAACATTGAAACATGTCTCTCCTTTCCTCATTCATATCTTTCCATCAAGAATCCGTACACAACATGTAAGGAAAATGAGTTTTTTTCTTCATGATAGGGTCATGCAAACCCTATTACAATTTGTAAAATATGTCATTACAATACCTTTTCCCTTCACTTACAAGAAACACCTATCTCATTATGAAATCATCCCCCCCATTCTAATTACCTTATTCATAACTACTTTCTATTAGTTATTTACTTAACAAGACTCTACAAAACCTCTTAACTCAAGTTATATGCTTGAGTCAAGAACTAAAAACAAAGTTTCCTAACAAAAACACCTAGAAGATAGTTTTTGACCCTCAAAATGGAATTACACATAGTGTTTGCACTCCATAATCATCCTATACTCCCACTAGGCCACCACAAAATCCAACATTACGAAAAAGTGGAAATTTTCCTCCTTAAGAAATTCGAGATAGAGTTTGGGAGGGAAAATTTTTATAAGATAAAAATCAAGGCCTCAAAAGACCTCAAGACACTTATACAAACCTACTTTGACCCTCTTAAGGAGTTAATGCACAAAATTTGATAATATTCCTTGTCTTGGTTGATGTCCGTGCATCGGAAGAGGGTAATATCCTAATTAGATTATAAATCTAAAGACTAATGCTCAATTAGATTTTATGAATAAATGTAATGACATTCAGATCTAAAAAACATCTAAATACAATAAAGAAATAGTATTCAATTAATAACATGCCAAGATATAACAACAACACACAATAGGATAGATTGACTTAGCTTTCTATGTCTCACATATGGATACGGTATTAGGGAAAAAAATGTAATTGGGTTAAACTCATTTTGTCTTCGATTCTAATGCCTAAAACCTTCCTAAAACTAGCACCATGATTAGAAATGGGTGTCATGACCAAACATGGGTGCTAGGAACTACTTTCCTTTTTTACGCTAGTGTCTTCCACTACTATTCATCTTCTCGGTCAAACTAATTTGCTTTGCATTAATAATCAGTAGACCCTTCCTAAACTTTTGTTAATTTTAAAATCTTCATGCATGCACTTGTAATGATCAAAACCATAATTCTCTTACACTAGCACCTCAAGCACACAATTAGATAACACAAATGGTTTTGTGTCCGGTGGATTTGGACTTCCTTCATGGTGAACCGTCTTGTTGATTATGACTGAGTGTTGCAATATATTGCCCAAACGAGGGCTCAAACTCCATTTAGTTCTCCCAATGCTTGTGTAAGTGTAAATACAATCTATAAGTACACCCACTATGTTTTCCCTCATGCTTTAACATAAATAGTGCGATACCTATAGATAAAATGTACCCTTTGTGATAGATAGATTGCTAAACTAAAGTTCCTACTTAGAGTGCTTGTAAGTAGAATCCTCGAAATAAGACTTCGAATACTTTTGACTTGGTTTGGGATGCTCTTGGAAGAGTGTGGAGTGATTCAAAATTGGTTATGGATTGTTGCTAATGTTTTCTCTTAATTTAGGGAAGTTAAGGGCAACTTTTCTAGAGATTTGGAGATGAAGATCAAGTGTGCCTTGTTATTTCCAAGGAGCTAGCTGATTTCCAATGTTTCCAAGTGAGTAAATGAGAGTGTTTGATTAACTTTTATACCTTTCCATGGGATATAATTTTGTATTAAGGATGAATTAGAAAGGGGAATTAGGATAAATTTAAGAAATTTGACCATTGATAAGTAGAGGACACTAGTGCCACATTTCATAAATTAGTGTCCTACTAGATGGTAGTGTCAAGATGACGAACACTATGATGAAAGTCTTGAGAGGAGGTAAGAGATGTTTATGAGCATTTAGATTAGTCATGTAGGTGTTTGAGTAGCTGAGTGAGAGAATGATGAGTATTTGCAAGCCTTAGGAGAGGGAATGATAATGCATTTACGATTTGTTTGTGCACACAAGTCATAATTATGGGATACAATCCAAATCAGTAATTATCAATCACCTAATTACTAGATTTAGGTGTCTACATTTTTAAGCACGATGGTTTGGTATGCCTAATGGGTTTTAGATACACCATAGAAAAATCCTCTTTAAAAACATCTCCAACAAACTTCTTAAAATGCAAAATTTCTTTAAATTAAGAATGTGAAAGAGTTCTAAAGGAGGCTCTCAAAAACACCTAATGAAATAAAACAATTTTATGTTTCATTAGCACACTATTACATTGATGGGTGTTCAATGAATAGTCCGATGGAGTATTACATTTAATTTTTAATAAATGAGACTAATTATTATTTTATTATATATTTTTATTTATATTAACAACCTATATAATATGTTTAAATATTTGCTAAAATAAAAAATATATAACAACATTGAATATTAAAACCCAAAAATCACAAGCATTGAAAATAGTTGTAGACATCTAAAATGTCGACATAAAAATTCCCTTTAATTTGTCCCTTAATTATTCTAACATCATCATTATTATTAATACCTTTTACTAAATATACCCTTTATCCTAATTATATTCACCATTTATCTAATATCCCATCATTTCATCATTAATATGTTTTAATCCATTATTATATCCCTTTATCCCACTATAATTCTTATTATTGTTTTTTAGGAATTTAATACTCATACACTCATTTACCCACCTACTCTACACCTAGCTCCTCCATGTAATCACATCACTAATCATATTTTATGAATCTAATCTAATCTTTAACTAATCATATCCTCTACCTCTAAATCTAGAGGCTTATATTTCTAGAAGCCTCTCTAAACTTCTCCCTCCATTTGAATTTTCTCCATTTAATTTTAAATTCAATGGAGATTTCTCATAAAATATAGAATTCTCCAATCCTCTCCTCAATTTCCAACCATTGATCCTCTTCCAACTTGGATCAATCTTCAACTCCATTTACTCTCCCACAAACTATAAATTGAGCTCTCCTCCTCCATGAGAGCAAGAAGGAAGAATCCATAACAAATCTTTTCCATTTTATTTCATTCACAATCAATACATAATCCTTCATCAATCAATCCAAAAAATCAAGGGGAGGTGTTGCCCAAATGTCTCCACAAAATATGAGAAATCAATAACATCCTTGAGAAAATCTAATACAAAGAAGGAGGAACATTGCATCTTCTTGCAAGTATTGGTTCTCTCTCGCCTTTCCATCTCTTGCTCAATCTAAGGTATTATTGGAAGGATTAGATCTAGGAATCAATTTGGTTTTTGGTTTCTAACTTGCATATGTATCTAATATTTTCTAACATATACATTTTTGTGGCCACCATGGGGCCTTGCCCCAATTTTTAATTTGTTTCTAGTTAAATATAGTGAGTAAAACGGGATGTGCAAATTTGGTACTAATCATACCTTGTTTTCAATAATAATTTTGAAATTTCATGCTCAAAAGATGTTCCTAGACTCAAACAATGCCTATGCCCTATGTATTCGCACATGTACTATAAAATTTGGCACCTATGCTCTAAAACAATGCCTTTGTCCCGGGTCTAACGTCTGGTTTCACAGATCGCCATTTAGCGCCTTTACAAATTATGTGGTGCCTTTGCAAAAACATTAGCGCATTTGTTTCCATTTGTTATCTGTGTAAGTTCAACGCCCGTTGTCTTATAAGTGTTGGAGCTCAAAATTGCACCCGTATTCATATCATAGAAAACCTGAAATTTAAGTCAACATGGGACTGTCTCCAAGTGGGACTTGAACCGAGACAGACCTCCGGAGAAGGCCAACTTCCTCAACTTACTCCTAATGCCAAACTACTCTTAGAAATTGAAATTTAACTATCTAGCTCTACTCTAACTTTGTAAGGGACCACAATGAGAAGGAGATGCATAAAACATAAATCCTAATCTATAGAGGTGATAGCACCAAAAAACAAGGGGATGAACACTTCAACAAGAGTGAAAATGGAGGTAAACGATGATGAAGAGGGTTGAAATGAAGACCACAAATTAAAATTACGTCCCGAGATCCACTTTTGTGATGCACAATAGACACAAAGTTATGAAATAACACATACAACACACCTGCAAAATAATGAGAGGCAAGAGAGTGCAACAAAATGATAGCTAAGGCAAAATGAGCCACAAAACTAAGATTTTATTTCATGGAGATCATGCACAGATCATTACAAGGTAGGAAGAAGATGCAAAACATTTACATAACTTGAGTCCAAGGCATGCAACCCTTAGAACACTTGTGCAACATAGAATGATGCCTTCACATTTCCAAAGTATCCAACATTAAGAATGAGCATTTCTCTACAATATATAGAAAATCATGGGAGAGAGAGAGAGAGATTCAAATTCCTTTAACCAACCCCAACCACCATCATTAATTTCTCTTAGGGAATAGGAAGGGAAATTTGAATTCCTTCAACTAATCCCAACCACCTTCATTAATTTCTCTTAGGGAATAAGGCACTGCTTTGTTTATCCACTATTACACACCTTCTTCAACTGAGTGCCCATACTTTGCATTTAATGTTGGTGGTTGTGCCGCTTAGAACTACACTTTCGTGTGATGGATAAGTTTCCTTGAATCTTGCACATTTTCCTTGATTTGATTCATGAAATTGGATATGATTTCATAGAGAATAACAAAATCTTATTGGATTTGCAAAGATTTGATAACTGAATTGAAGATTGGTCAATTTATAATTCCCACAAAGAATCGTCATTTTACTTTATTACGCAGCTTCTCCACTCACTCTTGCGTGGCTATTTGACATCCGCGGATCATTCCTTTATATCTAGGCACCCTAGGTCCACGCAGCTTTTAAAACCTTCCGTGACTTGCCCCAATGATGTGACTTACTTCCTCGTGACCCACGACCCGCCTTTTACTCATTTGTCTTAGCCCGTGTCACTAATTATAACAACACGACTTTGAATATGTATTTCAGGGTATTTTCTTCATTCCGCGGAACTTCCCGAATCTAACGGCGTAATCACCTTAGCCATGACTTCGCCTTCTATTTGTAGCAATGTTCCTCCATCCATGGCATGCTCAAAGCCTCCACAGTTTCTCAAATTTTCCTCTGAATATCCGCCAAGTCTAACACTTGTGCAAGTTGCTCAAATTTTATAGGAGATGTAAAATTGGGAAACATTTTTGGTGACTCATAGGGGTCATTTTCCTACTAGATGGATGATCAGTAGCCTTAGGAATCCATTGGGCATGGAGTCAGTTGATTGATTTAGTTTCTCTGCATTTGACTCCTTCACATGATGACAACTGCTCGCTAATGCCTTGGACTTCAGTTTACAACAACATCCTCCGACAACAAGGAACCTGTGTAACAAGATCCCTAAGCAACAAAACATGTACAACAAACTTAGGGAAAATAAACCTAAACTACCAACAAAGCAATGTGCCGAAGCACTTAGAGGAATTAAAATCCTAAGATACTATATACAAGATGCTATTAAATATCTTAATGAGAGGGTTTGAGATGAATCTAGTTGACTGGGATTCAAAATGCATTCCCATCAAGATTAGATAACTCAAATGAGTTATTCGCCTTGCAAGAAATAATAATGTATGGTCTGCTCCAAATAACATCAAATTTGGAGTGTCTTCCTGGTTTAGCTCTGTTTGCATCCCATTTTAAGACCAGATCTCTGACCTTGAATGTTTGAGGCCTAGCTTTTCTATCAAACCATTGTTTGGTTGAATTCTAATGTTGTTCCATCCTGACCATGGCGGCATTTATATTTTCCTCTAGTTGCACCAATTCTACCATTCTAATTTCTCTTTGATCTCGTGCCTTCAAATTCCAATTGATTATGCTAATTCAAGTGAAGGCAACTCAAGTGACAAAGGAAGCCTAGCTTCTTTGCCATATACCAATTTGTAGGGAGAAGTGCCAATTGCCTTCTTCATTGTTATCCTATCCACCCAAAGAGAATTTTTCACTTTTGTATGCCACTACCTTTGATTCACGTCCATGGTTCTCTTCATGATTCTGATTAGATTTTTGTTAGTAGATTCCGCCAATCCATTTCCTTGGGGGTAATAATTGGAGGAAGTCTTGAGATAAATCCCAAGTTGAAGAGCCCAATCAGAGATTTTTGATCCCAAGAAAGCTTTAGCATTATCGAAATAATGGTTTGGGGTACGCTAAACCTTGTAACAATTTCTTCAAGAAATTCCAAGATGGCTAATTCAGTAGCTTCCTTTAATGGCGTGGATTCAGTCCACCTGGTGAAGTAATTTGTTGCTGTGAGAACCCATTTGTGACCAACGCTAGATGGTGGGTTAATCATCCCAATGAAGTCAAGGCCCCATTATGCAAATGGCTGATCCACCTAAATTGGATGAAGTGGCAAAGCCACCAATATTTTCTTTCCAGTGAAAAGTGCACACTCTTTGCACTTCCTCACCCATATGTGAGCATCCACAAACAATGTAGGCCAAAAATACCATGCTTTTAAAATTTTCATGGTTATAGCTCTAGCAGAGAAATGCCAACTTGAGAAACCATCATGGAACTCGGTTAAGCATTTGTCACATTATTCACCTTCAATACACCTGAGCAGCACACCATCAATGTTCCTTTTAAATAGTATGGCACCACCATACACATATGGAAAAGATTTCAACCTTAAATTCCGCCTCTTTGCTTTGTTGAGACCAGGAGGATATATACCAAAGGAGAGGAATGTTGTCATTATCTTCATCCAGATATCTACATCTATGTCTTCATTCTTCTCAGGTTTTGCGTGACTCTCCTCTTCTAGGAATAAAGTAGTCTCTGGGTCATTCTCGTACATCTTCATCCAACTATTTGTAGAGAGCATAACCTCTTAGCAATTTTTGGCCTTAATGGTCACATCATATTCCATGATTTTAGTTACCCATCTAGCTCATTTATCACTGATATTTTTTTTCATAATGAAATATCTGATGCAGGGATGCGATACCAAAACCTTTATGCAACTAGCTACAATCATGATTTTAAATTTCTTCAAGGCACACATGATGGAAAACACTTGCTTCTCAATATGGTTGTACTTAAGCTCATAATCCTTCAAGGTTTGGCTGAAGAAGGATATTGGTTGCTCCAAGTCTTGATCATTTGGTTAGGTTAAAACCGTGACAATGCAAGAATCAACTCCATATGCATATAAGATAAAATATTTGGAGTAATTTGGATTAATAAATGTAGGAACCTAGGTTATTTCTTGTTTGATATTTTTAAAGCTTTCCTCCTCTCGTGATCTATCTAAAAGCTTAATCTTTTCTAAGCATAAGTGTGAGTGGCTTTACCAAACCCGTGAAGCTAGGTATAAAGCGCCTAACAAAGTTAACCTTTCCAAGAAAAGACTACAAATATTTCTTATGAGCTGACAAGGAAAGAGCAAGGATGGCAGAGACTCTTTCTGGATCAATGAAAATTCCTTCTTTAGAAACAACGTGCCCCAAAAGCTTACCTCTAGGGATTGCAAAATTACATTTCTTGGGGTTAAGAGATACCCCAAAATCCTGCATCTTTCAAATACCTTCTCAAGATGACTAATATGATCTTTGTTATGCTTTGAGAAAACAATGATATCATCAAGATACACAAGGATAAACTGATTAATATATCCTTTGAAAGTGATATCCATTGCTCTTTGGAAGGTGGCACCTGCATTTGATAAACCAAAAGGAATTTTTTGATATGCATCGTTCCCCATTTGGTGGTGAATGCAGTCTTGTATTGATCTTGTTCCTTCACTTTTATTTGATTAAATCCTGAATATCCATCAAGCATTGAAAATATCTCAGATCCAACCATTATCTGTAGAATCTGCTCCATTGAAGGCAAAGGATAGTGATCCTTGAGAGAGGCCTTGTTTAGGTCCCTGAAGTCTATGTAGAGCCTAATTTCACCATTCTTCTTTTGACTGAACCAAGTTTGCCACCCAAGTGGAGTACTTAATGGGAAAAATAATCTTATCCTTGATGAGTTTAGATAATTATTTTCTCATGAGGGGATCTATCTTGGGGTTTATCAACCTTTGTTTTTACCTAACTAGTTTGATATCGGATCAAGATCGATAGAATGTTGGGCTATAATTGGATTAAAATCTTTTAAATATTCATAGCCCCATGAGAACACATCACTGAACTTTTGACATAAGGAAACAAAATTTTCTTTTCATGTTCATCACATACCTTTCCAAGAAAAAGTTCTTTTCCGGGAAATTGCAACAGGTTAACAGTCTTCTTGTTTTTCCGCCATGCTCTTTTCTGTACCTTTGAACTCATCATCTGGACTAAAAATATGTTCTAGAGTGACCAATCCTTTTGGAAATTTATTGGTTTTGAGCTGAATAATCTGATCACCATAGATGTCCTGCAAATCGATTGCATTTTTGAAGAAAATTTTACTTCATTATGTATGAATTGGACAATTTTTTTGTTACTATTAAATACTTGTCAACCGATCACATTATTAGGTATGAATGGCCTAGCAGCCATCTTGATATATTGTGTCTTTCCTTTAACCAAGTCTTCTACAGGTGGCGAGATCCGAGAGCTACTTTTTGATTTGCTTCCATGTTCATCTTCTACTCATACAACCTCTAACTTGAGAGCATCAAAACTCTCCAGCAAGTCCCAAACTCTATGTCTGTAGGCCTTCAATAGCTTGTTCTTTGTAGCACATCTGTCAGTGGACTTGATTGATGACTAGCTCAATATCTCCAAATATTTGCAACTTCTTGATCTTTCTTTTTCCACGATCAACAAACCATGCATCAATGCCTCATATTCTGCCACATTATTAGAACAGAAAACTGCAATCTATGGGCGAAGAAGAATTTCTCTTCCTTTGGAGAAATAAGCACAACACCCACCCCAGCTCCATTTCTACTTCTAGAGCCGTCAAAATACATCCAAAGATAATCCAAAGGCAAACTCCTAGTCTTCCGTGAATGTCACGAGCATAACATATTCTTCTTGTAGGACACAATAGGTGCCAAGTCCAGTTTCATAAGCTTTAAGATCTTCGAGTATGTATCTTATTTGTGATCTCTCTCAGCCCATTCATCAAACAAGAAATTAGGCATGAGAGGAGTAGCATATTGTTCTTGAACTTGAAACTTGGTCCTTTTCTTCTTTTATTAAATAATTTGATTGGATACGGAAAAGTTCATATGACTTCTATGTGATAGGAAAAGATAGGCTCAACTTGGATTGTGAATTGCTACGCCCTTAACCTATTGCTTGTATTAGGATATGAGTAGCCGAATTGTGGCTTACCATATCATTTTATTATATCATTTATACTTTCTCATGCTTAATAGGTCAGCCTTGGTGATGGCCATAACATATGAATAGTATATATAGGGGATTGTAGGTAGTAGTTCATTATCATTTGAGCATTTGAGTCTTATTATATGGTTTGGAGGTTGCCCCCTCAAAGTGGCGAAGCTATTATAATTGCATATTGAGATCATTATTATGAAATATTGTGTTATTTGGTGTTCTATTGCTGCTCATAATCTGAATTATACTAGTAATTTCATTACAAGTGGTATCAGAGCTGCGATCTGGGCCAAAATTAGGGCAAAAACCCTAATTTTTTGTTTCCGCAATATATTTCGAACCAGAGCAAATTGGTGGGAGATATTTTTACCAGAGTTGTGAAACATTTCAAGTAAGGTTCCCTAAAAATTTCATAATTTTTGATTTATTTTGCACAAGTTATTACAAATTTAGGGTTTTTCATAAAATCGCTCCCTAGGGTGCAAATTGTGGAATTTTTTCAAGTTCTTTACATTTTCAAAAATCTCTAAAAAAATAGTATTAGTATCTTCTCTATGTTTTTTCCTGTTCAACCAAATTTGTATCAAAACCCTAAACCCTAAGGTTTGATATCATGGCGGGGCCTTCCACAAGAGCAAAAAAGAATCCGGTTACTTTGGGTAAAACCCCATATAAAGATGAGATAGTGATTGAAGAGATGGAGTCAGAAGGGGTAAATATAGATATGTCAACACTAGGGTTACCTCGAGTTGATAATAAGGTGAGTCAACTTGAGTATGAGCTGCAAAATGTACAATCTGAGATGGCCTCTAAAGGAGACATAGCCCAAATCAATCATCGGTTGGATGATATCATGCAACATGTAAAGGGTAAATAGTATGGCCCAAATCCATCCCATATCAACCAAGGAGGATATTCAGTTCAAAATCATGGACAAAATAACCATGTTGGATCACTTTTCTAGCCTAATCAGAATCCAACTTATTTGTAACCACTAACATGATGACGAAAGTGGATATGCGCAAATTTGATGGTAAAGATCCTGAATTGGATAAATAAAATGGAGAACTTCTTTGAGCTACATCAAACACCATCGGAAAAAGGTGACATTGGAATCCTTGTATCTTGAACCGCACTCAATTCGTTTGGTATCGATGGTTATGTGCTCGAGAGGCGTAAGAATGGTCTCGGTGTCACTTGGACAGCTTTTACGAGAGTTGCAATTGCACCGCACTATAGTTCCAGTGTTTCGAGAACTACTTTAGTCAATTAGAAAAGCTACGACAAATAATATTAGTCAAAGATTATGTGCATCAATTCCAGAACCTATCCTTAAGGGTGGAGAATATACTAGAAGAGAATCAATGACCTATTTCTTGGGGTCTTAAGGACCACATCGAGCGTGAGGTATGTATGTTTAATCCACTCAAGCTTTTGATTCTATTATCATGGCACGTCGAGTAGAGGAAAAATTCTTGGTAGTAGGAGGCCGCCTTTCATTAACGCTAGAGATCAGTAGTATCTCTTCCCCTTCATTTTTAGGCCAATTAGATTGACTCCTCAACAAATGGAAGAAAAGAGAGAAAAGGATTATGTTTTAACCGTGATAGCAAATATGGACCAGACACAAATGTGCTTTGAGAAGAAGTTATTCTATATTGACGGAGGTGATGAGGATGATGAGGATGCTGAAATTATAGGAGAGGTTGAGGAACCAAGTAGAAGATGAAGTAGAGGATCACCAACCTACAATTTCTTGCCATGCATTGTCGGTATTTGTACTCCTCAAACACTCAAGGTTATTGGCTATCTCAAAAAACAAAAGTTGTGACAAGTGTTGATTGACTTGGGGAGTACTCATAACTTCATAAATAGTAAGTTAGCTACGCCTCAATTGTTTTATTTACCCAAGCTCCGAAAATGCAAGTTATGATCATGGATTGTGGGACAGTCAAGTGCACAGAAAGTGCCATAGTATCAAGATTTCTAAGGGATACTACATGTTAGACTCGCCTATGTTTGTTATTTCTATGGGAGGGCAGATATTGTTTTGGGTGTCCAATGGCTCACAACCTTAGGTACTATAGAGATGAATTTCTAAGAATTGTTCATATGATTTCATTCGGATGGAAGGACAATACAATTAAATGGGATGGTAGCTAAGTCTCCACAAATTATTAGCTCGTTAGATGCGTAAGGTTCTTAGAAAAGGAGTATATGGATTTATAGAAAAGTTATTTTCCATAGAAGTACAAAATACAGAGTCTTTAATGCCACCCGATCTTCAGAAGATTGTTGATGCTCACTGTCTGCTTTTTTGATGCAATTCCAAAGGTTCTACCACCAGCTAGGGATTATGATCATGCCATTCAATTAATTCTAGGGATCCAAACACCTAACATCAGACCATACAGATACCCATATTCCCATAAAAGTGAGATCGAGAAAATGGTTCAAGAAATGTTGAAGGCAGGTATCATTAGGCCTAGCCAGAGTGCATATTCTTCACCAGTGGTCATGGTACGTAAGAAGGATGAAACATGGAGGATGTGTCCAGATTACTGAGAACTCAACAAGTAAACCATCAAATATAAGTTTCATATTCCAATAATTGATGATTTACTTGATGAATTGCATGGTGCTATTTATTTCACAAAATTAGATCTTCGTTCGGGGTACCATCAAATTAGAATAAAAGAGGAATATGTTCATAAAACGGCTTTTAGGACTCATGAGGGCCATTATGAGTTTTTGGTAATGCCTTTTGGTCTTATAAATGCGCCTTCAACCTTTCAAAGCTTGATGAACACTATTTTCGTGCCATTTTTGAGGAAATTGTATTAGTTTTCTTGGATTTACAATAAGACATGGAAAGAACACTTACAAAGATGTAAATAAAGTGTTGGAAATTTTGGAGAAACATAATCTCTATGCAAAGCCATCCAAATGTTCTTTTGGTGTACAACAGTAGAGTACTTAGGTCACATTGTATCACATGAAGGCGTTAAAATTTATCCTTAGAAGATCAAAGCTATGGTGGAATGGCCAAGGCCCAAAATTCTCAAAAATATTTGTGGGTTCCTAGGACTAACAGTGGTACTATATAAGATTTGTGTGGGGATAGGGTAGAATAGCAACCCTACTAACTACATTGCTAAAGAAGGATGCCTTCCATTGGACAAACTTAGCCACTAAATCCTTTAAGCAACTGAAGGAAGCCTTGTGCAGTACCCTAGTTTTGGCTACTCCCAACTTCTCAAAAACCTTCATTGTTGAATGTGACGCTTCAAGATCAGGATTGGGAGTAGTTCTAATGCAAGAAGGAAGACCAATTGCATTTTAGAGTCATCAATTCAAAGGAAAAGATCTGTTCAAACCTATCTATGAGAAAGAAATGATGTCTATTCTTCATGTGGTCAAGTAATGGAGGCCTTGTCTCATGGGTAGACACTTCAAGGTAAAAACTGTTCATGATAGTCTCAAATACTTTTTGGAGTAAAGGTTATCACCGAGGAACAACAAAAGTGGGTAACAAAAATGTTGGGTTATGATTTTGAAATCATATACAAAAAGGGTAAAGAAAATGTAGTAGCTGATGCGTTGTCTAGAAGGGATACATCCACAGATGCCTTACTATGTGGAATGTCCATGTTGACGACCGATTGGGTGGATGAAGCAAGATTAGAATGGGATCAAAAAAAGGATACACAATCTCTAATACATAATATCAAGCAAGGATCTATGAAATCTAACAAATTTGAGTGGAAAGGTAATGCCCTATGGTACAAGGACAAGTTATACTTGAGTAAAGAGTTTGAGTTGAAGCATAAGATTCTTGCAAAGGTACATGCCTCACCTGTTGGAGTACACTGTAGGTTTTTGAAGACATATCATAGAATAAAAAGATAATTATTTTGGGAAGGACTCAAGGGGATGTACAAAATTTTGTATTAGAGTGTTTAGTGTGCCAACCAACAAAGGGGAAACACTTAAGACACCAGTGTCCATGTTCATAACCCTTACCAATTCCTAGTCGAGATGGGAGGATGTCTCCATGGATTTCATCACCAGATTGCTTTGTTCGGAGGGTAAGAATGTTATTTTCGTGATTGTCAATAGGCTCACAAAATATGCTCATTATTTTTCCCTATCACATCGATTTGTAGCTAGTACAATCGCAGACTATTTTTCTGGAGACAGTTCAAGGCTACATGGAACCCCAAAGATAATTGTAAGTTATCGTGATCCTATTTTCACAAGTAATTTTTGGATGGAATTATTTTCATGTTTGGGTACTCGAGATAGCTCACAGTTCATCTTATCATCCTAAAAATGATGGGAAAATGGAAGTGGTCAAAAATGCTTAGAGGGGTATCTACGTTGTTTTGTATCGGATATACAGGGGAAAGGTGGATTAAATAGCTACCACTTGCGAATGGTGGTATAACACATCTTTTCATACCTCTTCTCAAATGACCCCATTTTTAGCATTATATGGTTACCATTCACCTTCTATCACTTCCTCCTTGAGGGTGCAAACTAAGGTTAGAGATGTTCGAAACACATTCAACATCAACAACAGGTTTTGGCTAGTTTGAAGGAGAATTTAGCATCAAAGCACAAAACAGATGAAACAATAAGAAGATCAACACCGTAGTGAAAGAAATTTTGAAATTGGTGACTAGGTTTTTGTATGTCTCCAACCTTACAAACAAATGTCTCTAAAGCAACATAAAAAGGACAACAAACTTGATCCTAAATATTATGGCCCTTATCAGGTTCTATAGAAAATTGGCAGTGTTGCTTATAAACTAGAGTTGCCTCCATCTTCACACATACACCCAATATTCCATGTTTCATGTCTGAAGAAGGTTATTGGACAAAAATTTGAAGCCCAATATTCCATAATGCGTTACAAATATTTGGTAATTACCTGTAAGCCCCAAAAATCCTCGTAGATTCTTTAGGGTTTTCGAAACCTTCCACTCCATCATGGCTTTGATCTTATTAGGATCTACTTTAACCCCTTCATGAGAGACAATGTGACCCAAATATTCAACCTCCTTGAGTCCAAAAGAACACTTGGAGGGCTTTGCATAAAGTTGATGCTGTCTTCTAAATGGTTTCCAAAACCTTATTAACATGAGGCAAATGTCCCTCCCATGTTTTACTATAAAGTAATATATCATCAAAAAACACTAAGACAAACTTCCGCAGGAATGACTTAAAAATAGAATTAATCAAACTTTGAAATGTAGAAGGTGCATTTGTGAGTCCAAAAGGCATTACCAGGAATTCCTAATGGCCTTCACGTGTTTAAAAGGAGGTTTTATGAACATCCTCATCCTTGATTCTGATTTGGTGGTATCCCGAACAAAGATCAAGCTTTGTAAAATAAACAACACCATGCAACTCATCAAGAAAATCATCAATTACAAGAATAGGAAACTTATCTTTGATTGTGTACTTATTAAGTTCCCTATAATCAGGACACATGCACCACATGTCATCTTTCTTCCGTACCATCACTACTTGAGAAGAATAAGCACTCTGACTATGACAGATGATTCCTACTTCCAACATCTCTTGTATAATCTTCTCAATTTCACTCTTTTTGTGGTTAAAGGGCTTATGGGTACTCTTTTAGAGGTAAGCCCTTTGGTATATTTTCAAATACAATAGAGTGTGCATCCAACATTGCTTGCATATCTGATGGTATAATGTCCTTAGAATGATGAGCCTCCAATGAAAAGAGTTGTGCCACAAATCCCTCTGCACCTTTTTTAGCATTTTGTGCATCTGATGAGAACTTACTATTTGTGAAGAATTTTCTCTTAAGCCTTTTAGCTCAAAATTCCTTCCTTCAAAGTGAAATCGCATGAAAAAAGCATGGAAGTTCATCTCAATGGTTCCCAAAGTGGTAAGCCATTGAACCCCTAACTGTAATGTCTGCTCCTCCCATAGAAATGACATACATGGGACTATTTAGTATGTAATCTCCCCTGGCAAGCTTAATGTTATGGCATTTTCCAGAACAAGTAACAATACCTCCATTAGCAATCATTACTTGACATTCAGGAGCTGGATAAATGAAACAGTTTAGGTGCATTGCTAACTTATGATTGATAAAGTTGTGAGTACTTCCTAATCAATCAACATTGTGACCCTCTATTTTTTAAGGAATCCAACCACCTTTAGGGTTTGGGGGTGCTAATACCTGAAATTGCATGGCATGAGATTGTTGGCTAAGGATCTCTTGACTCCTCCTCTGGCTCAACCAAGACCTCTAACTCTGAATCTTCATCCTTCTCTTCATCTTCACTAGGCCCATCAATGTAGAACAACTTATTTTCAACACATTTATGTCCGGGTCCAAATTTATCATCACAGTTAAAACATAACCCTTTTTCTCTTTTTTCTTCAATTTGTTGAGGTGTCAATCTAACTGGTTGAGGGAGTCTTGGGCCAAGGTGTTGCGATCTCTGGTATAAGTGAAATGTTGTCTCCTACTTGAAACAAATTTCTCCTCTACCCTTCTTGCCATAATCATCGAATCAGAAACCTTATGAGGATTAAACATGCGCACCTCATGCTCAATGTGATCCTTAAGACCCCAAGAAATAGGTCATTCAGATTCTCTTTAGTAATATTTTCCACTCATAGAGAAAGGTTTTGGAAGTGATGAATGTAATCCTTAACATATATTGTTTGTCTCAACTTTGCTAATCAAGCAAAGTAATTATCTGACACACTAGATCTGTAGTGTAATTGCAACTCTTCAGTGAAGACTATCCATGTAACATTGAGACCACTCTTCTGCCTTTGAGCACATAACCATCGATACTAGATGAATTGGTCAGGTTCGAGATACAAAGCTGCCATGGTCACCTTTTTGTCCTGATGGAATATGATGTAGTTAAAAGAAATTCTCCATTTGGTTGATCCAATTGAGTGGATCCTTTCCATCAAACTTGTGCATCTCCACTTTTGGAAACATAGTACGGGCCTACAGAGTGCTCATATTTGGATTGTGCACACTCGAAGATCCACTCTGGCTCATGTGTCTATTATGTTGACTTGAGGATCCACCTTGATTGACATAAGTATGATTACCCATCATATGCATACTGAATTTTTGCATGAACTCCTCCAATATTTGTCCAATCCTTTCCACATCTTCTTTTCTGGCCACCCAAGATTTGAGGTCTCTCAGGTTAAACTCAAGTTGGCTTACTTTATGGTTTGTCAAAGTAAACCCTAACCCTAAGGAATATGTAGTTATATCTTCTAGTCTCCAACTCCTCAACTACTATCTCATCCTTTTCTGGTGTTTTACCTAGAGTGATGGGATTCTTTTTTCCTCTTGTGGAAGGCCCCGCCATGATGCCCCAAAATAGTAGGATGTAGGGATCATGATCAAATTTTAGGGTTTTGGATTTCAATACGAATTTTCCAAATATAAAAAAACTTCAAGAAAAAACCCCAAATAATTTTTGTTTTTCTTTTTGAAAATGTAACGAATTTGAAAACATTCCACAATTTGCACCCTAGGGAGTGATTTTATGAAAAACCATAAATTTGTAATAACTTTTGCAAAATAAATTTAAAAAGTCTAAAATTTTCAGGGAACCTTACTTGAAATTTTTTCAACTTTGGTAATAATATCTCCCACCAATTCGCTTTGGTTCGCAATATATGGCGGAAACAAAAATTAAGGTTTTTGCCCTAATTTTGGCCCAGATCGCACTCTAATACCACTTGTTCTTCCGAACTTGAAACTTGGTCCTTTTCTTCTTGTATTAAATAATTTGATTGGATACATAAAGGTTCATATGAATCTACGTGATAGGAAAAGATAGGCTCAACTTGGATTGTGAATCTTGTGCCATATTTGGTCCTTAAAATCATGAGTCCAATCTGAAGACATATAACCCCCTACCTTAGCAGTAAAATCTCTAGATAGGAAAATTGAAAACATGGGTGAAAAGTCTATGACTGATATATCATGGGTTATTATGAGACTCGAGAAAGCATGGAGGGTTAACTATAAATCTTTAATCACTCCTAATACACTCACTATTGATCCGTCAAGTTGCAAGACTCACCTAGACAGCAAAGTGTACTTGAGACCTAGGATATTGATAGTTTTATTTAAAATTATAGGAGTACTATCCCTAGAATCAATCATACAATTATGAACTAGGTATCTACCCATGATTATTGAAATGTAAAAGGGTGGGGTATTAACAATCTTACTTACTCCGGTCCTTCGCTGGCAGACATGAACCATGGCATGAGCCTTTTACATTACTAGATCCGTCGAGAGCAATTGCTTGAGGGCTTCATACGGAAGATCTCGTTGAGATAGAATGGAAATCGCATCCCACATTAAGGTGTTGACATTAGTCTTCTTCGCTTTTCTCAAGTATGTTGAATGGGAGACCCGTGGTCTTCTCGTATTTGTGACATGCTACTTTCTTTGCTTTGTTGTGGAATTGTTTGATCACGCGGCTTTGGTGAATCAATGACCTCATTTTCCTGATAAGATTATTAGGCACCGTAGGATGCTTTGACACATTTTCTTCTTTAGTCCATGGTTTTTCGCATCATGTTGTTCCTTCTTCATCTGCAAATTTAACTTAGTCCCTCCAATGTCTTTTCCTTTATCAACGATATTGTTTTGATATGCGGGAGTTGTAACCTGAGCTTCCAACATTATTTTCTTGTTCTGTGTTTTGTCAACAACACTCATCCAAGGTCTACTCCGGGCCGTTAATAGTTTGATTGATCGCACGTAAGTCCTCAAATCCAAATATCACGAGGTTGGCATCTGTGGAAGCCTTGTTGACCTTCATTCTCAGCATTTGGTACTTCTAAAAGTGGTTCCTATTGACTGGAAGAACCTTGGATCATATAGGCTTGTAGATGCATTGCCCTTTCACAACCAAGTTGGTTATGAGGTAGATTACATGGAAAACACCACTTTGTTTCTTGCGCCATATTTTTTTGTACTAGAACTCGGAGCAGGGAGTACCTATGGAGGAGGAATTGTTGCCAATGGAAGAGGAGCACTTTGACTTTGCCATATATTATTTTGTTGGTTTTGTGCATATCTTTGATTAGACTGTTGGTTTCTATATGGTGATATCCCTAATTTGAAGATTGCCCTTGATTTTGATAATTTTTATATGATTGGGCTTGTTTTTCTAGGGATATAATTTTTTTGTCAAGTTTCTAATCAAAGATTTCATTTCCTCATCTTCCTTTTGTTGTGTGGGGGTTTGTGATGTGGAAGAAATGGGTTGCATGGGTTTGGTTAGGGAATAGGAGCAATGGAAGGTTGCACGGCTTGTGGAAATTTAGGGATAATGGCATAGGTGGCCTAAGAGCTAATTTTCCAGCTTGAATTAAACAATTTTCAGCCCTAATGGCCAATGCATAAGTTCTTGGTAGAGTTACGCCTCCCATAGATTGCACATGTAGACACCTCGTAGTTTGATCAAAGCACTATTATCTCTAATATTACACTAACTATTTCCTTCCTCACCAATTGATGACACATTGTCGCTAGATCTATATAACTCCCTTTTTCAAAACTCTTATGGTCTTATTCCTCTTATAAGTCAATTAAATAGGCTATTATAGCCTCTTCTTAGCTAAAATCCTCTTATTTATTGCTTATATTAGCTTCGGGACTATTAATCCATTTCATTGGATTAATTAGGCCTTTAGAACCCTCCAAAACCCTCATTTATCTCTAAAACAAGATTAATTAGTCTAACCTAGGTTAATTATCCTAAATCATGATCAACCTCTTCTAAACCTAGTCAAATCTTACTTTGACTTGCTAATTAACTTGTTAACTCCCTTTTAGTCCCACATGCACTAAAAATCCTCCCATTTCCAAATGGAAAACTATAAATAGCCCACTACCCCCTCTCATTTTGAAGAACACTTCTTCCCTCTAACATAAACTATGGTATTATTATTTAGGATTAGGAGTTTTATTTCATCTTATTGAGCTATTTTGCTTTATCTTTTACATTTCACCACACAACATGGAGTAAATGGGAAGAACCATTGGCCTTGAAGCCATTAATGGTGAGATCCCATTCTCTTAAGCACTAAACTGATTGCTTAGATCCTTATTAGGCTCATTTACTTAAGCTTTCAAGAATAGAGGGTAATTATATTTGCTAAGTTTTCTTGTTTTCTTTAAACTAATGCATGCAAAGTAGGAATCCTTGTTTATTTCTTAATTGATGGTCCATTGATCGGTTTTGCACAAAGCTTTGGGGTTCTTGAGTGTTCTTACCCCATTCCATAGCTTTTGCAACCTTTCTTTGAACACATTTGGCATGCCCAGTGGGACACTTATGTCCATCCTCCATTAATGGAGGTCTTTTAAGTTTTTCAAAGTTCACTTACAGGTTTTTAGAGGAAACAACTTGTTATTTTCTTATTTCCATTTCTAAAACTAGTTAAATCACCCTTGTTCACATATATTTTGTGGGTTTGAACTAGAAATAAGCTTCTTTGACTAAAAATAACCTATTTACTTTTGAAAATTTTCAAATCCATGAGTTTTGTAGGTTTTTCAGGGGGTATGCATAGGATTTTTAAAGGGGTGCACCCCTATCAAACCCTAAAAACCCCGTTGAAAAATTGACGCACCTTTTGGTCAGACGCACACTCTGTCAAGACATTTTTCAAAGGGGCATGTAACCATTTATGTGCATCTACGCCACATAACCCGTGTTTTTGAGCTCTCTTGACGCTGACCGGTGTATATGACCCCACTATGTAAATCTTCATTTTGACTCCGCGCATCTTTGTTGAACAATCCACGCTCTCTATCGCATCTAGGCGTATACATGTCTCTCGTGTGTTCGGTGTATTTTGATATATCAGTGGGTTCATTTAATTTTTTTTTCAGAATATCCGCCGAGACAGATGCGTCCGTGTCGTAAACCACATGTCTTGTCCCTAGCTTCCAAAAGGCTTGCGTAGGTGTTATACCCCTTTTTAGTTTTTATTCCTGCCACACGCATCTCGCATTGGTTAGGACATGTATCTGTTGGATGGGGCGCGTTGGTGTCATTCTGGGCGCATAGGCTTCTATATTAAAATTTGAAAACTTTTCTCTAGGCTGTAAAATCATTTTGCTAAAATTTTCTAGGGTTTTTTTTAAGACTAACAAGGTAGATGCAGGGTTTTGTTTTGTTATTTCAGCTTGCATAGCTTAAGTGTCTTCATTTCTTAGCTTGAACGAGGCTTGTAAAGTGTGTATGCTCTCTCCTCACACCTTCTAGGTGATCTTGGAGATCAAAAGCACTTGTACAACTTTATGTCACACTTTAAAAACACTTGTTCTATGATTCTAAAGGGTAAAATAATTTCCATATGATTTGTCTTAGTGGAATTTTCACATTGCATATGCTCTTCCTTCGCGCCATTTGGCATTAAGGAATCAAAAGAAAAGTGTAAATTCTCTTTCTTGATATCAATTTGCAAATGGAAAATTACTAAACTTGTTGTCTATAGGACCTAACGCTTGTTAAAGAAAGGCATAAAAAAACACAAAGACTTCTAATACACGTGTTTACATGTAGATTACCAAATGGTGTGCTACTTAAAACCACATTTAAGCTAAAAAGATTAAAAAAAACACACCATTCCCCTTCACATTATATTACAGGTTTCAAAAAGGTACGCCCTATCCGCTAAACTAGAGCATAACCCCTTTGGCATAACGCCTTAAGCTACAACAATGGGGGTGGTTCCAGAACCCTAAAGTAATCCACCACTGTGTAACCTCATGGATGAAATAGGAAGCGCTCCGCTTACCCACTTGACTAGTACACCTTGTGAGTTAGAGTCAAAGATTTTCCATATCATGGCTCCAATGGATGGTATAACTGAACACACTAGTTGCTCATTGTATCAGAAGGGGGTACCCTAAAGTTGAGATACTCCCAAATCAGTCATTGTGACTCTTTGGGCAAATCACGCTCACATCTAGACAATCTTCTGACACCTAGTTGAGAGAACTTATTAAGGAGGCCATTCTATCTTGGAGCCCACTTTACTAGTCCGTTTTCGTGTCAAGCCATCATGAAGTGACGACTCACTTGGAGTCTGAACCTTGTTCCTCAAACAAGGCAAAGAGCCCACATAAGTTTGAGCTAAGTGTCTTTCATCATGAAAATTAGACAACGTCTCACTTAGCTTAGCTTCTTTCTCACCTTCGGATGAGGCGAAGCTCTACCCAAGTGGCGCTTAGTTTATTTTTCATCTTTTCGATCTATACCCATGCATTCTCACTTCCACTTTTGGGTGAGAAGGGAGCATACCTCGCGTGTTTTTATCAAAGATAGTACTCACCACTTTTTGTCCATTTACACCCATCCATGTTTGTGGATGGGTTGTTAAACATCTAAAGTGCGTAGGTACATTTTTTTGTATCTTTGATAGTCCTTCAATCTTGATTTCAAGATCATCTTCACTACTGCAAGTTTGGTTCATCATTTGTCTCTTCTTGAGTTGATAGTTTTACTCTCGCATTCTAGTCACACAATCTTGGTACTTACATTGTGTTTTTTTTTTTTTGAGAATGTGATATAAGTCCCTTTATTATACGTGGTTACACTGCTCACATAATTAAAAACTCCTTGTCATACTCATTACTTGGTTTCAGTTTCGACGTCATCTAAGTCTTTTAAAAAGTGTCGATATCACCTTATATATATCACAATAATGTTGTCTTGATACTAACACTTGCTTTCTCGGTTAATGTATCAAGATAACTGTTACGCTATATCTAGTCATGCGACTTCCATTTTTTAAAAGACTTAGCTTTCATTAGAATTCAAACTAAGTTTTAAGTATACCTCTGTCGAGAGACTGCATCAATACCACTTTGATATTTAGGCCTTGTTAGAATTCTAACTTGACCTACACATTGATACGATATTATCACTATTCATTTTAGGGTATAGGCTTGGTAATGACAAAATTGAGTGATCATTACATTTAGGTGTGCATATGAGTGTTCTTTGATAAAAATGATTGCATAACATTGCATCTAGGACACATTGTGGCATATTTCAAACATCACCTTAAATGAACTTGAAAAATCATACATTTAGGATCCACGTAGGCTTCATACAAACGTCGGCTAGTAATGCCTAAAAACATGAAGATGGCAACCAAATAAAACAAACATGACTTAGGAGAAAACCCTTTTGAAACCTTCCCATTTAGAAGTAAAAACTTTAGCACCTCTCTTTTCTCAAGTCAAGGATGTGGAGCCATTAATTGACCATAGTGGAGAAGAGTCAGACTCTTCCGGAGAGCAACAAAGATTAGACCTAGGTAGATTTGATGAACTCCTATATTATAATAGAGATCAAGTACTCACAAGAGTCTTAGAATTAGGAGTAAGCTTCCACACGAACACGAAGTAGAAACCAAGGTCATTAATCACAAAATAGAAGAATGAGTATCACTCTTAGACATAGATAACCCCTTTGAGATGGGGTACGCTTCTACTTCTAGGAAACATCATGCCACTATCGAAGGAGACCCATCACGACGACCTTACTACAAAGCTTCACATAAAGTGAAGATTGAGCATAAAGCCTCACCTCCTCCCAAATTCGATGAAGAAGAGGACCCTCTAGTTGAAGAGGAGATCCTTCAAAAATAGATCTTGAAATTGAGCTAGAAATTAGCAAACCTAGGCTCTTCAAGAAGAAACATATACAAAGACAAAGACAAAATGAAATCTAGCGAATTTCACTTTGATCCATACACTGACACTACCTTTAAGGTGGCTAAGGCACAAAGACCAATGTCACCTACTAAAGAACAACTCATTCAGAAAGAGTTACAATCGATGAAAGACACGCTTACTACCCTACAAGAGGGAAATGTAGGCCATAATAGGAAATACTTATATGAGGAGTTGTGCCCTTACCCATTCGACAAGGACATGTTACGACAACCCTTTCCAAAACACTTTACCATTCCCAAATTTGATAAGTATAAGTGCAAGAGTGATCCTTGTGATCATATAAAAGAATTTTATATGGCTTGTCAAGAGGTCGCATATAGCGATAACTTCTTAATACGATTTTCCCTCATAGCCTAGGAGCTATTGGGATTGGAATGGTTCTATAGCATACCCAAGGGCTCCATTACAACGTGGCCTGCATTAGTAGAAAAATTTGTATGACATTATTCCTATAACATGGAAAATGATATCACAATGAACGATCTATGCAATACAAAGCAAAAACCCAATGAGACCTTTGTAGGATTTTTACAACGATGGCGAGGGTTAGCAAGTCATTTCCCTTGTGCATTACGGAAAAACAACTAGTGAGCATATTTGTTCCTAACTTAAACCCAAAAATAGCCTTCCATTTATAGATGCACTATGGCTCAAACTTTAAAGAGGTCATAGAGAAAGGTGGTCAAATCGAGAAATCCCTCATCATAAAGGGAATGCTTAAGTCCGTTGTTAAAGACAAACATGAAGCCAAATCCGTAGACAAACCAAAATTCTTCAATAAAAACAAACATGTTGTTGGTGATGGCATTACAGACTCCAAGAGATTCCAAGCCATGCAGATGGGCCCACTTTTAAAGCTCTCACAAGGACCTCATCCCAAGGCACCCACTAAACGTACATGTTCACGCCATTAACAAAATCCCTATCTGCCATACTAAAGTAGTTAGATAATGTAAAATGGTGGAATATCCAACTGTGATAGTACCATACCCAGAAGATGCTCCAAAACCTAGTTGGTTCAAATACCATGAGTATTACGACTTCCACCATGTTAAAGGACACAAGACAGATAGGTGTTTAAGACTACGTCATTACATACAAGACCTCATTGAAGAGGGTAAGATCGCCGTAGATTCTCCCCTAACTCAGGACAAGGTCCAAACGAGAAAATGGGTATCTACAAAGAGCCTTTTCCTAATCATGCAGATAAAAAGAAAAGGAAGCCAGATCACGGACAAACCTCCAATGACTATAGGACTACCACTTATGTTTACCCCACTAATGATAGTCCCTTTGATTCTCTCATAGGATGTATTCACTCATCTGATGAACAAGTCAACACTATCCGGATCTTAGAAAAGAGTTTGTGCACGTAGGGACAAGACGTGCTCGTTTAATCATACCAGATCCCCTACCTATCCCTTAGGAAGGTCAGTACAATTTGATAGACCAGTTAGAGAAAACACCTGCTAGGATATCCATTTTAGATCTCCTTAAAATCTCTACTTCCCATAAGAACATACTTGTATAAAACATTAGCAAAATTCAGGAGTCTCTACGGATGTAGATCCCACGCACTTCCAAGCCTTGATTGCACACCTTGACTCCAATGATCATATTTTTTTGATTGCACCACAATCCCGCATGTAACAACCTAGAACAAAACTTACCCTTATACCTAGAACTGTAGTTACCCGTAGCAAAATCAAGAGGGTACTTATGGATGGTGGATCTGGTTTAAACATTTGTACTTTAAAGCTTCATCAAGCAACTAGGTCATTCAAAAACGGACTAGGGGCAAAGACTATTACAATCATAACCTACGACAATGAAGAACAGAATCAGCGGGTACTATAGTAGTTCCCATGGAAGTAGGCCCAACTTGTCATGACATGACATTTCATGTCCTTGACTTAGACCTTCCATATAACATGCTCTTGGGGCACCCATGGATCCATGCCATGTAGGCCATTCCATCAAATTTCCATCAATGTATCAAGCTATGTCATGAAGGACAAGTGGTTACCATTCTGGTGACCTCGAACCATTCACACATTATAGGGCATTGCAATTTTTCTCATCGTGCGGATTATAAATGTCCTTTGGTGGATGTTGTTATCCCCCTACAAATGGAAGATATTAAGAAACGGGTAGATTCAAAGTCACTCATGCCTTATAATCAAGATTTTCTTTTTATTCAACCCGTTCTCTTCATGGGAGGCAACATCGGAAAAATATGGCCCAGGTGAGCCATTCACTCTTGAATAGGATTTGTTAATATTAGATTTATCAGTATCTCCCAGAACATGGGGTAAGCCTTATTTTCAGTTCAAGAGTACTCAGAGCAGTGTCCTAAACCATTAGAAAATTTTGTCCCTAGTGGTCTCCTATCTGAGGAGAAGATGTTAGAAGATCCATACTAGCAGAGTGTTAGAAGGTACCATGGCTTCATGCCATCAAGCACCCTAGTATATCAAAGGTCATTACATGATGTTTGTCATGGGTTATAGTGGGTTTGGATGTGGAATCAATGCACAAGGCCATTGATAGAGCCTATTCCCATCCCCCATTTCAAGTCTGATAAGCATGGCCTAGGGATAAGGCCTCATAACACTCTACCCTTTGAGATTGACGCCACCTCTTCTGAACATGAGGACATTTCATCTCATTCTAATAGCAATGTAGATTCCTAGTGTAGCCTCTACGAGGATATTTCTTCCTCTAACATATTCCCATATTCAACTGTCCTTACCTTATTTGGATCCAACCCCATAACCAATTATCAAATAACCCTTGTGTATCCTAAACTTATAGATTGGGATCAACAACTTCACGTGTCACTAGACTTATTTGAAAATGATGAGGAATTTACAAAGTTCATGGGACTCAGGGATTCTATTCCAGTTGGGATCACAAGAAAGGATTTGCAATTCAACTAGACACATGTGCATACTTCAGAGAAGAGGTAGAGATGTCTGGATGTTTGAATTAAAAGGTGGTAAACAAAAGTGCAAACACTTTAGAGAAACCTTGCAGCAAAGATAAACGGAAGTTTCACAACGAAAAAATCTTTGAAGCATGTGACTTAAAAAAAACAAATAATCTGTGGATGAAGTGATTTGTCCATTTAAAGATGATGATGAGATACCATAGGAGGTTGATCTTACTCTTCCCCTTGATCCTACACAGATGGAAGATGCTTATAAGATGCTTGTTGAGGAAACAATTAGTGTTAACATTGGCTCAAAAGACCAAACCTAGAATGATAATGTTGGGAGCTTCACTCTCAGCTCAAGAACATAAGGTATTTGTATAAATTTTAAGGGAATGCGTTGATATATTTGCATGGACATATGTAGATATGCCTGTTTGGACCCAGAGTTAGTTGTGCACAACCTTGTTGTGCACCTAGATGCCAAACCCATCAAGAAAAAGTTGAGAAAGATGCACCCTAAGGTGGCACTCCTTGTCAAAGAAGAATTGGAAAAACTACTAGCTGCTGATTTCATTAAACCCATCGACTATTCAGAGTGGATCTCTAACATAGTCCTGTCTGAAAAATCCATGGACATACAAATTTGCACTAATTTCTGCAACATCAATAAAGCATGTCCTAAGGATGACTTCCCCTTGTCTAACATTGACATGATAGTTGATTCCACTTTTGGTTATTGTAGACACCTATAATTACGCCCAAGCAATTTAAATATTTAAATTGCGCTAATTATCCCCTTTCTCGCAAATCAACGACATACCATCAAAAGCGCTCATATTCCCTCTTGTTGTCGTTAATTAATTACAATATGCTAATTGATTAAGTCGCCTATCCAACTAATACCCTAATTAACGACCTTCTGTTAATAAATCACCTCTTCTATCTAGATTAATTAATTATTATTAATTAATTAGTCTTCCCCTTCATTTAACTAGTAAATCAATATTTAATTGATTTAATCCCTTTCTAATAGCCTAAGTTGTTAATTTTCTCTAATTGGGATCTATAAGAAAGGATCTTGTAATTTAGTTAATCACCTTTGATTAATTAAAAGACCCCCAACTCCCATGACTTGCTTGAAGCATAATTTAAACCCTTCTAAAATAAGGTTACCTTTAAAAATAAACCTTATCCATTCCTAATCATGTTTTACCTTTATCCCACATTCATGAGAATATGATGAATCCTTTATCCTTTAAAGATGATAATGAGCTCCACCTACCTTTTTACTTACACCTAAACTCCTTAGAGATGCAAATGCAAAGCATATAAAGAAAGAGATGATAAGAGCTACCTTACTTTCTTGAGAGTTCATCATCTTGAGGAGCTAAGTTTCCTATTCTAGCCTAAAAGTGCTTAGGTCATATGACAGGTGTCAAAATGGTCTTTTAGCCCAATTTTGATAACCCCCATTCTTAGGTTCTTAGAGATATCAAAGAAAACCAAATATTGATTTCCATGGAGCTTATTTAGGTCCATTTACTTGTTTGTTGAGAAATGCTAGAGAAGTAGAGGTTTAAAAGAATTGGAAAAATGTATACTAAATCAAAGTTAAATGCATTATTCGCTAGATATTAATCTTGTTTAGCTCTCATCTTTGATGGTGTTTAGATTTTGTCATTAGCTTTGTCAATAAAGCATGCCTTAGGATGAGTTCTCATTTATCTAACTTTGACATGATAGTTGGTTCCACCGAGATAGTTATGAAATGTTGTCTTTAATGGATGGGTTTTCAGGTTATAACCAGATACAGATTACAAAAGAAGATCAACATAAAACAACCTTCATCACTCTGGGGGAACATTTTGCTACAAGGTCATGCCTTTCGACTCAAGAATGTCGGGGCCACTTATCAACGGGACCATGATTGTTATCTTCCATGATATGATGAATGACATCATGGAAGATTATGTTGATGACATCCTAGCTAAATCCAAGAGTAGAGAAGAGCACCCTAAAGTGCTGAGACGTATTTTTCAGCGTCTCGAGATTATAAGGTTCACTTAAACCCCAAGAAATGTGTCTTTGGTGTTTTATCAGGAAAGCTCCTAGGTTTCATAGTTTCACAGAGAGGGATAGAAGTGGACCCTGCAAAGGTCACAACTATCACAGAAATGCCTCCACCTACAACTCTCAAACAACTAAGAAGTCTACAAGGAAAATTCAGGCAATCCATCGCTTTATTTCATAACTTGTAGATAAGTGCCACCCATTTACCCATTTACTAAAGAAGGATGTTGCATTCAACTAGGGACCAGATTGTCAAAAGGACCTTTGCACTACTAAAATAGTACTTGGTCAACCCACCTATACTCATGCCGCCTACCCCAGAGAACCTCTCCTCTTGTACATTTCCACTACCCAGTTTGTTATTGGTGCATTGCTTTCCCAATATGATCTAGACCATAAAGAAAGGGTAATTTACTATCTCATTCACACCTTGATTGCTTACAGTTGAATTACCCAAATTAAAAAGGCCTACTTGGTAGTTGTCTTTACCTTCCAAAAGCTTCACCATTATCTCCTAAACAATAAAACCAAACTCATATCCAAATTGACCCTCTCAAATACCTTTTATCCAAACCCACCCTCATAGGCCGAATGGCTAATTGGATCATTCTCCTAAGTGAATTTGATATTGAGTTCGTGAATCAGAAATCCTTGAAAGGAATAGTTATTGGTTGATCAATTGAAAGCTCCTCTACCAGGATGGAACCTTTGTGCCTGGATCTGCCAGATGCATCTATGATGTACATTGAAGAGTCTGTAGAATGGCAGGTCCATTTTGATGGATCTTTCACCTTCCACGGATCCGGAGCAGGAGTGGTGCTCATCACTCCCACGGGGAGGTCATACCAAGAGCATTCTGGTTGGGATTTTCATGCACTAATAACATTGTAGAGTATGAGGCACTCATCGTTGGCCTCAAGCTAGCTATTACTTGGAATATTAGACAACTACGAGTCATTGGAGACTCCCAACTTATCATTAAACAAGTTAATGATGAGTATAAAGTTAAAGATGAGAAGCTCATTCCATATAAGAAAATGGTTAAAACCTTGAAGGAGTACTTTACACATATCATATTTGAGAAAAATCCAAGGTCACACAATAGATCCACGGATGTTATGGCTACGATTGGGTCATTTATTATGCATACCACCTCAGGAGAGTAAAATTCCTTTCTTTGTAGAGCATTTACAAGTGCCCACATATGATATGTCAGAGTCATGTTTGGCATGTGAAGTTGTTGGTCCATTATCCCCCTGGTATGACCCTATCTTTCAATACCTACAAGATGGCACTTTTCCACCAGACATTACCCATTCTGAAAAGAAATCCCTTATCCATCATATAGCCTATTATACCCTCCTAGGAGGCACCCTTTATCATCATGGCTACGATGGGAATCTGCTTCATTGTTTGGATGTTACTGACTCAATCCATGCTATTAAGGAAGTACACAGTGGTATTTGTGGAGCACACACCAGTGGCATGGTCTTAGCTAAAAACTATTAAGAGTAGGCTATTATTGGCCTACCATGGAATCAGACTGCTGTAATTTCGTAAAGAAATGTGAGCTATGCCAGAAGTATGGAAACTTAATACATGCACCAAACAAGCTTTTTACAACCTATCACAACACCTTGGCCATTTTCTAAATGGGGTCTAGATCTCATAGGGAAGCTCCATCCTTCTTCTTCAGATGGCCACACCCACATTATCATTGCCACCGAGTATTTTACCAAATGGGTAGAGGTTGTGCCTCTTACTTACATCACCGGTGTGCAAAATTTCTAAATTCATTATGAACCATCTCATTCATTCGTTATGGTATCCCTCTCACCATTGTCACTGATAATGGTAAATCCTTCAAAAATAAAATGGTTAAGACATTGTGTCAACATTTCCATATTCAACTCAAGTGGTCTACCCCCTATTACCCCCAAGGTAATGGATGAAAGCAAGCTACTAATAAAACCCTTGTATGATCATGGAGAAAATGGTCAGTAAGACTAGCCATAATTGGCACTTACAGATACATCCCACCCTCTGGGCCTATCGAACCTCCATCCACACTCCTACTAGTGTGACCCCATATTCACTTGTCTATGGAACTGAAGCCATCATACCTTTGGAAGTGGAGCTTCCTTCCCTGAGAATATCTCTCTAGGGACTATCTTGATAAAGATGAGGACTACAAAGTTGCTTCGACTAGAAGAGTTGGAACTATTAGATGAAAAGTGTATCAGAGTGCTCAATCACTTGAAAGTCTATCGAACAAAGTATCCAGGGGATACAACAAATGCATCATTCATCAGGAATTTGATGTAGGAGATCTAGTTCTAAAAGAAAATCAAAAGAACACCATCAAAGAAAAGAAAAAAGAAAGGTAAGTTTGAAGCTAACTAGCTAGGCCCTTATGTGGTGGTTGCTTAAGTATGGATCAAGAGCTTATAAACTTACATACTCGGATGGTGAAGAGCTTCTAGAACCTATGAATGCCATGCACCTCAAGTGGTTCTACACTTAAGCATGACAGAATATCAGATAAGAACTAAAAAATAGAAAAACAAAGAAAAAACAAGCAAAAAATGGAAAATTGAGAAAATAATAAAGAAAAAGCAGGTCATCCACATGTGAAAACCACGCAATTGTGGCACAGTGGGCAGGTCTTTGAGTGAAAACTAGTCTCGGCACTCAAAGAGGATTCACCGTCACAAGTCACTCTTGCAGCAAGATGGGTAACCCTCACTTCTTTCTAGATATAACTTCCTTTTCTAGGTCTAGGAACCCTACCAAATCCATCTTCGCCGAGCCGTGATCTGGATTATTTTCTCTTATATCTACATGAAGGATGTTGCCTTTGTATATTCCCATCTAACGTTGGGGGCACCTTCACATTCCACTTTCTCATACATACACATGTGCATTTTTCCTTTTGTATATTCCCACATCATGTTGGGGGCATCCACGCTTCTTTGTCCTTGTACATTGCTTTCAAAACATGACCTTAGAAAATACAAAAACATTAGAAAAGGGATACACAAAAAAATCTAAACATTCAAAAAATCTCCCTTCTAGGGATGAAGCTACACCAACTACACAATGTTGTCTTAGAGAAGCCTCAAAACAATGTGAACAGTAGCCTTGAAAACTTATCTTTCTAGATAAACCCAAAAACATTAGAAAAACATATATCAATGTTGTCTCCACAAAAACAAAGTAATAATTTAATTGCTTTTAGTTGTTGGTTTGTATAGTTTTGATTGAGAATTCTCACTTTCATGTTTTTAGGAGTAGTTTTTTTCTTACTTTAGATTAAATCTTGTTTAGTTTAAATTGTGTATTGCATTAAATTCATTTTCTTGTACAAACATTGGTATGACCACATCATCTATTATATGCATCTATTAGGATTCATTTTACTTACTTAGATTAAATGTCAATTTGATCTCTTTGGTATGTTTAATAAATTCATGTGTTTTGCATCTTAAGTTTGTGTTGTGTTGTATAGGTACAATTGTTTAGCTTTGTTAACTTTTTCTTGTGTGTTTGTCTCTTGCACAGTTGTTTGTTATCACATCTATCATCTACCATTCATCACATATAAACATCATCTACTACATCATATATACAAAATGCTAAGTATTACATCATGCATGTATGCTAAGCTAATCATCACATATCATATCATCAATGGGGGCAAGAGGGGTTGCACATAATCACAAATCTATCCCCCCACACAATATCATCTAGTATCATCCCAAGTGCTAGAATAGAAATCAGAAGCATTCCATAAATCCAAAGCATGTGATACTATCTACAGATATATCATCAATATGAAAACATGGAACATAAACATCTCTAAATCTAAAGTATGTCACATACATAGAGGAAAGGGAAATCATACATCATGATACAATAGTTGTAGAGCAATAACCACAAATCATAAAAGGCATAATCACAACATGACATAACAAAATCATCATCAAATGTCCATATAATACATGTATAAATGTCCATCTCAAAACTCAAGTATACATCATCGATACAATATGCCATCTAAAAGGGGCATGCATAAAAAAATTGAGCCTTCATCAAGAGGCGTCATCAAAATAATGGTACATGAATCTATACATCGATCAAAATCAGCCTTCATAAGAGGCATGTATACAATACATCTGTACAAAAGGAAAATGAGGAACTCAACCACATCTCGCGCCCTCGCTGGGGCTCCCGGGTCCATGTCTGGGGGATGGAAGAGTGGTGGTTGTGATGGACACCGGGGTACACCTCTTGTGCAATGTTGTTATCAAACTTGTTTTGTCCAATCGGCATTTGCTAGTAATCGGCTGTCGATGACTGATCTAACTAAGCATGACTCCTGACCACCGTGACCTAGAACCTGTCGTACTCATACCTAACTACTCAAAAGGTGCTACTCACTGCTCTGTTGGGACTACTCTGAAATAGGTGGTCCTATAATATAAGGCCTCACGTTGGCCCTCATAACATCCTAAATCAAATCAACATCTCCAAAAGTAGTAGCTTCCTAAATGGTGGCATCTCGCTCACCTATCAATCTACCCCTATCAGCATGGGCCTGTCTAGTAGGCAGTGGCCTCTCGGTCTCTATCTACAGTAATAGTCTACACTGGGCTCGTGCCTGATCCCTCTAGATAATATAACCTGCACATGTGCTGCTGCTAGGCATGGTCCCTCTATGTGAACCATCTACACTTGAGTCTATGACTGATGTAAAAGACTCAATATCTGAGCCCCCTGTGGCCATCTGACTAATCTAGCTCTACCATGAGGCACTATCCCCACCCTGAGTGGCATGTGCTCTAGCCTGATCTCTCTCATATCAAAATCAGTACTTGAGCACCGGCCTAGATCTAATCTCTTTACTTGTAAGGGCCTATGTACCTATGCCCTAGCCTCATCTCTCTCTCTCCACCACCTACTAATAATAATGAAAATCACCACCTATAATTCGCTGCTAAAAAGCAACCAATCGCCCCACCATCACCACCACCCCCGAGCATGAGGTGGTGGGCCTTACTCTAGAAATACCTATTGAAGAGGGGCATATATCCCCACTGGAATGCCTACTTGGAGGAAAATCTATGTTTTAGTGCCCTGGTACTGCTTTCTCTGCTTGAGCTTGGGTCCCTGTCTCTGGAGGCTGTTGTAATGGAGGACCTTGTCCCCTACCCCTAACATAACATTGTGTGTCAGGACCACCACCACCATCATCATCATCATCATCATCATCATCCCCACCGGCTCCACCCTCATCACCGCTGGGAGGCCCCACTAGAGGAGCTCTCACATCGACATTATAAGCTACCTAGAAATGGTCAAATGGCATGGGATCACACCATGGTACCATGGCGCATACTCAGAGTGTGTAACCAAGATCTCTGATCTGTCTCAATGGAACCCACATAACAGGTACCACCTGTAGGAAGCTAGCCAATGCTCTATCTGGGAAATTTGTGGACCCATATCAACATACTCTCGGCCCTACAGAGCATACCATATATCTGGCCCAGGAACATCTTGGGTAATGCCAAACTATCTCTGGCACCATCTACTCTGTAAATCTCCCATATAGTTGCTGGCTACCCAACATGAAGTGCTCAACTGTAGTGGTGTTGAGCTCTAAACCATCCTCAGGCCACTGGAAATGTCTATAGGGCCTCCATACTATGGCAGCCTATTGTAACTCATCAAGCTCACGGTGGTAATGATACACATCTCCCATGTATGGCCACATCATCCCGATCGGGACCCATCCCATAGAAGAAGGCTCTCTAGGAGCCCAAACTCTCAAAACACCTAAGGGGCCAACCAATAGCAATGTGGTCCCATGCCCAAATCTAAGTAATCTAGCTGGTCCTACCATCTTCTGATGGTAGTAGGTAATCAAATGTAGGTCCCAGTATAAGTGTGCTAGAATGCACTGACCCCAGCAGTAGGTCTCTCCATCTATCAACCATGTATCACTCCGAGGAGGCCAAGTGAAAATGAAGCACCGGTCTTGTTAGGGAGTAGAACTCCACTAAAAAGGCCATCATATAAACCACAACGTGATCTAGCTCTAGGTCCTCAATGCATTATGAAAATTAATAGTCATCCCATGATGTGGTATCATCGGGACACCAAATAACTCTAAGATACATCGTTGAATATCAGGCCAGTGACTCGTGTATTGGATAAGATGACCCTGGATCGGGACCCACATAATGCACCACACATCCTCTAGTGTAATCATGATCTCCCCAGTCGGAAGCCAAAAGCACTAACTCTCGTTGTGCCATCTCTCAACTACGATTGTCAGAAGGTCGTGATCCAAGGTGATCTGAGGCATATCAACCACGTAGGCCAATCCCATGATGTATAGGAGGATATCCAATATCATCCTATCATCCTCATCAAACTATGCCTCTATCACCACTAGCCGACCATATCACTCACGTGTATGTAGAATGGGTAATATACACTGCAAAAAAAGAAACACACATGTATTAGGCACATTTCTATCTACTTCTATCTAATTTTTGGTAAAATCCTTCATTCTTCCATCTCATTTCCTAAATTTTCACTTTCTTCTAGTCTATTTTCTTTTCTCCTTGGCTATTTGGCTGAAGGGTGTTTTGTCCCCTTTTCCCGATGCATACGCACCTTACCCCCGCATACGCATGCCTACCCAATGCATACGTGCCTATCCCAGTACGCATATTGCACCCCCCTATTTTCTACCTATTTCCCCTAGTCTACACAGGATGCATATGTGCCTAGTGTGATGCCTACGTGTGTGCTTTGACACATGCAAGTACGTACCCCCATTCCCCCTACCCAGGACACATACGTGCGTCCTCTTCGACACCCACACACCTTCTTTGACACACGCGTGCATGTGTGTCCATGTCTTCTCCCTCCAATGGATACATGCATGCGCGTACCCATTTTTTTGATGGATACGCATACGCATACACATACCACCAAAAATGATGCATGCATGCATGCATATATAGTGTATATGTCAAATCGATGCATGTGTGTATGCGCATATCAAAAAAATCTCCTAATCTAGCCTAAAATGCCCTAAAAACAACATTAAATGCATAATTCACAAGGAAGGATAGACCACTCACATAGGGTCCATCTGCTGGGTCCCGCATGAACTCTCGGATGTGATCTTCTCATCTCCTCCTGCTTGGTAGCCTCACCATCTCACTCCAGGGCTATCACTCTCGCTCATGGTAAAAATTTGCAAGAGCTCTGGTACAAATGAATTGGTCATGATTGATTTACCCCCTCCAGGTGGGTATATTAGGCTACCGATGCCCCTGGGGGCATGTTTTCTCCATCCCATGATCATCTAACCCTTCTTCTACCCACCGAGGTGATTATTTTTCTATTAAAATAATTATTTTTACTCCTTTTCACATGTTGGGGCACTCAGTGCCACCCCCATGGTCACTTCTTCATTACACTGGAATAATTTACGAATCTTCCAGTGCCTTTCATCATTTTCTTCTATTTTTCTACTATTTTACCCATCGTAATGATTATTTTTTTTAAATAATTATTTTGGGCCCATATTTCTTCTCGTCGGGACATATTATGACTCTCTCAATGACCTTGCATTCACCTTCACGCCTTCACGTGTACTTTTAGGAGATTTTTATCTCTTAAATTCTTCTAACCGATCAAAAATTTAAAAATTGTAAAACCATTTAAAAAAAAAAAAACATCGAAAACTTTGAAAAAAACTAAAATTGGTAAACAACTCATTTTAGCTGAAATTTGTGTCTCTCGCATGGCACTCATCTCATATCTTGCTGACATTTTCAAATGTTTTGAAACAATGACTCACGGATCATCTAATCTTCAATCATCTACAAAAGCTACGTTGCTTACTTCATCTATACTCTGGGGCACTATCAGTTTCCTGGTACTATTTTCATCATGCACATTGCTTTTTCATCGGACCCAAGTGTCCTCCATCATTTCCCTTGCATATACACATTGCTTGGGGCATCATCCTTTACCCTTGTCATTTATCAAAACATTTGGGATTACATCTTGATAACAAAATATTTGTGCAACTATCTTGAACGTTGTTGGTTTGAGTGTGTGTGATTGTACTCATTTCCCTGTTAAAAGAGTTTGTTTACTTCTCGTATTGCATTGCATGTTTGTATGTTGCATGGAGTTGTTATTTTAGCAATGGAAAGTTGTTTGTATCATGGATTTTCATGTCATTTTACGCTTTCCATCATATGCTTACATCTTAATAAGGGCCGATGATGAGGATTCTAAGCAAAATGATGATTTAAAAGTTGTTGGCACTGGTTTACGGATAGCTCAATATCCCCTTTTCTTGTTGTTTTTCTCATCTCCTCTTTACACTTTTTCTTCCTTTTGTTCTCTTTTCGATCATCGATCGAGTTCTTCTATCACCCCATCGACACTCGAGGGGGCATCCTTCATCCTACCTTCATCCTATTAATTTTTCTTCTACCCCTTCAAAAATTTCTACTCGTTTATACTTGTCTACTTTCTTTGAAGTGACGTAGCTTACACCCCAAAGAGGGAAAATGTAGACACCTATAGTTTGATCAAAGCACTATTATCTCTAATATTGCACTAACTATTCTCTTCCTCACAAATTGATGACACATCATCGTCAGTTAGATCTATCTAACTCCCCTTTTATGACACTCTTCTGGTCTTATTCCTCTTATAAGTCAATTAAATAGGCTATTATAGCCTCTTCTTGGCTAAAATCCTCTTCTTTACCGCTTCTATTAGCTTCCTGGACTATCAATCCATTTCATTGGATTGATTAGGCCTTTTAGAACCCTCCCAAAACCCTAATTTCTCTCTAAACAAGATTAATTAGTCTAACCTAGGTTAATTACCCTAAATCATGATCAACCTCTTCTAAACCTAGTCAAATCTTACTTTGACTTGCTAATTAACTTGTTGACTCCCTTTTAGTCCCACATGCACCAAAAATCCTCCCATTTCCCAAATGGAAAACTATAAATAGCCCACTACCCCCTCTCATTTTCAAGAACACTTCTTCCCTCTAACATAAACTATAGTATTATTGCTAGGATTAGGAGTTTTATTTCATCTTATTGAGCTATTTTGCTTTATCTTTTGCATTTCACCACACAACATGGAGTAAATGGGAAGAACCATTGGCCTTGAAGCCATTAATGGTGAGATCCCATTCTCTTAAGCACTAAATTGATTGCTTAGATCCTTATTAGGCTCATTTACTTAAGCTTTCAAGAATAGAGGTAATTATATTTGTTAAGTTTGCTTGTTTGCTTCAAAATAATGCATGCAAAGTAGGAATCCTTGTTTATTTCTTAACTGATGGTCCAGAGGTGTAAAGAGATTTGTTTGGAGGAGATGGAGTTCTTTGAATTTACCTTCCTCTTCTCTATCGTCTTGGAGATAGCTGCAAATACTCGAATACATCTTCTCGCGTTCTAGAATAAGTTTGTATCCTTCTCATGAATCAGAACACTTGAACTATTGAAACCGGTATATTTATTTCTTGGGGTTATCGGATGTGTTATCACGAGTAACCTCCGAAAGGATGGAAGTTTATCAAGCACACATCAAAACTTGATAAATCTGGAAATATTTGACTTCTATCCCACCAGACGCACCAAAACTATTGGAGCTGAAAATTACATCCACATTGAGATCATAGACAACCTAAAATCTGAGTCAACATGGGACTGCTCTCAAGTTGTGGGACTCATTTGAGATGCACCTGGAGAAAGCCAACTTCTTCAACTTACTCCTAATGCCAAACTACTCCTAGAAATTAAAATGCAACTATCTAGCTCTACTCTAACTTTCCAAGGGACCAGGGTGAGAAGGAGATGCATAAAACATAAATCCTAATCTACAGAGGTGATAACACCAGAAAACAAGGGGATGAACACTTCAAAGAGTGAAAATGGAGGTAAACGATGATGAAGAGGATCGAAATGAAGACCACAGATTAAAATCACGTCCCGAGATCCACTTTCATGATGCACAATAGACACAAAGTTCTAAAATAGCACATACAACACACCTGTAAAAGAATGAGAGGCAAGAGAGTGCAAAAAAATGATAGCTAAGGTAGAACGAGCCACAAAACTAATATTTTATTTCCTAGAGATCATGCACAAATCATTACAAGGCAGGAAGAAGATGCAAAAATTTACAAAACTCGAGTCCAAGGCATGTAACCCTTAGAACACTTGTGCAACATAGAATGATGCCTTTGCATTTCCAAAGTATCCAATGTTAAGAATGAGCATTGCTCTACAATATATAGAAAATTGTGGAAGAGAGAGAGAGAGAGAGAGAGAGAATAAATTAGAGGGAAATTTGAATTCCTTCAACCAATCCCAACCACCTTCATTAATTTCTCTTAGGGAATAGGGCACCACTCTTTGTTTATCCATTGTTACATGCCTTCTTCAACTAAGCCCCCATACTTTGCATTTAATGCTTTGATGGTTGTGCCGCCTAGAATTGCACTTTCGCGTGCTAGAGAAGTTTCCTTGACTCTTGCACATTTGCTTTGATTTGATTCATGAAATTGGATCTGATTGCATAGAGAATAGAAAAATCTTATTGGATTTGCAAAGATTTGATAACTGAATTGAAGATCGGTCGATTTCTAATTTCCATGAAGAATCATCATTTTAATTTATTACGCGGCTTCTCCACTCAGTCTTGCATGGCTATTTGACATATGTGTATCATTCCTTTGTATTACGGCACCCTAGGTCCACGCGACTTTGAAAACCTTCGTGACTTGCCCCATGATGTGACTTTCTTCCTTATGACCCGCGGCCCACTTTTTACTATTGTCTTAGCCCGTGTCACTAATTACAATAACACAACTTTGAATATCTATCCACGGGGTCTTTTCTTCATTCCGCGGAACTTCTTGACTCTAGCGGCTTAATCACCTTAGTCAGTAAATTCTACCTTTTATCTGCAATGAATGTTCCTCCATCCATAGCATGCTCAAAGCCTCCACAATTTCTCCAAATTTGCCTCTAGATATCCACCAAGTCTAAAACTTCTGCAAGTTGCTCAAATTTTTTAAGTGATGAGAAATTAGGCAAAAATAACCTTTGGTGATATGCTCTGTATATTGGTGCATATGTTAGCACCTTAAAACTTGAATTTTGCTAGTACTAACCTTCCTATTTTAGTGCCTCGTTCGTCTTTTAGTGCCTTTCTTTGCATGTTGTAGCACCTTTGCTCATATTTCAATGTTTTTAACTATCATAGTTGTTTAAACTTTGTTTAGCACCTTGAAGTAGTGCCTTTGACTGCAATTGGTGCCTTTTGCTAGAACAAACTTTTGCTTAGAGCTAAGCTGATCTAAATTTGTTTCTAAGTGTTTTTGGTGGTTGTTTGCAGGTCTCAATATTATGTTTTTATAGAATTATCACAGAAACAAGGGGAGGCTCCACCTATTTTTATATTTACTTTATGTTTATCTAATTTTTGTGCTTGTAGGACTTTTAATTTATTAAAACACTACTAACCAACTTGTTTTGTAGTGTGATCGACCAAAGATATTGGGTTTACTCATGAAACTACTAACCTTTGTGTTGTAGGTTGCCCATTTGAAGACATAAAGTATTTAATATTTTGTGTGTTTTATCTCTTGTTTTCGTTTGCTTGTTTGTTATCTCCCGAAGGCAACACATGAGTGTACACTCTCCTCTTGCATCCTAAGATGATCTTGAGCATAAAAAGTGGTTATCCTTCCTTCCCTTTTTAGTTTTTGGGGTAATGTGACGTGAAAGTGATATCCATGCACTTACCATTGTCTTTGGGGTCTTATGACTACGAGGATTCACCTCCATGCACGTAGACACACCCCGTGTTCTAGTGGGGTATATAAATTCTTGGACAACTATCATTATTGGTTAAGCACTTGCTTATTTTAAGAATGACGTGAAGTGAGGGGCTTCCACGTCCTAATACCCAGGGCTCAGACAACATCCTTACAACATGGACTTGGGCCCCACGTACCACAAGGTATATCGGGGACTCCCTTAGTGAGCTCGTACATCCTAGACTAGGAAACCCTTTGGCAATAAAACTATAGTGTAAGGAGGCCGCACTCCCTAAATTCACTCGCTAGCCAAACCCACATTGACACATAGGTGGAGAGCCAATGTGTCACCATTGTCGGTGTGTGGTATTGAAAGTAATCTATAGTTTGATTGTAATCCCACTTGACTAGTTAGGGTATGTATTACATGTTTTTTTCTTACTTATAAACACCCTTAACCATCATATCACTTTAAATTTTTAATCAATCAAACACCATCATAATCAACCATCCTTAATCAAACAATCCCAACCCAAATCCTATCACCATCCTTAATAAACCAACCTAATCCAAATCTAATCCCCACACATCCTATCAAACCATGGCCTTTGATCCTCAATCCCCATCCTCTCCAAACCAACATCCAAACCCCTACCTCTTTTCTAAATCCATCAACCAAGCTATCCCATCATTCCCCACCCATCAAAGTCAATTGTTTCACTTTGATCATGAAATTCCACACACTATCCAAAACCTTAATAAAAAATCTCAAATCTCACATCCTACCTCAATCAATCCCCTCCTTGTCATCAAAATCAACTATCCCATGTTGATCCTAACATCCTAAAAATCATCCAACAACTCAATCAACAAATATCCGATCTTAAATCATGTATTAACCAATCATCTCCTAAACCATCATCTCCCAACCAACCCCATCCAAAATTTACTCTTCCTAATATCCATACTCGTCACCCCATTGACTTCCTCTTTGAGGAACTCGAATCATCTCAATCCACACACCAACCTAATCAACATAAAATGATATCCCCACAAGTCAATTAAATCAAATTGACTACCTCACTAACTTTGACCTAGACCAAGAGGACCTCCTTTATGTCCTTGCTAATATATTCACTAAACCCAAGCCCACACAACCATCCCAAATTTTAACCTCCAAACACCCTATCAATCATCATGACCTGCACCTTTCTCCCATCAATCTATGGCCATTCAAAATCTCAACTCCTAAATCCAATCATCATAAAACCTATAATCGAGTCCCATTCACATATCCACAACAACCCCAACAACTTAATCCAAAATTATTATCCCCCACATCTCATCTTATTCCTCCATCCTCTTCATCTTCATCATCCCAATCCGATCCTACAGACTTTCTCCTAGATAGTCCCACATCCCCTAATCCACCATCAAATTCAACCTCTAAGCCTATTTCATCCCCTCCATCACCTACACCCAATCTTGTCAAAACTATCTTATCCATTGTGACTCCTAAGTCACCCTCATCCCCTTCTACCCCCAATCCTAAACCATCTAATGTGGCTCCTACACCACCCTCATCCTTTTCATCTACACTTAATCCTATCTTAACCCCTTCATCACCTAAACCTATTTTAAATCCACCATCCCCAAATTCTAAAATATCTAATGTGAATCCTAAATCACCAAATCCTAAAACTAACAAATCAAATACCAATCCTCTCCCCATCCCATCTCCTACCCAATCCAATAAGGATCATATGCCACCTTCATCTACTTCATCCCATAAATCGACCAAATCTAATGTGGTTCCTACACCACACCCATCTCCCAAATCTCCTTCATCCCCAACATCACCCAAATCTAATGTGACCCCCATATCACACCCATCCCCTTCATCTAAATCTACCCCATCCCCTTCATCTACATCTACTAATCCCAAACAATCTAATCCTAAGCCAAAACCATCTACCTCAAAACCACATACTCCAACCAATCCAAAATCAACCAAATCTACTTCGGCCTCCAAGCCCAAACCATCCACTTTGGCCCCTAGGCCTAATCCATCCCCTTCATCTTCTAAGCCACAAAAATCTAATCCAACTCATAAATCCAAATCAACCAAAACATCTCATAATCCACCCAATCTTGCACCTTTACTTCCTACTCCCCAAAACAATTTAACCCAAACCACTTCACTCTTTTAGGATAATCCTTAACCACCATCTTTCATCGTCTAAAAACCTTCAACATGATCATCCATCCCCCAATAAAATCACATGATCAAAACCATCTTGGTATCGTGGAACACTACTATTTTGAATTTCATCACACCCATGGACATTCGACCAATCGTTGCATGCAATTTAGGTCTTATGTCCAAAATTACATTAACCAAGGGTTTCTTGTCCTTGCACCTCTTTATCCACCACCTTTCCATCCCAATCATATCCCTAACAATTTTCCACCGTCAATACCCCACTCGACATCTAAACATCATCAGCTATCCAAATCTCATTGTCAACACAAAACATATCTCACCGACCAAAAAAAAACCAAACAAATCTCACCTCTCATCCTTTGTTAAGTTCGGCCTCTTAGCGAATGACTAAACTACAACCCACCACTATCATGATGATCACATGACATCATATTTCCCATTCACTTCATATCCTATAGCCCAAAATATGTTCACTAATATGAATCATCTCCCTTCATCAAAATCTAGGTCGTAGTTTAGGCTTAGGGTATAAACCTAACACTACCAATGTTCCTCCTCCTACTCCATCACAACCCATTTCTACCACTCGTCTTGTTGATCCTACCATCCCAACCAATCAGCCCAATCACGGATCATTTAATCCCCACACCTAAACATGGATTGAGCACATAATTCATCTCATGCGCATGGATATTCTTTCCTTCCCACCCATCCTCTTTCCATCCAACATCCAAATACCTTTGCTCCTAATCCATTCTTCTCATCGCATCCATTTATATCCTCTAGATCAGCTTCCCACACACGTTGTCGTTAAAATAGTACCTACTACTGCCGTGTGCCCTGGTCTATCATTACCTCCAACATTCAAGCACAATTTTCCTCCTAGAGATCCACACAATTTAAAACACTTAATCAACTTGTGGTGAAGACCCTTAGGCATGTATTTTGACACTTTATCCAATGTCATCTACACAGTCATTCTTATCCCCCATCAAGCCATTGGTGATTCTTAACCCCTTGAGAGTTCTCAAGATAGTGGAACCTCTTTATGAAAAAAAAATCATATCAAAATCAAAAACATCAAATAAAATCTACCTCGGGACTCTATCTTTGTGGGTGTTTCAGCATCTATACCATGGCTATGGACGCCTTGGTTGGTAGTAGAGCAATGTTGTGACAAGAATCAGATGCATCTTTTTGGGGCTATGGACGCCTAGCTAACAATGGAGAAATACACAGACTTAGCCTTCCGTTCAATCTCCATTCACCTATTTGAATTAATCACTCCCTATACATTGGCTAGTTTATCTTCACATACTACCCATTAAGTCTTCACTTTAAGCGGTAATTAACCATCACAATCACACACACTTTGATCTCACAGAGACATAGGGCTCACATGTTGCTAGGTATTGTTTAGACCTTGGTCACACTTCTATTTTAGTCCAACTCTTGCCTTATAACATGTTCCATTAGGCTCATATTTTTTTCATCACTGATGTCATTTTCCTTCCATCCATCACATCCACATCCTTTTTCCTTTAGGATCGAACATTCGTGGGTAGATGCAAATCCTTTCCTTTTCATCCAATCCTCCTCATGTCCCTTTTCAACTGTCATCATCATGACTGGGGCAACCTTACTATCATCCGTTAGGGGCATCATCCATTTTAGATACCCCTCACTTCCCATCCTACCCTATACTTGGGGGCATATCTTATCATCTTCCATATCCCCCATCTTATCCTATACCACATCCCTCATCCTATCTATCTCCCATCCCACATCCCATCTAATCCTAACCTATCAAACAATCCCTATCCTATCCAACCTATCCAATTTCCCTTAATCATTCCCTTTCATCCTACCCAAACACACTTTGGGACTTATAGGAGAAAGTCACATCCCACCTTACATCCCTTCCCATCCCCCATGAGCTATCCCATCTTGAATCCTTTCATCTTACCTATCCTCAACCATTCCCCATCTCGAATCCAACATCTCAACCTCTAACATCAAATAATCTAACAATCAAAAATCCAAAACATATAAACAATCCATAAAAAGATCACAAAATTACACCTCCAAAAAATACCAAAATGCAATGTGTGTTTTTTTCTTGTGTGTTGCTTTCTTGTCTACATTTACATTTTGGCCGATGATATGAGGCCCCTTTTGTTTCTTTTTCTTTAGCACAATCTAATGATATGAGGACCATAATTTTGGTATTAATTTGTCCAATGTTATGAGGACACAAGCATTTGGAAATTCAATGTTATTTATACCTTGGTGCATTTTTCTTTGTGCCACATCAATAACATTTCTAATGATGATAACAGTGGGAACTTTATGGTAGCACACCCCCTTATATCATCATATTTTATCCTTATCATCATCCACACATAATCCTCATCATCATCTAACTATATAACCTCCTCATCCTCCTATCCAATCAATCCTTTATCAATAAATCAATATCCACATCCACATTGTATCCTCTCGCATCCAACATCTAAAATCCTCATCCCCTGGCTTGTAGCATGTTCTAACATCCTCTCATCAATCAAAATCAAACATTATTTCTCATCACTTCATCAATCATCATCTCAATCCTCTCCTCATCAATATCCTATCATCCAAATTGATCCAAAACCAATCCTTATTCTCTCATCCAAACATCCTCAATATTCTAATCCTCCAAATCCAACATCTTATACCCTATCTTCCTATCCAATCAATCCAACCTCCAATATAACATCCTCAACTCCCACATCATCACATCTAACATCATCAAATCTTCCAACCTAACCCCTTGACTGGGGCATCCTCTAATCCACCAATCCTAAATCTTCACCCTTGTCATACATCGTTGACAGGGGCATCCTCTACTCCAACACCCAATATATCATGATCTTCTAATCTCATACTCCCTAATCCTCTCTCCTATATTCTAATCCTCTAATCTTACATCCTCATCAATATCCTAATCAACATCAACAATCCTTCTATTCTCTAATCCTCAAATCCAATATCTTTAATCTCAATTAATCTTCTAACCTTCTAATCCTCTCTCCTCTCCTATAATCCTCAATCTTCTCATCCTCTAATCCTCTCTCATCTACTAACTTGGGTCTCTCCTCTTTTCGAGTGGTTACCCGAATCATTCCTCTCCTCCTAACCCCTCGAGGGGGCATCATATCACAATCCTAACATCTTCTCTTCTTTTTCTTTGAATGGTCATTGCTCTGTAATAACCCTTCAAAGAGGGGAAAATGTAGACATCTAAAATGTTGACATAATTAATTTCGATTAATTTGTCCCAAAAATATTCTAACATCATCATCATTATTAATCCCTTTTACTACACATACCCTTTATCCTAATTATTTTCATCATTTATCTAATATCCCATCATTTCATCATTAATCCCTTTTAATCCATTATTATATCCCATTATCCCATTTTAATTCTTGTTATCGTTTTTAGGAATTTAATATTCCTACACTCACCTACCCACCTACTCTACACCTAGCTCCTTCATGTAATCACATCACTAATCATATTTTATCAATCTAATCTAATCCTAAACTAATCATATCCTCTACCTCTAAATCTAGAGGCTTCTATTTATAGAAGCCTCTCTAAACTTCTCCCTCCATTTGAATTTTAAATTCAAATAATGCTTCCTCCCTCCATTGAATTTTAAATTCAATGGAGACTTCTCATAAAATCTAGAATTCTCCATTCTAGAATCCTCCAATCCTCTCCTCAATTTCCAACAATTGATCCTCATCCCACTTGGATCAATCCTCACCCTCCATTTCCTCTCCCACAAACTATAAATTGACTCTCCTCCTCCATGAGAGAAAGAAGGAAGAATCCATAACAAATCTCTTCCATTTTATTTCATTTACAATCAGTCCACTCTATCATCCAATCTATTAATCCATAATCTTTCATCAATCAATCCAAGCAAATCAAGGGGAGGTGTTGCCCAAGTGTCTCCACAAAATCTGAAGCAATCAACACCATCCATGAGCAAATCCAACACAACAAAGGAGGAGCATTACATCTTCTTGGTAAGTGCAGGTATTGATTCTCTCCCCTTTCCATCTCTTGCTCAATCTAAGGTATTGTTGGAAGGATTAAATTTAGGAATCAATTTGGTTTTTGGTTTCTAACTTGCATTTGTATCTAATATTTTCTAACATATACAATAATAATAACACTTTAATAAATAGAAATAAAAATGGTCAAGTTCAAGGGCGTACATAATCATACGGTTAACATACGTAATATTATGTTATAAATACGTAACTCAAAATTGACTAGCATACATAACCATGCGGAGACACATATCGTTGAGAAATAGAGGTGAATACAAAAGGTACATAATGCAAAACATGCTTATAATTTCAAGTTATATGTGCTTGCCAAATCAAAATTTGATAACAACTTAGATCTTTTATGTGGTTGTAGTTTCTATTTTTTTCTATAAATATTTCTATGGTTTCTTCATATAGATACAAATAAGTTTTATATTTTCGCGTGTGTACACACACACGACTATTTGAAATATTACAAGGTTTTCTAAATTTTCAAGTTGTAATTGTCTATGGTTACCTAAATGTTTATTGGTAATATATGGTTAAAATCAGAAAAAGGCCCATAACCTATCAATTTCTAGGTTTTGAAGTATAAGTGCAAATTGTCGACAAAGATACTTGAATTTTTCTTATGGGAGGATTCGAGGAGTGAATGCCACATGGAATTTTTAGGAGAAAGGTATTACATTGCATTGATCAATGCATCCACATTGTGTATTTCTTATATATACATGTTCACCTCATTAGAGGCAAGTGGTGGATAGATGGTTTAGCTACATGTTGATATCATGTCTATAAGGTATATGGTTGTATGTGAGAACTTTGGTATTATGTGGTTGTAGAGTGTATTTATGGTTTTTCCTTGTATTGCATAAATTCTCAAGGGCCACACATATAAATTTTATGCTAGGTAATATAATTTGATATTGATTCCACTCTTTGTTAAGTTCTCAAGGGAAAATGTTGAATCTTTGTTAATGATGTAAATGTTTAATTAGATATAGGAGATGGACCTTTTACTTCATTAGGAAAGATGGTTGAATATGATAGTTCGGGTAAAGTGTCAATCATGTTGGTGTACTTTGTAGACATTGTGTCAATTGAATAAAAATATTTACGTGTAACTATTGATTAAATCAATTCAAATACAAATATATGGTAGTATAAACAAGGTTAATGACCAATGGAAAATAAATGATACTTTATTCTAACAACTAAAGAAAACTATGATATTTATTGAATAAATTTCAAAAGCTAAGAAGAACTCTTTTTTCTTTTTGCCATTATTTTTTTAAAGAATGGCCTCGCCAAACAAGGTAACCCCCATATCGACTTCATATGTATATCTTCCTCGGTCCCAAGTTTCCTAAAACGCCCAACATGAGAAACTATGCAAATTGTGACAAAGTGAATCTTGTTTTGCAACCAATGTGGGTGAAATTTTTGCTTAATATAGGCCAATGGATTTTTAGTCCTTGGGGTTTATTGGAATTATGATGTTTCTAGTGGATCCTTAATGATCAAATTCCAAAATGTAACAAATGAAAACACCGATAAGGTCACCATGACACATTGCTACATATTTTTGTTTAATGCAAGTTTGGATATCACACTTGGATGCTCCCGCATTAGACACCTTGGTAAGTGAGAAAATTCATAACCTCCTACTCATGAAACTTGAGTGGGATCCTCCAATGATTTTTTATATTGTTTAATCTTGGATTCGCCAATCCAAGTTGAGTCTTTTTTTGTTCTATCCTTCCACTTGACAAAATACTCCTTGTTATCCTTGCTCATTATCCTTTTGATGTCCTAGGAATCAACCACTACCTCAATTTCTTCTTTCTCCTTTTCATGTATCTGTTGTCTCTAATATGGAATTGGGGAAACTAAACTAACATCATCATGAAGAGGTTTTTACTCATGGAAAGTGTTAGTATAGGTCCCTAAAATCACTCATCGGGACATGCCACAAGTAACATTCTACGAGAAACTCAGACTATTCTATTTTTACTTTTAAAACAATGCATAATTGATAGATCATAACATAATAAGTGAAAATGAAATAACTACATAATAAGTACTACTCATGGAAATATATAAAACAAGAGACATGACGATTCAATAACAAAATGGTTATATTATTGGATCAAGAACTTAGACATGAGTTTGTAATGGATATACAGATAAAGATCAAAGATCAACCTTTTGCACAATGCAATTACATAATTTTACACAATTCGAGGCGATTGTTGATTTATTAGTCCCTTCTTCTTCCTTTCCTTGACAAAAGAGGCTCTTTGCATTCTCTACTTATGGTTAGAGAGCACTAACTATTCTATACTAGGCACATACATTAGGAATCACGCCATATACAAAAATATAAAAATACATTCAAGCAAAAATTTTAACCCCTATACACTCCCAACACTTTCTTGAAATTAAATAGTTAACTCGTTCTAAGATTAAAAACGATTCAATAATTTGGGAGGTACTCGCTTTGTTGTTCTAGCCTTTTCTTGCTACGATTGCATTTTTCACCGAGATAGTTTGCTCGCACTTAGTACAAAGGATGCAATTTACCAATTTTGATCATTTGCGCACTACTTAACCACCCTCACGGGTTTTTTATTAAGTAGTCTTTTGAACAAACCACCCATTCACGTTTTCAATCTATAGAAACTCCCTCATAGATCACCCTTTCAGTTATAAATCCATATGGGTCTCCTTACAAATATTTAGTCAATTTTTGAGCAATTGAGACTTTAAATTATGTACCTTCCGCAAAAAAAGTATTGCACCTAAGCCTATTTCTACTGTTATGACTACTCAAATGATGTTTGTTGGGGATATATTACTAGAGTGGTGGATGGAGGTGGTATTGATTGTGATGTTGTGATGTTTTAGAGAATAATGTGAGGAATGACATACATTGGGGTATTCTTCATAGTCTTCATAGTTGGTAGGAATATTTTTAGATTCGATTTATATATGTTCCAATATGTGAGAGATTCATTTACTCTACCAAAGTATATTTGTAGTTGTGACAATGCTTGCATGAATTCATACAGAGCATCTACTTTTTCATTTTCTGCAATTGGATCATGCAAAGTTATAACATTCAATATATCCTTGATCAACCCCTCTAGACGATCCCTTATGCATTATGATTGCACCAAGACAAAAGTATTGCATGGCATATTGCGCTCCCATTCTTCTAGTCTATCACTAACATTGTCTCAAGCCTATAAGGATGTTTGTAATTCCTTATTTACCTCTTGGTCATTTGTTTCCACTATCATCTGAGCTTGCATTGTTTTAACAATATCCAATTTAGGCTTGTTCTTGCTCATTGTATTTTGAAGCCATGTATTCCATCTAGGATCTCGAATGTGATTTTCTTGGCATGCGCTTCAATTTATTAGAGTAATGTGACATACTCTTGCAATATGAGGACTACGTCTTTTAATTTCTTCTTAGATTGGGTGACTTGCACCTTTACCTTGTTTGTAGTTTTCTACTCTGGGCAATTGTCTATAAGTTTACCAACCAAAGTGGTTAGTTGCATTTGTTTTCTCATAACTTGGTCACCAATGGCTTTTGTGATAAGTTGAGGAAAATTATATTCAATTTGTGTTTTCGGGATATGTAACATCTACTCCAATGTAGTTTTCTACTACACCAATTGAATTGTGGGTGCATCGATGTTTTCTTGAAGTATATGAACTCCTTGATTTGTGTTGACAACGATAACTTCTCAAGATCTACCTCCACCGTCTCGACCATAGCTTGTGATGTTGTTATTTGTGCACTCATCTAAGAAATATATGGAACTACTATGTGCACATGAGATAAAGGAAGATCATGCTTATGATTTCTTGTTTGTGTTTCCCACCGAAAGTTTATAGATCTCCTACTACAACTTCTTTTGTGGTGGTTGGATTAGAGCTGGAGTTTCCTATCTCCATGACAATATCTTTTAGATTTTGTTTCCTTTGCTCCATGAACGATTGCACCTAATTGGTGATTATAGGTTGCACAATATATTTTTATAGGTAAACTTGCACTTTCATACTCTTATGTTATATCTTTGTAGTATTTGTATGTGCGAGTGCTTTCTCCTTTTCAATTCAATCCTAATATTCAACTCGTGTAATAACTTCAATAGTGCAATTTTATTCTTCAATTTTCTTTCTCTACTCATTGCTTTCTTGTTTATCCTTGGTTTTTTTTCTTCTGCCTTTCTCTTTTATCCCGATCCTTTCTTCTTGTCTTATTCTTATTTATTTCTATTTTCTTTGTCTTCCTCTTTTGTTGCTCTTAGTGTTGATTTTCATCGAGGAGTCTTCGTGTTCTAGCTTACACAATTGTTCTTTGTTACTACTCTACCTATTCTTCTTTGCATTTTCCCTCTTCCTCATCTTGTTTACTTTCTATCCACCTCAAGTTTCTTTTCAACTTTTCTTGTTCTGCTTTTTGCACAATTGTTCAACTTTCTTATCCTTTGTAGTGCACTCTTCTTCTACAACCTTCTTGAGAGATTCTGGGCAACTTCCTCCTTTTGGTGCTTATCTTTCTATTCTTTTTGTGCTTCTTCCTCCTCCTTCGTTGAGTTTTTTCTTCTTGTTTCTTTTTCTCCTCTACTTCTATGGATTTTGTAACTTTGGGTACTTGTATTAGAGGTGTTTGTGCATTGGGTATTATAGCCTTTGCTTATGGTTGCTTCAACTGTGCACTTATATCTTTGCTTGTGGTAACTTTTGGAGGAATGGTTTTTACTTGAGAATATGGAGGAGGAGAAGGCATGGTTTTTTCTTTGTTGTCTTCGTAGTTTTTGGTTCTCGCTATTTTGACTCTACTTTTGTGAGTCTTAAGTTTTTACCTCTTCTATACACGAACTTCTCTCACTCTTGTGCAACTTTATTTTTGCTTTTTGTACTTTTATTTGTTGAGCTATCTCTTCGCTTGTAAATGATTCCATTCTTTTTTTTACTAACTCCCCAACCCGGAAGTTTCAAAGCTTATTCAAGGTGTGCTCTACGCACTAACTTGAAAGGGATCATCTATGATCTGTCCTTTTGTGCGACATCACTAGGATTTCTTATTTTATGAAAACTACATCAATGGATTGGAGGTACGGATCAAATTTGATGTTGAATCTACTTCCTTTAGTCCCTTCACAATATTGATTTCTAGTTGGTCGTGTGTTTACATTCTCCCTTTCTATCTTGTTCATTAGAGAGTGTGGAATGAGTGAATTTTGAATCATATCTTCATCCCCGAGCTTACAAGTTAATGATTTTGCTCTCCTTATGGATTTCTAGGTGTACCACTCCCTCTTTTCTCGGAAAGTACATATTTGTGCTCATGTCCTCTAGCCAGCAATAGTGCACACTTTTTTTTTTTGCTAACCTTTAATTTTTCAAAGCAACCAAACAATATGGGGTTTTTTCCACTTACGCTTTAGCTTTCTCAGGTTGCACAATTGTCTTTTGTTTTTCCCTTTGCTTCCCTTTGATTTTTTGGTTTTCCCTTCTACTTGTCTTATAGGTTGTGCGTTGATTGTTGCTTACATAACTTCAATGGGATGTAGGCCTCTTACTATTAGTTGCATCATTCATTCAATGTTTAATGGGTGCACATGTGTGGAAATCATCCCATGTTTCCTACTCAATTCTACCTTAATTATGTCTATATCGATGAAAATGGCAATTTCTTGAGGTGTATAGCTTTTTCACCTTTCCGAGTGAAGTATGACAACATCATGCAACAAGGTTAGTTTACTATATGGTGCTATGTACATGCACACTTCCTTTAGTATCTCGAGAGTTTGCGCCTAGTGTCTCTATGATTTTGTTCTCCAATAGTCCCATCTTCTAATTTTCTTTATATGTTGTGTATGGCTTTGTTGGAATATATTGCACAAAATCGCTTGTGTGGATAATACACATCATCCACTTTTGTAATTCCTTTAGGGGCTTTCTAATGTGTAAAACACAAAAATAACAAACCATTAGTACATAAAGGTTTTTTCAAAGAACTTCACTAACCCTTTGTGCATTGTTGTTTACTTCTTGGGATAAGAATTCAAGCCCGTTAAATTATTCATCTTGCTCCCACATTCTTGTAGTTGTCAACTATGCCGAGTGATGATTGTTTACTTCCCGTATCTTGCCAATATATTTTTGCCACCATTTCAACCAAAACTCAAATTGAATGGTTCACAATTGCTCTTAAAGGAATCCCTCTTCCTTTGCACAAATGCCCATATGTAGTTATTTTTTTGCTTGACTAGAGGTCCGGTGCTTTTGAATGTGACCATGGATATACTCTTGTTAGACAACCTAGTGGCTTGGGATATTGTATCGCGTTGATGAGAACCGCATCTTGTGAGTTGAACTATATTTCACCATTTTTGTAGCGACTCATGATAGTTTGCATCGGCTTCAAGTGGTATCCCAAGTATGGAAGCTTTGTGAGTCTCTCTCGCCGATCCTCGTAATGGGTATTTGACTACCGGTTGTTGTCCTCGCTACTTCATCGTGAACTGTGGGTATTTCTATGCCCCAATATTGCTCGACCCTCTCCAAGATCTCATTATGTGGCAGATTGCTCCATTTGGTCTATTGAAGCATTGTGTTAATACCGTATCTTACTTCTCTACATCACTTAATTGGAAAAATGTGATCCTTGCTCCTCTATAATGCCTTATAATTTCGATTGATCGAGAAAGTAAAGGGGTATGTCCTTTTTTGGGCTTGTTTTTCTTCTATCTCGATCTAGCTTTGGTACTCAATTTTTGGTGAACTTAGAATAACTCAACTTTTCCTTTTTCTCGGTTTCTCACTTTGCACAATGTTATGATTCTTAACATTTGTCTCCTCTTTATATCATTTGCCATTGTGATGTTTCTTTTTCCAATCTTTTGTGGCTTGATCTACCCTCTTAATTGTACTTAGCCCCAAGGGATTTAATTTTTGGATCTATCGACTTGCCTTTTCATTCCACTTCTCGTGAAATCTACTTTGTTTGATGTTCCTTCCATAAAAATCTTTGAACAGATAATCTTTCACCTTTTTGAATTCTTTTATTCTTTTATTCTTGTCATCTTTTCTTGCCTTCTATGCAATTTTCCCATACTTATTCAATTTGTTCGGTTTCTTCATCTTTTTCCCTACATTTGAGAACTTGGTTGATGATTGATTACTTGATTGATTACTTTGAGAGAAGAATTTAACTTACAAATTGGTGTGCTTGACGATCCACTTACAAGACAAACTCCTTTGAGAGCAAGTAATGTCTCCATTTTTTTATAGCTTACACAATGGCATAGAACTTTTGGTCATATGTGGAATATTTCCTCTTGGCATATTTAAATTTTCACTAAAACAAGCTACATGCATGCTCTCTTGACTCAAAACAATGTTTATCGTTGTCCCACTAATATCACAATCCACTTTGAAACACCTTATTAAAGCCTCGACAATGCTAATATTAGTTGTTCATTTGCATTCTTCTTCATCATCTTAAAATTTTCTCAACTACAACTATAGACTTGAACTATTTTCTATCACATTTTGTTGTTTCAATTATGGGTGCACAAATTTTGAAGTTTCAAATTAATTTTTTAAAAACTAGCTAACCCATGAATGGTCCTAGCTTCGAATTGTTGTTTGGTGTTAGTCACTCCAAAATAGCTTCTAACTTTTTAGATCTATCCTTAGTCAATTTTTTGAGACCACAAAGTCCAAACAAACTAACTCCGTATTCATAAAACCAGACTTTTCATATCCATCAACAACTTGTTGTATTTTGATATTTGGAACACCACCTAAGATGCATTAAATGCTTATCTTTTGTCTTACTAAAAATCAGAATATCATCTAAATAAACATGACAAACTTGCCAAAATAAAGTTTAAACACTTTGCATTCATGAGTCTCATGAATATATTTGATGCATCTCACAAACCATATGGTATAACCAATCACTCATACAAACCTTCCTCGGTTTTAAATGTGGAATTCCATTCATTCCCTTCTCAAATCTTGTTTTAGTTATACTCACTCCTTAAATCAATATGTTAAAGTATTTTAATCCACTTAAACAATGTATCGAGACATCCCTTCGAGGTAATGGAAACTCATAATTGATTGTTATCTTGTTTATGGCTCTAGAATCCATGCACATATGCCATTCTCCATCTTTCTTGGGTGCCAACACTATTGGAATTGTACATGAACTCAATTTTTCTATGATTAAATCTTTTTCAACAACTTGTGCACTTGTCTTCTTCATTCTCCATGGGTGTCAATCTATGTGCTTTGGCTTGTTTGGAAAACTATATCCAAGAACCAAATCCATGTGGCAATTGATGCTCCTTAGTGGCAATCCATTGGGTCAATAATTGGAGATAATCTCAACATATTCATCCAACGATTCCTCCACTTCATGTTTTACTTCATTATCTATTGTCCCAACTTGTGTGGGTTTGGGAATGAAAGCAAAGCATGTTCTCTATTTCTATACCACTTCCAAAACTGTTTTATAGAAACAACTAGGACTTTAGGACAGTTGTAGGCTTCCTCCTTTTTGTCCTTCGATGTGCTCAAGGTATACTTGTTTCCATTCTTCTCAAGGGTGTAGGTAATTGCCCTACCATAATGTATGACCTTCTCGATCAAATTGCCATGGTCCACTCAAATATGCATGACATACATCCATCGACATGATATCGACCAATCTTCATCTCTATATGACCTAATATGAAAACTAATTAAACATTGTTCATTTACGGCACTTTGATACCGTTTTTGCAACCATGACACCTTGTATGGATTTGGTTGCGTTACTCTTTTTTAACTGAAGCTTACCTACCATTTCATTCTACATCAAATTACCTCGTGCTACCACTAGCAATAATGACTAAAACACTTATCTCTAGATTTGTAAATGGTTTAGAAAAGATTCTTCCTTTGTACCGGTTCATCCTCCTTTTCGGGTTTTGACAATACTCTCTTCATCATAAGAGCTTCTCCATGTTTTGGTTCTTAGTATTGAGAGATGCAACCGACTCTTCATCTGCTTGTACAAGTGGTGGCCTCGTTTATCCTATTGTTGTTGTTTTGTGCTTGTGGGAACTCGTAAGCTCAAGAACCATAGTGTCTACATTTGAAGCATGTACCCAAGAATCCTCTTCCTCTACCATATTGCCCTCTTCCTCTTGAAGGGTATGGTCTTCCTCATGGTGCAAGATAGTGATTGTGAAAAGTACTAGCTTTTCCTCACGAGTATGTTGTCCTCTTCCAACATTTGATTGACCTCGTTCTCTAGAGACTCGTATTTTGTTACCTCTTTGACAATTTTTCTTTGACTTTCAATGCAAATTAAAAAGCCTCTTCCATGATGTGCAATCAAACCATACTTAACTCATATTATATGTTCATCCTCAGCCCATTAAAATATCTTGCAACCTTATCTTGGTCAACCTCACAGTGACCAAATCGTATGGTTATCTTGTAAAACTTGGTGTAATCTTTCAGACTCAGTTCTCTTTGCCTAAAGTTTTCTTGCTTCTTCAACATGTCCAATTGATAATCTGTAGGCAAAAAATTACCCCTTGAATTTGGCAACTGCTGTACCCCAATGGGTAATCTTTATCCCTTCTATTCCTCTCAACTTGTAGTTCCTTCTGCCATTGAGTTGCACGACTTTTTATCTTGGTCTGGGCCACTTTTACATTCCTTGGGTCACCCACCCCATCAAACACGAAGTATTCTTCCATCTCAATAAGCCAATTAATCAACTCCTCGAGGTTCAAAGTTCCTAAGAAGCTCAAAACTTCCATATATCTTCATTGCCTCTAATTGATGCTCATTTGCTTGCTCTAGTTCTTCTTCATCATCACTCACATCTCCCTTGCTGCAAACCCCTTCTTTTGTCTTCTTCAATTGCATCCAATTGTGCTTATACGATTCTCAACAAGTCTACAACCTCATCAAGTCTTTCTGCCGCATACAGATCAGCTCCTACTCTACCTCTCATAGTCATTCTTTTGGGAGGACTCTTGACACTTCGTGTCAAACAAATTCAATTGTTGTACTCTCCAAACACAACCCTACATAGGTTAGTTATACAATCACAAGCCAGATTCAAACTAGCTCTCGTGCCAAATGGCGCGGGTCATGAAAATGATGTCAATCGAACACCAGCCTTTGCATGCAGCTATTGATTAATGCACTTCAACTATGAATGCACACAAAGATACAGACAAGGCAAGTGGCCAATGAAATGATACTTTAATCTAACAACCAAACTAAATTATTGGATTTGTTCAAGAAATTACACAAGCCATAAACTCAATTTTATCTCTGTCATTAATTTATTTTTCAAGAATGAACCCCAAAGCCCGCTGCCCCCAATGGAATTGATCTGTTTCTCTTCACTCTTTCCCTGACCCCAAGGTTCCTGAAAACTCAATATGAGAAACCACAAAGATTTTGACAGCTAATACATCACTGGTGTGGGCAAAACCACAGGTTAATGCAAACTATCGGCTGCCGTACCTTTTCAGCAGTTACAGGACCACCGCAGCAGTTTCGCAACTGCCGTTCACATAGAATGACAGTTTCATAGCCGCTCCCTATAAAAACCAGCCATTTCATCGCCATACAAGAAATGCTCAATTTGAGCCTTGTTTACTGGCAGTGATTACTGCCCAGAACTGATCGCTCTTTGGTCGTTGGAGTTTGCTGGAGTTCTGATGTTGCCCATGGATCCCTATGGGACAACTTCCACTATGCAACAAATGAAAACACTATCAAGTTCACCATGACACTTACAACATATTTTTTGGTTGACGCAATGATTGCATACAATACCTGAATGCTCCTGCATCACATGTCATATGCATGGTTAGAAAACCCGATACATTTCCAACATCTTCATGGGAGCATGCTAGTGAATTGCAAACATTTACTATACGGTTACTTCACAAGCAGCCAGTACTTTTGCCAACGAGAGGAGTTGGAGTATTTATAATTTTATTCATTCATTGAAGATAACTTGGGTCAAAAATGGCAAAAAAGTTAGTATACACCCTTCAATTTTTATCTTGTATAAACCCATGGTACAACCATGGCCCTTCATAAAATGGAACCATCTTCCAGTTAATGCAGATGTCTTGTGAACTGACAATATGAGGGTGAACCAAGATGACCTTAACAATTTACCTCTAATTCCACCCCAGGGGTAAGCCAAAGCTCAAGAATGAAGAGTACTTAGTTCCTCGAGAGAAATGAGCCAAAGTTCCTTGATAAGATATGGTGGCAGATAAAAGGGCCATAGATTCATGAATCATATAAAACACGATAGGGTTTACTCAGATGGCTATCAACAAGAAAATAATTCCTTTTCAATTTGCTGTTATTAAACATTTTAAGGATTACACATCTCATGAGCTGGATCTGGTACCTACACCAATCATTAGGTAATAGTTCGAGTGCATAAAGTTGGACAAGCCTGACGGTGATTAATGGGAACATGAATCTGAATACATAAATCTCTCATCATGAACATAGACTTGACTGTTGGACTGCCACCATATGTGCAATGGGATTGACAACCATGTAGGAATACATAATCAACCAAGGAATAGCACCTGCATCATGTCATATGTGTTGCGCGATCCTGAACAAGTCACACTGGAATACGGGCAGAGATACTTGACTGCTACTCGAACAAGGGTTCTTCGGTCTGGTTGCATCAACGTGGTTGACTGGCTACATCTTGACAGATCATTCACCAGGTGCATTTATAGTTATTAATGATCATATCTGATTAATCCTGTAGCATAGTTTTTAAGATTATTATTTAAGATTTTAGGTTTGACGTCGTTGTATGTCTGTCCCTGTAATAGACTTATGACATAATGCTGAATTCTGAAGTTGTGTGTCCATGCCACCTTGCTGTTGTACTTTCCAAATCAACAATGGAGTATTTGCACCAAAATTATCAATTTATGCCAGCAACAAACTTTAGATCCCAAGCTTCCATAAAGGGGTAAAAGAACTCCTTGTGGGCATGTCCACTTGTGCAGCTTATTTTCATTAGCAACACAATCAATTCCCTGCATGCACCGAGATATTCAGTAGTTCAAATAGAGATCCCAAGAAATGTACTCATTAGCCCAAAAACAATACGCAGCTTGTTGCCATGACTGTACAGTGTACGTCCCTTTCCCTCCCACTAAATCTCCTGGAGTACAAGACTTGTATTGGGCACATACCCGGATGCCTTCATCTTCACAGCCAAGCTCTGTAATGTTGCTTAAATCTCTTCAGATTGAGGGTGCGATCTATCTTCCACAAGGAATGCATGAATCTTGTTCTTAACTTCAATGTAGCTGCATCCTGGAGTCTTTTTCAATCCATTGCCTTTCATCATTATTCTCATCTTAGCTACACCATCCCACCTTCCAGCAGCAGCATACATATTTGACAACAGAACATAAAGCCCAGCATTTTCAGGTTCTAACTCAAAAAGTCGTTCTGCCACACACTCTCCTAGCTTAATATTGCAATGAATACTGCAGGCACCCAGCAAGGACCCCCACACACTAGCACCAGGTTCTAATGGCATGTTGTTAATGAACAGTACTGCCTCATCCAAAAGTCCAGCACGCCCAAGAAGATCAACCATACGTGCATAGTGCTCCAACTTTGGTGTGATGTCATACTGTTGTTTCATGCAGTCAAAATATTGCCAGCCTTCATCCACCATGCCTGTGTGACTGCAAGCCGACAGGACACAGAGAAACGTGATATGGTTTGGCTTTATGCTAGACTGTTGCAGTAGGCGAAAATGAGCAATTGCATCTTTTCCTTGTCCATGCATTCCATACCCAGTAATCATTGAATTCCATGACACCAAATCCCTATTAGGCATTTTGGTGAAAAATAAGCTTGCATACTCTAAACTCCCGCATTTGGCATACATGTCTATGAGGGAATTTCCAACAAAACTTCTGATTCATACCCACTACTAATTATGAAAGCATGAAGCGATTTACCTTGCTGCAATGTTGATAAATGGGCACACGCTGACAGCATGTTTACCATTGTCCCTGCATCAGGTTTCATGTCCACCACTTGCATTCGATTGAACAGTACCAAAGTCTCGTTGGCTTTCCCAATCTGGACATATCCAGCCATCAATGAACTCCATGATATCACATTCTTCTTAGGCATATCGTCAAACAGTTGTTGGGCACTCTCTACATTCCTGCATTTGGCATACACGTCAATCAAACCATTACCCACAACAATGTCCGAAAGAAACCCAGTTTTAATTATGCAACCATGCATACACTCACCTACTTGCAGAGATGCTAGCTGAGGACAGGCAGGAAGTACACTGGCAAATGTAACTAAGTCCGGTTTGACACTCTCACCACGTATATGCATTTCAGTAAACAGAATTACTGCCTCCTTAGAACATCCATTGCGGGTATACCCTGTAATCATTGCATTCCATGATACCACATTTCTGCTATGCATTTTGTCAAACACTTGGCGTGCAATCTTCATACATCCGCACTTCGAGTACATGTCCACAAGAGAATTTCCCACAAAAACATCCGTCTCTAATCTACCATAAATTACACATTTGTGAATGCATTTTCCTTGAAATAAATGAGTGCAGGCCTGGAGCAAACTCATAAATGTGGCCTGATCCGGTAGGACGCCTTCATCTTCACCTTCCAACTGCATTTGATGAAAAGAATAAAGGCATCGTTGGGATTTCCACTCTGAACATACCCAAAAATCATTGCATTCCATGAGACGACATCTCTTTGAGGCATTTTGTCAAACACTTTTCTGGCAATCTGAACGTTTCCGCACTTTGCATACATACTTACCAGAGAATTGCCCACATAAACATCCCTTGAAACCCACGTCTAATTAGATGATCATGAATCTGCTTGCCCTTTTGCAGAGCTGATAAAGCAGCACAAGCCTTGAGAATGACGGGAAACGTGTATTTATCTGGCTGAATACCCTTCTTCTGCATCTGAGAATAAACTGCAAATGCAAGAGCCTCCTTTTCTTCACTGTTAGAATTAGCATAGTCTTTTATCATTACATTCCACGGAAATGCATAGGGATTGTAGTTGTCTGTGTGGAAAAGAAGGCGTGCATTGTGTGAGTGTGTGAATGCATGGTTTCTCCTCCCGTCCGTGGCGAACCAGCTTTTGTAAGTAGTTTTCCTCAGTGCCATGCTCATCCTAACATTGCGATGACCATAGATTCATCAATGCCTAACGAGCGTCTGTCCTTCCATTTCAGAGAGTTTACGAACCTCGCTTCTTATGTGATCTTAGGTACCCAACGACTCAGAGATTTGAGTGTACGGTTCGTTTTTAAAAAATAAAAATATGAGCATCATTGCACTTAAGGTGGCCAATTACCACATGATGAGTAAGCATATATTTATATCAGACTTGCCTTCTCTTAAGTTGTCATGATCAAAGGGATCTATTCCGTCTCAGGGATCCACTCTATAAAATTTGTTTGTGAATAAACATGATCCTTATTGTGTTCGAGTATCTTCGAGGATTTTATACCTTGGTGGACGATGTTATAAACCATCATCCTCGCTAGTGGAACTATAACTCTTTAGATTGGACTAACAAATCTTAAAAACGAGTAAAATATGAAATTTAAAACTAGTTCATATTTACTTTCTTTCATAACATTTTAAGAGTAAAAATTGATATAATTATGGAAACGAACTTTGTTAGGGTTTAATATTGTCATTATCAATTTACATCGTCCTTCAGTAAATTTCATTCCATAATTTAATTGAAAACTATGGGATTTAATACGATCTTTATATTTATTGTTTCCCTTTTTGTTATTTTCATCTTTGAGCATCTCTTTACCATATAACAACATCTCACATTGATATGTAGTTGTAGACATTGTTTTTAATGGATTGTGAAGCTATTGGACATGGCATCCTGGTCAAGAAACCTTAAAAGTTTCCCATGAAGGTCTTCCACAACGTATTGAATTTGAATCTTCCTTGATATTGTCTTGCATATTACTAAATTTGACAATGCATGTAAGTGTCTATAGAAGTTTCATTTAATAGGTTATTTTATAAGGAGATTTCCCTTTTAAAAACTGGGTGCAAAACGCATGGGCCCCTTGTGGTATTAAGTTAGAGAGAGTCCAAAACATTACCAATGGGTTCTTTCTTTTCATTTAGTTGATCCTTAGCGTGCCTCTACCATTTTGTAAAAAGGTCCATAGTATATCCACAACTCCTTGCTTGTTTTATCCTCATGGATGCACATTTTGTTGTTTCGAACACAACTCTAAAAGTTTAGGTCTTGGTATAATTCCCCAATCTTCCTTGCATTGTCAGGTTCCTCCTCAACTATTTGTTTGTGTCCCTAGGTTGAGTAGTTTTCCATGCGATGGATAAGTTTTCTTTACCATGTCTTCCACAACCATAAGGAAACCATCAATATTTAGATCTAGGAGTGCCCAACATTTTCAAAGAGTTATATATATTCATTTTCCCAACACTTTTTTTCAATGTAAATCCTTTAAACACATATTCTAATATTACCTTTTTTATAAAAAGCAATACAAACCTTGGGAAAGGAACCATATTGTGAACATAAACCTCACGCAGAGATTTTGATCTTGTTTTATAAAAGAAAAGATCACCTCACATAGGGGATTTTGATCCTATTCTATAGAAGAAAATAACATCTCACATATTATTTTTGATCTACTTAGCTTAAAAGGTAAGGAAGAAGCCCATCTCACCAATTTTGATTTCATAAAACCCTCTTTTAAAATTAGAGAGTAAATCTTTAAAGGCAATGTATAGGTGGAGAGATGAGCAACTACTTAGAAGGCTTAGAACATTGTTTAATTAATTTACTTTATTATCTTATATATATATATATATATATATATATATATATATATATATATATATATATATATATATATTACCTATTTTTCTTTCTTTTTTATTAGAATACATCATATATTAATCTAAATACAAACAATTATAATAAAAAGGTGGCCTAAAAGATTCACGAGCCCATCTCCATGTTGGAACAAACCTACTCAATAGCCATAGAAAACACACCATGGAAAGGTCAAAACCAATCCTCGTAACATAACATTATTGGTCTAGAAACTCAACAAATGAAAACAACCAGCGTTATATAACCCTTGTTGATCGGGCTAAGTCAAACAAACAAAAACCAAAATAAAAACCTAAGGCGCGATCCTAAGAAATAGAACATGAAACCTAAAAATATTGTGCTAGGGAGAAATTTTGGATAACAAAGATGACTAAGGAAGTCGAGACCCCAAAAACACCACCAACAAACAAATGAGACTCACAAGCCAAATCCCAACACCCAAGCAAATGAAATTCGGATGCAAACCCAACGCCCAAAGGTGAGTTGCGGACACAGGATGAGAAGTGATAGAAAACCCAAGAAGACAACTCCATCACCATGCAACCAAAACTAGATAAACCAACCACCATCGCTAAATCCATGACAAATAGAGGAAAAATAATATCCATATTCATTTCCATAACAACCTCCAACCAAAAACATAAAACGTTGTAAAACAACAAGTGCACACCATTACGGATAATACAAAAAAGCTTCATATCTTCCAAATCGTGCACCATAGGCGCCATAGACCCTAACCCTATTATCTTGACCAACTATACCATGTGAGTGACACTTCATATTGAGAAAACCCTAGTCTTAGGGTTTTAGGCATTAGGGGAGGGCAACATGGAGTGCATCTCCTTCCATATCAACCTCTTTTTGTAGAGGCTTATTAAAACTTTAGTTTTCCAATCTCCTTTCGTACCATGCTCGAGTCCTCACCACATTACTTCAAGGACTAATTTTCTTGTTCTTTGACTTGTTGTAGATCATTTTTGTGTAACCCTATTGAGATAAAATTCCAAATATCCCTCCCCATCAAATAATCCCTCGTTGTGATCTTATTTTTCAAGGGAAAGTGACACTAGTATGTCTTGTAAAGGTAGCAATTTTAAGAGTGAAAAATTGGGCACAAACTACCACCACATGAGTTAATAGTTCCAAATATTATGTGTCAATTGGAGTAGCATGCATAATATTCCTAATTGAAGTACTATATGACACTTTATCATGTTCTTAATGTTATCCATAGGGGTTCCACCATAATAGGCCTACAAGTCCCATCAATTGACAATTTTAATTTATCCATAATGATTAACCTTGCTTTTATAGCCTCTAAGCCATCTCCAAATGAAAAATAAATAGAAGCACTTTCAATTATTTAAAATCCAATATATAGAGGATTCCCACTAGGAATAACAAAATTTCTCTTTCCCTTACCTTTGGACCTATTTCTTTTTCTCATAATTCTAGTTGACCTATTCCTCCCCACCCATGGAGAGATGTTATCTTCATGAGAAAGATACAAATTGATTCCAGGTGATTCCAAAGGAATGGATTTCATTTCCTTTTAAATATTAGATGGCTCTCCTATAGCCCCACTTGATTTTAGTAAAAAACCCTCCTAAGAGAGAGCTGAATTTTTTTATCTTTCAGGGCATTAAGAGTTATGAGTTTTATTACACCGTGATATGTTAAGGCCCTATTATTTCCTTTCTAAACCTCCAATGTTATTTTTTTCCAAAAGTTTAATAAGAAAAAGGACAAAGATATATGTTTCTTATGTTTGATATGGGATAATAAATTAAAATGATAATCTCCCTGTTAATGGGGCTCATATTGGATTAAAATCGGAAAATATGTGGCAACTGCCGCCTGATGGATGGGTAAAGATAAATTTTGATGGGGCCTCAAAAGGTAGTCATGGGCCTGTTGGTGGCATTTTCCTAGTTTGAGACTCTCAGGGAAAACCAATTTTTATGTTGACTCTGGATTGCGGTAGATCATACAACAATATTGTTGAAGGTATGGCTCTTCTACAGGGTCTCAGGGAGACTGGATCCTTTTAATGGACGGGGCTTTGGATCGAATGTGATTCTAAAATAATCATTTATTCTCTCTCTTCTCACTCCTCTAAGGCTTGGATTTTAAATCAGATTATTCAGAAATCCTTCAAAGACTATCTGGATTTGAGGAGGTTCATTTTACTCATATTTTTAGGTCCAAGAATTCTTCTGTAGATCATTTAGCTAATATGGGGGTTGGCTTATTGGGCAGAGAGGGAATTTTCAAAAGAAATGGACTAATAATTTCCCATTGGCCTTAATTCATGATCTAAACCATTAATAGGGGTAGGGGTGGATTTTTCGAGCCTCTCTCGGGGATGATATCCTCTGCTCGTGTGGAGGGTTCGACAATAAGGATTACATTGATTGAAATATCAAGTGATTCATGTGGCGTTTCCTTCTATCCTTTAAGTACTTTTGTGGCTCGGGGTCATTTGGAACATCAAGTTGGGTTTATGATTCTATTCGAAGAGGTCACTCAAGAGATGATGAGCGGTGGTAGCCGAGGAAACAAGTTAACAGTGAGAGCCAAGCCTATCTTAGGGTAACACGAGCTCCCACCACTCTACCTTTCATAGTGCCGATGTAGAATCTCCATTCAAAGATTGGTTAGACGAGAAGATACAAAATCTTGATATGCATCGTTGGCTCTTGCATATTTGGTCAATTTCCCTCAATATTGATGGATGTGAGGTGGAGGAGATTCAAACCATTTGCATGGTCTAATCTGGACCCTAAGCAAATAATCAAGATGCCCAATATTTTTGATGTGGCGTGGGAAATTTGTGGAGCCAATATGCTTTCCACCTTCCTCGCCGTTTTCACAAAGACCTAGATCAAATTGAGCTTGAACAAGTAGGGAAAAATAGGGGAGCCGAAGCCAATTTTCATGTGCATGCCATCCTCGGTGCGTTGAAAGCCTTGGCTACTAGTCAAAAGGCCATAACAGAGCACCTAATCTGGAGCTTCCTCCCGAGGTGATTGTGAATTTCCTTGCTAGGGCACCTCCAACAAGTTAGACCATGTTATGTTCGTGGATTTAGATGTGGTCTTCTTAGCGGAGAAGCAATGGTGAAGGAGTTGGCGCTAGAAATATGCCATAATTTCTATAATTATGTAGTATTTTTGTATCTTGATTATGTAAGCATTGGCTATGTTTTGATGTATTAGGTTGGTCAAATGGGCAATGTCTCATTTCCATATTCTACCACCTTTTCGATATAACATGTATATACTAAGATCTAAGCTAAAGATGACCGATGTTATCTTTAGCATCTTTATGTACTCTTATTTTGTGGGCGGGGCCCTTCCCTAGGTAATATAAGTAAAAAAACTTAAAATGATAAGGAAAAACCAATCCTCATGAGTTATATGTTTTTATATTTTCGGGTTACATATCTCATAGGTTAAGTAGTGATGCTCTAGCAAAATAATTTATCATACCCTCAATGGAGTCTCCAATAAAAATGAGCTCATTCATGAGCTAAGACCGTTATCTTTTCTATGTGCCATTTTTCACCTTTTCTATAATTTCTAGTATCCCTCATATTGTCCTCATCTAAAGCCTTGACATGTAACCCTCTAACCAATGACATGCCCTCTTTTTAGTGAAGAATATATTATTCTACAATTGTTTCATTATAACCTTGTGAGTTTTCCAAAAATTCCACCCACCATGCTTCATGAATAATTCTAAATCCGTATGTTTCATCCCATCGAGTTACATGATCTTGAGGCTCACATCGAGTTGTATCTCCACCCATGGTGATATTTTCGTGAAATGATCAATGAAACTCACAATAAATTAATAAACCTAATAAATCTTGTATCTAGGATTCTACAACTAGTGGAATACAATGGCTTAAATGTTTGAACTTCCCTACCTCCACTTGTCCTCCTAGCTATCCTCTTCGTAAGACTAAGACCCATACATATCCTTCCCAAATCTCTTGAGAAGTTGTACTCGGTCAGTGCCCCAAAAGAAAATATAAAAATGAACATCCTATGGTCCTACCCTATCATTATTATTTGAAACATCCCCTTATAACCTGAGCCCTCCCAACCTTCCATGATTTAATTATTACAATAAACATGGAATCCCCTTTATAAAATGACCCCCTTCTATTGTTGCCTTTTCAGTCACCATGGTCTCTTTCACCAAGTACAATCATGGTACTCACAAGAAGAGGAGGATCTTGGAAATATTTTACACATCATATGCAACCCTCATAGGCTTGAGAGATCATTCATCAAGAAAATCCCACTTCCATAAGGTCAAAACATAGTCAAAATTAGGTTTGTAGAAGTTAGTTCATATCCCATTCCTCTTATTCGATTAAATCAATGTTTGGAGGAATGTAAGGAACTATTCCTCATTTCTTTCAGCCTCCCCATTTTTTTATTCAACCGTATAGGAAGTTTAAGTCGACTAAGTTGGCTCCAAGAAGAACAAGAGGAATGGTTAGCTAAGTTGGCCCTAGGAAGAACAAAAGGAACACTTGGCTAAGTCGGCCCAAGGCAAAACATTCGATAATTCGGTCCCAAGAAGAACATGAAGAACTATCGGCCAAGTTGGCCAATTCGGTCCCAAACGAGAAAGGAGTATTTGTTCCTAATTTCCTCTAGTTCTCTCGATTCTCTTCTTTAAAGAAAAGATGAGATCGCAAATGGAAAAGCCCTCCTAAATTCAATTTATCCCATTAATCACCATTTTCCCACCTTTTGTTATTATATTTTATCTTATTACCCCATCCCATTTATGCTAATTATTCTTAATTAGCTCTAATCCTCATCTCATTATTTTATTCTCCCTAAATCATAATCATTAATCATCCCTAATCCTCATTTAATTTATTTTATCCTCCCTAAATCCTCAATTTTACTCTTTCTAGGCCATCATTTAATGTTTTTACCCACCCATGGCCTTTATTTACTCATTTCAACCATCCACCTACCCATTTATCTTCCTATGTAACCCTAGTTCATCCTTATCCATCTAAACCCTAATCTTCCTCTTTGGGCCCATTTTCCTCGAGCTCATCATCTTCCCACCATCCAAATGGATGGGTCCCCATAGTCGGCAGTGACCCATCCGGTCATCGTCGACCCTATAAAGCACCTTTACCCCTCCTTGTTCAAGGATGTAATTTTGAGATTTTCTGAGCTCTTGTGATCTTGCCTTCATCTTGTGACCTCTTTTTGCAGCTACTCAAGCCATTTGGAAGCCATCTTGGAGATCTTGTGTTCATTTTGGGAGCTTTGAGTCCTCTTATCATTGCATGCTTAGATCCATCATCATCACTCTTTTATCCATCCTCATTGTGTTTGCAAGTTCTATAGTCATCCCAGTGCCTCATTCTTACATCTAATCATCCATCTTCATTGTAGGTTCATCATTTTTTCCATTTCATTCATCCAAGTCTAAATCATCCTTCATCCAATCATTGCAGTCATTTTTTTTGTTTTATTTCATTCATCCAAGTCCACATCATCCCCCATTCATCACCATTTCAATCGATCTTCCTTCTCGATCCATCCCCCATCGACCATAACCTAGTCATCATCGACTCAATCTATTTTCATATCATTTACCATATGTTTTCTTAATTTTCTTGCATCCTTTCTGTTTCCTTTATTTCGAAATTTTGCAGTAGGTTCTTGTTGATCATCACAATGCATTATCAGCTTCATTTAGATCCAGATTATAGAAGACTTTGAGTCTATTTTTCTACATTTTCTTCCTCATCCAGCCTCCCGATCACCATCAATGACCCTCTGTAGTCTCAAGTCACCATCAATCCTATTAGGTTTGATTTATTTTGTCATATTTAGATCAGATCTACTTTTATCATCTTAGATCCAAATTTCGCTTTCTATTTTTGCTTTAGATTTTTAGATTTTATCATATTCATCAATTTATCAATATCCTATTTTATCTTATCTTTTTACAAGAGGGTTGACATCCATCCTAGGAATTTCACACTCTCTGGACCAGACTTTTCGAGAAAACCCTCCATATATCTACTAATCCATTTTCTTCTTAGTCTTCTTTGTTGTGCAGTCACTTAGCTCATAGTGAGAGGAGTTCATATTGCACCCGTATCCATCCATATCATCCCAAGGTACCATAAACCCTTCATATTTGGAGTTACTTGTTTCCTTTATTACTAGTTCACTAATTGAACAAGAACAAAGAAACTTGGTCAACATTCTGGCATGCCCGGTGGGACCCACCCTTTCTAGGTGAGTCTTGTTATTTGTTTTCATTTTCATTTTCTTTCTTCCATTTCCACTAACCTTGCAAAGGAAGAAACATGCATTGATCATGTTTTTTCTTGCTTGATCGTGTTGCATCATGGATTTCTTGGATTTTTTTTTTTTATTTTCTTTGAAGATCAGATAAAAAGGAAAAGCGTATTCCAGTATTCCTTGTTTTTATTCCCCATCTTTTTTTTTATCGCATTGCATCATTTGTTTTTTTTCCTCATCAAATCTCCATTTTTGCTTTGGATCTAAAAAGAACCCTTTCATTCTTTCTTGGAATCTAGTTTAACTAGGGGTTTAACACATTACATTCACTTCATCACACACAACCAAACACACAAACCAACTTACACATCTAAACACTCCTTACTAAGTGGAACTATTGGGATTTCATCACCCAATAGGAAATTCATCACGGTGTTTTGGCTACATGTTATAAACTCTATACAAATTTGGGCCTCATACCTTCATGTATATCAAGGACTCCATAACAAAATCACCTGAAACCATCCATAGCTTTCCATTTCCTAGGTACCCCTCAAGCCCTTTTTCTTTTCTTTTCACATCTTAAAATAATCAAGATAAACAAAAACTTGTTGTGTGACTTGTTTGCTTTAATCAAACATCAACATAGTTTTATTTTTTTTTCATGCCAGTTATTACAAGATCTCAAGCCAAGAAAATGGAACAAAACATGACATCAAACAATACTCAATTCCCACTACCACTACCATCCAACAAACTTCCACACTTTCCATTCTTACCTCCACCCCTTTGGTCATTCCTACCATGGTTACTCAACCCATTGTTACCATCCCACCTCTTCAAGAAACTCAATTGAACCAATCAAATTCTCATGTCAAGAGACCAATCCTTTCCTTCTCCACCATTCTATCCCATCTAGACCAGCCACACCACCTTTAGCCACCTCTATCGATGCTTTTGGCCTCCTCTCATCCCTCATGGGTCTTATGGAGTTTCAGAGCTTCTTGACGCAAATCTGGTTTCCCTCCATGACTACCTCCTTCACAAAACCACCAACCTTCCCATTGATGGACCTCCTTTGCAAAAAATTATGCTATCATTCTAATCCAGAGTCCACCCAAGTTCTTACCTCCCAACTTGTTGTTTCTTTCCTAGAGCCATGAGTGAGCTTGTTAGGGCCCAACATGAGTTTGATCCTAATCAACCATCTTCCTCCATTCCTCACAATCATCAAACTACCCAATTAGTAGTCCCCATCCCTCCTAATTTTCCTCATGTCAATACTACCATCCCTTCTTCTATTCCTCATCACTCATCATCTACCACAATCACTTTCTTTACCTATTCAATCATCTCAAGAATCACACTTGCTTCCTCCCATATCCGAACAACATCACACAACCTTACCCCTCATCTCTACTTCACATGTCCATGCCAATGTAATCACCTCTCAACCTCAACCATCTGAATCAATGCAAACTTATCAACCACCTCCTCATCAAGGTGCTTATCATTACATACTTCCTACTCAACCAATCTCAAGTATCCCAACCACCTACCAATTACATCCCAACCAACCCCATAACAAAATCAATCAAACATTCCCATTTCACAACAACCAACCAATCAAACCAATCTTACCATATCCCCATATCTCAACATCAAGCTTTATCCCAACCCATTCAATCACAACCCTTAATTATATTCCCCTTATCAACCACTTCCACCAACACCAACACATCCTCCCAAACATATCAAACATACCAACAACCTAACCCATCCACCTCATATGCATCTCAAACTCATCCTTCAACATCTCAACCATCTAATGATCCCTTACAAGCATTATTGAGTAGAATGGCTAACCTTGAAGCCACAACTTTGGGATCTAAGACCACATTTTCATACGAACAAATCTATAATGAACCCATCAATCCATCCGTCCCCGTGAAACCATATCCTCCTCATTGGGAATTTCCAAAATTCTCCAAGTTCAATAGTAAGGAGGATCCCCAACAACATCTATGATATTTTAGACATGCATGTATCTTATCACCCATGATCAAGATCTCATGCTTTGCACATTTCCCATGTCATTGGCTGGTCCACATTAGATTGGTACAACAATATCCCACAACACTCACTATTCACATTCACCAACTTGCACAATTATTTCTTGAACATTTCTCATCAACATTGTGTGTAAGATTACCATCACCAACCTTTATGCCATTCGATAGTATGATGATGAATCTATCACATATTTTTTGCATGATGGCATAACATCATTAATCAACTATCATTTCCCTTCCACAAACTGAGATTATTGAATTATTCTCACGTTCTTGTGTGAAGCACATCTCTTCAACTTCAAATTCAATCTTTTCAAACCTTTGAAGAGGCATTCACTATGGCTCACAAAACTTGAACTTCATGCCCCTTGAGCAAGGCCACCTTAAGCTTAGATCAAACAAACCCAAAACCAAGTTCACCAAATCCTCCATGCATAATGATAAATCCAAAAGTACTACTAATGCCATCATGGTTAAATCCTCATCCACTTCTACATCCACTTCACATGCAGCCTCCAAAAAGAGCTCCTAGACCAACCCCCAACTATACCCCTCTCGGGAATCTTATAGTTCAGTCTTTGACAAGTTGATGGTGGTAAAACCTCATTAAACTTCCCCCAATCCGACCATATGATGAAACACGTCCTAAACCAACATGGTACCATGAAGAACATTATTAAATATCACCAAGTCTTGGCCATGACATTGAGAAGTGTCACACATTCAAGGATCTTGTCCAAAATCTTATAGACTCTAGTGATCTTCAAGTAGACAATCCTAATGCACCACCCAATCAACCCTTGGATGTTTTTAAACAACCATTTCCTAATCATTCACCCAACAATCAGACTCAACCTTCCACATCACAGGCACCTAATGCCCATATCATTAACACTATAGATCAAATTCCAACACCACCATCTATAACCATCATCTCAACACCTATTACATCTACCCCCATTTCATTTCTCCCTACAATCACAACTTCAACTATGACCACAACCACAACACCCCCATTAGACTTAACCATACCTACTCCTCCATCTACATCATCTACATCCTCATCCATTACATCTCCTCCTTCACCTATAACAACTTCAACTCAAACCTCAACATCTACACCTATTCCATTCTTAACACAACTACACCCACATCAACATCTGAAATTACACCTATATCTACACCACCTCTTGAATCATCCACTATCCAAACTCCCATAATCAATGCACCTACAAATAACACTTCCACCACATCTATAACTCCAATCACATCAACACCAACAAATCCTAAACCTAAACCATCTTCCACACCTTTAGATATTGTTAAACACATCATGCAAAAACCACTCCCACCTTCAATATTACAAACCTTACTACCAAGTCCTACCACCACAGATTCTCTAGCTAAAGATGTCACTATTTCTACCAAGGCTAAACCCTCACAATCAAAAATTAAAAACCTTGGTATGCCCATCCAAAAGTCTCTTACACATCCACATAAAAGGCTAGAGATTCCTTCTCCCAAGACCAATCCTCCTAAGAAACTTAGTGTCACATCACCATCTTAGGAGCATATCCTTCCATTTTAGGACCAACCCCTTCTTCTAAAACCCCATTATCAATAAGTCAATGCAACCTAAACCTTCACCTAAATCAAACACCCCTTTTAAACCATCCACATCATCTTCCATATTAAATTTGAATCCAAACCCTCCAAATCACCACCAATCAAAACTAAGACTAAAACACAACCATCTCCCTCTTCTTCTAAGCCTAAGACAAAATCAAAGGCTCCTATGAAACCACCTCAAACCAAACCATCCTTACCTTCATCCGCTATATTCATGAAACCACTTCATCCTCCATCTTTCCCATAGGGTATTACACAACAATGTTTCATCAATTACTCCAAGCTTCCGCAATCACTCTTCCATCTATCAAACCATTTGATCCAAATGCCCCAAGACCTTCATGGTTTGATTCCAACCTCATTTGTGCATACCATCATGCACAAGACATGACATGAACAACACTTATAGGGATCTTCAAACAATCATTCATAACCTTATCGATGATGACCTTCTTGTTGAGGAGGAACCAACTCTTCCACCAACCACATCAACTCCTCATCCCAACCTTCATCCACTAAGACATCCAAATCCCCTCATTCATCTAAGACTTATGTCACCATTCCACCTCCAACCTCAACTTCTCCCAAAAGAAGGTCCTCCACTCTATATCGATGTTGTTCGGGTCACAACTCATTCCCATCCCCATGAATTCCAATCACCCACTCAATCCAAATCCAAAGTCACTATTTTCTCCCTCTAGTGAGCCCACTCCACCACCTTCCTCATCAAAACCTAAGGTCTCTATCTTAGCTTTCCTCGGCTACTATTGAACAAAGTGTTATGAAACAACTTCACCAGTCCCTAGTTAAGATGTCACTTTATGAACTCATCCAAAACTCCCCAGACCATAAACAAGCCCTCATTAAAGCTCTTAAGTGCATCCCCACTCCTAATGATGAGGCTCAACCCTTTGCATCTCTTGTTGGGTCCCTAGCCACTTTAGCCTCCATATCCTTTGACGACACTTTGAAATTCCATACATTACACCAAAGAACATGACCTTCCCCTTTTCATCATGGTCCATATCAATGACACCTTCATTCATCAATCTATGATTGATAATGGAGCTAGCATCAACATCATCTCATCCCACACTTTGATCAACTTAAGCTCCCTAATTCCATTGTCACCCAATCACCCATGGTTTTTCACACATTTAATGATGTTGTTTCTCCTACCTTAGGCATAGTCATTCTTCCCATCCGCATTGGTGAAAAATCCTCCATGAAATTTTCTATATTGTAGAAGGGGAGTTTCAATATAATGTCCTCCTAGGGTGACCATGGATTCATGCCATGCATTTTGTTCCTTCCACCCTCCATCGATGCATCAAATATGAACATGAGGGAAATTATAACTCTCCCTTCGGACACTCTACCACTCAAAGAATGTAACATGACCTATCGACCCAATGATGTCCTCATTCCTAAACAGGACCCTTCTGAAGCATCCACTAGCTCATCCATCTCTATCCAAGCTCCCTAATGATAACTCCTTAGAAAAAGTGATGGATCACCTTTCACTGGGGAGTATCGCCTTCTCACACTTAACACCCTTCCCACCTCAAAGACTTGGAAGACCCAATAAATCTCCCATGTATCAACCTAATGTCGGGATATCATTTATTTAGTCCACCTCATCTTCACACCAACCTCATCTATGGTGGCATTGATCACCCTTCTTCACACATCGACACTCAACCACACACAAAAACTCTACACCAATGGATTTGATATATTTATAAGAAGTCCTTTTCCTACACTATCTTTACCATTGTTGCTCTAGAAAGGATTTGGAATGGGGCATTATGAAATAAGGTATGCATGACCTTGTCATTGATCAATCTCACAAACCCCATGAAAAATTTGACTAGGATTCAAAGAACAATCTATAGACCCTCTTCCACCATCTATGATGCTCATGGACATTGATCCCCTCCATCTTCTCCATCCCATGAAGCTATGGATATGGATGACACCATTTCCATCTCCTCCACCTTTTTTTTTAGTCTCCACCATCACCTTGGGACCGTCACTCACTTATCAGTGTGATGAAATCTAGGTCCCTCCCTCTTCGACATCCAAAATGATAGAGGAAGACTCCCTACCATTGACATTCTCCAATGTGTTGATGAATGATGCCATCCTTTCCCACATGGGGGAAGAATATTCCTATCTTCATAAGTCCTTACCACTAGACACATCCACCCTTCTTAACAAATCCACCATCGACATCAACATAGGGACTCCTTAGAGCCTCACATTCTCAAAGTGGGTCAATCCTTGATCCACATGAGCTTGAATCCTTCACCACTTTTATTTCTCACATAATCAAGCCTTCACATGGTCATACTTTGATATGTCAGGCCTTGATCCATCCATCGTTGTCCATAATATCACCTTTCCCAATGCTAAGCCGGTTAAGCGAAGCTTCACCATGCACCTCAAGTTTCCTCCTTGTCAAAGAGGAGCTACAATGCCTCCTTTCCTAAATTCATCATCCCCATTGACTATCCCCAATGGGTTTCCAACATTATACCCATTGCTAAGGCCTTAGGAAAGCTTCACATCTGTACTTGACTTTTGAGATCTAAATCTCATTTCCCTAAAGATGAATTTCCCCTTCCCAACATCGATCAACTTGTAGACCTTACCATAGGCCATGAGATGTTGTCTCTTATGGATGGTTTTTATGGATATAATCAGATCCTTATCACACCAAAAGACCAACATAAGACCTCTTTCATCACTCCTTGGGGACCTTTTTATCATGTCATGCCCTTTGGGTTGAAAAATGTCGAGAGCCACTTATCAACAAGCCATGACCTATATCTTTCATGATCTCATCCATAAGACTATAGAGGACTATGTTGATGATCTCTTAGGTAAATCCAAGCATCGACGTGATCATCTTTCCATCCTTGAAATCCTTTTTAGTGTCCTTATCTACTTCTTCCTCCATCTTAATCCAACCAAGTGCATGTTTGGAGTGCTTACTGGTAAAATCCTTGGCTTCATCATTTCTACAGGGTATTGAAGTTGAACCCCACCAAATCAAGGCTATCCTCGAGATGCCCCCTCCTTCTAACTTGAAGCAACTTCACAGTCTTCAAGGTCACCTTCAATCTATTCATCATTTCATCTCACAACTTTCTAACCATTTTTCCAACCCTTTCATCATCTTCTTCATAAAGATGTTAACTTTAGATGGGATGATAACTGCCAAAAATCCTTTGATGATCTCAAGAAGTATCTCTCTATCTCTCATTCTGTGCTTACATCTCTCGCACGTGAGGGGGAGCCCTTCTATCTCTATGTCTCTTCCTCTAATCATGCTCTAGGCACCATGTTGGCACATCGTGATGAGAAAGGTAGGGAGCAGGTGGTTATTACATCATTCATACCCTTCATGATTATGAGACTCATTATACTGAAAGCTTGAAAAGTTATTGTTGCATCTTTTCTTCACTACTTCCAAGCTTCATCATTATCTTCTCAATCATAAGACTTATGTCATCACTAGATTTCATCTCCTCAAACCATGCATTCTAAACCTTACCATAGTGATCACATCACTCGATGGCTCATGCTCATGACCGAGTTTTGACCTAGATTTCATCTCTCAAAAATCAATCAAGGGTCCAAGCTATCACAAATCAATTAGCTAATGCCCCTCTTTCTAATAATCACCTTCCTCATGAAAAGTTTCCAGATGAGTCCATTTTCACAAATTTTGACATGAATTTTCTCCTCTCAAGATGAACTCTCTTCTTTGATGGCTCTAAGTGTCGCAAGGGGGAGGCACTAACATCATTATCATTCCTCCTTGGGACACTCCTATTCCTATCACCAATAAACTTAATTTTGAATGCACTAACAATATGGATGAGTATGAGGCTCTCATCTTAGGCCTTGAAATTGATCTTGTTTCTTGGCATTGAAATCCTTGATATCTACAGGGATTCTCAACTTATCATCAATCAAGTCAAAGGGTGTTTATCAATGTAAAAATGACATCCTTCAAAAGTATAAGGACATCATTGACTTCCTCCTTGAAGGAATTTGATTTCTACACCATTCAAACCATCCCTCATTCATCCAATCATTTTGCAGACACTATGGCATCTCTCGCATCTCTCATCCCTTGAAAAATGAAAGAATCTAAACTTTTTATTTTTTGTTCAACATCAAGATCAACCATCCCATGTTCATGAGATCCTCATGGTATTAACCATGTTGATACTAACCCTCATGATCTTTGGTATTCTCAAATCTTTGACTATCTATCTCAATCCATCATTCCCTCTGACTTATCTAAAAATGGTAGGAGTTCCTTTCTTCAACATATCTTAACCACTATGTCATCCTTGGCAAGATCCTTTACAAGCATGTGGCTTCGATGGCATTTTTCTTCATTGCCTTAAATCTCATGAATCCATTCAAGCTATCCAAGAAGTCCACAAAATATATGTGGTGGCCATTTTAGTGGTTTGGTTGTCACCAAACACATCCTTCACATGGGTTATTATTGGCCCTCTCTTAATCAATATTGTTGTGAATATGTTAAGAAATGTGTCAAATGCCAACAACATTCCAATCTCATCCACATTCCTAGTTAGGCCTTACATTAGCTCAAGACCTTTGGCCTTTCTCACAATGGGGACTTGACCTCATTGGCCTCATCAATCCATGTTCTTCTCAATGTCCATCATTCCATCATCACCACTATCGAGTACTTCACCAAATGGGTGGAAGAAATTCCACTCACATCAACCAAAGCTAATCAAATTGTTAATTTTGTCTATCAACACATCATTTGTCGCTTTACATTCCTCACAAAATCATCATGGACAATGGAAAGTCCTTAAAAAAAAGACCTCAAGAATATTTGTGATTCATTTAATATCAAGCTTAGCTTCTCTTCTCCATACTATCCTCAAGCTAACGGTCAAGATTGAAATCCACTAACAAGACTCTTCACAACATCCTTGCCAATACTATTGATAAATCTGTCATGATTGGCATCTTCATCTTCCCTTCACTCTTTGGGCTTATAGACTAACATCCACACCTCTACGGGTGCTACTCCTTTCTCTCTCATCTACGACATTGAGGTCATTCTTCCTCTTGAATTCAAAATCCATCCTTGTGCATTTTCTTTCTCTTCATGACTTCATCTCTGATGAATATTATCACAAGAGCATCTAGCACAACTTGAGTTGTTAGATGAATATTACCTTCTCACTCTTGAACATCATCATGTCTATCAAGAGTGCATCAAACATGCTTACAAAAACATCTCAAAGAACATGAATTTAACATCGTGACCTTGTCCTTAAAGAAAATCAAAATGTCACTACTCTAGAAAGGAGCCAACATGGAAAGTTTTCTCCCAACTAGATTGGACCTTACATTATCACGCATAAGTATGGATCTTGGAGCCTATCATTTGGCTTCCCTTGATGGTAAATTAGAAATGAACCTCTTAACGCATTGCACTTGTGCCATTCTAATGTTAACATACCTACCATTGTGAACTTAGTCATCCCATTGGTCATCCATCCATCATTATCCATTTCCATATTTCATCGTAATGATCTGGAATTATGTGGTCTACCGTCACTTTCCTAGTTGCGACCTTAAATATGGGCACCACGGCTCTACTCATAACATATTCCTTATGGATAGGTTCTTCCTTCTTAGTGAGAACTCTCATGATCATTACATCCATTACCCTCTTATTCACCTATTGAACCATGCTAAGGGTCCACGGGTGTCACTTGTACATTCATTATCCCCTCCTAAGTGGTCTACCTAACTATCCCCAACTCTTCCCCATGCAAAATTCAAAATCCTATAGATTCTCATTATAAAAGTCAAAAACAAAAACAGACTAATCACTCAAAGGACAACTGTTTATATAAGCATAAAAATTCAAAAGAATAGAATGATCCCTCGAAGGAAAGCTATCATAAATATATTATCCCTGCCATCTATAAAAAAAAAAATTTCAAAAGTAAAAAAAAGCAAAAAGTAGACCACTCCCTTGAAGGATGGCTACCCCTTATCATGGCAGCAAAGGCTTCCCACATTAACCAACCTTCTATCTCATGAAAACAACTATAGTCTAAAAGCAAACATCCTAAGAATGATTCCCACATCTATTAACTTTCTCATTCACAACAAAATTTCCGCATTGATCATTTTGCATCCCCCTCACCTAGATATGGTACATAAACTTAGGGAAACCCACCTATAGAGAACCTAGTTCCCGCGTACAAGTCACATCTAAACACCTTTGTTGTGTCAACATTAGGTTTATAAGTTCACCCTTCATACTTTTCCTTGTGACTCTTAGGATCACTAACTAGCGATGGTTATGTGTTAGCACATGCTATTGGTTGCAAGTGCATTGTCTTAAGTGGCTCCCTTTCTTATTTACCTCCAACCCGGTTCTAAGCATTGTTTCCTCATCTCACTCCTTCTACGATCATGTGTCATTTCTCTCATGTTTTGGGACACCTTTTATCAAGGTCACATTCTTGTATATCATCTCTAATATCAATCATGCCATCTATAATCTATATGTTTAGTACTAAGTATAACATCTATCACTTTCACATCCATTCACTAACAAATAAGTGTCCACGACATATTCATTTGTTTAATCTATATATCTACAAGCCACATCATAATCATATCCATCCTAATATTCTAAATTTTCCAAACATATCTCTATAGTATATTAATCATCACATCATAATTAAATCATCACATATTCACATCTATATCTCAATCATCCATATAGGAAAACTCACATATAATCCATTACATCGTAAAAATCATCACACTTTCCACCATTTTAAGCTAAGCACATCATCAACACCATGAATAAATATAATAACATACACGTAAACACATCATGAATCATAACCAAAATCATCATCATCATCATCATCATATATATATATATATATATATATATATATATATATATATATATATATATATATATATATATATATATATATATATATATATATATATATATATATATATATATATATATATATATATATATATATATATATATATATCATAAGTCAAAATACATCACTACATCATATACGCAGTGCCACTAAGGGTTTTGTCTAGATCTAGATACATAACCAAAAGTAAAATCTACATCGATAATATCAAGTCTTGTCCTCCCAGGGGTAGGTGTTGTTATTAACCCTTGGGCCGCGTCGTGACCCTCGTCTCGTGGTGGTTGTGTCACACTCGTTGTGCTCCCATATGGAGCTACACCACTCACCGCAACACTAGATACTCGCATATCTCCATGTCTCGAGATAGCTTATGAGTCATAATATTCTATTAGTACCTTTCCTATATAGCTAGCTCTACATATAAAATTAGGGGCACTTTGCTGGTAGCCCCATCTGCCCTACTACCCCCTGTGATGCGCTTGGTGCCGCACTACCTCGACTCTGCAACTAATATGGGTCCAAGATCCCCAAATATTGACCTATATGCCTCTTGTTTACTCCTATATATGTCTCTCTACTCTATATCTTGATACCTCTCTTGTCATAGGCTCAAGGCCTGCTTGTCCGAGATGCATCTCTCTCTTACCGTGCGGTGTCCTTTTGAGCCGAGGCTAGGTTTCACTCTGCTTGTAGTTGTGTTATCTACTCTACACCCCCTCTATCACCATTTCCTCCTCGACCACCAAAGCATCTCCTCCTTGGCCACCGACATCTCCTCATCCTCCTCACCCCCTTTACGAGATATAGGGGCTGTCTAAGCCCTCTTCATTCAATCTATAAAGTTGGCACCAACTCCCACATCATCATCATCATCCCATGACACCCTTGTCTCCTCTAGTAGATCGGTCATGTCGGGACTAGGAAGATCTCTATCTTACTCCTCTTTTCTATATACAATAGGCTCTCCGAGTACCATCTCGTACAACACCAAAATTTTGTCGAGACTCTATCGAACCGCATGGCCTCGATCATCTCGGTCCGTGCCCCTGTACACACCCGGTCCTCCTCATATCTACTAGCTCCACATCTACTCTAGGCCATGCAAGGAAATTGTAGTATTGTCGTCACCTCACTTGATCTATCTTTAGCTCCACAATTCTATCTTTGTAACACACCGCATCTCTCTCCATCCTATCTCCATGATCCTAGTCGAATCGCCACCTCAAAAATCTAACCTATAGCTAAATGTGGTTACATGTCATCCATGATAACTTTGGTGTTCGGATCAATGTTATGTCTTCATAAGCCCAATAGTGTAGGAGGAAGCCTACGTCTAATCTTGTCCTCCTTCCTCTCGTATATGTAGATAACTCATGATATACCTACGCTAATAATGCAAAGTGCTAAAAGAAAATACTTTTTGTGATCCACTATATCAGCCAAGACTCCTACTAGTGTCTTAGAAACTTAGGACCCCCTGAATCGGGTAACACATAACAAGAAATAATCATCATAACTAAGAAAATCAATTGGCTCAGGAACCCAATGGGAATATATCATCTCATAAGAAAATGCCCTCAAGAAGAAAATGTAATATATGGGGCATTGGCTCTCGAATAAGCCGTGTCAACACTCCCAACCTTACATCAACTTTAATCGCACCACCCGATCCCCTTGTATCGTAAATCTCAAAATCATGTACACATCCTCCAGGTGGTGACTGTCATCTCACCCGTTGTAGTAAAAAAATCATGCACTTTAGACAATATTTATCCTCGGGCTCATACTACTATTTAGAAGGTTCTTGAGTGAAGAAAGTACTAATTAACCCCCATCTTTTGGCCATCTTATTTTACTTTTATTTCGTCATTTCCGCACATTTTAATCTACATGCCTGATCTTTTTATATATTTCCCGTCATTTTAGCCTCACTTGGGAGACCAAGGGTAGTACTAGGGGCTTATGGGCGCTTTGGTCCCACTAGGGGCACCCGATCCATTTTCTACTTTCCCGCCACTTTTTGGGCTCTTTCTAGCCATTTTTCATCCTTATCTTTTTGTAGTCGGCCATGTCGGGTTAATTACAAAATCAAATCAAGAGAACCCTATAAATATAAAGTTATGAGACCATAATGAGGGACCTAACATCATCTACTATTATCACTCATCTAGAGTTGCATCCATCTATTACATTTGCATCCACATAGCTCCATCATCAAGGCACAAGCTAGGAAGTCTAGCATCACACTTCATAGGGGAGGATTCTATTCTATTCCATGCACACATGCTATTACATTTTCTACATTTAGCTATTGCTTGCCATTTTCACAAAGTGTGACTGGCATAAGAGCACCTAGGGCACGACATGCACACACTCACCAAAACTACATTTGGGTCCAAAATGTGGCAGCTGAGGTCAGTCTGACCCATTCATTATGAATTTTTATTTTTAGGGTTTTGATACTTCCTTTTGGTCTTTTGCAGGTCTTTACATCATCTTGAATTAGTGGCAACATACAACACGAGACAACAAACTTGATGCGACACACAATGAGGGTTTCGTACCACCCTTCGACCCTATAAGAACCAATTCTAGAGCTTTTTACAGACCATCAAGTATGCCCAAATTGTAGACCAAAGTGCCCGTGGGCACCCCAGTCCTCCTCCAGGCACCCCAATCCACTCAGATCCTCTAGATCCAATATTTTTGGGACCTCTGCATAGTCGTTCTTGCTCCTATTTTCTCCAGTCACCTCTGCAGCGATCACCAGCTTATCAATCCGAGTTCTTTCCTTACCTCCTTCTTGCATATTAGGGTTTTTATTACATTACTTCAGTTATTTAGTTACTTTACATATTGTCTTAGCATAGTTATTTAATGTGTTTATGTCATCCTATTAGATTAACTACCTTCTCGTATTTCCAATTTCGATTTAATCACCCTTCCTAAACCAAAATGTTCTATACGCACATCCCACCGATCACCAAAGGTCAATCATCGGACCCACATCCTGTGGAATCCACTTTGTAGTTCTGAATCCACCCAATCCAACTACCGCTAAGTGATCCCACTCAACATTTGCTATAGCACCTCAAATCTGGTCATACAAGGTGGGCACTCACGTCACTTTCGCTCAAATATAAGGTCTCACGAGCCTAAAAATCAATAGAACACGCACACATTAGATCTCTCATCATATGAATCTAGTTAAAAATCAAAATCAAGTAATAAATCATCCTCCCATCCCTAATTGACGTTGACCCGGTGTCGGATCGATGCATTTAGGTCAAGGTCGACACATTTTTAGGCCAGTCGATGGCGATGGCGATCGTATCCACTTTGCCACCGCTCAAGTGCCAAGCCAAAATTTTGGAAAAATACAAACATTTAACGAAAAACAATTTTTTTAAACAAGCTAGGTCTTAGGCACTCACCATCTTGCGAGTCCTTTGGCGCTTCCTCGCAGCTCCTCCGCCCTCCATTACTCTTCAAATCTCTCTCTCTCTCTCTTTATAGCCCAGAGCTCTCAATCACTTGTTGCGTGCAAATGAACTTAGTCGACCGACCCATGTGATTTTATAGTCCACCGCCATAGTCACCACCAACCCCTTGGGTCCTCATTTTTACCCTAGTCATCGCTGATCGCTTCGGTCGTCGTCGACAGTGCCTACGATTGTCAACAATCTCCTTTTCATCCTCTTCAATCAATCCTTCCTTTCAAAATTATCTTTTCTTCCACTTTTTCCTTAATTGGGTTTCTTCTCGCATCCTTGTTATGTCCTACATGGGCTTTATCATCTCTCTTATCTATCCATTGCGTCCTTGCCATTATAGGGCATCCTCGTGTTCCCTTTTGGGGCACCATAATTTTTTTCCTTTTCATTTGTACCTCGGGCTTTATTATTTTATCCTCATCCTCTTACCTTTGTGGTCATCTTTGTGTTCCCTCTTGGGGCACCATTATTTTACATCATTTTTTCATCCCACCCCGGATGCATAATTTTCTCGATCCCACCCCTATCCTTTTATCACGACCCTTGTCTTGACCATTGTTCACATTTGTTTGTGTATGATCGATATCTGCCTTTGACCCATCAATTACGTAGCTTGGACATCCATTTGATTGGATTCCCCTTGGTTTCCCTCCATTTTGTAGTGGTTTTCCGACTCACAAGCCCGTAGGACGCCATCTCCTCGAAGATTGTACCTTGTTCCCTACCGAAGTGACTATTAGAAAATATTATTATTAGTGCTCCACTTTGGGATAGTAATTATTGTGTAAATGTAATTATATTATTGTGAGGATGTAAATGAGTTTTTATTTAAACAACTCATATCTATGTTTATTTGTTAGTTTGTTAGACCCGTAAAACTAATAAACATGTTATTTGTTATTTGTTCTTTGTTCTTCCTATTTATTAGGAAGTTGTTTAGCTACCTATATGGCTATATAATAGCCTCTGTAATGTTCTCCAAATAGTATCCTGAATATATTTTTTTGTATCGATTTGGCTCTCGTGCTGGGCTCTCCTGCTGCATAGACTCTGACCAAATTTAATATTTAGTATTAGAGCGAAGTTCATCCTAAGCAATTTGATCCAGTGCTTTAATGGAAGCATAATAGAATGGTAGGGGCAGTCAATTATTCTTTTGCCCCTGAGGATGGTAACACTCTGTAAAATTGTTTGAGTGTTAGTAATATATTCTCTATAAAGGTTTATATATATTATCAGCTTAGGCAGAGTGTGTTGGAGATTCTTAGTGGTTCCAAAATATACTTGTGTTGTTCGTATTCCATCACTTTTGTCCTTGAAATTTTCCATTGACGTCAGTTAGATATCTCTGCGTCCAATCGAGATACACCAAGTTCTTGCACATCGGTGGTCATCATTTCATTCACGCAGTCAAGTGTAATTATATTGCCTGCATCTGAATTGAAAGGTCTGTTATTTGGAGTTAACATTTCAGATCAGGCAAATCTTTATATTCATGGTCCCGGGCCTCCACAGTAAGGTCGCAGCCTTCAGTTTATTTTCTAATTTGTCAAGTCTATTAGAGTAGACCTGCGTTCTCATACAAATCCTCTTCGACGTCAATCTTTTCCATGCGTCATAGACCTACATTCTCACGCATAGATCATCACATTGATGATCTATTAAATGTTATCTAACTCGGATCTGCAAAGAAGAAAAAGGTGTTACATCTCTAAGCGGTAATAGTAATCTACCACAACTGCATTGAAGGACTTCAGTAGAAATACACCTTTCCATACGCGTGTACAGCTAGAGCAACAGGGCCGATTCGCCTCCACACGGTTTATGCAAATCGTGTCACTAAAAAGATTTTTCAATAGCCAAAGCTTCTTGCACATAATTCTGAGCATCAACTTGCATCGACTTACTGCGCACGGGTTCCAATGCGTCCCAGGATTAATAATTTTTTTAACACAGAGGCTCCTCGTGGAATATTGCTCCATCTCAGCCTCCTAACGGCCATAAATTCCCCTATCCGGTGCAACACAGCGAGACTTATCTTTCTTGACACATGTTTTCAAAAGGAAATTCTTGTCGTCGTGGATACAACTGTGGATGGTAACTCATTAATAACTTGTGATTGTTATGCGCGGATTTGGTTCTATCCAAATCTATCTCCATCGAAGTGAGTGAAATTCTCGTATTTAAGATTTGTTTAGTTTTTATGTCTCTCATATTTTGTGAAAATATATAGTCTTTTTACATGTCTGTCCAAGCATTTGTTAAGTTGATTTGCTATATAGTGTATTATCTAGGTCCCAATTTTTAGTTTATACCCATGAGTATAAAGTAGACTTGTTATTAGAAATAGTCCCAGTGAAAAAGGTCACTTTATAACATTTTAAGTTGTAATTTTGTTGTCATTAGTCATCAGTAGGTCTTTTGTGCAAAAATTGTTATCATTTTACTCATTATGTCAACTATTTTCATTGAGTTGAGTTAATATATATTGTAAGTTGGAAATCCAAGGTGAAATAGGCAATTTTAGGTTTTTAATCCGGTGTCAAGAGTCATTGTCAAAAATGGAAAAAAATTGCCTTGCGACGCATTTTCAAAGTGTTATACGACTTCGGGAAAATAAAACGCGTTTCACATCATGAGGGAAGAAAAAAATAGGTGGAATGATGCTAAAAAGAGCCAAATTTGATTGTTGGAATGAAGGGTTAATTGAAGGAAAATGGTGGACAAAAGTAGTGAAAAGATGAGAAGGAAAAATACATGACTTATGAATAGTCTAGTAGATGAAATATCATCATTCGAGAGAAAGATGTAGGGTATGAAGATGCAATAGATCCTTCCAAGTAATTATTACTCAATATTCTTGCATTCTAGCTAATTTAAGCTCATTGAGAAACTTATATAATCCTCCCATTACAGAGCCCAATTGTAGTGAATTTTTAACTATCTTGATACATGAGTATATGAATGAATGATTAAGTTATTGAATACATCATTAGTGTATCAAAGCATGTAAGATCAGTTAATAAGTATGTATGAAAGTATTTCTTGAAGCTAACAAGTTGAATTGCAAGTGTTGATGAAGGATATGCGGACAAGAGCATGAAGAGCCAAGGTGAGATTTATGAATTAGTTAATGAGCATGGCTATGTGGTGCCCAAGTGGCTCAATAAGATGAATGAAGAGAAACTCAAAAACAAGGCTAAGAGAACTAAAGAAGAAAGGTTGAAGGAGGATATGGAAGAAGGCAATGAGGAGCTATTGAAGGAGTTGTTGACTTTGATTAGTCAAAGAAGGAAAGAAAAGGAAGAAGGAGAGAAGCGAAAAAGAAGAGATATGGAGAGGAAAAGGGAGAAGTGGATGGAGAAAGAAATCAATGCACTTAAGAGAGATGTGGAACGCAGTATCCATGTTGATGAAAGAATGGATGGAATCATAAAATCAAGAAAGAGGGATTGTGATGACAAAAAGATTCAAGTGGCCCATTAGGCTACTCATAGAGAAAAGAAAAAGGATGTAGTTGAGAAGGTGGATAAAAGAGGAAGAGGATAAGGAAAATGAGGAAGAAGAAGTTATAAAGATATTTTTGACATCTCTTAGAGAGAATGAAGAGGAGCAAAGTCTCGAGTCCAAAAGAAGAAGAGCTCATTCATGGAGCTATTGAAGGGGTTATATGGCCTCAATGTTTTTATCCTAACATTACATCTTTATGTGTGAATTCAGTGAAAAGATAAAATATATGAAGGCCTTGGAAAATGTCTTGAAGAAAGACCTAGAAATCCAAAGAAACCAAAAGAACTAAAATTTGAAGAAGAAGGTGAATATACAAATGAGGAAGGGTTGGTATGGCTGGAAATCATGCAAGAACCTAAGGTACAAGATCCATTTGAAGATGAAGAAGAATAAAAGAAAGAAGAGGTTGAGTTAATGAAAATTTTCCATGGAGGAATAGAGGTCAAAGAAGTGGGAAAAAAAAAAAAAGATATCATGTCACCTAGAGTTAAAGAACTAAAAGGAGAAACAATAAAAATAATTGAGTCACGTGGACTTGAAACCGAGCAAAGGAAGGTGGGAATTGATCTTAGTAATGTAAAATGTATAGGTGAAATCAAGAGGGCATTTGAAGAAGCCCTAAACAATGAAGAGATGAAAAAAGTTGCTTTGATAATTTTGGAGGAGGTAATGAAGCCTCATGATTTTAAAACTAATCATGTTCTAGATGTGAATGTGTAGGTATGGAAAAGAATGAGAAGGATGAGTCATTTCCAAGAATTATATTGAAGAGGGTGAATCCAAACGATCCCTTCAAAGCAAAAAGCAAGGAATATGAATAAAAACCAAGTCTATGAGACTCTTGGAGAAGCAAAAAGAAATGGAGAGAATTGAGGCAAAGAGGCATAAACTGAAGATACAAAATAATTGGAAAAAGAAGAAGAAAAGAAATTAGTAATCTCAAGCTCTTCTTACCCTTGAGTATGATGCGGAGCATCAACTCCTAGCATGTAAATAGGGTAATAATATCAATTTTGGTTTTCTAATGTGTCTATAGGTTCTTGGATTCATATGTGGTCACCTAGTGAGTTTGGTTTTGGGTTAAGACTTTACAATTTTTGAATATTTCTTTTCCCTCCAAAATTAGTTTAAATTTGCACATGGCCTTCTTAGTTTTTTTTTATATGTTGGTATGGGTCCTTGGAGCATTCATGGGTTTTGGAAGTATATTAAGACTAAAAGACTTTGATCAAGGAGTAATGACCTATAAATTTAGGTCTTATACCTAATATGACTATTGGGTGATGAAATAAAGATATAATTGTATTTTAAAACCTTGAAAAAGGTGGTAATTCAAAGTTGAAATG